>OZ024688.1:18935702-19614350 GCA_964016905.1 Perithous albicinctus | reverse complement strand
GAGATAGAGATAGAGATAGAGATAGAGATAGAGATAGAGATAGAGATAGAGATAGAGATAGAGATAGAGATAGAGATAGAGATAGAGATAGAGATAGAGATAGAGATAGAGATAGAGATAGAGATAGAGAGATAGAGATAGAGATAGAGATAGAGATAGAGATAGAGATAGAGATAGAGATAGAGATAGAGATAGAGATAGAGATAGAGATAGAGATAGAGATAGAGATAGAGATAGAGATAGAGATAGAGATAGAGATAGAGATAGAGATAGAGATAGAGATAGAGATAGAGATAGAGATAGAGATAGAGATAGAGATAGAGATAGAGATAGAGATAGAGATAGAGATAGAGATAGAGATAGAGATAGAGATAGAGATAGAGATAGAGATAGAGATAGAGATAGAGATAGAGATAGAGATAGAGATAGAGATAGAGATAGAGATAGAGATAGAGATAGAGATAGAGATAGAGATAGAGATAGAGATAGAGATAGAGATAGAGATAGAGATAGAGATAGAGATAGAGATAGAGATAGAGATAGAGATAGAGATAGAGATAGAGATAGAGATAGAGATAGAGATAGAGATAGATAGAGATAGAGATAGAGATAGAGATAGAGATAGAGATAGAGATAGAGATAGAGATAGAGATAGAGATAGAGATAGAGATAGAGATAGAGATAGAGATAGAGATAGAGATAGAGATAGAGATAGAGATAGAGATAGAGATAGAGATAGAGATAGAGATAGAGATAGAGATAGAGATAGAGATAGAGATAGAGATAGAGATAGAGATAGAGATAGAGATAGAGATAGAGATAGAGATAGAGATAGAGATAGAGATAGATAGAGATAGAGATAGAGATAGAGATAGAGATAGAGATAGAGATAGAGATAGAGATAGAGATAGAGATAGAGATAGAGATAGAGATAGAGATAGAGATAGAGATAGAGATAGAGATAGAGATAGAGATAGAGATAGAGATAGAGATAGAGATAGAGATAGAGATAGAGATAGAGATAGAGATAGAGATAGAGATAGAGATAGAGATAGAGATAGAGATAGAGATAGAGATAGAGATAGAGATAGAGATAGAGATAGAGATAGAGATAGAGATAGAGATAGAGATAGAGATAGAGATAGAGATAGATAGAGATAGAGATAGAGATAGAGATAGAGATAGAGATAGAGATAGAGATAGAGATAGAGATAGAGATAGAGATAGAGATAGAGATAGAGATAGAGATAGAGATAGAGATAGAGATAGAGATAGAGATAGAGATAGAGATAGAGATAGAGATAGAGATAGAGATAGAGATAGAGATAGAGATAGAGATAGAGATAGAGAGATAGAGATAGAGATAGAGATAGAGATAGAGATAGAGATAGAGATAGAGATAGAGATAGAGATAGAGATAGAGATAGAGATAGAGATAGAGATAGAGATAGAGATAGAGATAGAGATAGAGATAGAGATAGAGATAGAGATAGAGATAGAGATAGAGATAGAGATAGAGATAGAGATAGAGATAGAGATAGAGATAGAGATAGAGATAGAGATAGAGATAGAGATAGAGATAGAGATAGAGATAGAGATAGAGATAGAGATAGAGATAGAGATAGAGATAGAGATAGAGATAGAGATAGAGATAGAGATAGAGATAGAGATAGAGATAGAGATAGAGATAGAGATAGAGATAGAGATAGAGATAGAGATAGAGATAGAGATAGAGATAGAGATAGAGATAGAGATAGAGATAGAGATAGAGATAGAGATAGAGATAGAGATAGAGATAGAGATAGAGATAGAGATAGAGATAGAGATAGAGATAGAGATAGAGATAGAGATAGAGATAGAGATAGAGATAGAGATAGAGATAGAGATAGAGATAGAGATAGAGATAGAGATAGAGATAGAGATAGAGATAGAGATAGAGATAGAGATAGAGATAGAGATAGAGATAGAGATAGAGATAGAGATAGAGATAGAGATAGAGATAGAGATAGAGATAGAGATAGAGATAGAGATAGAGATAGAGATAGAGATAGAGATAGAGATAGAGATAGAGATAGAGATAGAGATAGAGATAGAGATAGAGATAGAGATAGAGATAGAGATAGAGATAGAGATAGAGATAGAGATAGAGATAGAGATAGAGATAGAGATAGAGATAGAGATAGAGATAGAGATAGAGATAGAGATAGAGATAGAGATAGAGATAGAGATAGAGATAGAGATAGAGATAGAGATAGAGATAGAGATAGAGATAGAGATAGAGATAGAGATAGAGATAGAGATAGAGATAGAGATAGAGATAGAGATAGAGATAGAGATAGAGATAGAGATAGAGATAGAGATAGAGATAGAGATAGAGATAGAGATAGAGATAGAGATAGAGATAGAGATAGAGATAGAGATAGAGATAGAGATAGAGATAGAGATAGAGATAGAGATAGAGATAGAGATAGAGATAGAGATAGAGATAGAGATAGAGATAGAGATAGAGATAGAGATAGAGATAGAGATAGAGATAGAGATAGAGATAGAGATAGAGATAGAGATAGAGATAGAGATAGAGATAGAGATAGAGATAGAGATAGAGATAGAGATAGAGATAGAGATAGAGATAGAGATAGAGATAGAGATAGAGATAGAGATAGAGATAGAGATAGAGATAGAGATAGAGATAGAGATAGAGATAGAGATAGAGATAGAGATAGAGATAGAGATAGAGATAGAGATAGAGATAGAGATAGAGATAGAGATAGAGATAGAGATAGAGATAGAGATAGAGATAGAGATAGAGATAGAGATAGAGATAGAGATAGAGATAGAGATAGAGATAGAGATAGAGATAGAGATAGAGATAGAGATAGAGATAGAGATAGAGATAGAGATAGAGATAGAGATAGAGATAGAGATAGAGATAGAGATAGAGATAGAGATAGAGATAGAGATAGAGATAGAGATAGAGATAGAGATAGAGATAGAGATAGAGATAGAGATAGAGATAGAGATAGAGATAGAGATAGAGATAGAGATAGAGATAGAGATAGAGATAGAGATAGAGATAGAGATAGAGATAGAGATAGAGATAGAGATAGAGATAGAGATAGAGATAGAGATAGAGATAGAGATAGAGATAGAGATAGAGATAGAGATAGAGATAGAGATAGAGATAGAGATAGAGATAGAGATAGAGATAGAGATAGAGATAGAGATAGAGATAGAGATAGAGATAGAGATAGAGATAGAGATAGAGATAGAGATAGAGATAGAGATAGAGATAGAGATAGAGATAGAGATAGAGATAGAGATAGAGATAGAGATAGAGATAGAGATAGAGATAGAGATAGAGATAGAGATAGAGATAGAGATAGAGATAGAGATAGAGATAGAGATAGAGATAGAGATAGAGATAGAGATAGAGATAGAGATAGAGATAGAGATAGAGATAGAGATAGAGATAGAGATAGAGATAGAGATAGAGATAGAGATAGAGATAGAGATAGAGATAGAGATAGAGATAGAGATAGAGATAGAGATAGAGATAGAGAGAGAGAGAGAGAGAGAGAGAGAGTATGTTTGAGCCCCCAAAATATCGATAACATTATCCAAAACCAAAGTAAATCGATAACGTAACCGAAGCCAAATTAAATCGATGACGCAGCCAAACTAAATTAAATCGATAACGCAACAGAACCAATAAATTGGTAGCGTAACAAAAACCCAATGAATCGGTAGCGTAATCCAAAAATCCGAACGTTAACTCCCAATAACGTCCCATTACCTGCGGTAACATTAGATAGCATCGATAACTCTCGAGAACTGCGCAGCCGAAGCCGCGGCGATAGCGCGAGAACTCCAGAGAACCTTACCAGTCGTTGGTTGAGAGCAGAGATAGCGCGTGGCGATGGCGCGCCGCGAGCCTCGCAGCCGCGGGCCTACCCCCACCCAGCGTCCGAGCAGTGGACGCCGCGGAGCGGCGAGCGTGCTGCTCGACTCGATAACATTGACCGCAACTGAAGCGTGGGGAATTTTGAGACGCTGTTCGCTCGTCCGTCTCACAAAAATACATCGCGGTGGTTTTCGAGCGGGAATGATCTCCGAGAATGGGTGCAAGTCTTAACAAACGTACCCGAAACCCGTAATGTGATCGTGGCGATCCGTAGTGGACGGATGATCATGAGTCCGCCACTACGGCCTTCCAAACATAAACGAACCTCGACATTTCTTGTCCGATGCACCGTAAGGGAACCACCAGGTGCGCCGGGTGACCGCTATATTGGCCCTGATCCGCAGCGACCTTGGTGACCTCACCGCGACGAGAGCGAATTACTCACCCTAAACGTAACTAAACCAAAACGTACGATATCTTGAATCGGTAACATCGGTAGACAGAACGAGATCGTAACGAGAACTTGAACGATAACCGCAGAACACAAAATTGAGAACTCTATAATTAACTAAAAATGCATAATTTCCGAGATCGATAAATCCCCAATTCGAACTTAACGAGCAGATCCACCTCGGATGTTTGCGACTGTGACTTGGGACGGAGATTCAGGGAATTTCTGTCACAATATTCTTTTATATCTGGTCAGATCCAATCGCACGTCCGCAGATATGTTCAGTCATGATTATATAAGAGCTCATATGTAGCCGTATGTAATTTTATATCGCATCAGGAACTATCGAGCAAGGTGAGATATGGTCAGACGTGGTCATGTATGAGCTTATAATGGTCGCCATTTCATCCATGCCTGGTTAGATATGGCATGAGCACATATGTGCATGAGCAGATATGTTTAGATCTGGTCATATGTAAGCTCACAAGAGTTGCGAATTCGTCCATACCTTGTCAGATATGACCGTACATAGGCAGATATGTTCAGACCTGATCATACATAAGTTCAAGTGTGGTTTCGTCTAGCTCCATACCTGGTCAGATATGGCTGTGCATGAGCAGATATGTTTAGACCTGGTTATACGTAAGCTCACAAGAGATGCGAATTCGTCCATACCTTGTCAGACAAGCCTATCCATGGCCGGATATGTTCAGACCTGACGATATGTAAGTTCATGTGTGATCGCGTCTAGTTCTATACCTGGCCGATTATGAGCAGATACGTTCATACCTGCTCATGTACGAGCTCACGTGTGGTCGCATTACCTCCATACCTGGCCAGATATGACGGAGTATGAGCCGATACGTTCATTCCTGGTCATGTACGAGCTTATGTGTGACCGCGTTACCTCGACACCTGGCCACATAAGATCAAGCATGAGCAGTTATGTTCAGACCTGATCGTATGTAAGCTCATGTGTGTTCGCGTCTATCTTCGTACCTGGCCAGATATGACCGTGTATGAGCAGATCTGTTCAGATCTGGTCATACATGAGCTCATATAGGTTGGGTATTCATCCATACCTGGTCAGACATGACCGTACATGGGTGGATATGTTCATACCTGATTATGAATGAGCTCATATACGTTGCGTATAGCTTCATATCCGAACATATCTGAACATGCGCAATCATATGTGGGTAGATATGAAGCTGTGCGCGACCACATATAAGCTCATTCATGATCATGTCTGAATAGAGCAGATCATGCATGATCTGATCTGATTCATCTCTCCAACAGATATGAACGTAAATGATCTTATCCGATTATATCTGATCATTTTTTCCCGCGTAATTAGACCCATTAATTAAGTAATCAATCCACTCTAAAAAATGCAATTTATCGGGACGCAACAATCAATTTCTTATCCCTGTGATAGAAAATTGAAAATTCTAAAATTAATTTGCAATTTTTATTATTGGTTCTTAAATATGCGACACAAAAATTACAGATAATATTTTTAGGAACTATCCTTATCACAGGTTGAAGTTTTAAAAAATCTGGCCATCCTTAATGAAATGTTAAAAGTGAAAATACAATTTCCACTTTGAACATTTTATTCAGAATAACCAAGTTTTTTTTTCATGACTGAAGAGAAATACAAGTTACATGAATTTTCATCGTTGAATTGAGCTTCCTCATGAGAAATGTCATCTTCTCGTATTGAATTAACTTCTCGGATTGATAGCTACGTAAGCTATGTTAGCGTTGTGCTGTTTTCGCAGCTTGTTCCTCAGCTCATGAAAAGTATCATTTCTCGCTGCTCGCACGTAACCTCGGTGCACGAGTGTCAAAAACCTTTATTTTATGCAAATGCATCGTGTTGCATTGCTAAAACTCGTTTCGCATCGATGCCGCGAGCGTCTTGTCATACCACAAAAACGTACCATTGAGTTTTGCAAGCGCTGCTCCCACGTACCCTCGGTGCACGAGTTTCAAAAACCTTTATTTTATGCAAATGCATCGTGTTGCATGGTTAAAACTCATTTGGCATTGATGGCGCGAGCGAATTTTCGTGGGAAACCAATAACAAATCATCGAAATTTGCGAGCGCTGCTCGCACGTAATCTCGGTGCAAGTATGTCAAAAACCTTTATTTTCTGCAAATGCATCGTGCTGCATCGTTAAAACTCGTTTTGCATCGATGCCGTGAACGAAATTTCAACGGACCCCAAAAACGAGACATCGAGGTTTCCGAGCGCTGCTCGCTCGTAATCTCGTGTCAAGAACGTTTATTGTATGCAAATGCATCGTGTAGCATCGTTAAAACTCGTTTAGTATTGATGGCGTGAGCGAATTTTCGTCGGACCACAAAAACGAGCCATCGAGGTTTCCGAGCGCTGCTCGCACGTAACCTCGGTGCACGAGTGTCAAAACCCTTTATTATACGCAAATGCATCGTGCTGCATCGTTAAAACTCGTTTGGCATCGATGCCGTGAGCGAAAATTCATCAGACCCCAAAAACAAGCCATCGAGGTTTCCGAGCGCTGCTTGCACGTAACATCGGTGCACGAGTGTCAAGAACCTTTATTTTATGCAAATGCATCGTGTTGAATTGTGAAAAGTCGTTTGGCATCGATGCCGCGAGCGTCTTGGCGTCGTACCACAAAAACGTACCATCAAGTTTTGCAAGCGCTGCTCGCACGTACCCTCGGTGCACGAGTTTCAAAAATCTTTATTTTATGCAAATGCATCGTGTTGCATGGTTAAAACTCATTTGGCATTGATGGCGCGAGCGAATTTTCGTGGGAAACCAATAACAAATCATCGAAATTTGCGAGCGCTGCTCGCACGTAATCTCGGTGCAAGTATGTCAAAAACCTTTATTTTCTGCAAATGCATCGTGCTGCATCGTTAAAACTCGTTTTGCATCGATGCCGTGAACGAAATTTCAACGGACCCCAAAAACGAGACATCGAGGTTTCCGAGCGCTGCTCGCTCGTAATCTCGTGTCAAGAACGTTTATTGTATGCAAATGCATCGTGTAGCATCGTTAAAACTCGTTTAGTATTGATGGCGTGAGCGAATTTTCGTCGGACCACAAAAACGAGCCATCGAGGTTTCCGAGCGCTGCTCGCACGTAACCTCGGTGCACGAGTGTCAAAACCCTTTATTATACGCAAATGCATCGTGCTGCATCGTTAAAACTCGTTTGGCATCGATGCCGTGAGCGAAAATTCATCAGACCCCAAAAACAAGCCATCGAGGTTTCCGAGCGCTGCTTGCACATAACATCGGTGCACGAGTGTCAAGAACCTTTATTTTATGCAAATGCATCGTGTTGAATTGTGAAAAGTCGTTTGGCATCGATGCCGCGAGCGTCTTGGCGTCGTACCACAAAAACGTACCATCAAGTTTTGCAAGCGCTGCTCGCACGTACCCTCGGTGCACGAGTTTCAAAAATCTTTATTTTATGCAAATGCATCGTGTTGCATGGTTAAAACTCATTTGGCATTGATGGCGCGAGCGAATTTTCGTGGGAAACCAATAACAAATCATCGAAATTTGCGAGCGCTGCTCGCACGTAATCTCGGTGCAAGTATGTCAAAAACCTTTATTTTCTGCAAATGCATCGTGCTGCATCGTTAAAACTCGTTTGGCATGGATGCCGAGAGCGAAATTTCATCGAAGCCAAAAAACGAGACATCGAGGTTTCCGAGCGCTGCTAGAACGTAACGTCGGTGCTCGAGTGTCAAGAAACTTTATTTTATGCAAATGCATCGTGTTGCATCGTTAAAACTCGTTTTGCATCGATGCCGTGAACGAAATTTCAACGGACCCCAAAAAACGAGACATCGAGGTTTCCGAGCGCTGCTCGCTCGTAATCTCGTGTCAAGAACGTTTATTGCATGCAAATGCATCGTGTAGCATCGTTAAAACTCGTTTAGTATTGATGGCGTGAGCGAATTTTCGTCGGACCACAAAAACGAGCCATCGAGGTTTCCGAGCGCTGCTCGCACGTAACCTCGGTGCACGAGTGTCAAAACCCTTTATTATACGCAAATGCATCGTGCTGCATCGTTAAAACTCGTTTGGCATCGATGCCGTGAGCGAAAATTCATCAGACCCCAAAAACAAGCCATCGAGGTTTCCGAGCGCTACTTGCACGTAACCTCGGTGCACGAGTGTCAAGAACCTTTATTTTATGCAAATGCATCGTGTTGAATTGCGAAAACTCGTTTGGCATCGATGCCGCGAGCGTCTCGGCGTCGTACCACACAAACGTACCATCAAGTTTTGCAAGCGCTGCTCGCACGCACCCTCGGTGCACGAGTTTCAAAAAACTTTATTTTATGCAAATGCATCGTGTTGCATGGTTAAAACTCGTTTGGCATTGATGGCGCCAGCGAATTTTCGTGGGAAACCAATAACAAACCATTGAAATTTGCGAGCGCTGCTCGCACGTAACCTCGGTGCAAGTATGTCTAAAACCTTTATTTTCTGCAAATGCATCGTGCTGCATCGTTAAAACTCGTTTGGCATCGATGCCGCAGGCGAAATATTGTCGGACCCCAAAAAAGAGATTATTGTTGTTAAGCTTCGACGTATCGACCTAATTTTTTATGGATGGAATTTTTGACACGCGTTCTCGGGGTCTGAGATATCGATGTCGAAGATTCTGATGTTATCGACAAAATTAGGTCGATACGTCGAAGCTTAACAACAATAATGTTATAAAAACGACCAAAACCAAAAAAAAAATTCCCAAAAAAGAGAGATCGAGGTTTGCGAGCGCAGCTCTCACGTACCCTCGGTGCACGAGTGTCAAGTACCTTTATTTTATGCAAATGCGTCGTGTTGCATCCTTAAAACTCGTTTGGCATTAATACCGTGAACGAAAATTCATCAGACACCAAAAAAGAGCCATTGAGGTTTCCGAGCGATACTCGCACGTAACCTCGGTACTCGAGTGTCAAAAACCTTTATTTTATGCAAATGCATTGTGTTGCATCGTTGAAACTCGTTTAGGATCAATGCCGCGAGCGAAATGACGTCAAACACCAAAAGCGAGCCATCGAGGTTTCCGAGCGCTGCTCGATCGGAACCTCGGTGCACGAGTATCAAACACCTTTATTTTATGCAAATGCATCGTGTTTTCATCGTTCAAACTCGTTTGGCAAGGATGACGCGAGCGACTTGTCCTCGTACCACAAAAACGTACGATCGAGTTTTGCAAGCGCTGCTCGCACGTAACCTCGGTGCAAGAGTGTCAACAACCTTTATTTTATAGAAATGCATCGTGTTGCATCACTAAAACTCGTTTGGCATCGATGCCGCAAGCGAAATTTCGTCAGACCCCAAAAACGAGCGATCGAGGTTTGCGGGCGCTGCTCACACGTAACCTCGGTGCACGAGTGTCAAAAACCTTTATTGTATGCAAATGCAGCGTGTTGCATTCTTAAAACTCGTATGTCATCGATGCCGCGATCGAAATTTCATCGGAGCCCAATAACGAGACATCGAGGTTTCCGAGCGCTGCTCGTACGTAACCTCGGTGCACGAGTGTCGAAAACCTTTATTTTATGCAAATGCATCGTGTTGCATGGTTAAAACTCGTTTGGCTTTGATGGCGCGAGCGGATATTCGTGGGAAACCAATAACAAACCATTGAAATTTGCGAGCGCTGCTCGCACGTAACCTCGGTGCAAGTATGTCTAAAACCTTTATTTTCTGCAAATGCATCGTGCTGCATCGTTAAAACTCGTATGGCATCGATGCCGCGAGCGAAATTTCATCGGAGCCCAAAAACGAGAGATCGAGGTTTCCGTGCGCTGCTCTCACGTCAACTCGGTGTTCGAGTGTCAAGAAACTTTATTTTATGCAAATGCAACGTGTTGCATCGTTAAAACTCGTTTGGCATCGATGTAGCAAGCGAAATTTTGTCGAACCCCAAAAAAGAGCGATCGAGGTTTGCGAGCGCTGCTCTCACGTAACCTCGGTGCACGGGTATCAAAAACCTTTATTTTATGCAAATGCACTGTGTTGCATCGTTGAAACTCGTTTAGGTACAATGCCGCGAGCGAAATGACGTCAAACACCAAAAGCGAGCCATCGCGGTTTCCGAGCGCTGCTCGCGCGTAACCTCGGTGCACGAGTGTCAAAAACCTTTATTGTATGCAAATGCATCGTGTAGCATCGTTAAAACTCGTTTGGAATCGATGCCGCGAGCGAAATTTCATCGGAGCCCAAAAACGAGACATCGAGGTTTCCGAGCGCTGCTCGCACGTAACCTCGGTGCACGAGTGTCAAAAACCTTTATTTTATGCAAATGCATCGTGTTGAATTGTGAAAACTCGTTTGGCATCGATGCCGCGAGCGTCTTGGCGTCGTACCACAAAAACGTACCATCGAGTTTTGCAAGCGCTGCTCCCACGTACCCTCGGTGCACGAGTTTCAAAAACCTTTATTTTATGCAAATGCATCGTGTTGCATGATTAAAACTCATTTGGCATTGATGGCCCGAGCGAATATTCGTGGGAAACCAATAACAAATCATCGAAATTTGCGAGCGCTGCTCGCACGTAATCTCGGTGCAAGTATGTCAAAAACCTTTATTTTCTGCAAATGCATCGTGCTGCATCGTTAAAACTCGTTTGTCATGGATGCCGCGAGCGAAATTTCATCGAAGCCAAAAAACGAGACATCGAGGTTTCCGAGCGCTGCTAGAACGTAACGTCGGTGCTCGAGTGTCAAGAAACTTTATTTTATGCAAATGCATCGTGTTGCATCGTTAAAACTCGTTTTGCATCGATGCCGTGAACGAAATTTCAACGGACCCCAAAAACGAGACATCGAGGTTTCCGAGCGCTGCTCGCTCGTAATCTCGTGTCAAGAACGTTTATTGTATGCAAATGCATCGTGTAGCATCGTTAAAACTCGTTTGGCATTGATGGTTCGAGCGAATTTTCGTCGGACCCCAAAAACGAGCCATCCAGGTTTCCGAGCGCTGCTCGCACGGCACTTCGGTGCACGAGTGTCAAAAACCTTTATTTTATGCAAATGCATCGTGTTGAATTGTGAAAACTCGTTTGGCATCGATGCCGCGAGCGTCTTGGCGTCGTACCACAAAAACGTACCATCGAGTTTTGCAAGCGCTGCTCCCACGTACCCTCGGTGCACGAGTTTCAAAAATCTTTATTTTATGCAAATGCATCGTGTTGCATGGTTAAAACTCATTTGGCATTGATGGCGCGAGCGAATTTTCGTGGGAAACCAATAACAAATCATCGAAATTTCCGAGCGCTGCTCGCACGTAACCTCGGTGCACGAGTGTCAAAACCCTTTATTATACGCAAATGCATCGTGCTGCATCGTTAAAACTCGTTTGGCATCGATGCCGTGAGCGAAAATTCATCAGACCCCAAAAACAAGCCATCGAGGTTTCCGAGCGCTACTTGCACGTAACCTCGGTGCACGAGTGTCAAGAACCTTTATTTTATGCAAATGCATCGTGTTGAATTGTGAAAACTCGTTTGGCATCGATGCCGCGAGCGTCTCGGCGTCGTACCACACAAACGTACCATCAAGTTTTGCAAGCGCTGCTCGCACGCACCCTCGGTGCACGAGTTTCAAAAAACTTTATTTTATGCAAATGCATCGTGTTGCATGGTTAAAACTCGTTTGGCATTGATGGCGCCAGCGAATTTTCGTGGGAAACCAATAACAAACCATTGAAATTTGCGAGCGCTGCTCGCACGTAACCTCGGTGCAAGTATGTCTAAAACCTTTATTTTCTGCAAATGCATCGTGCTGCATCGTTAAAACTCGTTTGGCATCGATGCCGCAGGCGAAATATTGTCGGACCCCAAAAAAGAGATTATTGTTGTTAAGCTTCGACGTATCGACCTAATTTTTTATGGATGGAATTTTTGACACGCGTTCTCGGGGTCTGAGATATCGATGTCGAAGATTCTGATGTTATCGACAAAATTAGGTCGATACGTCGAAGCTTAACAACAATAATGTTATAAAAACGACCAAAACCAAAAAAAAAATTCCCAAAAAAGAGAGATCGAGGTTTGCGAGCGCAGCTCTCACGTACCCTCGGTGCACGAGTGTCAAGTACCTTTATTTTATGCAAATGCGTCGTGTTGCATCCTTAAAACTCGTTTGGCATTAATACCGTGAACGAAAATTCATCAGACACCAAAAAAGAGCCATTGAGGTTTCCGAGCGATACTCGCACGTAACCTCGGTACTCGAGTGTCAAAAACCTTTATTTTATGCAAATGCATTGTGTTGCATCGTTGAAACTCGTTTAGGATCAATGCCGCGAGCGAAATGACGTCAAACACCAAAAGCGAGCCATCGAGGTTTCCGAGCGCTGCTCGATCGGAACCTCGGTGCACGAGTATCAAACACCTTTATTTTATGCAAATGCATCGTGTTTTCATCGTTCAAACTCGTTTGGCAAGGATGACGCGAGCGACTTGTCCTCGTACCACAAAAACGTACGATCGAGTTTTGCAAGCGCTGCTCGCACGTAACCTCGGTGCAAGAGTGTCAACAACCTTTATTTTATAGAAATGCATCGTGTTGCATCACTAAAACTCGTTTGGCATCGATGCCGCAAGCGAAATTTCGTCAGACCCCAAAAACGAGCGATCGAGGTTTGCGGGCGCTGCTCACACGTAACCTCGGTGCACGAGTGTCAAAAACCTTTATTGTATGCAAATGCAGCGTGTTGCATTCTTAAAACTCGTATGTCATCGATGCCGCGATCGAAATTTCATCGGAGCCCAATAACGAGACATCGAGGTTTCCGAGCGCTGCTCGTACGTAACCTCGGTGCACGAGTGTCGAAAACCTTTATTTTATGCAAATGCATCGTGTTGCATGGTTAAAACTCGTTTGGCTTTGATGGCGCGAGCGGATATTCGTGGGAAACCAATAACAAACCATTGAAATTTGCGAGCGCTGCTCGCACGTAACCTCGGTGCAAGTATGTCTAAAACCTTTATTTTCTGCAAATGCATCGTGCTGCATCGTTAAAACTCGTATGGCATCGATGCCGCGAGCGAAATTTCATCGGAGCCCAAAAACGAGAGATCGAGGTTTCCGTGCGCTGCTCTCACGTCAACTCGGTGTTCGAGTGTCAAGAAACTTTATTTTATGCAAATGCAACGTGTTGCATCGTTAAAACTCGTTTGGCATCGATGTAGCAAGCGAAATTTTGTCGAACCCCAAAAAAGAGCGATCGAGGTTTGCGAGCGCTGCTCTCACGTAACCTCGGTGCACGGGTATCAAAAACCTTTATTTTATGCAAATGCACTGTGTTGCATCGTTGAAACTCGTTTAGGTACAATGCCGCGAGCGAAATGACGTCAAACACCAAAAGCGAGCCATCGCGGTTTCCGAGCGCTGCTCGCGCGTAACCTCGGTGCACGAGTGTCAAAAACCTTTATTGTATGCAAATGCATCGTGTAGCATCGTTAAAACTCGTTTGGAATCGATGCCGCGAGCGAAATTTCATCGGAGCCCAAAAACGAGACATCGAGGTTTCCGAGCGCTGCTCGCACGTAACCTCGGTGCACGAGTGTCAAAAACCTTTATTTTATGCAAATGCATCGTGTTGAATTGTGAAAACTCGTTTGGCATCGATGCCGCGAGCGTCTTGGCGTCGTACCACAAAAACGTACCATCGAGTTTTGCAAGCGCTGCTCCCACGTACCCTCGGTGCACGAGTTTCAAAAACCTTTATTTTATGCAAATGCATCGTGTTGCATGATTAAAACTCATTTGGCATTGATGGCCCGAGCGAATATTCGTGGGAAACCAATAACAAATCATCGAAATTTGCGAGCGCTGCTCGCACGTAATCTCGGTGCAAGTATGTCAAAAACCTTTATTTTCTGCAAATGCATCGTGCTGCATCGTTAAAACTCGTTTGTCATGGATGCCGCGAGCGAAATTTCATCGAAGCCAAAAAACGAGACATCGAGGTTTCCGAGCGCTGCTAGAACGTAACGTCGGTGCTCGAGTGTCAAGAAACTTTATTTTATGCAAATGCATCGTGTTGCATCGTTAAAACTCGTTTTGCATCGATGCCGTGAACGAAATTTCAACGGACCCCAAAAACGAGACATCGAGGTTTCCGAGCGCTGCTCGCTCGTAATCTCGTGTCAAGAACGTTTATTGTATGCAAATGCATCGTGTAGCATCGTTAAAACTCGTTTGGCATTGATGGTTCGAGCGAATTTTCGTCGGACCCCAAAAACGAGCCATCCAGGTTTCCGAGCGCTGCTCGCACGGCACTTCGGTGCACGAGTGTCAAAAACCTTTATTTTATGCAAATGCATCGTGTTGAATTGTGAAAACTCGTTTGGCATCGATGCCGCGAGCGTCTTGGCGTCGTACCACAAAAACGTACCATCGAGTTTTGCAAGCGCTGCTCCCACGTACCCTCGGTGCACGAGTTTCAAAAATCTTTATTTTATGCAAATGCATCGTGTTGCATGGTTAAAACTCATTTGGCATTGATGGCGCGAGCGAATTTTCGTGGGAAACCAATAACAAATCATCGAAATTTCCGAGCGCTGCTCGCACGTAACCTCGGTGCACGAGTGTCAAAACCCTTTATTATACGCAAATGCATCGTGCTGCATCGTTAAAACTCGTTTGGCATCGATGCCGTGAGCGAAAATTCATCAGACCCCAAAAACAAGCCATCGAGGTTTCCGAGCGCTACTTGCACGTAACCTCGGTGCACGAGTGTCAAGAACCTTTATTTTATGCAAATGCATCGTGTTGAATTGTGAAAACTCGTTTGGCATCGATGCCGCGAGCGTCTCGGCGTCGTACCACACAAACGTACCATCAAGTTTTGCAAGCGCTGCTCGCACGTACCCTCGGTGCACGAGTTTCAAAAAACTTTATTTTATGCAAATGCATCGTGTTGCATGGTTAAAACTCGTTTGGCATTGATGGCGCCGGCGAATTTTCGTGGGAAACCAATAACAAACCATTGAAATTTGCGAGCGCTGCTCGCACGTAACCTCGGTGCAATTATGTCTAAAACCTTTATTTCCTGCAAATGCATCGTGCTGCATCATTAAAACTCGTTTGGCATCGATGCCGCAAGCGAAATTTTGTCGGACCCCAAAAAAGAGAGATCGAGGTTTGCGAGCGCAGCTCTCACGTACCCTCGGTGCACGAGTGTCAAGTACCTTTATTTTATGCAAATGCATCGTGTTGCATCCTTAAAACTCGTTTGGCATTAATACCGTGAACGAAAATTCATCAGACACCAAAAAAGAGCCATTGAGGTTTCCGAGCGATACTCGCACGTAACCTCGGTACTCGAGTGTCAAAAACCTTTATTTTATGCAAATGCATTGTGTTGCATCGTTGAAACTCGTTTAGGATCAATGCCGCGGGCGAAATGACGTCAAACACCAAAAGCGAGCCATCGAGGTTTCCGAGCGCTGCTCGATCGGAACCTCGGTGCACGAGTATCAAACACCTTTATTTTATGCAAATGCATCGTGTTTTCATCGTTAAAACTCGTTTGGCAAGGATGACGCGAGCGACTTGTCGTCGTACCACAAAAACGTACGATCGAGGTTTGCGGGCGTTGCTCACACGTAACCTCGGTGCACGAGTGTCAAAAACCTTTATTGTATGCAAATGCAGCGTGTTGCATTCTTAAAACTCGTATGTCATCGATGCCGCGATCGAAATTTCATCGGAGCCCAATAACGAGACATCGAGGTTTCCGAGCGCTGCTCGTACGTAACCTCGGTGCACGAGTGTCGAAAACCTTTATTTTATGCAAATGCATCGTGTTGCATGGTTAAAACTCGTTTGGCATTGATGGCGCGAGCGGATATTCGTGGGAAACCAATAACAAACCATTGAAATTTGCGAGCGCTGCTCGCACGTAACCTCGGTGCAAGTATGTCTAAAACCTTTATTTTCTGCAAATGCATCGTGCTGCATCGTTAAAACTCGTATGGCATCGATGCCGCGAGCGAAATTTCATCGGAGCCCAAAAACGAGAGATCGAGGTTTCCGTGCGCTGCTCTCACGTCACCTCGGTGCTCGAGTGTCAAAAACCTTTATTGTATGCAAATGCAGCGTGTTGCATTCTTAAAACTCGTATGTCATCGATGCCGCGATCGAAATTTCATCGGAGCCCAATAACGAGACATCGAGGTTTCCGAGCGCTGCTCGTACGTAACCTCGGTGCACGAGTGTCAAACACCTTTATTTTATGCAAATGCATCGTGTAGCATCGTTAAAACTCGTTTGGAATCGATGCCGCGAGCGAAATTTCATCGGAGCCCAAAAACGAGACATCGAGGTTTCCGAGCGCTGCTCGCACGTAACCTCGGTGCACGAGTGTCAAAAACCTTTATTTTATGCAAATGCATCGTGTTGCAACGTGAAAACTCGTTTGGCATCGATGCCGTGAGCGAAAATTCATCACAGCTCAAAAACGAGACATCGAGGTTTCCGAGTGCTGCTCGTACGTAACCTCGATGCACGAATGTCAAAAACCTTTATTTTATGCAAATGCATCTTGTTGAATTGTTAAAACTCATTTGGCATTGATGGCGCGAGGGAATTTTCGTGGGAACCCAATAACGATCCATCGACGTTTGCGAGCGCTGTTCGCACGTAACCTCGGTGCAAGAGTGTCAAAAACCTTTATTTTATAGAAATTCATCGTGATGCATTTCAAATAAAACGCTAAAACTCGTTTGGCATCGATGCCGCAAGGGAAATTTCGTCAGACGCCAAAAACGAGCGATCGAGGTTTGCGGGCGCTGTTCTCACGTAACCTCGGTGAACGGGTGTTAAAAACGTTTATTTTATGGAAATGCATTCTGTTGCATCGTTGAAACTCGTTTACGATCAATGCCGCGAGCGAAATGACGTCAAACACCAAAAGCGAGACATCGAGGTTTCCGAGCGCTGCTCGCGCGTAACCTCGGTGCACGAGTGTCAAAAACCTTTACTGTATGCAAATGCATCGTGTTGCAACGTTAAAACTGGTTTGGCATCGATGCCGTGAACGAAATTTCAACGGACCCCAAAAACGAGCCATCGAGGTTTCCGAGCGCTGCTCGAAAGTAACCTCGGTGCAAGAGTGTCAAAAACCTTTATTGTATGCAAATGCATAGTGTAGCATCGTTAAAGCTCCATTGGCATTGATGGCGCGAGCGAATTTTCGTCGGACCCCAAAAACGAGCCATCGAGGTTTTCGAGCGCTGCTCGCACGTAACCTCGGTGCACGAGTGTCAAAAACCTTTATTTTATGCAAATGCATCGTGTTGCATTGATAAAACTCGTACGGCATCGATGCCGCGAGCGAAATTTCATCGTAGCCCAAAAAGGAAAGATCGAGGTTTCCGTGCGCTGCTCGCACGTAACCTCGGTGCACCAGTGTCAAAAACCTTTATTTTATGCAAATACATCGTGTTGCAACGTCAAAACTCGTTTGGCATCGATGCCGTGAGCGAAAATTCATCAGAGCCCAAAAACGAGACATCGAGGTTTCCGAGTGCTGCTCGTACGTAACCTCGGTGCACTAGTGTCAAAACCCTTTATTTTATGCAAATGCATCGTGTTGCATCGTTAAAACTAGTTTGGCATCGATTCCGTGAACGAAATTTCATCGGATCCAAAAACGAGACATCGAGGTTTCCGAGCGCTGCTCGCACGTAACCTCGGTCCACGAGTGTCAAAAACCCTGATTTTATGCAAATGCATCGTTTTGCATTGTTATAACTCGTATGGCATCGATGCTGCGAGCGAAATTTCATCGGAGCCCAAAAACGAGAGATCGAGTTTTGCGAGCGCTGTTCTCACGTAACCTCCGTGCACGGGTATCAAAACCCTTTATTTTATGCAAATGCACTGTGTTGCATCGTTGAAACTCGTTTAGGATCAATGCCGCGAGCGAAATGACGTCAAACACCAAAAGCGTTCCATCGAGGTTTCCGAGCGCTGCTCGCGCGTAACCTCGGTGCACGAGTGTCAAAAACCTTTATTGTATGCAAATGCATCGTGTAGCATCGTTAAAACTCGTTTGGCATTGATGGTTCGAGCGAATTTTCGTCGGACCCCAAAAACGAGCCATCCAGGTTTCCGAGCGCTGCTCGCACGGCACTTCGGTGCACGAGTGTCAAAAACCTTTATTTTATGCAAATGCATCGTATTGCAACGTTAAAACTCGTTTGGCATCGATGCCGTGAACGAAATTTCAACGGACCACAAAAACGAGCCATCGAGGTTTCCGAACGCTGCTCGCAGGTAACCTCGGTGCACGAGTGTCAAAACCCTTTATTTCATGCAAATGCATCGTGCTGCATCGTTAAAACTCGTTTGGCATCGATGCCGTGAGCGAAAATTCATCAGACCCCAAAAACAAGCCATCGAGGTTTCCGAGCGCTGCTCGCACGTAACCTCGGTGCACGAGTGTCAAAAACCTTTATTTTATGCAAATGCATCGTGTTGAATTGTGAAAACTCGTTTGGCATCGATGCCGCGAGCGTCTTGGCGTCGTACCACAAAAACGTACCATCGAGTTTTGCAAGCGCTGCTCCCACGTACCCTCGGTGCACGAGTTTCAAAAACCTTTATTTTATGCAAATGCATCGTGTTGCATGGTTAAAACTCATTTAGCATTGATGGCCCGAGCGAATTTTCGTGGGAAACCAATAACAAATCATCGAAATTTGCGAGCGCTGCTCGCACGTAATCTCGGTGCAAGTATGTCAAAAACCTTTATTTTCTGCAAATGCATCGTGCTGCATCGTTAAAACTCGTTTGTCATGGATGCCGCGAGCGAAATTTCATCGAAGCCAAAAAACGAGACATCGAGGTTTCCGAGCGCTGCTAGAACGTAACGTCGGTGCTCGAGTGTCAAGAAACTTTATTTTATGCAAATGCATCGTGTTGCATCGTTAAAACTCGTTTTGCATCGATGCCGTGAACGAAATTTCAACGGACCCCAAAAACGAGACATCGAGGTTTCCGAGCGCTGCTCGCTCGTAATCTCGTGTCAAGAACGTTTATTGTATGCAAATGCACTGTGTTGCATCGTTGAAACTCGTTTAGGATCAATGCCGCGAGCGAAATGACGTCAAACACCAAAAGCGTTCCATCGAGGTTTCCGAGCGCTGCTCGCGCGTAACCTCGGTGCACGAGTGTCAAAAACCTTTATTGTATGCAAATGCATCGTGTAGCATCGTTAAAACTCGTTTGGGATTGATGGTTCGAGCGAATTTTCGTCGGACCCCAAAAACGAGCCATCCAGGTTTCCGAGCGCTGCTCGCACGTAACCTCGGTGCACGAGTGTCAAAAAGCTTTATTTTATGCAAATGCATCGTGTTGCATTGATAAAACTCGTACGGCATCGATGCCGCGAGCGAAATTTCATCGTAGCCCAAAAACGAAAGATCGAGGTTTCCGTGCGCTGCTCGCACGTAACCGCGGTGCACCAGTGTCAAAAACCTTTTTTTTATGCAAATACATCGTGTTGCAACGTTAAAACTCGTTTGGCATCGATGCCGTGAGCGAAAATTCATCAGAGCCCAAAAACGAGCCATCGAGGTTTCCGAACGCTGTTCGCAGGTAACCTCGGTGCACGAGTGTCAAAACCCTTTATTTCATGCAAATGCATCGTGCTGCATCGTTAAAACTCGTTTGGCATTGATGCCGTGAGCGAAAATTCATCAGACCCCAAAAACAAGCCATCGAGGTTTCCGAGCGCTGCTTGCACGTAACATCGGTGCACGAGTGTCAAGAACCTTTATTTTATGCAAATGCATCGTGTTGCATGGTTAAAACTCATTTGGCATTGATGGCGCGAGCGAATTTTCGTGGGAAACCAATAACAAATCATCGAAATTTGCGAGCGCTGCTCGCACGTAATCTCGGTGCAAGTATGTCAAAAACCTTTATTTTCTGCAAATGCATCGTGCTGCATCGTTAAAACTCGTTTGGCATGGATGCCGAGAGCGAAATTTCATCGAAGCCAAAAAACGAGACATCGAGGTTTCCGAGCGCTGCTAGAACGTAACGTCGGTGCTCGAGTGTCAAGAAACTTTATTTTATGCAAATGCATCGTGTTGCATCGTTAAAACTCGTTTTGCATCGATGCCGTGAACGAAATTTCAACGGACCCCAAAAAACGAGACATCGAGGTTTCCGAGCGCTGCTCGCTCGTAATCTCGTGTCAAGAACGTTTATTGCATGCAAATGCATCGTGTAGCATCGTTAAAACTCGTTTAGTATTGATGGCGTGAGCGAATTTTCGTCGGACCACAAAAACGAGCCATCGAGGTTTCCGAGCGCTGCTCGCACGTAACCTCGGTGCACGAGTGTCAAAACCCTTTATTATACGCAAATGCATCGTGCTGCATCGTTAAAACTCGTTTGGCATCGATGCCGTGAGCGAAAATTCATCAGACCCCAAAAACAAGCCATCGAGGTTTCCGAGCGCTACTTGCACGTAACCTCGGTGCACGAGTGTCAAGAACCTTTATTTTATGCAAATGCATCGTGTTGAATTGTGAAAACTCGTTTGGCATCGATGCCGCGAGCGTCTCGGCGTCGTACCACACAAACGTACCATCAAGTTTTGCAAGCGCTGCTCGCACGTACCCTCGGTGCACGAGTTTCAAAAAACTTTATTTTATGCAAATGCATCGTGTTGCATGGTTAAAACTCGTTTGGCATTGATGGCGCCAGCGAATTTTCGTGGGAAACCAATAACAAACCATTGAAATTTGCGAGCGCTGCTCGCACGTAACCTCGGTGCAAGTATGTCTAAAACCTTTATTTTCTGCAAATGCATCGTGCTGCATCGTTGAAACTCGTTTAGGTACAATGCCGCGAGCGAAATGACGTCAAACACCAAAAGCGAGCCATCGCGGTTTCCGAGCGCTGCTCGCGCGTAACCTCGGTGCACGAGTGTCAAAAACCTTTATTGTATGCAAATGCAGCGTGTTGCATTCTTAAAACTCGTATGTCATCGATGCCGCGATCGAAATTTCATCGGAGCCCAATAACGAGACATCGAGGTTTCCGAGCGCTGCTCGTACGTAACCTCGGTGCACGAGTGTCGAAAACCTTTATTTTATGCAAATGCATCGTGTTGCATGGTTAAAACTCGTTTGGCATTGATGGCGCGAGCGGATATTCGTGGGAAACCAATAACAAACCATTGAAATTTGCGAGCGCTGCTCGCACGTAACCTCGGTGCAAGTATGTCTAAAACCTTTATTTTCTGCAAATGCATCGTGCTGCATCGTTAAAACTCGTATGGCATCGATGCCGCGAGCGAAATTTCATCGGAGCCCAAAAACGAGAGATCGAGGTTTCCGTGCGCTGCTCTCACGTCACCTCGGTGTTCGAGTGTCAAGAAACTTTATTTTATGCAAATGCAACGTGTTGCATCGTTAAAACTCGTTTGGCATCGATGTAGCAAGCGAAATTTTGTCGAACCCCAAAAAAGAGCGATCGAGGTTTGCGAGCGCTGCTCTCACGTAACCTCGGTGCACGGGTATCAAAAACCTTTATTTTATGCAAATGCACTGTGTTGCATCGTTGAAACTCGTTTAGGTACAATGCCGCGAGCGAAATGACGTCAAACACCAAAAGCGAGCCATCGCGGTTTCCGAGCGCTGCTCGCGCGTAACCTCGGTGCACGAGTGTCAAAAACCTTTATTTTATGCAAATGCATCGTCTTGCATTGATAAAACTCGTACGGCATCGATGCCGCGAGCGAAATTTCATCGTAGCCCAAAAACGAAAGATCGAGGTTTCCGTGCGCTGCTCGCACGTAACCTCGGTGCACCAGTGTCAAAAACCTTTATTTTATGCAAATGCATCGTGTTGCAACGTTAAAACTAGTTTGGTATCGATGCCGTGAGTGAAAATTCATCAGAGCCCAAAAAGAGCCATTGAGGTTTCAGAGCGATACTCGCACGTAACCTCGGTACTCGAGTGTCAAACACCTTTATTTTATGCAAATGCATTGTGTTTCATCGTTGAAACTCGTTTAGGATCAACGCCGCGAGCGAAATGACGTCAAACACCAAAAGCGAGCCATCGAGGTTTCCGAGCGCTGCTCGATCGGAACCTCGGTGCACGAGTATCAAACACCTTTATTTTATGCAAATGCATCGTGTTTTCATCGTTAAAACTCGTTTGGCAAGGATGACGCGAGCGACTTGTCGTCGTACCACAAAAACGTACGATCGAGTTTTGCAAGCGCTGCTCGCATGTAACCTCGGTGCAAGAGTGTCAAAAACCTTTATTTTATAGAAATGCATCGTGTTGCATCACTAAAACTCGTTTGGCATCGATGCCGCAAGCGAAATTTCGTCAGACCCCAAAAACGAGCGATCGAGGTTTGCGGGCGCTGCTCACACGTAACCTCGGTGCACGAGTGTCAAAAACCTTTATTGTATGCAAATGCAGCGTGTTGCATTCTTAAAACTCGTATGTCATCGATGCCGCGATCGAAATTTCATCGGAGCCCAATAACGAGACATCGAGGTTTCCAAGCGCTGCTCGTACGTAACCTCGGTGCACGAGTGTCAAACACCTTTATTTTATGCAAATGCATCGTGTAGCATCGTTAAAACTCGTTTGGAATCGATGCCGCGAGCGAAATTTCATCGGAGCCCAAAAACGAGACATCGAGGTTTCCGAGCGCTGCTCGCACGTAACCTCGGTACAAGAATGTCCCTTTATTTTATAGAAATGCATCGTGTTGCATCGTTAAAACTCGTTTGGCATCGATGCCGTGAACGAAATTTCAACGGACCTCAAAAACGAGCCATCGAGGTTTCCGAACGCTGCTCGCAGGTAACCTCGGTGCACGAGTGTCAAAACCCTTTATTTCATGCAAATGCATCGTGCTGCATCGTTAAAACTCGTTTGGCATCGATGCCGTGAGCGAAAATTCATCAGACCCCAAAAACAAGCCATCGAGGTTTCCGAGCGCTGCTCGCACGTAACCTCGGTGCACGAGTGTCAAAAACCTTTATTTTATGCAAATGCATCGTGTTGAATTGTGAAAACTCGTTTGGCATCGATGCCGCGAGCGTCTTGGCGTCGTACCACAAAAACGTACCATCGAGTTTTGCAAGCGCTGCTCCCACGTACCCTCGGTGCACGAGTTTCAAAAACCTTTATTTTATGCAAATGCATCGTGTTGCATGGTTAAAACTCATTTGGCATTGATGGCGCGAGCGAATTTTCGTGGGAAACCAATAACAAATCATCGAAATTTGCGAGCGCTGCTCGCACGTAATCTCGGTGCAAGTATGTCAAAAACCTTTATTTTCTGCAAATGCATCGTGCTGCATCGTTAAAACTCGTTTAGCATCGATGCCGTGAACGAAATTTCAACGGACCCCAAAAACGAGACATCGCGGTTTCCGAGCGCTGCTCGCTCGTAATCTCGTGTCAAGAACGTTTATTGCATGCAAATGCATCGTGTAGCATCGTTAAAACTCGTTTAGTATTGATGGCGTGAGCGAATTTTCGTCGGACCACAAAAACGAGCCATCGAGGTTTCCGAGCGCTGCTCGCACGTAACCTCGGTGCACGAGTGTCAAAACCCTTTATTATACGCAAATGCATCGTGCTGCATCGTTAAAACTCGTTTGGCATCGATGCCGTGAGCGAAAATTCATCAGACCCCAAAAACAAGCCATCGAGGTTTCCGAGCGCTACTTGCACGTAACCTCGGTGCACGAGTGTCAAGAACCTTTATTTTATGCAAATGCATCGTGTTGAATTGTGAAAACTCGTTTGGCATCGATGCCGCGAGCGTCTCGGCGTCGTACCACACAAACGTACCATCAAGTTTTGCAAGCGCTGCTCGCACGTACCCTCGGTGCACGAGTTTCAAAAAACTTTATTTTATGCAAATGCATCGTGTTGCATGGTTAAAACTCGTTTGGCATTGATGGCGCCAGCGAATTTTCGTGGGAAACCAATAACAAACCATTGAAATTTGCGAGCGCTGCTTGCACGTAACCTCGGTGCAATTATGTCTAAAACCTTTATTTCCTGCAAATGCATCGTGCTGCATCATTAAAACTCGTTTGGCATCGATGCCGCAAGCGAACTTTTGTCGGACCCCAAAAAAGAGAGATCGAGGTTTGCGAGCGCAGCTCTCACGTACCCTCGGTGCACGAGTGTCAAGTACCTTTATTTTATGCAAATGCATCGTGTTGCATCCTTAAAACTCGTTTGGCATTAATACCGTGAACGAAAATTCATCAGACACCAAAAAAGAGCCATTGAGGTTTCCGAGCGATACTCGCACGTAACCTCGGTACTCGAGTGTCAAAAACCTTTATTTTATGCAAATGCATTGTGTTGCATCGTTGAAACTCGTTTAGGATCAATGCCGCGAGCGAAATGACGTCAAACACCAAAAGCGAGCCATCGAGGTTTCCGAGCGCTGCTCGATCGGAACCTCGGTGCACGAGTATCAAACACCTTTATTTTATGCAAATGCATCGTGTTTTCATCGTTAAAACTCGTTTGGCAAGGATGACGCGAGCGACTTGTCGTCGTACCACAAAAACGTACGATAGTAGTAGGTGGTGCACTATGGCGACCCCCACTCCTATCCCCACTCCTATCCCTACTCCTTTTACCCCCCACCACCACCAAGTCGGTAGTGGTGGTGGGGGTATTGAGAGTGGGGGTAGGAGTGGGGGGTAGGAGTGGGGAGTCGTCACAGTGCACCACCTTTTTTTTTTAGCGGCCTCTAAATATTTTTTAACAGTTAAAACTCCCTTGTGTTTGCTCCCGCACACAATGCACACATATGCACATACACACGCACACACACGCACGCACACACACACACACACACACACACACACACACACACACACACACACACACACACACACACACACACACGCGCGCGCGCGCTCACGCACCTCTTCAAGGAGACGATCTTGAACAGGCGGCTGTAAAGAATAAACTGAAATGCAGTACAGTGGCACTGTGAAGATACTATTCTGTATCGCCGGCTTTTTTGCATTGTCAGCGGAATGTCTGTTCTCGTGGAGAGCCAGAAACTAATGCTACTGCTCTGTGACCTCGCTATTAGGGATTGATGTTGGAGTTTGCATTCCTTCACGGTGACCGTGAACACTATACCCACGAGCATGCAGCTGTACTGCAGCCCACGAGCAGCGGATTCCTTCACGTGTGACTGTGAACTCTATGCCCTGCGAGATACTCTGCAGACACGCAAATGTACGAGGAGGCGAATAAAATAAAATATTATTTTAATATGCGACCGTTTAGAATGGATGTAATGTTTTTTTTTTTTTTTTTTTTTTTTTTTTTTTCATAATTTAATATAAAAATTATTATTGTTATTAATTTTTATTTTATTAAATTATTTAATAAATTTTATTAAAGTATTATACTCATTGCGGATAAAATAATATTTTATTTGCTTCTCCGTGTGCTACAGGAGGGCATCGTGGAAGCGTGCATAGCCCGGCTACTCTGGGGCAGCCGCGGTGCTGACGCTGCACTGTTATGCGTTATCGCATGGCGTGCCATATGGACGGCCGTGCTCGCTGCAGCTAAGCCTTGGTCTCGGGATACATGAAATAAAAGACATTAAAATATTACAGAAAACTTAAAACTATCTTTTTTCACGATATCTCGAGAACGGCTCGAGATACGCGAAAACGGACGAAATGCTGCGGGGGGTCCGCGGGGGTGTGGCTACCTCGGGGAATGAACCCAATTCCGTCGTAAAAAATTATTAACGAATTTTTTATAATAATATTATTAAATAAATTTCAAAAACTCACCGCTGAGCCCTGTTACGTTCTCGTCGCGTGCATCTCCATCATACATACACGCACTATTGTTTATCACACTCCTGTTCGAACTCACACACTCCTGTTTATCGCATCATACACACACGCACTATTTTTTATCACACTCCTGTTCGAACTCACACACTCCTGTTTATCGCATCTCTCTCTCCCTCTCTCTCACTCTCGCTCTTCGTCTTGAAGGGGATCTTCAGCGAAGCCTTCGTCGGGTAGACCCTGATCATAAATAAGGGCATCACCGCCGAGTCGTTCCACGACATATAGCCCTACATCCCCCATATTATTATTTAACAGGCGTATGCTAGGCGTGCCGTCGTCGTCGTGGCCCCGCAGTGAGTAGTGGTGAGGTGGAGTAGTGAGCATTTGATACTCAGAGCCGCCACCATACGCATCATCGATTCAGGATGATACAGGTGGCGTAGTTCAACGAATACACGCTCACCTGTATCAATCAACAACACATCTGAATACCCCTCCGAATCGCTGTTTACTATTTCACCACGACTCGCGTTTCCGTGTCGCACAACAACACACGACATACCGTCATGTAGCTCACCGAGATTGACTGGTATCGGCGTGTGTCCCTGTCGATCGATAAAAAAAGTCCGAAGGGTATCTTTTAAGAGATTGTATGCAGCCGTCATCGGCCGCGTACGCACGTTTACACACGCCGTATGCTCCACATACACTACCACGCACAAAAATACGCTTTCTATCGCGTTAACAATTCGCGGATACATTTTAATTTCGTAAGGCTTCAATCGTACAGAACTACTGAAGAATACATACTGAAGAGCTCGCGGCACGGAGGTGTCGCGAAGATACGTTCGCGGGTTCCTAATGCAGAGCAGAGTAAGATGAATCACCCCGTATTAAATATCAGCAAACGAAGAAGCAAACTGTTTTCGTTAAGACCATGCGGATACTCGACGGCACGGCCCACCTCTACGTTGATCGGAATATGCAGCGTCGGGAGTCCGCGCGGCTGCAGAGGTCGTTCCTCTGTGGTTCAAGTAAGAAGAAGTGCGTAATACACCAAGTAACCTTGACTATTATATAATTCTTTAACGCTGTTTTCACGGTATCTCGAGAGCAGTACATGAAAAATAATAATGAATGAAATTTCTAGCGTTTTACTAAAGGAGTAAAGCTGCACCCTCGAAAATTATTACACTGATTTATCGATACTAGGCACTGTTTTAATAATGTCTTTCGTGCGACTTGAGTGTCTGACTTACCACGAGCGACAATGAAATTAATATGTTTTGAAATTCAGCGCAAGCGGATATTGCTCACTGCGGCTCAGGCTAAAACGTGCGAAAGCTATTAGTATTATTTTGAGTTAGACATTTTTATTCGCCGCATGGAACACTCAGTCTGCATCCGACCGTTCGACCACTCTAAACTCTCTCCCTGTCATCATGGCTGATTCATCCCTTCGTACGTGTATACTAGATATTTTACGACTGGTGAAGTTAAATAGTGCTCAGTTAAGAAGGAGGTGCAATAGTCAATGGTGTCGTGAATTACGGCTTTTATCGGGAAACAGTCTTGTGAAGCGCTTACGATACATTATTTGGTGGTCCCCCTTGCGCTGTATCGTGACAGCGTACAATCGAGGCATACTCAGGGGACAACGTATATTGATGTGTGTGTTTGACGAACTACAACGGCGTGGCCTTGACCGAGTACCATGCATTCGAGGCCTCATCGATGAAACTACAGGTAAGCAAACTTTTTAAAATTGTATGTTTAGAGGCGTAATTTTGACGCTTGGATGTATAGGCTATCGGCAGCTTATGAATGCATCGCGTGATGAAGAAGAGGCCCTGATAGAGGGGACACGGGCTGTAGAGCTTCAAGTACGGAACGACGATCAACAGCTGTTCAACGGTACGAGCGATGAAGAAGAAGAGCTGCTGATCGAGGCGGCACGATCTGCAGAGGCCCGAGAGCCGATCGAGCCTGAAGAGAGGCAAGAAGGAGAAGAGCTGCCGGAGGGTAAGTAGACGTAAATTCGCTGGAGATCACTTTTTTCGAGAAGACTCGCAGTGTTAACAGAGAAATAATTTTAATTTATAGTGCCGGGGCCCTGCTCCACCCATGGGGGCGCCGACGGTGACGCGCTATCAGTGATAACGATTGCATCTTTGAGTGGATCCTCGACACTATTTAGTGGCGACGAAGAAGAAGGCACACCAGGGCCCTCCGGACTAAGAGCCACTGATGTGCCTCAACAGGCCGAAGGCCCGGAAACATTGCCCGAAAATCAGTTGGGCTTATATGACGATTATTTTGCTTGGCCGCCGCTTAATCCTCTGCGCACAAATAACCTGGGTAAATATTGCAGAGAGGAGGATTCAGCATAGACGTACCATATTTATCACGAGGTACTCATAACGGATGTTTTAAATGGCCTCATAAATGCAACGGCTCTTCAATACATTTTTTATCTTTTTTGTTTCAGAACTGCAGACGGGCGCGGGAAGGTCAGCACGAAGCGACGCAAACGGGTCTTTTGGAACGGTTTTGCCACCAGGAGTCCGTTTCGAGGTCATTCAAGAAGTCACAAGATACTTCAGGCGCTTCAAACTCCGAGCCCGTGAAACAACACTGCGCATACGACAGCCGTCACAGGAAACGCCCTTACTACCATGGCTCGAGGGGGCATTCCGCGATTTATTAACGCATATCACGAGCTCATGCGAGGGCAGTGATTATGCAGGTATTTCATTTACCGCGAGTAGTTTACCGCACGGCCCTGTGTGGCTCTCTTTCCGACCTGTCAGAGACTACACGTTTCAAGATATATGGCAATTAATAAATAATGTCGCTCAAAGTGCCTCTTCTCTTAATATCGATGATTCTTGTACCATAAAAACATGCGTTGTGAAGGGCGTGGAGGGTCGAGGTAGAAAAGGGTTAACTCACGAGGGCGTTGCTAAAAAATCTATTCTAACTATACGGAATACCGACAATCTTTGTTTGCCCCGCTCATTAGTAACAGCCCGTGTATACGCCGAAAGGGGTGAAATACGAGCGGGCAAATTACACGCTAAATGGCAGCGAATCAGGCAGATTAACAGCTCATTTCAAAGAGAGGCGGCTCTCGATCTGACTAGGGCCGCGGGCGTCAACGTGCCTAGAAATGGCTGCGGTGTACACGAAATAAGTCGTTACCAGGACTATTTGGCGAGAGACGGTATTGCTATAGTGGTGTTCGAGTTTCTGACCCTCGGCCGTCGCGCAGCACCTTTGTTTGACGGCACGTCGACAGCTCTAAGAGTCGCGGGAACGCTTAACCACACTCTATATATCCTTTATTACGAGCGCTCGCATCACTTCCAACCCATCCTCAATCTTCGCGGTGCTGTGGGTAGTTTGAAGTTTTGCGTTACGTGTAACGCTCGGTACAGGCGAGAGGATCATAGATGTTTGAAGAAGAAATGTCCGCGTTGCTTCCAATCGCCACAGTGCGACCCTCTCTCGGACGACACAATCAAATGCAGGGGTTGTAATCGCTATTTTTTCGGTGAAGCGTGCTTGCGACAGCATAACTCTCTCGCGGCACCCAATAAGAAACGCAAAGCAAGCACCGTTTGCGAATCTCTAAAACGTTGTCGCAACTGCTTTCGATCTATAAGACCTCTCGAACAAAAGAAACACAGATGCGGTATAGGTTTCTGCTCAACGTGCAAGACACACCAGCCGTATAATCATCTCTGCTTCATGAGACCCGCTCGAGCCGTCATCACGGCGAAAGAGAATATCTTCATTTTTTATGATTTCGAAACGCAACAGTGCACGTCTGTGAAAGGCGCTCCCAACGTTTTTGAGCACAGACCGAATCTCTGCGTGGTTCAGCGCGTCTGTACAGCTTGTTGCGATAAAGATTCCATAGCCGAACCGTGTGAGCGATGCGGACCTCACGAGTTTATATTCAGCAGGGACCCCGTAGGACAGCTTGTGGATCTGGGTATGCAGAATATTGAGGGATTTTCAAGTACAATTTTGATTGCTCATAATGCAGGCGGATTTGACGCTCAATTCATCCTGCGTTATTTGATCGAGGAGAAAAAAACGCAGTACCCGTCACTAATAATGAACGGGACAAAGATCATAACCATGAGGTTGGGAAGTCTCATCTTCCTCGATAGTCTGCACTACTTTCACATGCCTCTGAGCGCCCTACCTAAAGCATTTGGCTTAACGGATGTTGTGGCGAAGGGTTCTTTTCCCCATCTGTTCAATAGACCCGAGAATCAGGCATATGTAGGCGAACTACCGCCAATTGAGTATTACTCACCGGACACGATGCGCCCGGCTGAGCGGGATCGCCATTCCGCTTGGTACAATGAGCTCAAGGCGTCCGGTTACGTCTTCAATTTTTCGAAAGAACTTATCGACTACTGCAGGATGGACGTCGCGATACTGCGGCAGGCGTGTATAGTTTTTCGAAACATGTTCATGACGTGCGGCCGTGTTTGCCCGTTTAGCGAGAGCACGACAATCGCATCAGCGTGCTTTCAAATCTTCCGTAAGAACTTTTTGAAAAACAACACGATCGGCATTATACCAAATGGGGGCTACCGTTGGGCTCACAACCAGTCGAAAAAAGCGATAGCCTGGCTCGTGTGGATGGAGCGATCCTTAGACCAACGTATTATACACGCTGGGCGTTCACGCGAATTTAAGCTACCGCAAAATCTTCTGGTGGATGGCTATTATGAGACCGTTGATACGAAACATGTATTACAGTTTCACGGCTGCTATTGGCACGGTTGCTTAAGGTGTTTTCCTCTCAATAGAGATAAAAAATCTAGCGATGGCGTGTCGATGAACGAACGCCTCGAGAGAACGAACGCAATATCGCACAGAATACAGACGGCCGGTTACTCGCTCACGGAGATTTGGGAGTGTGAGTATGACCGTATGCTAAAAGCAAATGAGGAAATGAGGTCTTTTGTACGCGACCATGATCTAGTCAAAGACGCTCCTCTCAATCCGCGCGATGCTTTTTTCGGAGGCCGTACCGAGAACATGACGACCCTCTACGATGCAAAAGATGGGGAGCAAATACGTTATGTCGACGTCTGCTCCCTGTATCCGTATATATGTAAATATGGCAAATACCCTGTGGGGCATCCGCGCGTCTATGTAGGCGACGAGTGTAAAGAGTTAACAGGCCCCGATAATACAGACCTATCGCGTGTCGAAGGGCTTGTCAAGTGCACTGTGCTAGCCCCGCGAAATCTTTATCATCCTGTGCTGCCCGTGCGAATGCACCAGAGACTACTATTTGGGTTGTGTCGCACCTGCTGTGAAACCTTGAATAAAGAAGCGTGCTCTCACGGGGACCCCTCCGAACGCTCGTTTGAAGGCACGTGGGTGGTCGACGAACTGCGCAAAGCTATTTCATGCGGATACACCATACTAGGCGTAACCGAGATTTGGCAGTATGAAATAACACAGTATAACAAGAATACAAAGGAGGGCGGTCTTTTCGTCGACTACATAAACACGTTTCTTTCAATTAAACAGGAGGCTAGCGGTTGGCCTGAGAACTGTTTGCAGGACGAGGAGGCTCGCTATCGTTACATTACCTCCTTCGAGAACGCCGAGGGTATTAGTCTGAACAGCGCAGCTATAGCGAAAAACCCTGGCCTGCGATCTGTGGCAAAGCTATGCCTGAATTCGTTTTGGGGAAAATTTGGACAGCGAGAAAATTTACCACAGACGGTGATAGTGTCAACGCGTAAGAAGCTCATGGAGCTGCTATCTAGTCCGGACTATGATATTACAGGAATTCTGCCTGTAAACAATCAGATGCTATATGTCTGTTATACAAAAACCGATGACGCTGTAACACCCTCAAACATAGCAAACGTCGTGATCGCAGCGTACACAACGGCCCAGGCACGATTAAAACTTTATAGCTACCTCGAACCTCTAGGTCGACGTGCTCTGTACTGTGACACAGATTCGGTTATTTACCTTGCGCGGAAAGAGCCCGAAGAATACGAGCCACCGACGGGCCAACTCCTGGGTGATTTAACAGACGAGCTAAGCTGCTACGGTTCCGGCAGCTACATCAAATCCTTCGTTTCGGGCGGTCCAAAATTTTATTCTTTTATCGTAAAATCTCCAAACGGTACGGAAAACGAAGTTTGTAAAGTAAAGGGCATAACCCTAAATTTCGCAAATAGCGCACTCATTAATTATATATCAATACGTTCATTTATAACAGGCGAGAGAGAAGACCCCATTGTACTAAGCTATAACTCTATTCGACGGACGGCGTTTCATCAGGTTGTCACGCAACCTGAAACAAAGTCATGTATACCGACGAGCGTCAAGCGAAGACCCAATGGGGCGTACGGATCACTTCCTTACGGCTACGCTAGTTAATTACATCGACATATAATGTAAGTCAATGTAACCCTTTAAATAAATTATCTATGATACGATTCGTACCGTTTCCCTCAATCATTGCCTTTATTATAAGCTTAAACGCAACGATATCATTCATTCGCTAAGATGGATACACGCTGGAAGCATCCCTGGACTTCGATGGTCTGCGGGCCCACTGGTTGCGGTAAAACATACTTTGTGAAAAAATTTTTACAGTTTATCGCGCGCATGAATAGCGTGCCGTTCGAAAGAATTATTTTTTATTATTCCGAGTGGCAGTCGGCGTATACCGATTATGGTAAGTCAATAGAGTTTCACGAGGGTTTACCGCAGAACGCGGACTTTGCAAATGATCCACGCGCAAAACTTATAATAATTGATGATTTAATGCGTGAGGCTTCGAACAACAGCGTTGTCGATCTGTTTACCAAGGGTAGCCATCATAAAAATTTAAGCGTTATTTTTATAACACAAAATCTGTTTCACCAGGGCCACGGACAACGAGATATTTCCTTGAACGCTAATTATATTGTCATTTTCAAGAATCCTCGCGATCGCGCTCAAGTGCAGCACCTAGCACGCCAGGTGTACCCTGAAAATCCGCGGTTTTTTCAAGAAGCTTATCACGATGCAACATCTAAGCCTCATGGATATCGGTTATTGGACTTGAAACAGGCAACGCCTGACAATTGTAGACTGCGCACCTGTATCTTCCCCGATGACCCTCATCAATACGTCTACGTGCCGCGTAAAAAATTTAAAAGCTCTGACACATCCGGTGAGTTACCAGTACTGCGCTTGTGATGGAACGAAACGGATCGTCACACAGTGCGAAACAGACAGCGGTATTGAGCGTTGTTAAAAATTTACATAGACTGCAGGGTGAGGCCAATTCACGCAAAGCTACTTCTAGCGCAACTCAGTGTATTTGTGAGTGTGCACTGATCATTCTTCGCGGCAGTATACTTCCAAGTGCCAAAGAAAGGAAAAAGCGCTGGTGATACGGATCGATAAATCAGTAGTCTACTGACACGTTCGGCGAGAGAGAGAAAGAGTGTTTGTGATGGAACACAACGGATCACCGCTCAGCAAGAAGCAGATTGCTATATTACGGGCTCTTCAATATTTAAACAAGGAGCAGCGTGAGGCCGTTTTGCGTAAAGCCGATTCAAGTGTGATCCGCTGTATCTGCGAGTGTGCGCTCAACATCCTCCGTGGTAACGTGCCTCTGAAAACTGGGGAACGGAAAAAACTTCGTCGTCACGCCTCTATCCTACGGCGCTTGGCCGCGAAAAAAGGCTGCTGGAAGAGTAAGAAGCGATTTGTTGTTCAGAGCGGCGGTTTTCTACCACTCATACTCGCGCCGATACTGGGAACTCTTCTGTCGAATCTAATTGGTGGCCGCGGATAATGGAACACGCGCGGAAAATGGTACTTGTCGCCGAGGAGAATCTACCACAGCTTAGCACGCAGAATCAGCGACAGTCGACTGTTAATGACTTTGCGACGTACACACAGCCAGAGCATCCTGTTGCTGCTGCTTTGAGTAGACTGGATATTGAGATGAAAGATATTTTGAATTCTAATGACTACAAGAGTGAGCGAGAAAAGTGGGCAGCTTATCAGGCTGTGCTACAGCGCTTCCTTCATTTTCTTGACGATGAGCGATCCCCACAGCATCAGCTGACGCGCATGGAGACATCGGAGCCAACATCTCGGAATGACGAAAAGCAAAGCATACAGCCCGCAAAATTGAATGATTCTGTTATTGTCGAAAGTGTGCCTCAAAAATTTCGAACCAAAGCGAAACTCTTACTACGACGGTTGCACGCAACACCAGCATCCGGTTTTTCCTGGGATACCGCGGGTGTTGTCTCCATTAGCGGAAAGCCTATCAAAGATTCAAACATTGTCGACCTCGTGAATGATGCCATGCGCGCGAGAAAAGTACCATCGCCCGTGGGACGCAGGTCGTTCGCTCGCTTCCTGCGAGCGATTCAAACGCCACAGGAGTTTATCGGGAATGAGGACCTATGGCAGGAAACAAGAGCCAATTCAACACTGCTACCACAGGCATCGAATGAGGAAGAAGAAGAGGGCAACACTGACGAATCGGTTAGCAGTGCGGGTCAGGCCTTCTACAGCGGCAGTGATAACGACAACGCCGAGCGCGGTGTACAGGCAGGCGCTGGTTGTAACAATAAAAAAAAAAGGCGGCTAACTTGGGCCAGTCTTAAATTATAATCATGAAAACATTACAAAACGTGTACTTTGATCCCTCTCATGAAGCATCGTTTTCGGGTTCCGAGAAGTTATTACATGTAAGCCGTAAGAAAAGAATTTCCAATAGTAGAACGGTGCAATGGTTGGAGGCTCAGGATGCGTACACGAGACACAGATCCGTGAGACATCGTTTTCCACGACGCTTCTACAATGTGCGTAACATCGATGATGTTTGGGAAGCTGATCTCGTAGATCTTCGTTCAATCAAAGATTACAATGACGGCTATGTCTATCTTCTCGTGGTCATAGACGTTCTCAGTAAGTATGCATGGGTGGAGCCCCTTCTCGATAAAACGGCTGTGTCGGTGTCTAAAGCCTTTTCGCGAATACTGGCTCGCAAAAGCAATAGTGGCCGATTTCCCGTTTACCTGCAGTCAGATAAAGGTAAAGAATTTGTCGGTGCAGCGTTCCAGGCGCTCCTGAGAAAAAAGAATATACAATTCCGTACTGCGCGGAACCCTGATATAAAAGCCGCTGTTGTGGAGCGCTTTAACAGAACTCTGAACGAAAGAATGTGGCGCTTTTTCACTTATTCGCGAGAAAAGCGCTACATTGATGTTTTGCATGATATTGTTGCGGCCTACAATCACGCTCGACATAGCAGCATAAAAATGGCTCCGGCCTCAGTGACACTCGCTACAGCGGCATCAGCGCGAGCTAACCTGCTGCGCCGTTATCAGAAACTAGACATTAGTAAACCGCCTAAATACGCCGTGGGCAATATTGTGCGCATCAGTAAAGCTAAAGCCGCCTTCGCAAAAGGTTACGAGAGCGGCTGGAGTAGCGAATTATTTAAAATACATCGTGTGTCGACTACCAGCAGTCCTGTGGTGTACATCTTGCGCGATCTTCATAACGAGGATATCGACGGTATTTTTTACGAACCAGAGTTATCGAGAGTACAGGTGTCCGTACAAGTGAAAGCTAATAAGAAAACAAAATGAAAGACGAGTTTTACATTGTCTTGCCTAGCAACAGCAGTATGAAATATTACCCTGATAACACGACAACGAGGTATACTACCCATTTGCCTCAGAACATAAGTTTGCATGGTAGTTGGGCTGTTTCGCTAGCCGAAATGCATATACCTCTGACAATTTTACATGTACCGGCCGACGGTAAGGAAAACTTTTTGAATCTCGTTACCTCCGCCATACTCCCGGGCAAAGGTGCTGCTACTGATTTTAAAGAAGTACGTGTCTGCGTCCCATCTGGAGTGTACCGTAACATAGATTTACTAATTGAGGCAATAAACGAGATTCCGTGTGTGGTAGATCACTTAAAATTTACCCGTGAGCGTAACGGCTACGTAACAGCTGCTCGAGTCTGTAGCGCCTGTAAAGGCCTAGAGCACTCTTTTTATTTCTCCTATGTACTTAACAAAATTTTAGGTTTTAATCATTCTGGGAGTGTAACGCTTCAAGACGACTCTAAGCACACGGGTGCGTATCCGGCTAATTTGATTAACGGCATACCCGGCATGTTGTTCGTTTATTCAGACATCTGCGAGTCTTATATCACCGGAGACGTGCACACCCCTTTACTGCGTGTCGTCTCAACAGAGGCCTCTGATAATTACAACTACGGGTCTATGAAGATCAAAAGCTTCTCACCCCTACGCTACGTGCCTCTTCTGCGCACAAGCTTCCAGTCGATAACCATTGATATAAGGGATGAATTTGGCAAGCCAATACCATTCGAGTGCGGAACGTTGACGGTGACACTTCAATTTAAACGTCTCGATTAACCAGAGTGCTTAGGAGATGACTTATTACGAGAGTTACTTTGACATGCAGACGGGTGGTGCAAGATCGGGATACGGTGGTATAAGTCAGGTATACATAGGCTCGCCGCATCAGAGGGGCCACGGTATTGGTAGTTTTCTCGGAGGTCTGTTTCGGCGCATCATACCGCTGCTTAAACAAGGGGTCCGTGCTGTTGGTAAGGAGGCACTCCGTGCGGGTGTTAATGTAGCCAGCGATATAATGGATAACGGTGTACAGCCTCGAGAAGCCTTTAAAACGCAACTACGTGAATCAGGCACGAACTTACAGCGCAAAGCCGTGGAAAAAATAAATTCACTTATGAGTGGTTCAGGGTATAAAGCAGCTAAGATTAAGAGTTTGCTTCATTACCCCCGTGATCGTACGTCGAGCAGCATCGGTGCAAGAAAAAGAAAGAAGTCCGCAACGTCGAGAAAACGTTTCGCCTCAATAACCAAGAAGAAGAAGAGGAGGAGGAGGAGCACGGGGGGGAGGAGGGGTAAGACAGCGAGTGGAAAAGTGAGAAAGACTGGCGTGTTGAAGAAGAAGAGAAGCGGGAAGAAGAGGAAGAGTCCAAGATCTGTATCCGACATTTTCGCGTAGAAATATTATTTCGGTAAAATGGCGTTCTTGCACACACACTCATGCGAGTGCTTGAAGTCCGAGCTCGAGCTGTTTTCGTTACCACCAACCCAAACCACAATTGAGGGAACACAGTGGGTGTACTACAAACCAATCTCATCTCTGACAGATGACTCACCCATAGAGTTTGTCGTGCCTGGTCAGGGCGATGAGTACATTGATCTTGCGCATACAATGCTAAGCATGCGAGTTCAGATACAACAAACGGGTGCGAAACCTGATGCATCTATTACAGCCGGTCCTGTTAATAATTTAATGCATTCGATGTTTAATCAGATCGATGTGTTCTTGAATCAAAAACTTGTGTCACCGCCAAATAACGCTTACGCCTACAGAGCGTACATTGAAACACTTTTGAATTACGGGCAGGGTGCCAAGGCTTCCCATCTCACGAGCGTACTATGGTACACTGATAAACCCGGAAAAATGGATGATATTGCCGATGCAAATGAAGGGCTGTCTAATCGCCGGACATTTCTAGGCACCAATAAACAATCGGTCGATCTTCTTGGTCATTTGCACTGCGATATCTTTAATCAGGAGAGGTTTCTAATAAATGGCGTTGAATTGCGGTTGCGTCTCGTGCGCAGCAGTGATGCTTTCTGCCTCATGACCTCCTCACCTGACTGGAGCATGCGCATTACCGAAGCATCGCTTCTTGTGCGCCGGGCCAAGATAGCTCCCGGTATGCTTCTAGCCCACGCTAGAGCTCTATCTAAATCGACTGCCAAATATCCGTTGACGCGTGTGGAGGTTAAAGCCCTATCATTACACGCCGGTGTGCATGGTGATACTCTGGATAATGTCATACTCGGGCAATTGCCTAAACGTATAATTATAGGCTTTGTCGATAATAGGGCCTTCAATGGCAACCGCCGACTAAATCCTTTTAACTTCCAAAACTACAAAATCAATTATCTATCAATATACGCAGACGGTGTGCAGATACCCTCAAAACCTTTACAACCCGACTTTGACAGCAATCGTTTTGTGGACGCATATCATACACTGTTCTCCGGGACAGCATCCACTTTCTCAATCAGGGTAACTGTATTCCTCGCACAACTTATCCACGAGGCTATTGCCTCTTTGCATTTGATCTCACACCCGACCTCTCGGCAAACAGCAACAGCCATTGGAATTTAGTGAGGCACGGTAGCGTGAGAATAGAGGTACGCTTTGCCGAAGCTCTAACCTCAACTGTTAACTGTATTGTGTACGCCGAATATGACAATGTGCTAGAGATTGATTCCTCCAGACAGGTAATTGTGGATTATAGCGGTTAGACTGTGGTGCTGACGCGTCGATGTAGCATGGTATATTTACGGCGGAGCAGCTTGAGAGAATCAGTCCGCCTTTATACGCCGAAACGTTACGATCTTACGTCACAGCGTCATGAATATCGTTATTGATATCCAGGGCGTGAGAAATAGATATAACGCATTTATACCGAAAGAAATTGCCATAGTTTCGGTTCACTCGGATTATAGTGCATACTGGATTGTATCGCCACCCCACTCATATAAAAGCCTACCGCCTAGTATAAAACGTCAGAATACGTGGTTGATTGACAGTTATCACGGCATAGAGTGGTCCGAAGGTGAAACAACGTTACGGGCAATCGAGACCGTTTTAAGGAAGATTGCCGTGCAGGCAGATCGCATATTCACTAGAGGAGCCGAGAAGGCAGCGTACTTGACTCATCTCACAGACTGCTTTATTATAAATCTGGAAGAAGACATTGAGGACCCTTCTTTCCGAAATCTGCCCGAGTGCGAGACATTGTGTATCTATCACAGCTTATTACACAGGAAAAAATCCACGTACAAGTGTGCTCTAAATAACGCTGTGAAAATTAAAGAGTGGCTTCGTCATAGCAGTCGCATCGCCTCTTTGTGGGAGTATAGAACCACGACGACCTGGAGCGTTGGATTATCAGAGATTAGCGGTGTCAACGAAAAAAAAAATCATCCGGAGAAAAAAGTTGTCGCTGCGGGCTCTTGTTATGAACAGTCTGCAAATATTGCAGGCTCTTCAGAACATACAGAATCACACTATAGGTGTGTACCCCGCCGATCGCATCCCGAGGGTGTGGACGAAACCGACAGCTATCGTAGCTAATACCGATGGACACAAGCAGCCGGGAAGCCACTGGGTCGCCATGTACGTCGATCGAGATGGACACGGCTGGTACTTTGATAGCTATGGACTCCCTCCAATCATACCGCAGCATCTCCAGCGTCTCCGACGAAATTGTAGACTCTTTCGCTACAGCACATCGCGGCTTCAGAGTCCCGAATCACAATTTTGCGGGCATTATTGTGTTATGTTTCTTCATTTCATGTCTGCAGGCATTGGTATTCATCGGTTTAGCAGCGTGTTTTCAGATAATTTGCCGCGGAATGATCAAATAATATCTAACTATTATAAAGCGTACATCAATAAACGAGGCATATCTAAACTGCAAGACAAGGGATTTCACATACACGTGCAGGGTTGTTGTTCGCACTCTCGATAGCCTTGAACGACGAGGTGTGATTTCACCAAGACATAACGATACAGAGGTATCTCTTTACATGGACACGTGATGATGTGTCAGCAGTCTACTTCTTTGAAGACAGACATCTGACTTAACTACAGAGGTATATCTTTTGTGACGTATTTTTCTTTATCTCGATACCGCGAGTTTAAAAGTAACAAAATACTTTAAAAAAAACAAAAAAATGGAACCGGAACCAAACTTCAGCTCAAACCAAAAGGGAGAGAAAAAAAAAGAGAAAAAAAAAAGAAAACACGAAACCGAAACTTACGTCACCTTCGGCCGTTTGCATCCGCGAGTGCAACGAGATCCCGGGGGCGCCAGTCAATTTTTATTTCGCCGGTATTGACTAACCGGACTAAAACTGGAGATCGGTGGAACCGGCCGACCTCCGCAAAGACGAAACAGACACGAAAAGCTAAAACTAATCATCGATGGCACTCGCGAGCGCAAACGGTTGCGGAAATGCACGGTTGCTCAGGATGCAGATTATGGTAGAAGGGTCGCGATCCTCTCGCCAATAAAATAACTACGAGAACACACACGACACCGAGAAAAATTATTCTGAACTAGAACAATCATCTGATGTTGACTTGAAAGTCACGGGATCGCATCTAAATGCATCGAAAACCACTCAGCCGATCGAAAGATCCAGGCGAGCATAACGAGAACGCATCTCTTCGCACGATCGATAAATTATCTTTAAAAGAAATAACTCACCGAAACAGCAGAAGAGAGTTCAAAGAACTCAACGGGAACTGTATCTTGCGATACCACGGAAACTGCACTTGATCACTGCAGCACTTGGAGAATTAACGCATCCCACAAGGCACCGGATCAAGGAAAAGAATTCTTTCCGAATTCGCACGAGAACAACACCAGAATATCCACCAGTCAAACGAGAAGCACACGCGAAAGCGAACACTCGTGACAGGTAGGATATACCATGAGCACGAGAGAGACAGCGTATGTCTCTCAACCGAGCGCGAAAACGATAGGGCCGAAACCACAACACACGGGAACGCGAGAGGGGTCCGAGTTGCCTCGAGGACAGCTCTCGGTAGACTAATTTGTCTACAGGAATCATCGAAAGCAATTATTATCATTATCACCGAAATCGTGACCGATAACTACTGCCCTCTCAACTATTTCACGATATCCTCGATACGAGAGAGAGAGAGAGAGAAAGAAAGAAAGAAAGAAAGAAAGCTATAGCGGTAATATGGATCTTCACGATCGCTTCCCCTAGTCAATGCGCGAAAACAAGGCTCTTCTTTACATAAAAAAAAATAAACCACACAGTACAAGGGGTTCCAACCTTGCCTGGAACTGAACCATAACTCCGCCTGTTCTCCAGCGCATTGCACTATCCGTTGGGGTGCCGGAATTGCACCGGACTTTTGCGTATTCGCAACAACCCTCGTCGGGCCTCTCCTTTACTCGGGCTGCTCATTACTTCGAGCTCCTCACCACCGAATAAATTCGAGAACCTCGACCAAAATTGAACTTAATCGTAAAATAACCAATAAAAAAAAAATACCGGAAGTTGTACAAAGCAAAAAAAACAAAATAAAATCTCGATCGAGAGCGTACGGGAGCCGAACGGTAACATGAAATAGTCGAGGTGCGATAAAGCGGGATCTATAACGACGAAAATCGGGCGTAAATCACGCAATTTCGTTCATGTTATATTTTTGTGACGATGATAAAAAAATCACGTCACACTTTACATACACACGTGATGCTATGTCGGCAGTCTACATATTTGAAGACAGTCGCCTGATGTCTCACAGAGTGGGGGAAAGGTAGCTGCAAAACACTCTTGTCTCCAGGGGAACATCATCCACAGTCGAACTATCTTAGCAGCCGGATGAGGCAACGCGAGTTAAAGACGCTAATAGAGAGACACTTACAAAATATTCAAGCAATCAAGGCTCTGATTCGCTCGAGATCGGAATTATATTTTTTGACGAGAAAATTGAAAGCGGTTAGTTTGTGCGATGGATTTCTCAATGATCAACAAAGTGGGAAGACCCGAGGCGTTTCTGCCTGTGAAAAAGTTATCAGAGCTGGAGACCGATAAAGAGTACACCATCACAAAGATAAAGACCAGCCAGACCAAATGGGGTGTCCGCATTACCGTTGATCTAGAAGACGGGTTTACGTGTTTCCTGCCGTCAAGGTTCGTCCAGGCATTCGAAGAGCAGAACACGCTTTTCCAACAAATGATTGTCGCTGCTGGTGAGAAAAAGTTGCGCATGATCTATTACGGCACAAAATACAATCATCTGGAGTTCAAGGAGGCCTCCGAGTGATGGGTGGGGTCTACCTACAAGCCGTGGAGGGGATAACAGATGCAACGACGATGGCAACAGCTCCATTCTACTCGCGCCTTCTGACCATCAAACAGCGCAACGATGGCTCAAGACAATAAATCGGAGCATTTGCTACTGCTGTCCCTGCGAGTGGATTTAAATTCAGCATCGACGAAAATTGCTCGACTTGGTCTGGAACTGCATGACGACGGTTCACTAATACCCACCATCAGATTCATCTACCACATCAGGGACTGGGTGTCCATGGATTCCTCTGGTTGGGAAGATTTTCAAAAACATTTTTCCACCATCGCCGCATACCTAGACGTGAAAAAAAAAGAAGAAGAAGAAGAAGAAGACATTGTCAGCACAACAGTTAACCGCATCCCTGTGACTATACCATCGGCAGTAACGTGTCGTGGTTTTGAATTGGCTTACGGTGCGCAAGACAACAAACCTATTGCGTTTCTTATCGGTACGAAAGAGTGTAATAGTGACGACAGCCCTGTACTGTGTTTTACGACGGAGGAGTTTACCAGTCTGACAGTATTACAGACGTGTATCAACGATTACATGTCATGGCTTTCACGTATCCATGTCCATGCGCATAGCTGCAAAACCATTCTCATCAACGCTGTCGCGTACCACTCCACATCCCGCACAGCAGGCTCTATTCTACGCAACATCCGTCGAAAACGTGATATGATTCGTGCAATTGCGCAGACCCAATCATTATTGCTATCCTCTGAACTGTCGTCTTCATCAAAAATCGCAATTATCGACGAGCTTCTGACGTATCACCGGTCACACATTGTAAATGTCATCGTACATAAAAAAAATATGTTCTGATTGTATAATTATTATTGTAAAATAATGTAATAATTAAAAACAATGTATCGCAAATAAAATAGAAAAAAAAAAAAAAAAAAAAAAAAAAAGGTGGTGCACTGTGACGACTCCCCACTCCTACCCCCCACTCTCAATACCCCCACCACCACTACCGACTTGGTGGTGGTGGGGGGTAAAAGGAGTAGGGATAGGAGTGGGGATAGGAGTGGGGGTCGCCATAGTGCACCACCTACTACTTACGATCGAGTTTTGCAAGCGTTGCTCGCACGTAACCTCGGTGCAAGAGTGTCAACAACCTTTATTTTATAGAAATGCATCGTGTTGCATCCCTAAAACTCGTTTGGCATCGATGCCGCAAGCGAAATTTCGTCAGACCCCAAAAACGAGCGATCGAGGTTTGCGGGCGCTGCTCACACGTAACCTCGGTGCACGAGTGTCAAAATCCTTTATTGTATGCAAATGCAGCGTGTTGCATTCTTAAAACTCGTATGTCATCGATGCCGCGATCGAAATTTCATCGGAGCCCAATAACGAGACATCGAGGTTTCCGAGCGCTGCTCGTACGTAACCTCGGTGCACGAGTGTCGAAAACCTTTATTTTATGCAAATGCATCGTGTTGCATGGTTAAAACTCGTTTGGCATTGATGGCGCGAGCGGATATTCGTGGGAAACCAATAACAAACCATTGAAATTTGCGAGCGCTGCTCGCACGTAACCTCGGTGCAAGTATGTCTAAAACCTTTATTTTCTGCAAATGCATCGTGCTGCATCGTTAAAACTCGTATGGCATCGATGCCGCGAGCGAAATTTCATCGGAGCCCAAAAACGAGAGATCGAGGTTTCCGTGCGCTGCTCTCACGTCACCTCGGTGCTCGAGTGTCAAAAACCTTTATTGTATGCAAATGCAGCGTGCTGCATTCTTAAAACTCGTATGTCATCGATGCCGCGATCGAAATTTCATCGGAGCCCAATAACGAGACATCGAGGTTTCCGAGCGCTGCTCGTACGTAACCTCGGTGCACGAGTGTCAAACACCTTTATTTTATGCAAATGCATCGTGTAGCATCGTTAAAACTCGTTTGGAATCGATGCCGCGAGCGAAATTTCATCGGAGCCCAAAAACGAGACATCGAGGTTTCGGAGCGCTGCTCGCACGTAACCTCGGTGCACGAGTGTCAAAAACCTTTATTTTATGCAAATGCATCGTGTTGCGTTGATAAAACTCGTACGGCATCGATGCCGCGAGCGAAATTTCATCGTAGCCCAAAAACGAAAGATCGAGGTTTCCGAGTGCTGCTCGTACGTAACCTCTGTGCACGAGTGTCAAAAACATTTATTTTATGCAAATGCATCGTGTTGCATCGTTAAAACTCATTTGGTATTGATCGCGCGAGCGAATTTTCGTGGGAAACCAATAACAAACCATTGAAATTTGCGAGCGCTGCTCGCACGTAACCTCGGTGCAAGTATGTCTAAAACCTTTATTTTCTGCGAATGCATCGTGCTGCATCGTTAAAACTCGTTTGGCATCGATGCCGCGAGCGAAATTTCATCGAAGCCCAAAAACGAGACATCGAGGTTTCCGTGCGCTGCTCTCACGTCACCTCGGTGCTCGAGTGTCAAGAAACTTTATTTTAAGCAAATGCAACGTGTTGCATCGTTAAAACTCGTTTGGCATCGATGTAGCAAGCGAAATTTTGTCGAACCCCAAAAAAGAGCGATCGAGGTTTGCGAGCGCTGCTCTCACGTAGCCTCGGTGCACGGGTATCAAAAACCTTTATTTTATGCAAATGCACTGTGTTGCATCGTTGAAACTCGTTTAGGTACAATGCCGCGAGCGAAATGACGTCAAACACCAAAAGCGAGCCATCGAGGTTTCCGAGCGCTGCTCGCGCGTAACCTCGGTGCACGAATGTCAAAAACCTTTATTGTATGCAAATGCATCGTGTAGCATCGTTAAAACTCGTTTGGAATCGATGCCGCGAGCGAAATTTCATCGGAGCCCAAAAACGAGACATCGAGGTTTCCGAGCGCTGCTCGCACGTAACCTCGGTGCACGAGTGTCAAAAACCTTTATTTTATGCAAATGCATCGTGTTGCATTGATAAAACTCGTACGGCATCGATGCCGCGAGCGAAATTTCATCGTAGCCCAAAAACGAAAGATCGAGGTTTCCGTGCGCTGCTCGCACGTAACCTCGGTGCACCAGTGTCAAAAACCTTTATTATATGCAATTGCATCGTGTTGCAACGTGAAAACTCGTTTGGCATCGATGCCGTGAGCGAAAATTCATCACAGCCCAAAAACGAGACATCGAGGTTTCCGTGCGCTGCTCGCACGTAACCTCGGTGCACCAGTGTCAAAAATCTTTATTTTATGCAAATGCATCGTGTTGCAACGTGAAAACTCGTTTGGCATCGATGCCGTGAGCGAAAATTCATCACAGCTCAAAAACGAGACATCGAGGTTTCCGAGTGCTGCTCGTACGTAACCTCGATGCACGAATGTCAAAAACCTTTATTTTATGCAAATGCATCTTGTTGAATTGTTAAAACTCATTTGGCATTGATGGCGCGAGCGAATTTTCGTGGGAACCCAATAACGATCCATCGACGTTTGCGAGCGCTGTTCGCACGTAACCTCGGTGCAAGAGTGTCAAAAACCTTTATTTTATAGAAATTCATCGTGATGCATTTCAAATAAAACGCTAAAACTCGTTTGGCATCGATGCCGCAAGGGAAATTTCGTCAGACGCCAAAAACGAGCGATCGAGGTTTGCGGGCGCTGTTCTCACGTAACCTCGGTGAACGGGTGTTAAAAACGTTTATTTTATGGAAATGCATTCTGTTGCATCGTTGAAACTCGTTTACGATCAATGCCGCGAGCGAAATGACGTCAAACACCAAAAGCGAGACATCAAGGTTTCCGAGCGCTGCTCGCGCGTAACCTCGGTGCACGAGTGTCAAAAACCTTTACTGTATACAAATGCATCGTGTTGCAACCTTAAAACTGGTTTGGCATCGATGCCGTGAACGAAATTTCAACGGACCCCAAAAACGAGCCATCGAGGTTTCCGAGCGCTGCTCGAAAGTAACCTCGGTGCAAGAGTGTCAAAAACCTTTATTGTATGCAAATGCATAGTGTAGCATCGTTAAAACTCCATTGGCATTGATGGCGCGAGCGAATTTTCGTCGGACCCCAAAAACGAGCCATCGAGGTTTTCGAGCGCTGCTCGCACGTAACCTCGGTGCACGAGTGTCAAAAACCTTTATTTTATGCAAATGCATCGTGTTGCATTGATAAAACTCGTACGGCATCGATGCCGCGAGCGAAATTTCATCGTAGCCCAAAAAGGAAAGATCGAGGTTTCCGTGCGCTGCTCGCACGTAACCTCGGTGCACCAGTGTCAAAAACCTTTATTTTATGCAAATACATCGTGTTGCAACGTCAAAACTCGTTTGGCATCGATGCCGTGAGCGAAAATTCATCAGAGCCCAAAAACGAGACATCGAGGTTTCCGAGTGCTGCTCGTACGTAACCTCGGTGCACTAGTGTCAAAACCCTTTATTTTATGCAAATGCATCGTGTTGCATCGTTAAAACTAGTTTGGCATCGATTCCGTGAACGAAATTTCATCGGATCCAAAAACGAGACATCGAGGTTTCCGAGCGCTGCTCGCACGTAACCTCGGTCCACGAGTGTCAAAAACCCTGATTTTATGCAAATGCATCGTTTTGCATTGTTATAACTCGTATGGCATCGATGCTGCGAGCGAAATTTCATCGGAGCCCAAAAACGAGAGATCGAGTTTTGCGAGCGCTGTTCTCACGTAACCTCCGTGCACGGGTATCAAAACCCTTTATTTTATGCAAATGCACTGTGTTGCATCGTTGAAACTCGTTTAGGATCAATGCCGCGAGCGAAATGACGTCAAACACCAAAAGCGTTCCATCGAGGTTTCCGAGCGCTGCTCGCGCGTAACCTCGGTGCACGAGTGTCAAAAACCTTTATTGTATGCAAATGCATCGTGTAGCATCGTTAAAACTCGTTTGGCATTGATGGTTCGAGCGAATTTTCGTCGGACCCCAAAAACGAGCCATCCAGGTTTCCGAGCGCTGCTCGCACGGCACTTCGGTGCACGAGTGTCAAAAACCTTTATTTTATGCAAATGCATCGTATTGCAACGTTAAAACTCGTTTGGCATCGATGCCGTGAACGAAATTTCAACGGACCACAAAAACGAGCCATCGAGGTTTCCGAACGCTGCTCGCAGGTAACCTCGGTGCACGAGTGTCAAAACCCTTTATTTCATGCAAATGCATCGTGCTGCATCGTTAAAACTCGTTTGGCATCGATGCCGTGAGCGAAAATTCATCAGACCCCAAAAACAAGCCATCGAGGTTTCCGAGCGCTGCTCGCACGTAACCTCGGTGCACGAGTGTCAAAAACCTTTATTTTATGCAAATGCATCGTGTTGAATTGTGAAAACTCGTTTGGCATCGATGCCGCGAGCGTCTTGGCGTCGTACCACAAAAACGTACCATCGAGTTTTGCAAGCGCTGCTCCCACGTACCCTCGGTGCACGAGTTTCAAAAACCTTTATTTTATGCAAATGCATCGTGTTGCATGGTTAAAACTCATTTAGCATTGATGGCCCGAGCGAATTTTCGTGGGAAACCAATAACAAATCATCGAAATTTGCGAGCGCTGCTCGCACGTAATCTCGGTGCAAGTATGTCAAAAACCTTTATTTTCTGCAAATGCATCGTGCTGCATCGTTAAAACTCGTTTGTCATGGATGCCGCGAGCGAAATTTCATCGAAGCCAAAAAACGAGACATCGAGGTTTCCGAGCGCTGCTAGAACGTAACGTCGGTGCTCGAGTGTCAAGAAACTTTATTTTATGCAAATGCATCGTGTTGCATCGTTAAAACTCGTTTTGCATCGATGCCGTGAACGAAATTTCAACGGACCCCAAAAACGAGACATCGAGGTTTCCGAGCGCTGCTCGCTCGTAATCTCGTGTCAAGAACGTTTATTGTATGCAAATGCACTGTGTTGCATCGTTGAAACTCGTTTAGGATCAATGCCGCGAGCGAAATGACGTCAAACACCAAAAGCGTTCCATCGAGGTTTCCGAGCGCTGCTCGCGCGTAACCTCGGTGCACGAGTGTCAAAAACCTTTATTGTATGCAAATGCATCGTGTAGCATCGTTAAAACTCGTTTGGGATTGATGGTTCGAGCGAATTTTCGTCGGACCTCAAAAACGAGCCATCCAGGTTTCCGAGCGCTGCTCGCACGTAACCTCGGTGCACGAGTGTCAAAAAGCTTTATTTTATGCAAATGCATCGTGTTGCATTGATAAAACTCGTACGGCACCGATGCCGCGAGCGAAATTTCATCGTAGCCCAAAAACGAAAGATCGAGGTTTCCGTGCGCTGCTCGCACGTAACCGCGGTGCACCAGTGTCAAAAACCTTTATTTTATGCAAATACATCGTGTTGCAACGTTAAAACTCGTTTGGCATCGATGCCGTGAGCGAAAATTCATCAGAGCCCAAAAACGAGCCATTGAGGTTTCCGAACGCTGTTCGCAGGTAACCTCGGTGCACGAGTGTCAAAACCCTTTATTTCATGCAAATGCATCGTGCTGCATCGTTAAAACTCGTTTGGCATTGATGCCGTGAGCGAAAATTCATCAGACCCCAAAAACAAGCCATCGAGGTTTCCGAGCGCTGCTCGCACGTAACCTCGGTGCACGAGTGTCAAAAACCTTTATTTTATGCAAATGCATCGTGTTGAATTGTGAAAACTCGTTTGGCATCGATGCCGCGAGCGTCTTGGCGTCGTACCACAAAAACGTACCATCGAGTTTTGCAAGCGCTGCTCCCACGTACCCTCGGTGCACGAGTTTCAAAAACCTTTATTTTATGCAAATGCATCGTGTTGCATGATTAAAACTCATTTGGCATTGATGGCCCGAGCGAATTTTCGTGGGAAACCAATAACAAATCATCGAAATTTGCGAGCGCTGCTCGCACGTAATCTCGGTGCAAGTATGTCAAAAACCTTTATTTTCTGCAAATGCATCGTGCTGCATCGTTAAAACTCGTTTGGCATGGATGCCGCGAGCGAAATTTCATCGAAGCCAAAAAACGAGACATCGAGGTTTCCGAGCGCTGCTCGCACGCAACCTCGGTGCACCAGTGTCAAAAAACTTTATTTTATGCAAATGCATCGTGTTGCATCGTTAAAACTCGTTTTGCATCGATGCCGTGAACGAAATTTCAACGGACCCCAAAAACGAGACATCGAGGTTTCCGAGTGCTGCTCGCACGTAACCTCGCTGCACGAGTGTCAAAACCCTTTATTATACGCAAATGTATCGTGCTGCATCGTTAAAACTCGTTTGGCATCAATGCCGTGAGCGAAAATTCATTAGAGCCCAAAAACGAGACATCGAGGTTTCCGAGTGCTGCTCGTACGTAACCTCGGTGCACGAGTGTCAAAAACCTTTATTTTATGCAAATGCACTGTGTTGCATCGTTGAAACTCGTTTAGGATCAATGCCGCGAGCGAAATGACGTCAAACACCAAAAGCGAGCCATCGAGGTTTCCGAGCGCTGCTCGCACCTGACCTCGGTGCAGGAGTGTCAAAACCCTTTATTTTATGCAAATGCATCGTGTTGCAACGTGAAAACTCGTTTGGCATCGATGCCGTGAGCGAAAATTCATCACAGCCCAAAAACGAGACATCGAGGTTTCCGAGTGCTGCTCGTACGTAACCTCGGTGCACGAGTGTCAAAAACCTTTATTTTATGCAAATGCATCGTGTTGCATTGTTAAAACTCGTAAGGCATTGATGGCGCGAGCGAATTTTCGTGGGAAACCAATAACGAACCATCGTAGTTTGCGAGCGATGCTAGCACGTAACCTCGGTGCAAGATTGTCAAGAACATTTATTTTCTATAAATGCATCGTGTAGCATCGTTAAAACTCGTTTGCCATCGATGCCGTGAACGAAATTTCAGCGGACCCCAAAAACGAGCCATCGAGGTTTGCGGGCGCTGCTCACACGTAACCTCGGTGCACGAGTGTCAAAAACCTTTATTGTATGCAAATGCAGCGTGTTGCATTCTTAAAACTCGTATGTCATCGATGACGCGATCGAAATTTCATCGGAGCCCAATAACGAGACATCGAGGTTTCCAAGCGCTGCTCGTACGTAACCTCGGTGCACGAGTGTCAAACACCTTTATTTTATGCAAATGCATCGTGTTGCATCACTAAAACTCGTTTGGCATCGATGCCGCAAGCGAAATTTCGTCAGACCCCAAAAACGAGCGATCGAGGTTTGCGGGCGCTGCTCACACGTAACCTCGGTGCACGAGTGTCAAAAACCTTTATTGTATGCAAATGCAGCGTGTTGCATTCTTAAAACTCGTATGTCATCGATGCCGCGATCGAAATTTCATCGGAGCCCAATAACGAGACATCGAGGTTTCCAAGCGCTGCTCGTACGTAACCTCGGTGCACGAGTGTCAAACACCTTTATTTTATGCAAATGCATCGTGTAGCGTCGTTAAAACTCGTTTGGAATCGATGCCGCGAGCGAAATTTCATCGGAGCCCAAAAACGAGACATCGAGGTTTCCGAGCGCTGCTCGCACGTAACCTCGGTGCACGAGTGTCAAAAACCTTTATTTTATGCAAATGCATCGTGTTGCATTGATAAAACTCGTACGGCATCGATGCCGCGAGCGAAATTTCATCGTAGCCCAAAAACGAAAGATCGAGGTTTCCGTGCGCTGCTCGCACGTAACCTCGGTGCACCAGTGTCAAAAACCTTTATTTTATGCAAATGCATCGTGTTGCAACGTTAAAACTCGTTTGGCATCGATGTAGCAAGCGAAATTTTGTCGAACCCCAAAAAAGAGCGATCGAGGTTTGCGAGCGCTGCTCTCACGTAACCTCGGTGCACGGGTATCAAAAACCTTTATTTTATGCAAATGCACTGTGTTGCATCGTTGAAACTCGTTTAGGTACAATGCCGCGAGCGAAATGACGTCAAACACCAAAAGCGAGCCATCGAGGTTTCCGAGCGCTGCTCGCGCGTAACCTCGGTGCACGAATGTCAAAAACCTTTATTGTATGCAAATGCATCGTGTAGCATCGTTAAAACTCGTTTGGAATCGATGCCGCGAGCGAAATTTCATCGGAGCCCAAAAACGAGACATCGAGGTTTCCGAGCGCTGCTCGCACGTAACCTCGGTGCACGAGTGTCAAAAACCTTTATTTTATGCAAATGCATCGTGTTGCATTGATAAAACTCGTACGGCATCGATGCCGCGAGCGAAATTTCATCGTAGCCCAAAAACGAAAGATCGAGGTTTCCGTGCGCTGCTCGCACGTAACCTCGGTGCACCAGTGTCAAAAACCTTTATTATATGCAATTGCATCGTGTTGCAACGTGAAAACTCGTTTGGCATCGATGCCGTGAGCGAAAATTCATCACAGCCCAAAAACGAGACATCGAGGTTTCCGTGCGCTGCTCGCACGTAACCTCGGTGCACCAGTGTCAAAAATCTTTATTTTATGCAAATGCATCGTGTTGCAACGTGAAAACTCGTTTGGCATCGATGCCGTGAGCGAAAATTCATCACAGCTCAAAAACGAGACATCGAGGTTTCCGAGTGCTGCTCGTACGTAACCTCGATGCACGAATGTCAAAAACCTTTATTTTATGCAAATGCATCTTGTTGAATTGTTAAAACTCATTTGGCATTGATGGCGCGAGCGAATTTTCGTGGGAACCCAATAACGATCCATCGACGTTTGCGAGCGCTGTTCGCACGTAACCTCGGTGCAAGAGTGTCAAAAACCTTTATTTTATAGAAATTCATCGTGATGCATTTCAAATAAAACGCTAAAACTCGTTTGGCATCGATGCCGCAAGGGAAATTTCGTCAGACGCCAAAAACGAGCGATCGAGGTTTGCGGGCGCTGTTCTCACGTAACCTCGGTGAACGGGTGTTAAAAACGTTTATTTTATGGAAATGCATTCTGTTGCATCGTTGAAACTCGTTTACGATCAATGCCGCGAGCGAAATGACGTCAAACACCAAAAGCGAGACATCGAGGTTTCCGAGCGCTGCTCGCGCGTAACCTCGGTGCACGATTGTCAAAAACCTTTACTGTATGCAAATGCATCGTGTTGCAACGTTAAAACTGGTTTGGCATCGATGCCGTGAACGAAATTTCAACGGACCCCAAAAACGAGCCATCGAGGTTTCCGAGCGCTGCTCGAAAGTAACCTCGGTGCAAGAGTGTCAAAAACCTTTATTGTATGCAAATGCATAGTGTAGCATCGTTAAAACTCCATTGGCATTGATGGCGCGAGCGAATTTTCGTCGGACCCCAAAAACGAGCCATCGAGGTTTTCGAGCGCTGCTCGCACGTAACCTCGGTGCACGAGTGTCAAAAACCTTTATTTTATGCAAATGCATCGTGTTGCATTGATAAAACTCGTACGGCATCGATGCCGCGAGCGAAATTTCATCGTAGCCCAAAAAGGAAAGATCGAGGTTTCCGTGCGCTGCTCGCACGTAACCTCGGTGCACCAGTGTCAAAAACCTTTATTTTATGCAAATACATCGTGTTGCAACGTCAAAACTCGTTTGGCATCGATGCCGTGAGCGAAAATTCATCAGAGCCCAAAAACGAGACATCGAGGTTTCCGAGTGCTGCTCGTACGTAACCTCGGTGCACTAGTGTCAAAACCCTTTATTTTATGCAAATGCATCGTGTTGCATCGTTAAAACTAGTTTGGCATCGATTCCGTGAACGAAATTTCATCGGATCCAAAAACGAGACATCGAGGTTTCCGAGCGCTGCTCGCACGTAACCTCGGTCCACGAGTGTCAAAAACCCTGATTTTATGCAAATGCATCGTTTTGCATTGTTATAACTCGTATGGCATCGATGCTGCGAGCGAAATTTCATCGGAGCCCAAAAACGAGAGATCGAGTTTTGCGAGCGCTGTTCTCACGTAACCTCCGTGCACGGGTATCAAAACCCTTTATTTTATGCAAATGCACTGTGTTGCATCGTTGAAACTCGTTTAGGATCAATGCCGCGAGCGAAATGACGTCAAACACCAAAAGCGTTCCATCGAGGTTTCCGAGCGCTGCTCGCGCGTAACCTCGGTGCACGAGTGTCAAAAACCTTTATTGTATGCAAATGCATCGTGTAGCATCGTTAAAACTCGTTTGGCATTGATGGTTCGAGCGAATTTTCGTCGGACCCCAAAAACGAGCCATCCAGGTTTCCGAGCGCTGCTCGCACGGCACTTCGGTGCACGAGTGTCAAAAACCTTTATTTTATGCAAATGCATCGTATTGCAACGTTAAAACTCGTTTGGCATCGATGCCGTGAACGAAATTTCAACGGACCACAAAAACGAGCCATCGAGGTTTCCGAACGCTGCTCGCAGGTAACCTCGGTGCACGAGTGTCAAAACCCTTTATTTCATGCAAATGCATCGTGCTGCATCGTTAAAACTCGTTTGGCATCGATGCCGTGAGCGAAAATTCATCAGACCCCAAAAACAAGCCATCGAGGTTTCCGAGCGCTGCTCGCACGTAACCTCGGTGCACGAGTGTCAAAAACCTTTATTTTATGCAAATGCATCGTGTTGAATTGTGAAAACTCGTTTGGCATCGATGCCGCGAGCGTCTTGGCGTCGTACCACAAAAACGTACCATCGAGTTTTGCAAGCGCTGCTCCCACGTACCCTCGGTGCACGAGTTTCAAAAACCTTTATTTTATGCAAATGCATCGTGTTGCATGGTTAAAACTCATTTAGCATTGATGGCCCGAGCGAATTTTCGTGGGAAACCAATAACAAATCATCGAAATTTGCGAGCGCTGCTCGCACGTAATCTCGGTGCAAGTATGTCAAAAACCTTTATTTTCTGCAAATGCATCGTGCTGCATCGTTAAAACTCGTTTGTCATGGATGCCGCGAGCGAAATTTCATCGAAGCCAAAAAACGAGACATCGAGGTTTCCGAGCGCTGCTAGAACGTAACGTCGGTGCTCGAGTGTCAAGAAACTTTATTTTATGCAAATGCATCGTGTTGCATCGTTAAAACTCGTTTTGCATCGATGCCGTGAACGAAATTTCAACGGACCCCAAAAACGAGACATCGAGGTTTCCGAGCGCTGCTCGCTCGTAATCTCGTGTCAAGAACGTTTATTGTATGCAAATGCACTGTGTTGCATCGTTGAAACTCGTTTAGGATCAATGCCGCGAGCGAAATGACGTCAAACACCAAAAGCGTTCCATCGAGGTTTCCGAGCGCTGCTCGCGCGTAACCTCGGTGCACGAGTGTCAAAAACCTTTATTGTATGCAAATGCATCGTGTAGCATCGTTAAAACTCGTTTGGGATTGATGGTTCGAGCGAATTTTCGTCGGACCCCAAAAACGAGCCATCCAGGTTTCCGAGCGCTGCTCGCACGTAACCTCGGTGCACGAGTGTCAAAAAGCTTTATTTTATGCAAATGCATCGTGTTGCATTGATAAAACTCGTACGGCACCGATGCCGCGAGCGAAATTTCATCGTAGCCCAAAAACGAAAGATCGAGGTTTCCGTGCGCTGCTCGCACGTAACCGCGGTGCACCAGTGTCAAAAACCTTTATTTTATGCAAATACATCGTGTTGCAACGTTAAAACTCGTTTGGCATCGATGCCGTGAGCGAAAATTCATCAGAGCCCAAAAACGAGCCATTGAGGTTTCCGAACGCTGTTCGCAGGTAACCTCGGTGCACGAGTGTCAAAACCCTTTATTTCATGCAAATGCATCGTGCTGCATCGTTAAAACTCGTTTGGCATTGATGCCGTGAGCGAAAATTCATCAGACCCCAAAAACAAGCCATCGAGGTTTCCGAGCGCTGCTCGCACGTAACCTCGGTGCACGAGTGTCAAAAACCTTTATTTTCTGCAAATGCATCGTGCTGCATCGTTAAAACTCGTTTGGCATGGATGCCGCGAGCGAAATTTCATCGAAGCCAAAAAACGAGACATCGAGGTTTCCGAGCGCTGCTCGCACGTAACCTCGGTGCACCAGTGTCAAAAAACTTTATTTTATGCAAATGCATCGTGTTGCATCGTTAAAACTCGTTTTGCATCGATGCCGTGAACGAAATTTCAACGGACCCCAAAAACGAGACATCGAGGTTTCCGAGTGCTGCTCGCACGTAACCTCGCTGCACGAGTGTCAAAACCCTTTATTATACGCAAATGCATCGTGCTGCATCGTTAAAACTCGTTTGGCATCGATGCCGTGAGCGAAAATTCATCAGACCCCAAAAACAAGCCATCGAGGTTTCCGAGTGCTGCTTGCACGTAACCTCGGTGCACGAGTGTCAAGAACCTTTATTTTATGCAAATGCATCGTGTTGAATTGTGAAAACTCGTTTGGCATCGATGCCGCGAGCGTCTTGGCGTCGTACCACAAAAACGTACCATCAAGTTTTGCAAGCGCTGCTCGCACGTACCCTCGGTGCACGAGTTTCAAAAAACTTTATTTTATGCAAATGCATCGTGTTGCATGGTTAAAACTCGTTTGGCATTGATGGCGCCAGCGAATTTTCGTGGGATACCAATAACAAACCATTGAAATTTGCGAGCGCTGCTCCCACGTAACCTCGGTGCAAGTATGTCTAAAACCTTTATTTTCTGCAAATGCATCGTGCTGCATCGTTAAAACTCGTATGGCATCGATGCCGCGAGCGAAATTTCATCGGAGCCCAAAAACGAGAGATCGAGGTTTCCGTGCGCTGCTCTCACGTCACCTCGGTGCTCGAGTGTCAAGAAACTTTATTTTATGCAAATGCAACGTGTTGCATCGTTAAAACTCGTTTGGCATCGATGCAGCAAGCGAAATTTTGTCGAACCCCAAAAAAGAGCGATCGAGGTTTGCGAGCGCTGCTCTCACGTAACCTCGGTGCACGGGTATCAAAAACCTTTATTTTATGCAAATGCACTGTGTTGCATGGTTGAAACTCGTTTAGGTACAATGCCGCGAGCGAAATGACGTCAAACACCAAAAGCGAGCCATCGAGGTTTCCGAGCGCTGCTCGCGCGTAACCTCGGTGCACGAGTGTCAAAAACCTTTATTGTATGCAAATGCATCGTGTAGCATCGTTAAAACTCGTTTGGAATCGATTCCGCGAGCGAAATTTCATCGGAGCCCAAAAACGAGACATCGAGGTTTCCGAGCGCTGCTCGCACGTAACCTCGGTGCACCAGTGTCAAAAAACTTTATTTTATGCAAATGCATCGTGTTGCATGGTTAAAACTCATTTGGCATTGATGGCGCGAGCGAATATTCGTGGGAAACCAATAACAAATCATCGAAATTTGCGAGCGCTGCTCGCACGTAATCTCGGTGCAAGTATGTCAAAAACCTTTATTTTCTGCAAATGCATCGTGTTGCATCGTTAAAACTCGTTTTGCATCGATGCCGTGAACGAAATTTCAACGGAACCCAAAAACGAGACATCGAGGTTTCCGAGCGCTGTTCGCTCGTAATCTTGTGTCAAGAACGTTTATTGTATGCAAATGCGTCGTGTAGCATCGTTAAAACTCGTTTAGTATTGATGCCGCGAGCGAAATTTCATCGTAGCCCAAAAACGAAAGATCGAGGTTTCCGTGCGCTGCTCGCACGTAACCTCGGTGCAAGTATGTCTAAAACCTTTATTTTCTGCAAATGCATCGTGCTGCATCGTTAAAACTCGTTTGGCATCGATGCCGCAAGCGAAATTTTGTCGGACCCCAAAAAAGAGAGATCGAGGTTTCCGAGCGCTGCTCATACGTAACCTCGGTGCACGAGTGTCAAAAACCTTTATTGTATGCAAATGCAGCGTGTTGCATTCTTAAAACTCGTATGTCATCGATGACGCGATCGAAATTTCATCGGAGCCCAATAACGAGACATCGAGGTTTCCAAGCGCTGCTCGTACGTAACCTCGGTGCACGAGTGTCAAACACCTTTATTTTATAGAAATGCATCGTGTTGCATCACTAAAACTCGTTTGGCATCGATGCCGCAAGCGAAATTTCGTCAGACCCCAAAAACGAGCGATCGAGGTTTGCGGGCGCTGCTCACACGTAACCTCGGTGCACGAGTGTCAAAAACCTTTATTGTATGCAAATGCAGCGTGTTGCATTCTTAAAACTCGTATGTCATCGATGCCGCGATCGAAATTTCATCGGAGCCCAATAACGAGACATCGAGGTTTCCAAGCGCTGCTCGTACGTAACCTCGGTGCACGAGTGTCAAACACCTTTATTTTATGCAAATGCATCGTGTAGCGTCGTTAAAACTCGTTTGGAATCGATGCCGCGAGCGAAATTTCATCGGAGCCCAAAAACGAGACATCGAGGTTTCCGAGCGCTGCTCGCACGTAACCTCGGTGCACGAGTGTCAAAAACCTTTATTTTATGCAAATGCATCGTGTTGCATTGATAAAACTCGTACGGCATCGATGCCGCGAGCGAAATTTCATCGTAGCCCAAAAACGAAAGATCGAGGTTTCCGTGCGCTGCTCGCACGTAACCTCGGTGCACCAGTGTCAAAAACCTTTATTTTATGCAAATGCATCGTGTTGCAACGTTAAAACTCGTTTGGTATCGATGCCGTGAGCGAAAATTCATCAGAGCCCAAAAACGAGACGTCGAGGTTTCCGAGTGCTGCTCGTACGTAACCTCTGTGCACGAGTGTCAAAAACATTTATTTTATGCAAATGCATCGTGTTGCATTGTTAAAAGTCGTTTGGCATTGATAACGCGAGCGAATTTTCGTGGGAACCCAATAACGAACCATCAACGTTTGCGAGCACAGCTCGCACGTAACCTCGGTACAAGAATGTCCCTTTATTTTATAGAAATGCATCGTGTTGCATCGTTAAAACTCGTTTGGCATCGATGCCGTGAACGAAATTTCAACGGACCCCAAAAACGAGCCATCGAGGTTTCCGAACGCTGCTCGCAGGTAACCTCGGTGCACGAGTGTCAAAACCCTTTATTTCATGCAAATGCATCGTGCTGCATCGTTAAAACTCGTTTGGCATCGATGCCGTGAGCGAAAATTCATCAGACCCCAAAAACAAGCCATCGAGGTTTCCGAGCGCTGCTCGCACGTAACCTCGGTGCACGAGTGTCAAAAACCTTTATTTTATGCAAATGCATCGTGTTGAATTGTGAAAACTCGTTTGGCATCGATGCCGCGAGCGTCTTGGCGTCGTACCACAAAAACGTACCATCGAGTTTTGCAAGCGCTGCTCCCACGTACCCTCGGTGCACGAGTTTCAAAAACCTTTATTTTATGCAAATGCATCGTGTTGCATGGTTAAAACTCATTTGGCATTGATGGCGCGAGCGAATTTTCGTGGGAAACCAATAACAAATCATCGAAATTTGCGAGCGCTGCTCGCACGTAATCTCGGTGCAAGTATGTCAAAAACCTTTATTTTCTGCAAATGCATCGTGCTGCATCGTTAAAACTCGTTTAGCATCGATGCCGTGAACGAAATTTCAACGGACCCCAAAAACGAGACATCGCGGTTTCCGAGCGCTGCTCGCTCGTAATCTCGTGTCAAGAACGTTTATTGCATGCAAATGCATCGTGTAGCATCGTTAAAACTCGTTTAGTATTGATGGCGTGAGCGAATTTTCGTCGGACCACAAAAACGAGTCATCGAGGTTTCCGAGCGCTGCTCGCACGTAACCTCGGTGCACGAGTGTCAAAACCCTTTATTATACGCAAATGCATCGTGCTGCATCGTTAAAACTCGTTTGGCATCGATGCCGTGAGCGAAAATTCATCAGACCCCAAAAACAAGCCATCGAGGTTTCCGAGCGCTACTTGCACGTAACCTCGGTGCACGAGTGTCAAGAACCTTTATTTTATGCAAATGCATCGTGTTGAATTGTGAAAACTCGTTTGGCATCGATGCCGCGAGCGAAATTTCATCGGAGGCCAAAAACGAGACATCGAGGTTTCCGAGCGCTGCTCGCACGTAACCTCGGTGCACGAGTGTCAAAAACCTTTATTGTATGCAAATGCATCGTGTAGCATCGCTAAAACTCGTTTAGTATTGATACCGCGAACGAAATTTCATCGGAGCCCAAAAACGAGACATCGAGGTTTCCGAGCGCTGCTCATACGTAACCTCGGTGCACGAGTGTCAAAAACCTTTATTTTATGCAAATTCATCGTGTTGCATTGATAAAACTCGTACGGCATCGATGCCGCGAGCGAAATTTCATCGTAGCCCAAAAACGAAAGATCGAGGTTTCCGTGCGCTGCTCGCACGTAACCTCGGTGCACCAGTGTCAAAAACCTTTATTTTATGCAAATGCATCGTGTTGCAACGTTAAAACTCGTTTGGCATCGATGCCGTGAGCGAAAATTCATCAGAGCCCAAAAGCGCGACATCGAGGTTTCCGTGCGCTGCTAGCACGTAACCTCGGTGCACCAGTGTCAAAAACCTTTATTGTATGCAAATGCATCGTGTTGCAACGTTAAAACTCGTTTGGCATCAATGCCGTGAGCGAAAATTCATTAGAGCCCAAAAACGAGACATCGAGGTTTCCGAGTGCTGCTCGTACGTAACCTCGGTGCACGAGTGTCAAAAACCTTTATTTTATGCAAATGCACTGTGTTGCATCGTTGAAACTCGTTTAGGATCAATGCCGCGAGCGAAATGACGTCAAACACCAAAAGCGAGCCATCGAGGTTTCCGAGCGCTGCTCGCACCTGACCTCGGTGCACGAGTGTCAAAACCCTTTATTTCATGCAAATGCATCGTGCTGCATCGTTAAAACTCGTTTGGCATCGATGCCGCGAGCGTCTTGGCGTCGTACCACAAAAACGTACCATCAAGTTTTGCAAGCGCTGCTCGCACGTACCCTCGGTGCACGAGTTTCAAAAAACTTTATTTTATGCAAATGCATCGTGTTGCATGGTTAAAACTCGTTTGGCATTGATGGCGCCAGCGAATTTTCGTGGGATACCAATAACAAACCATTGAAATTTGCGAGCGCTGCTCCCACGTAACCTCGGTGCAAGTATGTCTAAAACCTTTATTTTCTGCAAATGCATCGTGCTGCATCGTTAAAACTCGTATGGCATCGATGCCGCGAGCGAAATTTCATCGGAGCCCAAAAACGAGAGATCGAGGTTTCCGTGCGCTGCTCTCACGTCACCTCGGTGCTCGAGTGTCAAGAAACTTTATTTTATGCAAATGCAACGTGTTGCATCGTTAAAACTCGTTTGGCATCGATGCAGCAAGCGAAATTTTGTCGAACCCCAAAAAAGAGCGATCGAGGGTTGCGAGCGCTGCTCTCACGTAACCTCGGTGCACGGGTATCAAAAACCTTTATTTTATGCAAATGCACTGTATTGCATCGTTGAAACTCGTTTAGGTACAATGCCGCGAGCGAAATGACGTCAAACACCAAAAGCGAGACATCGAGGTTTCCGAGCGCTGCTCGCACGTAACCTCGGTGCACCAGTGTCAAAAAACTTTATTTTATGCAAATGCATCGTGTTGCATGGTTAAAACTCATTTGGCATTGATGGCGCGAGCGAATATTCGTGGGAAACCAATAACAAATCATCGAAATTTGCGAGCGCTGCTCGCACGTAATCTCGGTGCAAGTATGTCAAAAACCTTTATTTTCTGCAAATGCATCGTGTTGCATCGTTAAAACTCGTTTTGCATCGATGCCGTGAACGAAATTTCAACGGAACCCAAAAACGAGACATCGAGGTTTCCGAGCGCTGCTCGCTCGTAATCTTGTGTCAAGAACGTTTATTGTATGCAAATGCGTCGTGTAGCATCGTTAAAACTCGTTTAGTATTGATGCCGCGAGCGAAATTTCATCGTAGCCCAAAAACGAAAGATCGAGGTTTCCGTGCGCTGCTCGCACGTAACCTCGGTGCAAGTATGTCTAAAACCTTTATTTTCTGCAAATGCATCGTGCTGCATCGTTAAAACTCGTTTGGCATCGATGCCGCAAGCGAAATTTTGTCGGACCCCAAAAAAGAGAGATCGAGGTTTGCGAGCGCTGCTCTCACGTAACCTCGGTGCACGAGTGTCAAGGACCTGTATTTTATGCAAATGCATTGTGTTGCATCCTTAAAACTCGTTTGGCATTAATGCCGTGAACGAAAATTCATCAGACACCAAAAAAGAGCCATTGAGGTTTCCGAGCGATACTCGCACGTAACCTCGGTACTCGAGTGTCAAAAACCTTTATTTTATGCAAATGCATTGTGTTGCATCGTTGAATCTCGTTCAGGATCAATGCCGCGAGCGAAATGACGTCAAACACCAAAAGCGAGCCATCGAGGTTTCCGAGCGCTGCTCGATCTGAACCTCGGTGCACGAGTATCAAACACCTTTATTTTATGCAAATGCATCGTGTTTTCATCGTTAAAACTCGTTTGGCAAGGATGACGCCAGCGACTTGTCGTCGTACCACAAAAACGTACGATCGAGTTTTGCAAGCGCTGCTCGCACGTAACCTCGGTGCAAGAGTGTCAAAAACCTTTATTTTATAGAAATTCATCGTGTTGCACCACTAAAACTCGTTTGGCATCGATGCCGCAAGCGAAATTTCGTCAGACCCCAAAAACGAGCGATCGAGGCTTGCGAGCGCTGCTCACACGTAACCTCGGTGCACGAGTGTCAAAAACCTTTATTGTATGCAAATGCAGCGTGTGGCATTCTTAAAACTCGTATGTCATCGATGCCGCGATCGAAATTTCATCGGAGCCCAATAACGAGACATCGAGGTTTCCGAGCGCTGCTCGTACGTAACCTCGGTGCACGATTGTCAATAACCTTTATTTTCTGCAAATGCATCGTGCTGCATCGTTAAAACTCGTTTGGCATCGATGCCGCGAGCGAAATTTCATCGGAGCCCAAAAACGAGACATCGAGGTTTCCGAGCGCTGCTCGCACGTAACCTCGGTGCACGAGTGTCAAAAACCTTTATTTTATGCAAATGCATCGTGTTGCGTTGATAAAACTCGTACGGCATCGATGCCGCGAGCGAAATTTCATCGTAGCCCAAAAACGAAAGATCGAGGTTTCCGAGTGCTGCTCGTACGTAACCTCTGTGCACGAGTGTCAAAAACATTTATTTTATGCAAATGCATCGTGTTGCATCGTTAAAACTCAGTTGGTATTGATCGCGCGAGCGAATTTTCGTGGGAAACCAATAACAAACCATTGAAATTTGCGAGCGCTGCTCGCACGTAACCTCGGTGCAAGTATGTCTAAAACCTTTATTTTCTGCAAATGCATCGTGCTGCATCGTTAAAACTCGTTTGGCATCGATACCGCGAGCGAAATTTCATCGAAGCCCAAAAACGAGACATCGAGGTTTCCGTGCGCTGCTCTCACGTCACCTCGGTGCTCGAGTGTCAAGAAACTTTATTTTAAGCAAATGCAACGTGTTGCATCGTTAAAACTCGTTTGGCATCGATGTAGCAAGCGAAATTTTGTCGAACCCCAAAAAAGAGCGATCGAGGTTTGCGAGCGCTGCTCTCACGTAACCTCGGTGCACGGGTATCAAAAACCTTTATTTTATGCAAATGCACTGTGTTGCATCGTTGAAACTCGTTTAGGTACAATGCCGCGAGCGAAATGACGTCAAACACCAAAAGCGAGCCATCGAGGTTTCCGAGCGCTGCTCGCGCGTAACCTCGGTGCACGAATGTCAAAAACCTTTATTGTATGCAAATGCATCGTGTAGCATCGTTAAAACTCGTTTGGAATCGATGCCGCGAGCGAAATTTCATCGGAGCCCAAAAACGAGACATCGAGGTTTCCGAGCGCTGCTCGCACGTAACCTCGGTGCACGAGTGTCAAAAACCTTTATTTTATGCAAATGCATCGTGTTGCATTGATAAAACTCGTACGGCATCGATGCCGCGAGCGAAATTTCATCGTAGCCCAAAAACGAAAGATCGAGGTTTCCGTGCGCTGCTCGCACGTAACCTCGGTGCACCAGTGTCAAAAACCTTTATTATATGCAATTGCATCGTGTTGCAACGTGAAAACTCGTTTGGCATCGATGCCGTGAGCGAAAATTCATCACAGCCCAAAAACGAGACATCGAGGTTTCCGTGCGCTGCTCGCACGTAACCTCGGTGCACCAGTGTCAAAAATCTTTATTTTATGCAAATGCATCGTGTTGCAACGTGAAAACTCGTTTGGCATCGATGCCGTGAGCGAAAATTCATCACAGCTCAAAAACGAGACATCGAGGTTTCCGAGTGCTGCTCGTACGTAACCTCGATGCACGAAAGTCAAAAACCTTTATTTTATGCAAATGCATCTTGTTGAATTGTTAAAACTCATTTGGCATTGATGGCGCGAGCGAATTTTCGTGGGAACCCAATAACGATCCATCGACGTTTGCGAGCGCTGTTCGCACGTAACCTCGGTGCAAGAGTGTCAAAAACCTTTATTTTATAGAAATTCATCGTGATGCATTTCAAATAAAACGCTAAAACTCGTTTGGCATCGATGCCGCAAGGGAAATTTCGTCAGACGCCAAAAACGAGCGATCGAGGTTTGCGGGCGCTGTTCTCACGTAACCTCGGTGAACGGGTGTTAAAAACGTTTATTTTATGGAAATGCATTCTGTTGCATCGTTGAAACTCGTTTACGATCAATGCCGCGAGCGAAATGACGTCAAACACCAAAAGCGAGACATCAAGGTTTCCGAGCGCTGCTCGCGCGTAACCTCGGTGCACGAGTGTCAAAAACCTTTACTGTATACAAATGCATCGTGTTGCAACGTTAAAACTGGTTTGGCATCGATGCCGTGAACGAAATTTCAACGGACCCCAAAAACGAGCCATCGAGGTTTCCGAGCGCTGCTCGAAAGTAACCTCGGTGCAAGAGTGTCAAAAACCTTTATTGTATGCAAATGCATAGTGTAGCATCGTTAAAACTCCATTGGCATTGATGGCGCGAGCGAATTTTCGTCGGACCCCAAAAACGAGCCATCGAGGTTTTCGAGCGCTGCTCGCACGTAACCTCGGTGCACGAGTGTCAAAAACCTTTATTTTATGCAAATGCATCGTGTTGCATTGATAAAACTCGTACGGCATCGATGCCGCGAGCGAAATTTCATCGTAGCCCAAAAAGGAAAGATCGAGGTTTCCGTGCGCTGCTCGCACGTAACCTCGGTGCACCAGTGTCAAAAACCTTTATTTTATGCAAATACATCGTGTTGCAACGTCAAAACTCGTTTGGCATCGATGCCGTGAGCGAAAATTCATCAGAGCCCAAAAACGAGACATCTAGGTTTCCGAGTGCTGCTCGTACGTAACCTCGGTGCACTAGTGTCAAAACCCTTTATTTTATGCAAATGCATCGTGTTGCATCGTTAAAACTAGTTTGGCATCGATTCCGTGAACGAAATTTCATCGGATCCAAAAACGAGACATCGAGGTTTCCGAGCGCTGCTCGCACGTAACCTCGGTCCACGAGTGTCAAAAACCCTGATTTTATGCAAATGCATCGTTTTGCATTGTTATAACTCGTATGGCATCGATGCTGCGAGCGAAATTTCATCGGAGCCCAAAAACGAGAGATCGAGTTTTGCGAGCGCTGTTCTCACGTAACCTCCGTGCACGGGTATCAAAACCCTTTATTTTATGCAAATGCACTGTGTTGCATCGTTGAAACTCGTTTAGGATCAATGCCGCGAGCGAAATGACGTCAAACACCAAAAGCGTTCCATCGAGGTTTCCGAGCGCTGCTCGCGCGTAACCTCGGTGCACGAGTGTCAAAAACCTTTATTGTCTGCAAATGCATCGTGTAGCATCGTTAAAACTCGTTTGGCATTGATGGTTCGAGCGAATTTTCGTCGGACCCCAAAAACGAGCCATCCAGGTTTCCGAGCGCTGCTCGCACGGCACTTCGGTGCACGAGTGTCAAAAACCTTTATTTTATGCAAATGCATCGTATTGCAACGTTAAAACTCGTTTGGCATCGATGCCGTGAACGAAATTTCAACGGACCACAAAAACGAGCCATCGAGGTTTCCGAACGCTGCTCGCAGGTAACCTCGGTGCACGAGTGTCAAAACCCTTTATTTCATGCAAATGCATCGTGCTGCATCGTTAAAACTCGTTTGGCATCGATGCCGTGAGCGAAAATTCATCAGACCCCAAAAACAAGCCATCGAGGTTTCCGAGCGCTGCTCGCACGTAACCTCGGTGCACGAGTGTCAAAAACCTTTATTTTATGCAAATGCATCGTGTTGCATGGTTAAAACTCATTTAGCATTGATGGCCCGAGCGAATTTTCGTGGGAAACCAATAACAAATCATCGAAATTTGCGAGCGCTGCTCGCACGTAATCTCGGTGCAAGTATGTCAAAAACCTTTATTTTCTGCAAATGCATCGTGCTGCATCGTTAAAACTCGTTTGTCATGGATGCCGCGAGCGAAATTTCATCGAAGCCAAAAAACGAGACATCGAGGTTTCCGAGCGCTGCTAGAACGTAACGTCGGTGCTCGAGTGTCAAGAAACTTTATTTTATGCAAATGCATCGTGTTGCATCGTTAAAACTCGTTTTGCATCGATGCCGTGAACGAAATTTCAACGGACCCCAAAAACGAGACATCGAGGTTTCCGAGCGCTGCTCGCTCGTAATCTCGTGTCAAGAACGTTTATTGTATGCAAATGCACTGTGTTGCATCGTTGAAACTCGTTTAGGATCAATGCCGCGAGCGAAATGACGTCAAACACCAAAAGCGTTCCATCGAGGTTTCCGAGCGCTGCTCGCGCGTAACCTCGGTGCACGAGTGTCAAAAACCTTTATTGTATGCAAATGCATCGTGTAGCATCGTTAAAACTCGTTTGGGATTGATGGTTCGAGCGAATTTTCGTCGGACCCCAAAAACGAGCCATCCAGGTTTCCGAGCGCTGCTCGCACGTAACCTCGGTGCACGAGTGTCAAAAAGCTTTATTTTATGCAAATGCATCGTGTTGCATTGATAAAACTCGTACGGCACCGATGCCGCGAGCGAAATTTCATCGTAGCCCAAAAACGAAAGATCGACGTTTCCGTGCGCTGCTCGCACGTAACCGCGGTGCACCAGTGTCAAAAACCTTTATTTTATGCAAATACATCGTGTTGCAACGTTAAAACTCGTTTGGCATCGATGCCGTGAGCGAAAATTCATCAGAGCCCAAAAACGAGCCATTGAGGTTTCCGAACGCTGTTCGCAGGTAACCTCGGTGCACGAGTGTCAAAACCCTTTATTTCATGCAAATGCATCGTGCTGCATCGTTAAAACTCGTTTGGCATTGATGCCGTGAGCGAAAATTCATCAGACCCCAAAAACAAGCCATCGAGGTTTCCGAGCGCTGCTCGCACGTAACCTCGGTGCACGAGTGTCAAAAACCTTTATTTTATGCAAATGCATCGTGTTGAATTGTGAAAACTCGTTTGGCATCGATGCCGCGAGCGTCTTGGCGTCGTACCACAAAAACGTACCATCGAGTTTTGCAAGCGCTGCTCCCACGTACCCTCGGTGCACGAGTTTCAAAAACCTTTATTTTATGCAAATGCATCGTGTTGCATGATTAAAACTCATTTGGCATTGATGGCCCGAGCGAATTTTCGTGGGAAACCAATAACAAATCATCGAAATTTGCGAGCGCTGCTCGCACGTAATCTCGGTGCAAGTATGTCAAAAACCTTTATTTTCTGCAAATGCATCGTGCTGCATCGTTAAAACTCGTTTGGCATGGATGCCGCGAGCGAAATTTCATCGAAGCCAAAAAACGAGACATCGAGGTTTCCGAGCGCTGCTCGCACGTAACCTCGGTGCACCAGTGTCAAAAAACTTTATTTTATGCAAATGCATCGTGTTGCATCGTTAAAACTCGTTTTGCATCGATGCCGTGAACGAAATTTCAACGGACCCCAAAAACGAGACATCGAGGTTTCCGAGTGCTGCTCGCACGTAACCTCGCTGCACGAGTGTCAAAACCCTTTATTATACGCAAATGTATCGTGCTGCATCGTTAAAACTCGTTTGGCATCAATGCCGTGAGCGAAAATTCATTAGAGCCCAAAAACGAGACATCGAGGTTTCCGAGTGCTGCTCGTACGTAACCTCGGTGCACGAGTGTCAAAAACCTTTATTTTATGCAAATGCACTGTGTTGCATCGTTGAAACTCGTTTAGGATCAATGCCGCGAGCGAAATGACGTCAAACACCAAAAGCGAGCCATCGAGGTTTCCGAGCGCTGCTCGCACCTGACCTCGGTGCAGGAGTGTCAAAACCCTTTATTTTATGCAAATGCATCGTGTTGCATTGTTAAAACTCGTAAGGCATTGATGGCGCGAGCGAATTTTCGTGGGAAACCAATAACGAACCATCGTAGTTTGCGAGCGATGCTAGCACGTAACCTCGGTGCAAGATTGTCAAGAACATTTATTTTCTATAAATGCATCGTGTAGCATCGTTAAAACTCGTTTGCCATCGATGCCGTGAACGAAATTTCAGCGGACCCCAAAAACGAGCCATCGAGGTTTGCGGGCGCTGCTCACACGTAACCTCGGTGCACGAGTGTCAAAAACCTTTATTGTATGCAAATGCAGCGTGTTGCATTCTTAAAACTCGTATGTCATCGATGACGCGATCGAAATTTCATCGGAGCCCAATAACGAGACATCGAGGTTTCCAAGCGCTGCTCGTACGTAACCTCGGTGAACGAGTGTCAAACACCTTTATTTTATAGAAATGCATCGTGTTGCATCACTAAAACTCGTTTGGCATCGATGCCGCAAGCGAAATTTCGTCAGACCCCAAAAACGAGCGATCGAGGTTTGCGGGCGCTGCTCACACGTAACCTCGGTGCACGAGTGTCAAAAACCTTTATTGTATGCAAATGCAGCGTGTTGCATTCTTAAAACTCGTATGTCATCGATGCCGCGATCGAAATTTCATCGGAGCCCAATAACGAGACATCGAGGTTTCCAAGCGCTGCTCGTACGTAACCTCGGTGCACGAGTGTCAAACACCTTTATTTTATGCAAATGCATCGTGTAGCGTCGTTAAAACTCGTTTGGAATCGATGCCGCGAGCGAAATTTCATCGTAGCCCAAAAACGAAAGATCGAGGTTTCCGTGCGCTGCTCGCACGTAACCTCGGTGCACCAGTGTCAAAAACCTTTATTTTATGCAAATGCATCGTGTTGCAACGTTAAAACTCGTTTGGCATCGATGTAGCAAGCGAAATTTTGTCGAACCCCAAAAAAGAGCGATCGAGGTTTGCGAGCGCTGCTCTCACGTAACCTCGGTGCACGGGTATCAAAAACCTTTATTTTATGCAAATGCACTGTGTTGCATCGTTGAAACTCGTTTAGGTACAATGCCGCGAGCGAAATGACGTCAAACACCAAAAGCGAGCCATCGAGGTTTCCGAGCGCTGCTCGCGCGTAACCTCGGTGCACGAATGTCAAAAACCTTTATTGTATGCAAATGCATCGTGTAGCATCGTTAAAACTCGTTTGGAATCGATGCCGCGAGCGAAATTTCATCGGAGCCCAAAAACGAGACATCGAGGTTTCCGAGCGCTGCTCGCACGTAACCTCGGTGCACGAGTGTCAAAAACCTTTATTTTATGCAAATGCATCGTGTTGCATTGATAAAACTCGTACGGCATCGATGCCGCGAGCGAAATTTCATCGTAGCCCAAAAACGAAAGATCGAGGTTTCCGTGCGCTGCTCGCACGTAACCTCGGTGCACCAGTGTCAAAAACCTTTATTATATGCAATTGCATCGTGTTGCAACGTGAAAACTCGTTTGGCATCGATGCCGTGAGCGAAAATTCATCACAGCCCAAAAACGAGACATCGAGGTTTCCGTGCGCTGCTCGCACGTAACCTCGGTGCACCAGTGTCAAAAATCTTTATTTTATGCAAATGCATCGTGTTGCAACGTGAAAACTCGTTTGGCATCGATGCCGTGAGCGAAAATTCATCACAGCTCAAAAACGAGACATCGAGGTTTCCGAGTGCTGCTCGTACGTAACCTCGATGCACGAATGTCAAAAACCTTTATTTTATGCAAATGCATCTTGTTGAATTGTTAAAACTCATTTGGCATTGATGGCGCGAGCGAATTTTCGTGGGAACCCAATAACGATCCATCGACGTTTGCGAGCGCTGTTCGCACGTAACCTCGGTGCAAGAGTGTCAAAAACCTTTATTTTATAGAAATTCATCGTGATGCATTTCAAATAAAACGCTAAAACTCGTTTGGCATCGATGCCGCAAGGGAAATTTCGTCAGACGCCAAAAACGAGCGATCGAGGTTTGCGGGCGCTGTTCTCACGTAACCTCGGTGAACGGGTGTTAAAAACGTTTATTTTATGGAAATGCATTCTGTTGCATCGTTGAAACTCGTTTACGATCAATGCCGCGAGCGAAATGACGTCAAACACCAAAAGCGAGACATCGAGGTTTCCGAGCGCTGCTCGCGCGTAACCTCGGTGCACGATTGTCAAAAACCTTTACTGTATGCAAATGCATCGTGTTGCAACGTTAAAACTGGTTTGGCATCGATGCCGTGAACGAAATTTCAACGGACCCCAAAAACGAGCCATCGAGGTTTCCGAGCGCTGCTCGAAAGTAACCTCGGTGCAAGAGTGTCAAAAACCTTTATTGTATGCAAATGCATAGTGTAGCATCGTTAAAACTCCATTGGCATTGATGGCGCGAGCGAATTTTCGTCGGACCCCAAAAACGAGCCATCGAGGTTTTCGAGCGCTGCTCGCACGTAACCTCGGTGCACGAGTGTCAAAAACCTTTATTTTATGCAAATGCATCGTGTTGCATTGATAAAACTCGTACGGCATCGATGCCGCGAGCGAAATTTCATCGTAGCCCAAAAAGGAAAGATCGAGGTTTCCGTGCGCTGCTCGCACGTAACCTCGGTGCACCAGTGTCAAAAACCTTTATTTTATGCAAATACATCGTGTTGCAACGTCAAAACTCGTTTGGCATCGATGCCGTGAGCGAAAATTCATCAGAGCCCAAAAACGAGACATCGAGGTTTCCGAGTGCTGCTCGTACGTAACCTCGGTGCACTAGTGTCAAAACCCTTTATTTTATGCAAATGCATCGTGTTGCATCGTTAAAACTAGTTTGGCATCGATTCCGTGAACGAAATTTCATCGGATCCAAAAACGAGACATCGAGGTTTCCGAGCGCTGCTCGCACGTAACCTCGGTCCACGAGTGTCAAAAACCCTGATTTTATGCAAATGCATCGTTTTGCATTGTTATAACTCGTATGGCATCGATGCTGCGAGCGAAATTTCATCGGAGCCCAAAAACGAGAGATCGAGTTTTGCGAGCGCTGTTCTCACGTAACCTCCGTGCACGGGTATCAAAACCCTTTATTTTATGCAAATGCACTGTGTTGCATCGTTGAAACTCGTTTAGGATCAATGCCGCGAGCGAAATGACGTCAAACACCAAAAGCGTTCCAACGAGGTTTCCGAGCGCTGCTCGCGCGTAACCTCGGTGCACGAGTGTCAAAAACCTTTATTGTATGCAAATGCATCGTGTAGCATCGTTAAAACTCGTTTGGCATTGATGGTTCGAGCGAATTTTCGTCGGACCCCAAAAACGAGCCATCCAGGTTTCCGAGCGCTGCTCGCACGGCACTTCGGTGCACGAGTGTCAAAAACCTTTATTTTATGCAAATGCATCGTATTGCAACGTTAAAACTCGTTTGGCATCGATGCCGTGAACGAAATTTCAACGGACCACAAAAACGAGCCATCGAGGTTTCCGAACGCTGCTCGCAGGTAACCTCGGTGCACGAGTGTCAAAACCCTTTATTTCATGCAAATGCATCGTGCTGCATCGTTAAAACTCGTTTGGCATCGATGCCGTGAGCGAAAATTCATCAGACCCCAAAAACAAGCCATCGAGGTTTCCGAGCGCTGCTCGCACGTAACCTCGGTGCACGAGTGTCAAAAACCTTTATTTTATGCAAATGCATCGTGTTGAATTGTGAAAACTCGTTTGGCATCGATGCCGCGAGCGTCTTGGCGTCGTACCACAAAAACGTACCATCGAGTTTTGCAAGCGCTGCTCCCACGTACCCTCGGTGCACGAGTTTCAAAAACCTTTATTTTATGCAAATGCATCGTGTTGCATGGTTAAAACTCATTTAGCATTGATGGCCCGAGCGAATTTTCGTGGGAAACCAATAACAAATCATCGAAATTTGCGAGCGCTGCTCGCACGTAATCTCGGTGCAAGTATGTCAAAAACCTTTATTTTCTGCAAATGCATCGTGCTGCATCGTTAAAACTCGTTTGTCATGGATGCCGCGAGCGAAATTTCATCGAAGCCAAAAAACGAGACATCGAGGTTTCCGAGCGCTGCTAGAACGTAACGTCGGTGCTCGAGTGTCAAGAAACTTTATTTTATGCAAATGCATCGTGTTGCATCGTTAAAACTCGTATGTCATCGATGCCGCGATCGAAATTTCATCGGAGCCCAATAACGAGACATCGAGGTTTCCAAGCGCTGCTCGTACGTAACCTCGGTGCACGAGTGTCAAACACCTTTATTTTATAGAAATGCATCGTGTTGCATCACTAAAACTCGTTTGGCATCGATGCCGCAAGCGAAATTTCGTCAGACCCCAAAAACGAGCGATCGAGGTTTGCGGGCGCTGCTCACACGTAACCTCGGTGCACGAGTGTCAAAAACCTTTATTGTATGCAAATGCAGCGTGTTGCATTCTTAAAACTCGTATGTCATCGATGCCGCGATCGAAATTTCATCGGAGCCCAATAACGAGACATCGAGGTTTCCAAGCGCTGCTCGTACGTAACCTCGGTGCACGAGTGTCAAACACCTTTATTTTATGCAAATGCATCGTGTAGCGTCGTTAAAACTCGTTTGGAATCGATGCCGCGAGCGAAATTTCATCGGAGCCCAAAAACGAGACATCGAGGTTTCCGAGCGCTGCTCGCACGTAACCTCGGTGCACGAGTGTCAAAAACCTTTATTTTATGCAAATGCATCGTGTTGCATTGATAAAACTCGTACGGCATCGATGCCGCGAGCGAAATTTCATCGTAGCCCAAAAACGAAAGATCGAGGTTTCCGTGCGCTGCTCGCACGTAACCTCGGTGCACCAGTGTCAAAAACCTTTATTTTATGCAAATGCATCGTGTTGCAACGTTAAAACTCGTTTGGTATCGATGCCGTGAGCGAAAATTCATCAGAGCCCAAAAACGCGACGTCGAGGTTTCCGAGTGCTGCTCGTACGTAACCTCTGTGCACGAGTGTCAAAAACATTTATTTTATGCAAATGCATCGTGTTGCATTGTTAAAAGTCGTTTGGCATTGATAACGCGAGCGAATTTTCGTGGGAACCCAATAACGAACCATCAACGTTTGCGAGCACAGCTCGCACGTAACCTCGGTACAAGAATGTCCCTTTATTTTATAGAAATGCATCGTGTTGCATCGTTAAAACTCGTTTGGCATCGATGCCGTGAACGAAATTTCAACGGACCCCAAAAACGAGCCATCGAGGTTTCCGAGCGCTGCTCGATCGGAACCTCGGTGCACGAGTATCAAACACCTTTATTTTATGCAAATGCATCGTGTTTTCATCGTTAAAACTCGTTTGGCAAGGATGACGCGAGCGACTTGTCGTCGTACCACAAAAACGTACGATCGAGTTTTGCAAGCGCTGCTCGCACGTAACCTCGGTGCAAGAGTGTCAACAACCTTTATTTTATAGAAATGCATCGTGTTGCATCACTAAAACTCGTTTGGCATCGATGCCGCAAGCGAAATTTCGTCAGACCCCAAAAACGAGCGATCGAGGTTTGCGGGCGCTGCTCACACGTAACCTCGGTGCACGAGTGTCAAAAACCTTTATTGTATGCAAATGCAGCGTGTTGCATTCTTAAAACTCGTATGTCATCGATGCCGCGATCGAAATTTCATCGGAGCCCAATAACGAGACATCGAGGTTTCCGAGCGCTGCTCGTACGTAACCTCGGTGCACGAGTGTCGAAAACCTTTATTTTATGCAAATGCATCGTGTTGCATGGTTAAAACTCGTTTGGCATTGATGGCGCGAGCGGATATTCGTGGGAAACCAATAACAAACCATTGAAATTTGCGAGCGCTGCTCGCACGTAACCTCGGTGCAAGTATGTCTAAAACCTTTATTTTCTGCAAATGCATCGTGCTGCATCGTTAAAACTCGTATGGCATCGATGCCGCGAGCGAAATTTCATCGTAGCCCAAAAAGGAAAGATCGAGGTTTCCGTGCGCTGCTCGCACGTAACCTCGGTGCACCAGTGTCAAAAACCTTTATTTTATGCAAATACATCGTGTTGCAACGTCAAAACTCGTTTGGCATCGATGCCGTGAGCGAAAATTCATCAGAGCCCAAAAACGAGACATCGAGGTTTCCGAGTGCTGCTCGTACGTAACCTCGGTGCACTAGTGTCAAAACCCTTTATTTTATGCAAATGCATCGTGTTGCATCGTTAAAACTAGTTTGGCATCGATTCCGTGAACGAAATTTCATCGGATCCAAAAACGAGACATCGAGGTTTCCGAGCGCTGCTCGCACGTAACCTCGGTCCACGAGTGTCAAAAACCCTGATTTTATGCAAATGCATCGTTTTGCATTGTTATAACTCGTATGGCATCGATGCTGCGAGCGAAATTTCATCGGAGCCCAAAAACGAGAGATCGAGTTTTGCGAGCGCTGTTCTCACGTAACCTCCGTGCACGGGTATCAAAACCCTTTATTTTATGCAAATGCACTGTGTTGCATCGTTGAAACTCGTTTAGGATCAATGCCGCGAGCGAAATGACGTCAAACACCAAAAGCGTTCCATCGAGGTTTCCGAGCGCTGCTCGCGCGTAACCTCGGTGCACGAGTGTCAAAAACCTTTATTGTATGCAAATGCATCGTGTAGCATCGTTAAAACTCGTTTGGGATTGATGGTTCGAGCGAATTTTCGTCGGACCCCAAAAACGAGCCATCCAGGTTTCCGAGCGCTGCTCGCACGTAACCTCGGTGCACGAGTGTCAAAAAGCTTTATTTTATGCAAATGCATCGTGTTGCATTGATAAAACTCGTACGGCATCGATGCCGCGAGCGAAATTTCATCGTAGCCCAAAAACGAAAGATCGAGGTTTCCGTGCGCTGCTCGCACGTAACCGCGGTGCACCAGTGTCAAAAACCTTTATTTTATGCAAATACATCGTGTTGCAACGTTAAAACTCGTTTGGCATCGATGCCGTGAGCGAAAATTCATCAGAGCCCAAAAACGAGCCATCGAGGTTTCCGAACGCTGTTCGCAGGTAACCTCGGTGCACGAGTGTCAAAACCCTTTATTTCATGCAAATGCATCGTGCTGCATCGTTAAAACTCGTTTGGCATCGATGCCGCGAGCGTCTTGGCGTCGTACCACAAAAACGTACCATCAAGTTTTGCAAGCGCTGCTCGCACGTACCCTCGGTGCACGAGTTTCAAAAAACTTTATTTTATGCAAATGCATCGTGTTGCATGGTTAAAACTCGTTTGGCATTGATGGCGCCAGCGAATTTTCGTGGGATACCAATAACAAACCATTGAAATTTGCGAGCGCTGCTCCCACGTAACCTCGGTGCAAGTATGTCTAAAACCTTTATTTTCTGCAAATGCATCGTGCTGCATCGTTAAAACTCGTGTGGCATCGATGCCGCGAGCGAAATTTCATCGGAGCCCAAAAACGAGAGATCGAGGTTTCCGTGCGCTGCTCTCACGTCACCTCGGTGCTCGAGTGTCAAGAAACTTTATTTTATGCAAATGCAACGTGTTGCATCGTTAAAACTCGTTTGGCATCGATGCAGCAAGCGAAATTTTGTCGAACCCCAAAAAAGAGCGATCGAGGTTTGCGAGCGCTGCTCTCACGTAACCTCGGTGCACGGGTATCAAAAACCTTTATTTTATGCAAATGCACTGTATTGCATCGTTGAAACTCGTTTAGGTACAATGCCGCGAGCGAAATGACGTCAAACACCAAAAGCGAGACATCGAGGTTTCCGAGCGCTGCTCGCACGTAACCTCGGTGCACCAGTGTCAAAAAACTTTATTTTATGCAAATGCATCGTGTTGCATGGTTAAAACTCATTTGGCATTGATGGCGCGAGCGAATATTCGTGGGAAACCAATAACAAATCATCGAAATTTGCGAGCGCTGCTCGCACGTAATCTCGGTGCAAGTATGTCAAAAACCTTTATTTTCTGCAAATGCATCGTGTTGCATCGTTAAAACTCGTTTTGCATCGATGCCGTGAACGAAATTTCAACGGAACCCAAAAACGAGACATCGAGGTTTCCGAGCGCTGCTCGCTCGTAATCTTGTGTCAAGAACGTTTATTGTATGCAAATGCGTCGTGTACCATCGTTAAAACTCGTTTAGTATTGATGCCGCGAGCGAAATTTCATCGTAGCCCAAAAACGAAAGATCGAGGTTTCCGTGCGCTGCTCGCACGTAACCTCGGTGCAAGTATGTCTAAAACCTTTATTTTCTGCAAATGCATCGTGCTGCATCGTTAAAACTCGTTTGGCATCGATGCCGCAAGCGAAATTTTGTCGGACCCCAAAAAAGAGAGATCGAGGTTTGCGAGCGCTGCTCTCACGTAACCTCGGTGCACGAGTGTCAAAAACCTTTATTTTATGCAAATGCATTGTGTTGCATCGTTGAATCTCGTTCAGGATCAATGCCGCGAGCGAAATGACGTCAAACACCAAAAGCGAGCCATCGAGGTTTCCGAGCGCTGCTCGATCTGAACCTCGGTGCACGAGTATCAAACACCTTTATTTTATGCAAATGCATCGTGTTTTCATCGTTAAAACTCGTTTGGCAAGGATGACGCCAGCGACTTGTCGTCGTACCACAAAAACGTACGATCGAGTTTTGCAAGCGCTGCTCGCACGTAACCTCGGTGCAAGAGTGTCAAAAACCTTTATTTTATAGAAATTCATCGTGTTGCACCACTAAAACTCGTTTGGCATCGATGCCGCAAGCGAAATTTCGTCAGACCCCAAAAACGAGCGATCGAGGCTTGCGAGCGCTGCTCACACGTAACCTCGGTGCACGAGTGTCAAAAACCTTTATTGTATGCAAATGCAGCGTGTGGCATTCTTAAAACTCGTATGTCATCGATGCCGCGATCGAAATTTCATCGGAGCCCAATAACGAGACATCGAGGTTTCCGAGCGCTGCTCGTACGTAACCTCGGTGCACGATTGTCAATAACCTTTATTTTCTGCAAATGCATCGTGCTGCATCGTTAAAACTCGTTTGGCATCGATGCCGCGAGCGAAATTTCATCGGAGCCCAAAAACGAGACATCGAGGTTTCCGAGCGCTGCTCGCACGTAACCTCGGTGCACGAGTGTCAAAAACCTTTATTGTATGCAAATGCATCGTGTAGCATCGCTAAAACTCGTTTGGTATTGATGCCGCGAACGAAATTTCATCGGAGCCCAAAAACGAGACATCGAGGTTTCCGAGCGCTGCTCATACGTAACCTCGGTGCACGAGTGTCAAAAACCTTTATTTTATGCAAATTCATCGTGTTGCATTGATAAAACTCGTACGGCATCGATGCCGCGAGCGAAATTTCATCGTAGCCCAAAAACGAAAGATCGAGGTTTCCGTGCGCTGCTCGCACGTAACCTCGGTGCACCAGTGTCAAAAACCTTTATTTTATGCAAATGCATCGTGTTGCAACGTTAAAACTCGTTTGGCATCGATGCCGTGAGCGAAAATTCATCAGAGCCCAAAAGCGCGACATCGAGGTTTCCGTGCGCTGCTAGCACGTAACCTCGGTGCACCAGTGTCAAAAACCTTTATTGTATGCAAATGCATCGTGTTGCAACGTTAAAACTCGTTTGGCATCGATGCCGTGAGCGAAAATTCATCACAGCCCAAAAACGAGACATCGAGGTTTCCGAGTGCTGCTCGTACGTAACCTCGGTGCACGAGTGTCAAAAACCTTTATTTTATGCAAATGCATCGTGTTGCATTGTTAAAACTCGTATGGCATTGATGGCGCGAGCGAATTTTCGTGGGAAACCAATAACGAACCTTCGTAGTTTGCGAGCGATGCTAGCACGTAACCTCGGTGCAAGATTGTCAAGAACATTTATTTTCTATAAATGCATCGTGTAGCATCGTTAAAACTCGTTTGCCATCGATGCCGTGAACGAAATTTCAGCGGACCCCAAAAACGAGCCATCGAGGTTTGCGGGCGCTGCTCACACGTAACCTCGGTGCACGAGTGTCAAAAACCTTTATTGTATGCAAATGCAGCGTGTTGCATTCTTAAAACTCGTATGTCATCGATGACGCGATCGAAATTTCATCGGAGCCCAATAACGAGACATCGAGGTTTCCAAGCGCTGCTCGTACGTAACCTCGGTGCACGAGTGTCAAACACCTTTATTTTATAGAAATGCATCGTGTTGCATCACTAAAACTCGTTTGGCATCGATGCCGCAAGCGAAATTTCGTCAGACCCCAAAAACGAGCGATCGAGGTTTGCGGGCGCTGCTCACACGTAACCTCGGTGCACGAGTGTCAAAAACCTTTATTGTATGCAAATGCAGCGTGTTGCATTCTTAAAACTCGTATGTCATCGATGCCGCGATCGAAATTTCATCGGAGCCCAATAACGAGACATCGAGGTTTCCAAGCGCTGCTCGTACGTAACCTCGGTGCACGAGTGTCAAACACCTTTATTTTATGCAAATGCATCGTGTAGCGTCGTTAAAACTCGTTTGGAATCGATGCCGCGAGCGAAATTTCATCGGAGCCCAAAAACGAGACATCGAGGTTTCCGAGCGCTGCTCGCACGTAACCTCGGTGCACGAGTGTCAAAAACCTTTATTTTATGCAAATGCATCGTGTTGCATTGATAAAACTCGTACGGCATCGATGCCGCGAGCGAAATTTCATCGTAGCCCAAAAACGAAAGATCGAGGTTTCCGTGCGCTGCTCGCACGTAACCTCGGTGCACCAGTGTCAAAAACCTTTATTTTATGCAAATGCATCGTGTTGCAACGTTAAAAATCGTTTGGTATCGATGCCGTGAGCGAAAATTCATCAGAGCCCAAAAACGAGACGTCGAGGTTTCCGAGTGCTGCTCGTACGTAACCTCTGTGCACGAGTGTCAAAAACATTTATTTTATGCAAATGCATCGTGTTGCATTGTTAAAAGTCGTTTGGCATTGATAACGCGAGCGAATTTTCGTGGGAACCCAATAACGAACCATCAACGTTTGCGAGCACAGCTCGCACGTAACCTCGGTACAAGAATGTCCCTTTATTTTATAGAAATGCATCGTGTTGCATCGTTAAAACTCGTTTGGCATCGATGCCGTGAACGAAATTTCAACGGACCCCAAAAACGAGCCATCGAGGTTTCCGAACGCTGCTCGCAGGTAACCTCGGTGCACGAGTGTCAAAACCCTTTATTTCATGCAAATGCATCGTGCTGCATCGTTAAAACTCGTTTGGCATCGATGCCGTGAGCGAAAATTCATCAGACCCCAAAAACAAGCCATCGAGGTTTCCGAGCGCTGCTCGCACGTAACCTCGGTGCACGAGTGTCAAAAACCTTTATTTTATGCAAATGCATCGTGTTGAATTGTGAAAACTCGTTTGGCATCGATGCCGCGAGCGTCTTGGCGTCGTACCACAAAAACGTACCATCGAGTTTTGCAAGCGCTGCTCCCACGTACCCTCGGTGCACGAGTTTCAAAAACCTTTATTTTATGCAAATGCATCGTGTTGCATGGTTAAAACTCATTTGGCATTGATGGCGCGAGCGAATTTTCGTGGGAAACCAATAACAAATCATCGAAATTTGCGAGCGCTGCTCGCACGTAATCTCGGTGCAAGTATGTCAAAAACCTTTATTTTCTGCAAATGCATCGTGCTGCATCGTTAAAACTCGTTTAGCATCGATGCCGTGAACGAAATTTCAACGGACCCCAAAAACGAGACATCGCGGTTTCCGAGCGCTGCTCGCTCGTAATCTCGTGTCAAGAACGTTTATTGCATGCAAATGCATCGTGTAGCATCGTTAAAACTCGTTTAGTATTGATGGCGTGAGCGAATTTTCGTCGGACCACAAAAACGAGTCATCGAGGTTTCCGAGCGCTGCTCGCACGTAACCTCGGTGCACGAGTGTCAAAACCCTTTATTATACGCAAATGCATCGTGCTGCATCGTTAAAACTCGTTTGGCATCGATGCCGTGAGCGAAAATTCATCAGACCCCAAAAACAAGCCATCGAGGTTTCCGAGCGCTACTTGCACGTAACCTCGGTGCACGAGTGTCAAGAACCTTTATTTTATGCAAATGCATCGTGTTGAATTGTGAAAACTCGTTTGGCATCGATGCCGCGAGCGAAATTTCATCGGAGGCCAAAAACGAGACATCGAGGTTTCCGAGCGCTGCTCGCACGTAACCTCGGTGCACGAGTGTCAAAAACCTTTATTGTATGCAAATGCATCGTGTAGCATCGCTAAAACTCGTTTGGTATTGATACCGCGAACGAAATTTCATCGGAGCCCAAAAACGAGACATCGAGGTTTCCGAGCGCTGCTCATACGTAACCTCGGTGCACGAGTGTCAAAAACCTTTATTTTATGCAAATTCATCGTGTTGCATTGATAAAACTCGTACGGCATCGATGCCGCGAGCGAAATTTCATCGTAGCCCAAAAACGAAAGATCGAGGTTTCCGTGCGCTGCTCGCACGTAACCTCGGTGCACCAGTGTCAAAAACCTTTATTTTATGCAAATGCATCGTGTTGCAACGTTAAAACTCGTTTGGCATCGATGCCGTGAGCGAAAATTCATCAGAGCCCAAAAGCGCGACATCGAGGTTTCCGTGCGCTGCTAGCACGTAACCTCGGTGCACCAGTGTCAAAAACCTTTATTGTATGCAAATGCATCGTGTTGCAACGTTAAAACTCGTTTGGCATCAATGCCGTGAGCGAAAATTCATTAGAGCCCAAAAACGAGACATCGAGGTTTCCGAGTGCTGCTCGTACGTAACCTCGGTGCACGAGTGTCAAAAACCTTTATTTTATGCAAATGCACTGTGTTGCATCGTTGAAACTCGTTTAGGATCAATGCCGCGAGCGAAATGACGTCAAACACCAAAAGCGAGCCATCGAGGTTTCCGAGCGCTGCTCGCACCTGACCTCGGTGCAGGAGTGTCAAAACCCTTTATTTTATGCAAATGCATCGTGTTGCAACGTGAAAACTCGTTTGGCATCGATGCCGTGAGCGAAAATTCATCACAGCCCAAAAACGAGACATCGAGGTTTCCGAGTGCTGCTCGTACGTAACCTCGGTGCACGAGTGTCAAAAACCTTTATTTTATGCAAATGCATCGTGTTGCATTGTTAAAACTCGTATGGCATTGATGGCGCGAGCGAATTTTCGTGGGAAACCAATAACGAACCATCGTAGTTTGCGAGCGATGCTCGCACGTAACCTCGGTGCAAGATTGTCAAGAACATTTATTTTCTATAAATGCATCGTGTAGCATCGTTAAAACTCGTTTGCCATCGATGCCGTGAACGAAATTTCAGCGGACCCCAAAAACGAGCCATCGAGGTTTGCGGGCGCTGCTCACACGTAACCTCGGTGCACGAGTGTCAAAAACCTTTATTGTATGCAAATGCAGCGTGTTGCATTCTTAAAACTCGTATGTCATCGATGCCGCGATCGAAATTTCATCGGAGCCCAATAACGAGACATCGAGGTTTCCAAGCGCTGCTCGTACGTAACCTCGGTGCACGAGTGTCAAACACCTTTATTTTATAGAAATGCATCGTGTTGCATCACTAAAACTCGTTTGGCATCGATGCCGCAAGCGAAATTTCGTCAGACCCCAAAAACGAGCGATCGAGGTTTGCGGGCGCTGCTCACACGTAACCTCGGTGCACGAGTGTCAAAAACCTTTATTGTATGCAAATGCAGCGTGTTGCATTCTTAAAACTCGTATGTCATCGATGCCGCGATCGAAATTTCATCGGAGCCCAATAACGAGACATCGAGGTTTCCAAGCGCTGCTCGTACGTAACCTCGGTGCACGAGTGTCAAACACCTTTATTTTATGCAAATGCATCGTGTAGCGTCGTTAAAACTCGTTTGGAATCGATGCCGCGAGCGAAATTTCATCGGAGCCCAAAAACGAGACATCGAGGTTTCCGAGCGCTGCTCGCACGTAACCTCGGTGCACGAGTGTCAAAAACCTTTATTTTATGCAAATGCATCGTGTTGCATTGATAAAACTCGTACGGCATCGATGCCGCGAGCGAAATTTCATCGTAGCCCAAAAACGAAAGATCGAGGTTTCCGTGCGCTGCTCGCACGTAACCTCGGTGCACCAGTGTCAAAAACCTTTATTTTATGCAAATGCATCGTGTTGCAACGTTAAAACTCGTTTGGTATCGATGCCGTGAGCGAAAATTCATCAGAGCCCAAAAACGAGACGTCGAGGTTTCCGAGTGCTGCTCGTACGTAACCTCTGTGCACGAGTGTCAAAAACATTTATTTTATGCAAATGCATCGTGTTGCATTGTTAAAAGTCGTTTGGCATTGATAACGCGAGCGAATTTTCGTGGGAACCCAATAACGAACCATCAACGTTTGCGAGCACAGCTCGCACGTAACCTCGGTACAAGAATGTCCCTTTATTTTATAGAAATGCATCGTGTTGCATCGTTAAAACTCGTTTGGCATCGATGCCGTGAACGAAATTTCAACGGACCCCAAAAACGAGCCATCGAGGTTTCCGAGCGCTGCTCGATCGGAACCTCGGTGCACGAGTATCAAACACCTTTATTTTATGCAAATGCATCGTGTTTTCATCGTTAAAACTCGTTTGGCAAGGATGACGCGAGCGACTTGTCGTCGTACCACAAAAACGTACGATCGAGTTTTGCAAGCGCTGCTCGCACGTAACCTCGGTGCAAGAGTGTCAACAACCTTTATTTTATAGAAATGCATCGTGTTGCATCACTAAAACTCGTTTGGCATCGATGCCGCAAGCGAAATTTCGTCAGACCCCAAAAACGAGCGATCGAGGTTTGCGGGCGCTGCTCACACGTAACCTCGGTGCACGAGTGTCAAAAACCTTTATTGTATGCAAATGCAGCGTGTTGCATTCTTAAAACTCGTATGTCATCGATGCCGCGATCGAAATTTCATCGGAGCCCAATAACGAGACATCGAGGTTTCCGAGCGCTGCTCGTACGTAACCTCGGTGCACGAGTGTCGAAAACCTTTATTTTATGCAAATGCATCGTGTTGCATGGTTAAAACTCGTTTGGCATTGATGGCGCGAGCGGATATTCGTGGGAAACCAATAACAAACCATTGAAATTTGCGAGCGCTGCTCGCACGTAACCTCGGTGCAAGTATGTCTAAAACCTTTATTTTCTGCAAATGCATCGTGCTGCATCGTTAAAACTCGTATGGCATCGATGCCGCGAGCGAAATTTCATCGTAGCCCAAAAAGGAAAGATCGAGGTTTCCGTGCGCTGCTCGCACGTAACCTCGGTGCACCAGTGTCAAAAACCTTTATTTTATGCAAATACATCGTGTTGCAACGTCAAAACTCGTTTGGCATCGATGCCGTGAGCGAAAATTCATCAGAGCCCAAAAACGAGACATCGAGGTTTCCGAGTGCTGCTCGTACGTAACCTCGGTGCACTAGTGTCAAAACCCTTTATTTTATGCAAATGCATCGTGTTGCATCGTTAAAACTAGTTTGGCATCGATTCCGTGAACGAAATTTCATCGGATCCAAAAACGAGACATCGAGGTTTCCGAGCGCTGCTCGCACGTAACCTCGGTCCACGAGTGTCAAAAACCCTGATTTTATGCAAATGCATCGTTTTGCATTGTTATAACTCGTATGGCATCGATGCTGCGAGCGAAATTTCATCGGAGCCCAAAAACGAGAGATCGAGTTTTGCGAGCGCTGTTCTCACGTAACCTCCGTGCACGGGTATCAAAACCCTTTATTTTATGCAAATGCACTGTGTTGCATCGTTGAAACTCGTTTAGGATCAATGCCGCGAGCGAAATGACGTCAAACACCAAAAGCGTTCCATCGAGGTTTCCGAGCGCTGCTCGCGCGTAACCTCGGTGCACGAGTGTCAAAAACCTTTATTGTATGCAAATGCATCGTGTAGCATCGTTAAAACTCGTTTGGCATTGATGGTTCGAGCGAATTTTCGTCGGACCCCAAAAACGAGCCATCCAGGTTTCCGAGCGCTGCTCGCACGGCACTTCGGTGCACGAGTGTCAAAAACCTTTATTTTATGCAAATGCATCGTGTTGAATTGTGAAAACTCGTTTGGCATCGATGTCGCGAGCGTCTTGGCGTCGTACCACAAAAACGTACCATCGAGTTTTGCAAGCGCTGCTCCCACGTACCCTCGGTGCACGAGTTTCAAAAACCTTTATTTTATGCAAATGCATCGTGTTGCATGGTTAAAACTCATTTAGCATTGATGGCCCGAGCGAATTTTCGTGGGAAACCAATAACAAATCATCGAAATTTGCGAGCGCTGCTCGCACGTAATCTCGGTGCAAGTATGTCAAAAACCTTTATTTTCTGCAAATGCATCGTGCTGCATCGTTAAAACTCGTTTGTCATGGATGCCGCGAGCGAAATTTCATCGAAGCCAAAAAACGAGACATCGAGGTTTCCGAGCGCTGCTAGAACGTAACGTCGGTGCTCGAGTGTCAAGAAACTTTATTTTATGCAAATGCATCGTGTTGCATTGTTAAAACTCGTTTTGCATCGATGCCGTGAACGAAATTTCAACGGACCCCAAAAACGAGACATCGAGGTTTCCGAGCGCTGCTCGCTCGTAATCTCGTGTCAAGAACGTTTATTGTATGCAAATGCACTGTGTTGCATCGTTGAAACTCGTTTAGGATCAATGCCGCGAGCGAAATGACGTCAAACACCAAAAGCGTTCCATCGAGGTTTCCGAGCGCTGCTCGCGCGTAACCTCGGTGCACGAGTGTCAAAAACCTTTATTGTATGCAAATGCATCGTGTAGCATCGTTAAAACTCGTTTGGGATTGATGGTTCGAGCGAATTTTCGTCGGACCCCAAAAACGAGCCATCCAGGTTTCCGAGCGCTGCTCGCACGTAACCTCGGTGCACGAGTGTCAAAAAGCTTTATTTTATGCAAATGCATCGTGTTGCATTGATAAAACTCGTACGGCATCGATGCCGCGAGCGAAATTTCATCGTAGCCCAAAAACGAAAGATCGAGGTTTCCGTGCGCTGCTCGCACGTAACCGCGGTGCACCAGTGTCAAAAACCTTTATTTTATGCAAATACATCGTGTTGCAACGTTAAAACTCGTTTGGCATCGATGCCGTGAGCGAAAATTCATCAGAGCCCAAAAACGAGCCATCGAGGTTTCCGAACGCTGTTCGCAGGTAACCTCGGTGCACGAGTGTCAAAACCCTTTATTTCATGCAAATGCATCGTGCTGCATCGTTAAAACTCGTTTGGCATCGATGCCGCGAGCGTCTTGGCGTCGTACCACAAAAACGTACCATCAAGTTTTGCAAGCGCTGCTCGCACGTACCCTCGGTGCACGAGTTTCAAAAAACTTTATTTTATGCAAATGCATCGTGTTGCATGGTTAAAACTCGTTTGGCATTGATGGCGCCAGCGAATTTTCGTGGGATACCAATAACAAACCATTGAAATTTGCGAGCGCTGCTCCCACGTAACCTCGGTGCAAGTATGTCTAAAACCTTTATTTTCTGCAAATGCATCGTGCTGCATCGTTAAAACTCGTATGGCATCGATGCCGCGAGCGAAATTTCATCGGAGCCCAAAAACGAGAGATCGAGGTTTCCGTGCGCTGCTCTCACGTCACCTCGGTGCTCGAGTGTCAAGAAACTTTATTTTATGCAAATGCAACGTGTTGCATCGTTAAAACTCGTTTGGCATCGATGCAGCAAGCGAAATTTTGTCGAACCCCAAAAAAGAGCGATCGAGGGTTGCGAGCGCTGCTCTCACGTAACCTCGGTGCACGGGTATCAAAAACCTTTATTTTATGCAAATGCACTGTATTGCATCGTTGAAACTCGTTTAGGTACAATGCCGCGAGCGAAATGACGTCAAACACCAAAAGCGAGACATCGAGGTTTCCGAGCGCTGCTCGCACGTAACCTCGGTGCACCAGTGTCAAAAAACTTTATTTTATGCAAATGCATCGTGTTGCATGGTTAAAACTCATTTGGCATTGATGGCGCGAGCGAATATTCGTGGGAAACCAATAACAAATCATCGAAATTTGCGAGCGCTGCTCGCACGTAATCTCGGTGCAAGTATGTCAAAAACCTTTATTTTCTGCAAATGCATCGTGTTGCATCGTTAAAACTCGTTTTGCATCGATGCCGTGAACGAAATTTCAACGGAACCCAAAAACGAGACATCGAGGTTTCCGAGCGCTGCTCGCTCGTAATCTTGTGTCAAGAACGTTTATTGTATGCAAATGCGTCGTGTAGCATCGTTAAAACTCGTTTAGTATTGATGCCGCGAGCGAAATTTCATCGTAGCCCAAAAACGAAAGATCGAGGTTTCCGTGCGCTGCTCGCACGTAACCTCGGTGCAAGTATGTCTAAAACCTTTATTTTCTGCAAATGCATCGTGCTGCATCGTTAAAACTCGTTTGGCATCGATGCCGCAAGCGAAATTTTGTCGGACCCCAAAAAAGAGAGATCGAGGTTTGCGAGCGCTGCTCTCACGTAACCTCGGTGCACGAGTGTCAAGGACCTGTATTTTATGCAAATGCATTGTGTTGCATCCTTAAAACTCGTTTGGCATTAATGCCGTGAACGAAAATTCATCAGACACCAAAAAAGAGCCATTGAGGTTTCCGAGCGATACTCGCACGTAACCTCGGTACTCGAGTGTCAAAAACCTTTATTTTATGCAAATGCATTGTGTTGCATCGTTGAATCTCGTTCAGGATCAATGCCGCGAGCGAAATGACGTCAAACACCAAAAGCGAGCCATCGAGGTTTCCGAGCGCTGCTCGATCTGAACCTCGGTGCACGAGTATCAAACACCTTTATTTTATGCAAATGCATCGTGTTTTCATCGTTAAAACTCGTTTGGCAAGGATGACGCCAGCGACTTGTCGTCGTACCACAAAAACGTACGATCGAGTTTTGCAAGCGCTGCTCGCACGTAACCTCGGTGCAAGAGTGTCAAAAACCTTTATTTTATAGAAATTCATCGTGTTGCACCACTAAAACTCGTTTGGCATCGATGCCGCAAGCGAAATTTCGTCAGACCCCAAAAACGAGCGATCGAGGCTTGCGAGCGCTGCTCACACGTAACCTCGGTGCACGAGTGTCAAAAACCTTTATTGTATGCAAATGCAGCGTGTGGCATTCTTAAAACTCGTATGTCATCGATGCCGCGATCGAAATTTCATCGGAGCCCAATAACGAGACATCGAGGTTTCCGAGCGCTGCTCGTACGTAACCTCGGTGCACGATTGTCAATAACCTTTATTTTCTGCAAATGCATCGTGCTGCATCGTTAAAACTCGTTTGGCATCGATGCCGCGAGCGAAATTTCATCGGAGCCCAAAAACGAGACATCGAGGTTTCCGAGCGCTGCTCGCACGTAACCTCGGTGCACGAGTGTCAAACACCTTTATTTTATGCAAATGCATCGTGTAGCATCGTTAAAACTCGTTTGGAATCGATGCCGCGAGCGAAATTTCATCGGAGCCCAAAAACGAGACATCGAGGTTTCCGAGCGCTGCTCGCACGTAACCTCGGTGCACGAGTGTCAAAAACCTTTATTTTATGCAAATGCATCGTGTTGCGTTGATAAAACTCGTACGGCATCGATGCCGCGAGCGAAATTTCATCGTAGCCCAAAAACGAAAGATCGAGGTTTCCGAGTGCTGCTCGTACGTAACCTCTGTGCACGAGTGTCAAAAACATTTATTTTATGCAAATGCATCGTGTTGCATCGTTAAAACTCATTTGGTATTGATCGCGCGAGCGAATTTTCGTGGGAAACCAATAACAAACCATTGAAATTTGCGAGCGCTGCTCGCACGTAACCTCGGTGCAAGTATGTCTAAAACCTTTATTTTCTGCAAATGCATCGTGCTGCATCGTTAAAACTCGTTTGGCATCGATGCCGCGAGCGAAATTTCATCGAAGCCCAAAAACGAGACATCGAGGTTTCCGTGCGCTGCTCTCACGTCACCTCGGTGCTCGAGTGTCAAGAAACTTTATTTTAAGCAAATGCAACGTGTTGCATCGTTAAAACTCGTTTGGCATCGATGTAGCAAGCGAAATTTTGTCGAACCCCAAAAAAGAGCGATCGAGGTTTGCGAGCGCTGCTCTCACGTAACCTCGGTGCACGGGTATCAAAAACCTTTATTTTATGCAAATGCACTGTGTTGCATCGTTGAAACTCGTTTAGGTACAATGCCGCGAGCGAAATGACGTCAAACACCAAAAGCGAGCCATCGAGGTTTCCGAGCGCTGCTCGCGCGTAACCTCGGTGCACGAATGTCAAAAACCTTTATTGTATGCAAATGCATCGTGTAGCATCGTTAAAACTCGTTTGGAATCGATGCCGCGAGCGAAATTTCATCGGAGCCCAAAAACGAGACATCGAGGTTTCCGAGCGCTGCTCGCACGTAACCTCGGTGCACGAGTGTCAAAAACCTTTATTTTATGCAAATGCATCGTGTTGCATTGATAAAACTCGTACGGCATCGATGCCGCGAGCGAAATTTCATCGTAGCCCAAAAACGAAAGATCGAGGTTTCCGTGCGCTGCTCGCACGTAACCTCGGTGCACCAGTGTCAAAAACCTTTATTATATGCAATTGCATCGTGTTGCAACGTGAAAACTCGTTTGGCATCGATGCCGTGAGCGAAAATTCATCACAGCCCAAAAACGAGACATCGAGGTTTCCGTGCGCTGCTCGCACGTAACCTCGGTGCACCAGTGTCAAAAATCTTTATTTTATGCAAATGCATCGTGTTGCAACGTGAAAACTCGTTTGGCATCGATGCCGTGAGCGAAAATTCATCACAGCTCAAAAACGAGACATCGAGGTTTCCGAGTGCTGCTCGTACGTAACCTCGATGCACGAATGTCAAAAACCTTTATTTTATGCAAATGCATCTTGTTGAATTGTTAAAACTCATTTGGCATTGATGGCGCGAGCGAATTTTCGTGGGAACCCAATAACGATCCATCGACGTTTGCGAGCGCTGTTCGCACGTAACCTCGGTGCAAGAGTGTCAAAAACCTTTATTTTATAGAAATTCATCGTGATGCATTTCAAATAAAACGCTAAAACTCGTTTGGCATCGATGCCGCAAGGGAAATTTCGTCAGACGCCAAAAACGAGCGATCGAGGTTTGCGGGCGCTGTTCTCACGTAACCTCGGTGAACGGGTGTTAAAAACGTTTATTTTATGGAAATGCATTCTGTTGCATCGTTGAAACTCGTTTACGATCAATGCCGCGAGCGAAATGACGTCAAACACCAAAAGCGAGACATCAAGGTTTCCGAGCGCTGCTCGCGCGTAACCTCGGTGCACGAGTGTCAAAAACCTTTACTGTATACAAATGCATCGTGTTGCAACGTTAAAACTGGTTTGGCATCGATGCCGTGAACGAAATTTCAACGGACCCCAAAAACGAGCCATCGAGGTTTCCGAGCGCTGCTCGAAAGTAACCTCGGTGCAAGAGTGTCAAAAACCTTTATTGTATGCAAATGCATAGTGTAGCATCGTTAAAACTCCATTGGCATTGATGGCGCGAGCGAATTTTCGTCGGACCCCAAAAACGAGCCATCGAGGTTTTCGAGCGCTGCTCGCACGTAACCTCGGTGCACGAGTGTCAAAAACCTTTATTTTATGCAAATGCATCGTGTTGCATTGATAAAACTCGTACGGCATCGATGCCGCGAGCGAAATTTCATCGTAGCCCAAAAAGGAAAGATCGAGGTTTCCGTGCGCTGCTCGCACGTAACCTCGGTGCACCAGTGTCAAAAACCTTTATTTTATGCAAATACATCGTGTTGCAACGTCAAAACTCGTTTGGCATCGATGCCGTGAGCGAAAATTCATCAGAGCCCAAAAACGAGACATCTAGGTTTCCGAGTGCTGCTCGTACGTAACCTCGGTGCACTAGTGTCAAAACCCTTTATTTTATGCAAATGCATCGTGTTGCATCGTTAAAACTAGTTTGGCATCGATTCCGTGAACGAAATTTCATCGGATCCAAAAACGAGACATCGAGGTTTCCGAGCGCTGCTCGCACGTAACCTCGGTCCACGAGTGTCAAAAACCCTGATTTTATGCAAATGCATCGTTTTGCATTGTTATAACTCGTATGGCATCGATGCTGCGAGCGAAATTTCATCGGAGCCCAAAAACGAGAGATCGAGTTTTGCGAGCGCTGTTCTCACGTAACCTCCGTGCACGGGTATCAAAACCCTTTATTTTATGCAAATGCACTGTGTTGCATCGTTGAAACTCGTTTAGGATCAATGCCGCGAGCGAAATGACGTCAAACACCAAAAGCGTTCCATCGAGGTTTCCGAGCGCTGCTCGCGCGTAACCTCGGTGCACGAGTGTCAAAAACCTTTATTGTCTGCAAATGCATCGTGTAGCATCGTTAAAACTCGTTTGGCATTGATGGTTCGAGCGAATTTTCGTCGGACCCCAAAAACGAGCCATCCAGGTTTCCGAGCGCTGCTCGCACGGCACTTCGGTGCACGAGTGTCAAAAACCTTTATTTTATGCAAATGCATCGTATTGCAACGTTAAAACTCGTTTGGCATCGATGCCGTGAACGAAATTTCAACGGACCACAAAAACGAGCCATCGAGGTTTCCGAACGCTGCTCGCAGGTAACCTCGGTGCACGAGTGTCAAAACCCTTTATTTCATGCAAATGCATCGTGCTGCATCGTTAAAACTCGTTTGGCATCGATGCCGTGAGCGAAAATTCATCAGACCCCAAAAACAAGCCATCGAGGTTTCCGAGCGCTGCTCGCACGTAACCTCGGTGCACGAGTGTCAAAAACCTTTATTTTATGCAAATGCATCGTGTTGCATGGTTAAAACTCATTTAGCATTGATGGCCCGAGCGAATTTTCGTGGGAAACCAATAACAAATCATCGAAATTTGCGAGCGCTGCTCGCACGTAATCTCGGTGCAAGTATGTCAAAAACCTTTATTTTCTGCAAATGCATCGTGCTGCATCGTTAAAACTCGTTTGTCATGGATGCCGCGAGCGAAATTTCATCGAAGCCAAAAAACGAGACATCGAGGTTTCCGAGCGCTGCTAGAACGTAACGTCGGTGCTCGAGTGTCAAGAAACTTTATTTTATGCAAATGCATCGTGTTGCATCGTTAAAACTCGTTTTGCATCGATGCCGTGAACGAAATTTCAACGGACCCCAAAAACGAGACATCGAGGTTTCCGAGCGCTGCTCGCTCGTAATCTCGTGTCAAGAACGTTTATTGTATGCAAATGCACTGTGTTGCATCGTTGAAACTCGTTTAGGATCAATGCCGCGAGCGAAATGACGTCAAACACCAAAAGCGTTCCATCGAGGTTTCCGAGCGCTGCTCGCGCGTAACCTCGGTGCACGAGTGTCAAAAACCTTTATTGTATGCAAATGCATCGTGTAGCATCGTTAAAACTCGTTTGGGATTGATGGTTCGAGCGAATTTTCGTCGGACCCCAAAAACGAGCCATCCAGGTTTCCGAGCGCTGCTCGCACGTAACCTCGGTGCACGAGTGTCAAAAAGCTTTATTTTATGCAAATGCATCGTGTTGCATTGATAAAACTCGTACGGCACCGATGCCGCGAGCGAAATTTCATCGTAGCCCAAAAACGAAAGATCGAGGTTTCCGTGCGCTGCTCGCACGTAACCGCGGTGCACCAGTGTCAAAAACCTTTATTTTATGCAAATACATCGTGTTGCAACGTTAAAACTCGTTTGGCATCGATGCCGTGAGCGAAAATTCATCAGAGCCCAAAAACGAGCCATTGAGGTTTCCGAACGCTGTTCGCAGGTAACCTCGGTGCACGAGTGTCAAAACCCTTTATTTCATGCAAATGCATCGTGCTGCATCGTTAAAACTCGTTTGGCATTGATGCCGTGAGCGAAAATTCATCAGACCCCAAAAACAAGCCATCGAGGTTTCCGAGCGCTGCTCGCACGTAACCTCGGTGCACGAGTGTCAAAAACCTTTATTTTATGCAAATGCATCGTGTTGAATTGTGAAAACTCGTTTGGCATCGATGCCGCGAGCGTCTTGGCGTCGTACCACAAAAACGTACCATCGAGTTTTGCAAGCGCTGCTCCCACGTACCCTCGGTGCACGAGTTTCAAAAACCTTTATTTTATGCAAATGCATCGTGTTGCATGATTAAAACTCATTTGGCATTGATGGCCCGAGCGAATTTTCGTGGGAAACCAATAACAAATCATCGAAATTTGCGAGCGCTGCTCGCACGTAATCTCGGTGCAAGTATGTCAAAAACCTTTATTTTCTGCAAATGCATCGTGCTGCATCGTTAAAACTCGTTTGGCATGGATGCCGCGAGCGAAATTTCATCGAAGCCAAAAAACGAGACATCGAGGTTTCCGAGCGCTGCTCGCACGTAACCTCGGTGCACCAGTGTCAAAAAACTTTATTTTATGCAAATGCATCGTGTTGCATCGTTAAAACTCGTTTTGCATCGATGCCGTGAACGAAATTTCAACGGACCCCAAAAACGAGACATCGAGGTTTCCGAGTGCTGCTCGCACGTAACCTCGCTGCACGAGTGTCAAAACCCTTTATTATACGCAAATGTATCGTGCTGCATCGTTAAAACTCGTTTGGCATCAATGCCGTGAGCGAAAATTCATTAGAGCCCAAAAACGAGACATCGAGGTTTCCGAGTGCTGCTCGTACGTAACCTCGGTGCACGAGTGTCAAAAACCTTTATTTTATGCAAATGCACTGTGTTGCATCGTTGAAACTCGTTTAGGATCAATGCCGCGAGCGAAATGACGTCAAACACCAAAAGCGAGCCATCGAGGTTTCCGAGCGCTGCTCGCACCTGACCTCGGTGCAGGAGTGTCAAAACCCTTTATTTTATGCAAATGCATCGTGTTGCATTGTTAAAACTCGTAAGGCATTGATGGCGCGAGCGAATTTTCGTGGGAAACCAATAACGAACCATCGTAGTTTGCGAGCGATGCTAGCACGTAACCTCGGTGCAAGATTGTCAAGAACATTTATTTTCTATAAATGCATCGTGTAGCATCGTTAAAACTCGTTTGCCATCGATGCCGTGAACGAAATTTCAGCGGACCCCAAAAACGAGCCATCGAGGTTTGCGGGCGCTGCTCACACGTAACCTCGGTGCACGAGTGTCAAAAACCTTTATTGTATGCAAATGCAGCGTGTTGCATTCTTAAAACTCGTATGTCATCGATGACGCGATCGAAATTTCATCGGAGCCCAATAACGAGACATCGAGGTTTCCAAGCGCTGCTCGTACGTAACCTCGGTGAACGAGTGTCAAACACCTTTATTTTATAGAAATGCATCGTGTTGCATCACTAAAACTCGTTTGGCATCGATGCCGCAAGCGAAATTTCGTCAGACCCCAAAAACGAGCGATCGAGGTTTGCGGGCGCTGCTCACACGTAACCTCGGTGCACGAGTGTCAAAAACCTTTATTGTATGCAAATGCAGCGTGTTGCATTCTTAAAACTCGTATGTCATCGATGCCGCGATCGAAATTTCATCGGAGCCCAATAACGAGACATCGAGGTTTCCAAGCGCTGCTCGTACGTAACCTCGGTGCACGAGTGTCAAACACCTTTATTTTATGCAAATGCATCGTGTAGCGTCGTTAAAACTCGTTTGGAATCGATGCCGCGAGCGAAATTTCATCGTAGCCCAAAAACGAAAGATCGAGGTTTCCGTGCGCTGCTCGCACGTAACCTCGGTGCACCAGTGTCAAAAACCTTTATTTTATGCAAATGCATCGTGTTGCAACGTTAAAACTCGTTTGGCATCGATGTAGCAAGCGAAATTTTGTCGAACCCCAAAAAAGAGCGATCGAGGTTTGCGAGCGCTGCTCTCACGTAACCTCGGTGCACGGGTATCAAAAACCTTTATTTTATGCAAATGCACTGTGTTGCATCGTTGAAACTCGTTTAGGTACAATGCCGCGAGCGAAATGACGTCAAACACCAAAAGCGAGCCATCGAGGTTTCCGAGCGCTGCTCGCGCGTAACCTCGGTGCACGAATGTCAAAAACCTTTATTGTATGCAAATGCATCGTGTAGCATCGTTAAAACTCGTTTGGAATCGATGCCGCGAGCGAAATTTCATCGGAGCCCAAAAACGAGACATCGAGGTTTCCGAGCGCTGCTCGCACGTAACCTCGGTGCACGAGTGTCAAAAACCTTTATTTTATGCAAATGCATCGTGTTGCATTGATAAAACTCGTACGGCATCGATGCCGCGAGCGAAATTTCATCGTAGCCCAAAAACGAAAGATCGAGGTTTCCGTGCGCTGCTCGCACGTAACCTCGGTGCACCAGTGTCAAAAACCTTTATTATATGCAATTGCATCGTGTTGCAACGTGAAAACTCGTTTGGCATCGATGCCGTGAGCGAAAATTCATCACAGCCCAAAAACGAGACATCGAGGTTTCCGTGCGCTGCTCGCACGTAACCTCGGTGCACCAGTGTCAAAAATCTTTATTTTATGCAAATGCATCGTGTTGCAACGTGAAAACTCGTTTGGCATCGATGCCGTGAGCGAAAATTCATCACAGCTCAAAAACGAGACATCGAGGTTTCCGAGTGCTGCTCGTACGTAACCTCGATGCACGAATGTCAAAAACCTTTATTTTATGCAAATGCATCTTGTTGAATTGTTAAAACTCATTTGGCATTGATGGCGCGAGCGAATTTTCGTGGGAACCCAATAACGATCCATCGACGTTTGCGAGCGCTGTTCGCACGTAACCTCGGTGCAAGAGTGTCAAAAACCTTTATTTTATAGAAATTCATCGTGATGCATTTCAAATAAAACGCTAAAACTCGTTTGGCATCGATGCCGCAAGGGAAATTTCGTCAGACGCCAAAAACGAGCGATCGAGGTTTGCGGGCGCTGTTCTCACGTAACCTCGGTGAACGGGTGTTAAAAACGTTTATTTTATGGAAATGCATTCTGTTGCATCGTTGAAACTCGTTTACGATCAATGCCGCGAGCGAAATGACGTCAAACACCAAAAGCGAGACATCGAGGTTTCCGAGCGCTGCTCGCGCGTAACCTCGGTGCACGATTGTCAAAAACCTTTACTGTATGCAAATGCATCGTGTTGCAACGTTAAAACTGGTTTGGCATCGATGCCGTGAACGAAATTTCAACGGACCCCAAAAACGAGCCATCGAGGTTTCCGAGCGCTGCTCGAAAGTAACCTCGGTGCAAGAGTGTCAAAAACCTTTATTGTATGCAAATGCATAGTGTAGCATCGTTAAAACTCCATTGGCATTGATGGCGCGAGCGAATTTTCGTCGGACCCCAAAAACGAGCCATCGAGGTTTTCGAGCGCTGCTCGCACGTAACCTCGGTGCACGAGTGTCAAAAACCTTTATTTTATGCAAATGCATCGTGTTGCATTGATAAAACTCGTACGGCATCGATGCCGCGAGCGAAATTTCATCGTAGCCCAAAAAGGAAAGATCGAGGTTTCCGTGCGCTGCTCGCACGTAACCTCGGTGCACCAGTGTCAAAAACCTTTATTTTATGCAAATACATCGTGTTGCAACGTCAAAACTCGTTTGGCATCGATGCCGTGAGCGAAAATTCATCAGAGCCCAAAAACGAGACATCGAGGTTTCCGAGTGCTGCTCGTACGTAACCTCGGTGCACTAGTGTCAAAACCCTTTATTTTATGCAAATGCATCGTGTTGCATCGTTAAAACTAGTTTGGCATCGATTCCGTGAACGAAATTTCATCGGATCCAAAAACGAGACATCGAGGTTTCCGAGCGCTGCTCGCACGTAACCTCGGTCCACGAGTGTCAAAAACCCTGATTTTATGCAAATGCATCGTTTTGCATTGTTATAACTCGTATGGCATCGATGCTGCGAGCGAAATTTCATCGGAGCCCAAAAACGAGAGATCGAGTTTTGCGAGCGCTGTTCTCACGTAACCTCCGTGCACGGGTATCAAAACCCTTTATTTTATGCAGATGCACTGTGTTGCATCGTTGAAACTCGTTTAGGATCAATGCCGCGAGCGAAATGACGTCAAACACCAAAAGCGTTCCAACGAGGTTTCCGAGCGCTGCTCGCGCGTAACCTCGGTGCACGAGTGTCAAAAACCTTTATTGTATGCAAATGCATCGTGTTGCATTGTTAAAAGTCGTTTGGCATTGATAACGCGAGCGAATTTTCGTGGGAACCCAATAACGAACCATCAACGTTTGCGAGCACAGCTCGCACGTAACCTCGGTACAAGAATGTCCCTTTATTTTATAGAAATGCATCGTGTTGCATCGTTAAAACTCGTTTGGCATCGATGCCGTGAACGAAATTTCAACGGACCCCAAAAACGAGCCATCGAGGTTTCCGAGCGCTGCTCGATCGGAACCTCGGTGCACGAGTATCAAACACCTTTATTTTATGCAAATGCATCGTGTTTTCATCGTTAAAACTCGTTTGGCAAGGATGACGCGAGCGACTTGTCGTCGTACCACAAAAACGTACGATCGAGTTTTGCAAGCGCTGCTCGCACGTAACCTCGGTGCAAGAGTGTCAACAACCTTTATTTTATAGAAATGCATCGTGTTGCATCACTAAAACTCGTTTGGCATCGATGCCGCAAGCGAAATTTCGTCAGACCCCAAAAACGAGCGATCGAGGTTTGCGGGCGCTGCTCACACGTAACCTCGGTGCACGAGTGTCAAAAACCTTTATTGTATGCAAATGCAGCGTGTTGCATTCTTAAAACTCGTATGTCATCGATGCCGCGATCGAAATTTCATCGGAGCCCAATAACGAGACATCGAGGTTTCCGAGCGCTGCTCGTACGTAACCTCGGTGCACGAGTGTCGAAAACCTTTATTTTATGCAAATGCATCGTGTTGCATGGTTAAAACTCGTTTGGCATTGATGGCGCGAGCGGATATTCGTGGGAAACCAATAACAAACCATTGAAATTTGCGAGCGCTGCTCGCACGTAACCTCGGTGCAAGTATGTCTAAAACCTTTATTTTCTGCAAATGCATCGTGCTGCATCGTTAAAACTCGTATGGCATCGATGCCGCGAGCGAAATTTCATCGTAGCCCAAAAAGGAAAGATCGAGGTTTCCGTGCGCTGCTCGCACGTAACCTCGGTGCACCAGTGTCAAAAACCTTTATTTTATGCAAATACATCGTGTTGCAACGTCAAAACTCGTTTGGCATCGATGCCGTGAGCGAAAATTCATCAGAGCCCAAAAACGAGACATCGAGGTTTCCGAGTGCTGCTCGTACGTAACCTCGGTGCACTAGTGTCAAAACCCTTTATTTTATGCAAATGCATCGTGTTGCATCGTTAAAACTAGTTTGGCATCGATTCCGTGAACGAAATTTCATCGGATCCAAAAACGAGACATCGAGGTTTCCGAGCGCTGCTCGCACGTAACCTCGGTCCACGAGTGTCAAAAACCCTGATTTTATGCAAATGCATCGTTTTGCATTGTTATAACTCGTATGGCATCGATGCTGCGAGCGAAATTTCATCGGAGCCCAAAAACGAGAGATCGAGTTTTGCGAGCGCTGTTCTCACGTAACCTCCGTGCACGGGTATCAAAACCCTTTATTTTATGCAAATGCACTGTGTTGCATCGTTGAAACTCGTTTAGGATCAATGCCGCGAGCGAAATGACGTCAAACACCAAAAGCGTTCCATCGAGGTTTCCGAGCGCTGCTCGCGCGTAACCTCGGTGCACGAGTGTCAAAAACCTTTATTGTATGCAAATGCATCGTGTAGCATCGTTAAAACTCGTTTGGCATTGATGGTTCGAGCGAATTTTCGTCGGACCCCAAAAACGAGCCATCCAGGTTTCCGAGCGCTGCTCGCACGGCACTTCGGTGCACGAGTGTCAAAAACCTTTATTTTATGCAAATGCATCGTGTTGAATTGTGAAAACTCGTTTGGCATCGATGTCGCGAGCGTCTTGGCGTCGTACCACAAAAACGTACCATCGAGTTTTGCAAGCGCTGCTCCCACGTACCCTCGGTGCACGAGTTTCAAAAACCTTTATTTTATGCAAATGCATCGTGTTGCATGGTTAAAACTCATTTAGCATTGATGGCCCGAGCGAATTTTCGTGGGAAACCAATAACAAATCATCGAAATTTGCGAGCGCTGCTCGCACGTAATCTCGGTGCAAGTATGTCAAAAACCTTTATTTTCTGCAAATGCATCGTGCTGCATCGTTAAAACTCGTTTGTCATGGATGCCGCGAGCGAAATTTCATCGAAGCCAAAAAACGAGACATCGAGGTTTCCGAGCGCTGCTAGAACGTAACGTCGGTGCTCGAGTGTCAAGAAACTTTATTTTATGCAAATGCATCGTGTTGCATTGTTAAAACTCGTTTTGCATCGATGCCGTGAACGAAATTTCAACGGACCCCAAAAACGAGACATCGAGGTTTCCGAGCGCTGCTCGCTCGTAATCTCGTGTCAAGAACGTTTATTGTATGCAAATGCACTGTGTTGCATCGTTGAAACTCGTTTAGGATCAATGCCGCGAGCGAAATGACGTCAAACACCAAAAGCGTTCCATCGAGGTTTCCGAGCGCTGCTCGCGCGTAACCTCGGTGCACGAGTGTCAAAAACCTTTATTGTATGCAAATGCATCGTGTAGCATCGTTAAAACTCGTTTGGGATTGATGGTTCGAGCGAATTTTCGTCGGACCCCAAAAACGAGCCATCCAGGTTTCCGAGCGCTGCTCGCACGTAACCTCGGTGCACGAGTGTCAAAAAGCTTTATTTTATGCAAATGCATCGTGTTGCATTGATAAAACTCGTACGGCATCGATGCCGCGAGCGAAATTTCATCGTAGCCCAAAAACGAAAGATCGAGGTTTCCGTGCGCTGCTCGCACGTAACCGCGGTGCACCAGTGTCAAAAACCTTTATTTTATGCAAATACATCGTGTTGCAACGTTAAAACTCGTTTGGCATCGATGCCGTGAGCGAAAATTCATCAGAGCCCAAAAACGAGCCATCGAGGTTTCCGAACGCTGTTCGCAGGTAACCTCGGTGCACGAGTGTCAAAACCCTTTATTTCATGCAAATGCATCGTGCTGCATCGTTAAAACTCGTTTGGCATCGATGCCGCGAGCGTCTTGGCGTCGTACCACAAAAACGTACCATCAAGTTTTGCAAGCGCTGCTCGCACGTACCCTCGGTGCACGAGTTTCAAAAAACTTTATTTTATGCAAATGCATCGTGTTGCATGGTTAAAACTCGTTTGGCATTGATGGCGCCAGCGAATTTTCGTGGGATACCAATAACAAACCATTGAAATTTGCGAGCGCTGCTCCCACGTAACCTCGGTGCAAGTATGTCTAAAACCTTTATTTTCTGCAAATGCATCGTGCTGCATCGTTAAAACTCGTATGGCATCGATGCCGCGAGCGAAATTTCATCGGAGCCCAAAAACGAGAGATCGAGGTTTCCGTGCGCTGCTCTCACGTCACCTCGGTGCTCGAGTGTCAAGAAACTTTATTTTATGCAAATGCAACGTGTTGCATCGTTAAAACTCGTTTGGCATCGATGCAGCAAGCGAAATTTTGTCGAACCCCAAAAAAGAGCGATCGAGGGTTGCGAGCGCTGCTCTCACGTAACCTCGGTGCACGGGTATCAAAAACCTTTATTTTATGCAAATGCACTGTATTGCATCGTTGAAACTCGTTTAGGTACAATGCCGCGAGCGAAATGACGTCAAACACCAAAAGCGAGACATCGAGGTTTCCGAGCGCTGCTCGCACGTAACCTCGGTGCACCAGTGTCAAAAAACTTTATTTTATGCAAATGCATCGTGTTGCATGGTTAAAACTCATTTGGCATTGATGGCGCGAGCGAATATTCGTGGGAAACCAATAACAAATCATCGAAATTTGCGAGCGCTGCTCGCACGTAATCTCGGTGCAAGTATGTCAAAAACCTTTATTTTCTGCAAATGCATCGTGTTGCATCGTTAAAACTCGTTTTGCATCGATGCCGTGAACGAAATTTCAACGGAACCCAAAAACGAGACATCGAGGTTTCCGAGCGCTGCTCGCTCGTAATCTTGTGTCAAGAACGTTTATTGTATGCAAATGCGTCGTGTAGCATCGTTAAAACTCGTTTAGTATTGATGCCGCGAGCGAAATTTCATCGTAGCCCAAAAACGAAAGATCGAGGTTTCCGTGCGCTGCTCGCACGTAACCTCGGTGCAAGTATGTCTAAAACCTTTATTTTCTGCAAATGCATCGTGCTGCATCGTTAAAACTCGTTTGGCATCGATGCCGCAAGCGAAATTTTGTCGGACCCCAAAAAAGAGAGATCGAGGTTTGCGAGCGCTGCTCTCACGTAACCTCGGTGCACGAGTGTCAAGGACCTGTATTTTATGCAAATGCATTGTGTTGCATCCTTAAAACTCGTTTGGCATTAATGCCGTGAACGAAAATTCATCAGACACCAAAAAAGAGCCATTGAGGTTTCCGAGCGATACTCGCACGTAACCTCGGTACTCGAGTGTCAAAAACCTTTATTTTATGCAAATGCATTGTGTTGCATCGTTGAATCTCGTTCAGGATCAATGCCGCGAGCGAAATGACGTCAAACACCAAAAGCGAGCCATCGAGGTTTCCGAGCGCTGCTCGATCTGAACCTCGGTGCACGAGTATCAAACACCTTTATTTTATGCAAATGCATCGTGTTTTCATCGTTAAAACTCGTTTGGCAAGGATGACGCCAGCGACTTGTCGTCGTACCACAAAAACGTACGATCGAGTTTTGCAAGCGCTGCTCGCACGTAACCTCGGTGCAAGAGTGTCAAAAACCTTTATTTTATAGAAATTCATCGTGTTGCACCACTAAAACTCGTTTGGCATCGATGCCGCAAGCGAAATTTCGTCAGACCCCAAAAACGAGCGATCGAGGCTTGCGAGCGCTGCTCACACGTAACCTCGGTGCACGAGTGTCAAAAACCTTTATTGTATGCAAATGCAGCGTGTGGCATTCTTAAAACTCGTATGTCATCGATGCCGCGATCGAAATTTCATCGGAGCCCAATAACGAGACATCGAGGTTTCCGAGCGCTGCTCGTACGTAACCTCGGTGCACGATTGTCAATAACCTTTATTTTCTGCAAATGCATCGTGCTGCATCGTTAAAACTCGTTTGGCATCGATGCCGCGAGCGAAATTTCATCGGAGCCCAAAAACGAGACATCGAGGTTTCCGAGCGCTGCTCGCACGTAACCTCGGTGCACGAGTGTCAAACACCTTTATTTTATGCAAATGCATCGTGTAGCATCGTTAAAACTCGTTTGGAATCGATGCCGCGAGCGAAATTTCATCGGAGCCCAAAAACGAGACATCGAGGTTTCCGAGCGCTGCTCGCACGTAACCTCGGTGCACGAGTGTCAAAAACCTTTATTTTATGCAAATGCATCGTGTTGCGTTGATAAAACTCGTACGGCATCGATGCCGCGAGCGAAATTTCATCGTAGCCCAAAAACGAAAGATCGAGGTTTCCGAGTGCTGCTCGTACGTAACCTCTGTGCACGAGTGTCAAAAACATTTATTTTATGCAAATGCATCGTGTTGCATCGTTAAAACTCATTTGGTATTGATCGCGCGAGCGAATTTTCGTGGGAAACCAATAACAAACCATTGAAATTTGCGAGCGCTGCTCGCACGTAACCTCGGTGCAAGTATGTCTAAAACCTTTATTTTCTGCAAATGCATCGTGCTGCATCGTTAAAACTCGTTTGGCATCGATGCCGCGAGCGAAATTTCATCGAAGCCCAAAAACGAGACATCGAGGTTTCCGTGCGCTGCTCTCACGTCACCTCGGTGCTCGAGTGTCAAGAAACTTTATTTTAAGCAAATGCAACGTGTTGCATCGTTAAAACTCGTTTGGCATCGATGTAGCAAGCGAAATTTTGTCGAACCCCAAAAAAGAGCGATCGAGGTTTGCGAGCGCTGCTCTCACGTAACCTCGGTGCACGGGTATCAAAAACCTTTATTTTATGCAAATGCACTGTGTTGCATCGTTGAAACTCGTTTAGGTACAATGCCGCGAGCGAAATGACGTCAAACACCAAAAGCGAGCCATCGAGGTTTCCGAGCGCTGCTCGCGCGTAACCTCGGTGCACGAATGTCAAAAACCTTTATTGTATGCAAATGCATCGTGTAGCATCGTTAAAACTCGTTTGGAATCGATGCCGCGAGCGAAATTTCATCGGAGCCCAAAAACGAGACATCGAGGTTTCCGAGCGCTGCTCGCACGTAACCTCGGTGCACGAGTGTCAAAAACCTTTATTTTATGCAAATGCATCGTGTTGCATTGATAAAACTCGTACGGCATCGATGCCGCGAGCGAAATTTCATCGTAGCCCAAAAACGAAAGATCGAGGTTTCCGTGCGCTGCTCGCACGTAACCTCGGTGCACCAGTGTCAAAAACCTTTATTATATGCAATTGCATCGTGTTGCAACGTGAAAACTCGTTTGGCATCGATGCCGTGAGCGAAAATTCATCACAGCCCAAAAACGAGACATCGAGGTTTCCGTGCGCTGCTCGCACGTAACCTCGGTGCACCAGTGTCAAAAATCTTTATTTTATGCAAATGCATCGTGTTGCAACGTGAAAACTCGTTTGGCATCGATGCCGTGAGCGAAAATTCATCACAGCTCAAAAACGAGACATCGAGGTTTCCGAGTGCTGCTCGTACGTAACCTCGATGCACGAATGTCAAAAACCTTTATTTTATGCAAATGCATCTTGTTGAATTGTTAAAACTCATTTGGCATTGATGGCGCGAGCGAATTTTCGTGGGAACCCAATAACGATCCATCGACGTTTGCGAGCGCTGTTCGCACGTAACCTCGGTGCAAGAGTGTCAAAAACCTTTATTTTATAGAAATTCATCGTGATGCATTTCAAATAAAACGCTAAAACTCGTTTGGCATCGATGCCGCAAGGGAAATTTCGTCAGACGCCAAAAACGAGCGATCGAGGTTTGCGGGCGCTGTTCTCACGTAACCTCGGTGAACGGGTGTTAAAAACGTTTATTTTATGGAAATGCATTCTGTTGCATCGTTGAAACTCGTTTACGATCAATGCCGCGAGCGAAATGACGTCAAACACCAAAAGCGAGACATCAAGGTTTCCGAGCGCTGCTCGCGCGTAACCTCGGTGCACGAGTGTCAAAAACCTTTACTGTATACAAATGCATCGTGTTGCAACGTTAAAACTGGTTTGGCATCGATGCCGTGAACGAAATTTCAACGGACCCCAAAAACGAGCCATCGAGGTTTCCGAGCGCTGCTCGAAAGTAACCTCGGTGCAACAGTGTCAAAAACCTTTATTGTATGCAAATGCATAGTGTAGCATCGTTAAAACTCCATTGGCATTGATGGCGCGAGCGAATTTTCGTCGGACCCCAAAAACGAGCCATCGAGGTTTTCGAGCGCTGCTCGCACGTAACCTCGGTGCACGAGTGTCAAAAACCTTTATTTTATGCAAATGCATCGTGTTGCATTGATAAAACTCGTACGGCATCGATGCCGCGAGCGAAATTTCATCGTAGCCCAAAAAGGAAAGATCGAGGTTTCCGTGCGCTGCTCGCACGTAACCTCGGTGCACCAGTGTCAAAAACCTTTATTTTATGCAAATACATCGTGTTGCAACGTCAAAACTCGTTTGGCATCGATGCCGTGAGCGAAAATTCATCAGAGCCCAAAAACGAGACATCTAGGTTTCCGAGTGCTGCTCGTACGTAACCTCGGTGCACTAGTGTCAAAACCCTTTATTTTATGCAAATGCATCGTGTTGCATCGTTAAAACTAGTTTGGCATCGATTCCGTGAACGAAATTTCATCGGATCCAAAAACGAGACATCGAGGTTTCCGAGCGCTGCTCGCACGTAACCTCGGTCCACGAGTGTCAAAAACCCTGATTTTATGCAAATGCATCGTTTTGCATTGTTATAACTCGTATGGCATCGATGCTGCGAGCGAAATTTCATCGGAGCCCAAAAACGAGAGATCGAGTTTTGCGAGCGCTGTTCTCACGTAACCTCCGTGCACGGGTATCAAAACCCTTTATTTTATGCAAATGCACTGTGTTGCATCGTTGAAACTCGTTTAGGATCAATGCCGCGAGCGAAATGACGTCAAACACCAAAAGCGTTCCATCGAGGTTTCCGAGCGCTGCTCGCGCGTAACCTCGGTGCACGAGTGTCAAAAACCTTTATTGTCTGCAAATGCATCGTGTAGCATCGTTAAAACTCGTTTGGCATTGATGGTTCGAGCGAATTTTCGTCGGACCCCAAAAACGAGCCATCCAGGTTTCCGAGCGCTGCTCGCACGGCACTTCGGTGCACGAGTGTCAAAAACCTTTATTTTATGCAAATGCATCGTATTGCAACGTTAAAACTCGTTTGGCATCGATGCCGTGAACGAAATTTCAACGGACCACAAAAACGAGCCATCGAGGTTTCCGAACGCTGCTCGCAGGTAACCTCGGTGCACGAGTGTCAAAACCCTTTATTTCATGCAAATGCATCGTGCTGCATCGTTAAAACTCGTTTGGCATCGATGCCGTGAGCGAAAATTCATCAGACCCCAAAAACAAGCCATCGAGGTTTCCGAGCGCTGCTCGCACGTAACCTCGGTGCACGAGTGTCAAAAACCTTTATTTTATGCAAATGCATCGTGTTGCATGGTTAAAACTCATTTAGCATTGATGGCCCGAGCGAATTTTCGTGGGAAACCAATAACAAATCATCGAAATTTGCGAGCGCTGCTCGCACGTAATCTCGGTGCAAGTATGTCAAAAACCTTTATTTTCTGCAAATGCATCGTGCTGCATCGTTAAAACTCGTTTGTCATGGATGCCGCGAGCGAAATTTCATCGAAGCCAAAAAACGAGACATCGAGGTTTCCGAGCGCTGCTAGAACGTAACGTCGGTGCTCGAGTGTCAAGAAACTTTATTTTATGCAAATGCATCGTGTTGCATCGTTAAAACTCGTTTTGCATCGATGCCGTGAACGAAATTTCAACGGGCCCCAAAAACGAGACATCGAGGTTTCCGAGCGCTGCTCGCTCGTAATCTCGTGTCAAGAACGTTTATTGTATGCAAATGCACTGTGTTGCATCGTTGAAACTCGTTTAGGATCAATGCCGCGAGCGAAATGACGTCAAACACCAAAAGCGTTCCATCGAGGTTTCCGAGCGCTGCTCGCGCGTAACCTCGGTGCACGAGTGTCAAAAACCTTTATTGTATGCAAATGCATCGTGTAGCATCGTTAAAACTCGTTTGGGATTGATGGTTCGAGCGAATTTTCGTCGGACCCCAAAAACGAGCCATCCAGGTTTCCGAGCGCTGCTCGCACGTAACCTCGGTGCACGAGTGTCAAAAAGCTTTATTTTATGCAAATGCATCGTGTTGCATTGATAAAACTCGTACGGCACCGATGCCGCGAGCGAAATTTCATCGTAGCCCAAAAACGAAAGATCGAGGTTTCCGTGCGCTGCTCGCACGTAACCGCGGTGCACCAGTGTCAAAAACCTTTATTTTATGCAAATACATCGTGTTGCAACGTTAAAACTCGTTTGGCATCGATGCCGTGAGCGAAAATTCATCAGAGCCCAAAAACGAGCCATTGAGGTTTCCGAACGCTGTTCGCAGGTAACCTCGGTGCACGAGTGTCAAAACCCTTTATTTCATGCAAATGCATCGTGCTGCATCGTTAAAACTCGTTTGGCATTGATGCCGTGAGCGAAAATTCATCAGACCCCAAAAACAAGCCATCGAGGTTTCCGAGCGCTGCTCGCACGTAACCTCGGTGCACGAGTGTCAAAAACCTTTATTTTATGCAAATGCATCGTGTTGAATTGTGAAAACTCGTTTGGCATCGATGCCGCGAGCGTCTTGGCGTCGTACCACAAAAACGTACCATCGAGTTTTGCAAGCGCTGCTCCCACGTACCCTCGGTGCACGAGTTTCAAAAACCTTTATTTTATGCAAATGCATCGTGTTGCATGATTAAAACTCATTTGGCATTGATGGCCCGAGCGAATTTTCGTGGGAAACCAATAACAAATCATCGAAATTTGCGAGCGCTGCTCGCACGTAATCTCGGTGCAAGTATGTCAAAAACCTTTATTTTCTGCAAATGCATCGTGCTGCATCGTTAAAACTCGTTTGGCATGGATGCCGCGAGCGAAATTTCATCGAAGCCAAAAAACGAGACATCGAGGTTTCCGAGCGCTGCTCGCACGTAACCTCGGTGCACCAGTGTCAAAAAACTTTATTTTATGCAAATGCATCGTGTTGCATCGTTAAAACTCGTTTTGCATCGATGCCGTGAACGAAATTTCAACGGACCCCAAAAACGAGACATCGAGGTTTCCGAGTGCTGCTCGCACGTAACCTCGCTGCACGAGTGTCAAAACCCTTTATTATACGCAAATGTATCGTGCTGCATCGTTAAAACTCGTTTGGCATCAATGCCGTGAGCGAAAATTCATTAGAGCCCAAAAACGAGACATCGAGGTTTCCGAGTGCTGCTCGTACGTAACCTCGGTGCACGAGTGTCAAAAACCTTTATTTTATGCAAATGCACTGTGTTGCATCGTTGAAACTCGTTTAGGATCAATGCCGCGAGCGAAATGACGTCAAACACCAAAAGCGAGCCATCGAGGTTTCCGAGCGCTGCTCGCACCTGACCTCGGTGCAGGAGTGTCAAAACCCTTTATTTTATGCAAATGCATCGTGTTGCATTGTTAAAACTCGTAAGGCATTGATGGCGCGAGCGAATTTTCGTGGGAAACCAATAACGAACCATCGTAGTTTGCGAGCGATGCTAGCACGTAACCTCGGTGCAAGATTGTCAAGAACATTTATTTTCTATAAATGCATCGTGTAGCATCGTTAAAACTCGTTTGCCATCGATGCCGTGAACGAAATTTCAGCGGACCCCAAAAACGAGCCATCGAGGTTTGCGGGCGCTGCTCACACGTAACCTCGGTGCACGAGTGTCAAAAACCTTTATTGTATGCAAATGCAGCGTGTTGCATTCTTAAAACTCGTATGTCATCGATGACGCGATCGAAATTTCATCGGAGCCCAATAACGAGACATCGAGGTTTCCAAGCGCTGCTCGTACGTAACCTCGGTGAACGAGTGTCAAACACCTTTATTTTATAGAAATGCATCGTGTTGCATCACTAAAACTCGTTTGGCATCGATGCCGCAAGCGAAATTTCGTCAGACCCCAAAAACGAGCGATCGAGGTTTGCGGGCGCTGCTCACACGTAACCTCGGTGCACGAGTGTCAAAAACCTTTATTGTATGCAAATGCAGCGTGTTGCATTCTTAAAACTCGTATGTCATCGATGCCGCGATCGAAATTTCATCGGAGCCCAATAACGAGACATCGAGGTTTCCAAGCGCTGCTCGTACGTAACCTCGGTGCACGAGTGTCAAACACCTTTATTTTATGCAAATGCATCGTGTAGCGTCGTTAAAACTCGTTTGGAATCGATGCCGCGAGCGAAATTTCATCGTAGCCCAAAAACGAAAGATCGAGGTTTCCGTGCGCTGCTCGCACGTAACCTCGGTGCACCAGTGTCAAAAACCTTTATTTTATGCAAATGCATCGTGTTGCAACGTTAAAACTCGTTTGGCATCGATGTAGCAAGCGAAATTTTGTCGAACCCCAAAAAAGAGCGATCGAGGTTTGCGAGCGCTGCTCTCACGTAACCTCGGTGCACGGGTATCAAAAACCTTTATTTTATGCAAATGCACTGTGTTGCATCGTTGAAACTCGTTTAGGTACAATGCCGCGAGCGAAATGACGTCAAACACCAAAAGCGAGCCATCGAGGTTTCCGAGCGCTGCTCGCGCGTAACCTCGGTGCACGAATGTCAAAAACCTTTATTGTATGCAAATGCATCGTGTAGCATCGTTAAAACTCGTTTGGAATCGATGCCGCGAGCGAAATTTCATCGGAGCCCAAAAACGAGACATCGAGGTTTCCGAGCGCTGCTCGCACGTAACCTCGGTGCACGAGTGTCAAAAACCTTTATTTTATGCAAATGCATCGTGTTGCATTGATAAAACTCGTACGGCATCGATGCCGCGAGCGAAATTTCATCGTAGCCCAAAAACGAAAGATCGAGGTTTCCGTGCGCTGCTCGCACGTAACCTCGGTGCACCAGTGTCAAAAACCTTTATTATATGCAATTGCATCGTGTTGCAACGTGAAAACTCGTTTGGCATCGATGCCGTGAGCGAAAATTCATCACAGCCCAAAAACGAGACATCGAGGTTTCCGTGCGCTGCTCGCACGTAACCTCGGTGCACCAGTGTCAAAAATCTTTATTTTATGCAAATGCATCGTGTTGCAACGTGAAAACTCGTTTGGCATCGATGCCGTGAGCGAAAATTCATCACAGCTCAAAAACGAGACATCGAGGTTTCCGAGTGCTGCTCGTACGTAACCTCGATGCACGAATGTCAAAAACCTTTATTTTATGCAAATGCATCTTGTTGAATTGTTAAAACTCATTTGGCATTGATGGCGCGAGCGAATTTTCGTGGGAACCCAATAACGATCCATCGACGTTTGCGAGCGCTGTTCGCACGTAACCTCGGTGCAAGAGTGTCAAAAACCTTTATTTTATAGAAATTCATCGTGATGCATTTCAAATAAAACGCTAAAACTCGTTTGGCATCGATGCCGCAAGGGAAATTTCGTCAGACGCCAAAAACGAGCGATCGAGGTTTGCGGGCGCTGTTCTCACGTAACCTCGGTGAACGGGTGTTAAAAACGTTTATTTTATGGAAATGCATTCTGTTGCATCGTTGAAACTCGTTTACGATCAATGCCGCGAGCGAAATGACGTCAAACACCAAAAGCGAGACATCGAGGTTTCCGAGCGCTGCTCGCGCGTAACCTCGGTGCACGATTGTCAAAAACCTTTACTGTATGCAAATGCATCGTGTTGCAACGTTAAAACTGGTTTGGCATCGATGCCGTGAACGAAATTTCAACGGACCCCAAAAACGAGCCATCGAGGTTTCCGAGCGCTGCTCGAAAGTAACCTCGGTGCAAGAGTGTCAAAAACCTTTATTGTATGCAAATGCATAGTGTAGCATCGTTAAAACTCCATTGGCATTGATGGCGCGAGCGAATTTTCGTCGGACCCCAAAAACGAGCCATCGAGGTTTTCGAGCGCTGCTCGCACGTAACCTCGGTGCACGAGTGTCAAAAACCTTTATTTTATGCAAATGCATCGTGTTGCATTGATAAAACTCGTACGGCATCGATGCCGCGAGCGAAATTTCATCGTAGCCCAAAAAGGAAAGATCGAGGTTTCCGTGCGCTGCTCGCACGTAACCTCGGTGCACCAGTGTCAAAAACCTTTATTTTATGCAAATACATCGTGTTGCAACGTCAAAACTCGTTTGGCATCGATGCCGTGAGCGAAAATTCATCAGAGCCCAAAAACGAGACATCGAGGTTTCCGAGTGCTGCTCGTACGTAACCTCGGTGCACTAGTGTCAAAACCCTTTATTTTATGCAAATGCATCGTGTTGCATCGTTAAAACTAGTTTGGCATCGATTCCGTGAACGAAATTTCATCGGATCCAAAAACGAGACATCGAGGTTTCCGAGCGCTGCTCGCACGTAACCTCGGTCCACGAGTGTCAAAAACCCTGATTTTATGCAAATGCATCGTTTTGCATTGTTATAACTCGTATGGCATCGATGCTGCGAGCGAAATTTCATCGGAGCCCAAAAACGAGAGATCGAGTTTTGCGAGCGCTGTTCTCACGTAACCTCCGTGCACGGGTATCAAAACCCTTTATTTTATGCAAATGCACTGTGTTGCATCGTTGAAACTCGTTTAGGATCAATGCCGCGAGCGAAATGACGTCAAACACCAAAAGCGTTCCAACGAGGTTTCCGAGCGCTGCTCGCGCGTAACCTCGGTGCACGAGTGTCAAAAACCTTTATTGTATGCAAATGCATCGTGTTGCATTGTTAAAAGTCGTTTGGCATTGATAACGCGAGCGAATTTTCGTGGGAACCCAATAACGAACCATCAACGTTTGCGAGCACAGCTCGCACGTAACCTCGGTACAAGAATGTCCCTTTATTTTATAGAAATGCATCGTGTTGCATCGTTAAAACTCGTTTGGCATCGATGCCGTGAACGAAATTTCAACGGACCCCAAAAACGAGCCATCGAGGTTTCCGAGCGCTGCTCGATCGGAACCTCGGTGCACGAGTATCAAACACCTTTATTTTATGCAAATGCATCGTGTTTTCATCGTTAAAACTCGTTTGGCAAGGATGACGCGAGCGACTTGTCGTCGTACCACAAAAACGTACGATCGAGTTTTGCAAGCGCTGCTCGCACGTAACCTCGGTGCAAGAGTGTCAACAACCTTTATTTTATAGAAATGCATCGTGTTGCATCACTAAAACTCGTTTGGCATCGATGCCGCAAGCGAAATTTCGTCAGACCCCAAAAACGAGCGATCGAGGTTTGCGGGCGCTGCTCACACGTAACCTCGGTGCACGAGTGTCAAAAACCTTTATTGTATGCAAATGCAGCGTGTTGCATTCTTAAAACTCGTATGTCATCGATGCCGCGATCGAAATTTCATCGGAGCCCAATAACGAGACATCGAGGTTTCCGAGCGCTGCTCGTACGTAACCTCGGTGCACGAGTGTCGAAAACCTTTATTTTATGCAAATGCATCGTGTTGCATGGTTAAAACTCGTTTGGCATTGATGGCGCGAGCGGATATTCGTGGGAAACCAATAACAAACCATTGAAATTTGCGAGCGCTGCTCGCACGTAACCTCGGTGCAAGTATGTCTAAAACCTTTATTTTCTGCAAATGCATCGTGCTGCATCGTTAAAACTCGTATGGCATCGATGCCGCGAGCGAAATTTCATCGTAGCCCAAAAAGGAAAGATCGAGGTTTCCGTGCGCTGCTCGCACGTAACCTCGGTGCACCAGTGTCAAAAACCTTTATTTTATGCAAATACATCGTGTTGCAACGTCAAAACTCGTTTGGCATCGATGCCGTGAGCGAAAATTCATCAGAGCCCAAAAACGAGACATCGAGGTTTCCGAGTGCTGCTCGTACGTAACCTCGGTGCACTAGTGTCAAAACCCTTTATTTTATGCAAATGCATCGTGTTGCATCGTTAAAACTAGTTTGGCATCGATTCCGTGAACGAAATTTCATCGGATCCAAAAACGAGACATCGAGGTTTCCGAGCGCTGCTCGCACGTAACCTCGGTCCACGAGTGTCAAAAACCCTGATTTTATGCAAATGCATCGTTTTGCATTGTTATAACTCGTATGGCATCGATGCTGCGAGCGAAATTTCATCGGAGCCCAAAAACGAGAGATCGAGTTTTGCGAGCGCTGTTCTCACGTAACCTCCGTGCACGGGTATCAAAACCCTTTATTTTATGCAAATGCACTGTGTTGCATCGTTGAAACTCGTTTAGGATCAATGCCGCGAGCGAAATGACGTCAAACACCAAAAGCGTTCCATCGAGGTTTCCGAGCGCTGCTCGCGCGTAACCTCGGTGCACGAGTGTCAAAAACCTTTATTGTATGCAAATGCATCGTGTAGCATCGTTAAAACTCGTTTGGCATTGATGGTTCGAGCGAATTTTCGTCGGACCCCAAAAACGAGCCATCCAGGTTTCCGAGCGCTGCTCGCACGGCACTTCGGTGCACGAGTGTCAAAAACCTTTATTTTATGCAAATGCATCGTGTTGAATTGTGAAAACTCGTTTGGCATCGATGTCGCGAGCGTCTTGGCGTCGTACCACAAAAACGTACCATCGAGTTTTGCAAGCGCTGCTCCCACGTACCCTCGGTGCACGAGTTTCAAAAACCTTTATTTTATGCAAATGCATCGTGTTGCATGGTTAAAACTCATTTAGCATTGATGGCCCGAGCGAATTTTCGTGGGAAACCAATAACAAATCATCGAAATTTGCGAGCGCTGCTCGCACGTAATCTCGGTGCAAGTATGTCAAAAACCTTTATTTTCTGCAAATGCATCGTGCTGCATCGTTAAAACTCGTTTGTCATGGATGCCGCGAGCGAAATTTCATCGAAGCCAAAAAACGAGACATCGAGGTTTCCGAGCGCTGCTAGAACGTAACGTCGGTGCTCGAGTGTCAAGAAACTTTATTTTATGCAAATGCATCGTGTTGCATTGTTAAAACTCGTTTTGCATCGATGCTGTGAACGAAATTTCAACGGACCCCAAAAACGAGACATCGAGGTTTCCGAGCGCTGCTCGCTCGTAATCTCGTGTCAAGAACGTTTATTGTATGCAAATGCACTGTGTTGCATCGTTGAAACTCGTTTAGGATCAATGCCGCGAGCGAAATGACGTCAAACACCAAAAGCGTTCCATCGAGGTTTCCGAGCGCTGCTCGCGCGTAACCTCGGTGCACGAGTGTCAAAAACCTTTATTGTATGCAAATGCATCGTGTAGCATCGTTAAAACTCGTTTGGGATTGATGGTTCGAGCGAATTTTCGTCGGACCCCAAAAACGAGCCATCCAGGTTTCCGAGCGCTGCTCGCACGTAACCTCGGTGCACGAGTGTCAAAAAGCTTCATTTTATGCAAATGCATCGTGTTGCATTGATAAAACTCGTACGGCATCGATGCCGCGAGCGAAATTTCATCGTAGCCCAAAAACGAAAGATCGAGGTTTCCGTGCGCTGCTCGCACGTAACCGCGGTGCACCAGTGTCAAAAACCTTTATTTTATGCAAATACATCGTGTTGCAACGTTAAAACTCGTTTGGCATCGATGCCGTGAGCGAAAATTCATCAGAGCCCAAAAACGAGCCATTGAGGTTTCCGAACGCTGTTCGCAGGTAACCTCGGTGCACGAGTGTCAAAACCCTTTATTTCATGCAAATGCATCGTGCTGCATCGTTAAAACTCGTTTGGCATTGATGCCGTGAGCGAAAATTCATCAGACCCCAAAAACAAGCCATCGAGGTTTCCGAGCGCTGCTCGCACGTAACCTCGGTGCACGAGTGTCAAAAACCTTTATTTTATGCAAATGCATCGTGTTGAATTGTGAAAACTCGTTTGGCATCGATGCCGCGAGCGTCTTGGCGTCGTACCACAAAAACGTACCATCGAGTTTTGCAAGCGCTGCTCCCACGTACCCTCGGTGCACGAGTTTCAAAAACCTTTATTTTATGCAAATGCATCGTGTTGCATGATTAAAACTCATTTGGCATTGATGGCCCGAGCGAATTTTCGTGGGAAACCAATAACAAATCATCGAAATTTGCGAGCGCTGCTCGCACGTAATCTCGGTGCAAGTATGTCAAAAACCTTTATTTTCTGCAAATGCATCGTGCTGCATCGTTAAAACTCGTTTGGCATGGATGCCGCGAGCGAAATTTCATCGAAGCCAAAAAACGAGACATCGAGGTTTCCGAGCGCTGCTCGCACGTAACCTCGGTGCACCAGTGTCAAAAAACTTTATTTTATGCAAATGCATCGTGTTGCATCGTTAAAACTCGTTTTGCATCGATGCCGTGAACGAAATTTCAACGGACCCCAAAAACGAGACATCGAGGTTTCCGAGCGCTGCTCGCTCGTAATCTCGTGTCAAGAACGTTTATTGTATGCAAATGCACTGTGTTGCATCGTTGAAACTCGTTTAGGATCAATGCCGCGAGCGAAATGACGTCAAACACCAAAAGCGTTCCATCGAGGTTTCCGAGCGCTGCTCGCGCGTAACCTCGGTGCACGAGTGTCAAAAACCTTTATTGTATGCAAATGCATCGTGTAGCATCGTTAAAACTCGTTTGGGATTGATGGTTCGAGCGAATTTTCGTCGGACCCCAAAAACGAGCCATCCAGGTTTCCGAGCGCTGCTCGCACGTAACCTCGGTGCACGAGTGTCAAAAAGCTTTATTTTATGCAAATGCATCGTGTTGCATTGATAAAACTCGTACGGCATCGATGCCGCGAGCGAAATTTCATCGTAGCCCAAAAACGAAAGATCGAGGTTTCCGTGCGCTGCTCGCACGTAACCGCGGTGCACCAGTGTCAAAAACCTTTATTTTATGCAAATACATCGTGTTGCAACGTTAAAACTCGTTTGGCATCGATGCCGTGAGCGAAAATTCATCAGAGCCCAAAAACGAGCCATCGAGGTTTCCGAACGCTGTTCGCAGGTAACCTCGGTGCACGAGTGTCAAAACCCTTTATTTCATGCAAATGCATCGTGCTGCATCGTTAAAACTCGTTTGGCATCGATGCCGCGAGCGTCTTGGCGTCGTACCACAAAAACGTACCATCAAGTTTTGCAAGCGCTGCTCGCACGTACCCTCGGTGCACGAGTTTCAAAAAACTTTATTTTATGCAAATGCATCGTGTTGCATGGTTAAAACTCGTTTGGCATTGATGGCGCCAGCGAATTTTCGTGGGATACCAATAACAAACCATTGAAATTTGCGAGCGCTGCTCCCACGTAACCTCGGTGCAAGTATGTCTAAAACCTTTATTTTCTGCAAATGCATCGTGCTGCATCGTTAAAACTCGTATGGCATCGATGCCGCGAGCGAAATTTCATCGGAGCCCAAAAACGAGAGATCGAGGTTTCCGTGCGCTGCTCTCACGTCACCTCGGTGCTCGAGTGTCAAGAAACTTTATTTTATGCAAATGCAACGTGTTGCATCGTTAAAACTCGTTTGGCATCGATGCAGCAAGCGAAATTTTGTCGAACCCCAAAAAAGAGCGATCGAGGGTTGCGAGCGCTGCTCTCACGTAACCTCGGTGCACGGGTATCAAAAACCTTTATTTTATGCAAATGCACTGTATTGCATCGTTGAAACTCGTTTAGGTACAATGCCGCGAGCGAAATGACGTCAAACACCAAAAGCGAGACATCGAGGTTTCCGAGCGCTGCTCGCACGTAACCTCGGTGCACCAGTGTCAAAAAACTTTATTTTATGCAAATGCATCGTGTTGCATGGTTAAAACTCATTTGGCATTGATGGCGCGAGCGAATATTCGTGGGAAACCAATAACAAATCATCGAAATTTGCGAGCGCTGCTCGCACGTAATCTCGGTGCAAGTATGTCAAAAACCTTTATTTTCTGCAAATGCATCGTGTTGCATCGTTAAAACTCGTTTTGCATCGATGCCGTGAACGAAATTTCAACGGAACCCAAAAACGAGACATCGAGGTTTCCGAGCGCTGCTCGCTCGTAATCTTGTGTCAAGAACGTTTATTGTATGCAAATGCGTCGTGTAGCATCGTTAAAACTCGTTTAGTATTGATGCCGCGAGCGAAATTTCATCGTAGCCCAAAAACGAAAGATCGAGGTTTCCGTGCGCTGCTCGCACGTAACCTCGGTGCAAGTATGTCTAAAACCTTTATTTTCTGCAAATGCATCGTGCTGCATCGTTAAAACTCGTTTGGCATCGATGCCGCAAGCGAAATTTTGTCGGACCCCAAAAAAGAGAGATCGAGGTTTGCGAGCGCTGCTCTCACGTAACCTCGGTGCACGAGTGTCAAGGACCTGTATTTTATGCAAATGCATTGTGTTGCATCCTTAAAACTCGTTTGGCATTAATGCCGTGAACGAAAATTCATCAGACACCAAAAAAGAGCCATTGAGGTTTCCGAGCGATACTCGCACGTAACCTCGGTACTCGAGTGTCAAAAACCTTTATTTTATGCAAATGCATTGTGTTGCATCGTTGAATCTCGTTCAGGATCAATGCCGCGAGCGAAATGACGTCAAACACCAAAAGCGAGCCATCGAGGTTTCCGAGCGCTGCTCGATCTGAACCTCGGTGCACGAGTATCAAACACCTTTATTTTATGCAAATGCATCGTGTTTTCATCGTTAAAACTCGTTTGGCAAGGATGACGCCAGCGACTTGTCGTCGTACCACAAAAACGTACGATCGAGTTTTGCAAGCGCTGCTCGCACGTAACCTCGGTGCAAGAGTGTCAAAAACCTTTATTTTATAGAAATTCATCGTGTTGCACCACTAAAACTCGTTTGGCATCGATGCCGCAAGCGAAATTTCGTCAGACCCCAAAAACGAGCGATCGAGGCTTGCGAGCGCTGCTCACACGTAACCTCGGTGCACGAGTGTCAAAAACCTTTATTGTATGCAAATGCAGCGTGTGGCATTCTTAAAACTCGTATGTCATCGATGCCGCGATCGAAATTTCATCGGAGCCCAATAACGAGACATCGAGGTTTCCGAGCGCTGCTCGTACGTAACCTCGGTGCACGATTGTCAATAACCTTTATTTTCTGCAAATGCATCGTGCTGCATCGTTAAAACTCGTTTGGCATCGATGCCGCGAGCGAAATTTCATCGGAGCCCAAAAACGAGACATCGAGGTTTCCGAGCGCTGCTCGCACGTAACCTCGGTGCACGAGTGTCAAACACCTTTATTTTATGCAAATGCATCGTGTAGCATCGTTAAAACTCGTTTGGAATCGATGCCGCGAGCGAAATTTCATCGGAGCCCAAAAACGAGACATCGAGGTTTCCGAGCGCTGCTCGCACGTAACCTCGGTGCACGAGTGTCAAAAACCTTTATTTTATGCAAATGCATCGTGTTGCGTTGATAAAACTCGTACGGCATCGATGCCGCGAGCGAAATTTCATCGTAGCCCAAAAACGAAAGATCGAGGTTTCCGAGTGCTGCTCGTACGTAACCTCTGTGCACGAGTGTCAAAAACATTTATTTTATGCAAATGCATCGTGTTGCATCGTTAAAACTCATTTGGTATTGATCGCGCGAGCGAATTTTCGTGGGAAACCAATAACAAACCATTGAAATTTGCGAGCGCTGCTCGCACGTAACCTCGGTGCAAGTATGTCTAAAACCTTTATTTTCTGCAAATGCATCGTGCTGCATCGTTAAAACTCGTTTGGCATCGATGCCGCGAGCGAAATTTCATCGAAGCCCAAAAACGAGACATCGAGGTTTCCGTGCGCTGCTCTCACGTCACCTCGGTGCTCGAGTGTCAAGAAACTTTATTTTAAGCAAATGCAACGTGTTGCATCGTTAAAACTCGTTTGGCATCGATGTAGCAAGCGAAATTTTGTCGAACCCCAAAAAAGAGCGATCGAGGTTTGCGAGCGCTGCTCTCACGTAACCTCGGTGCACGGGTATCAAAAACCTTTATTTTATGCAAATGCACTGTGTTGCATCGTTGAAACTCGTTTAGGTACAATGCCGCGAGCGAAATGACGTCAAACACCAAAAGCGAGCCATCGAGGTTTCCGAGCGCTGCTCGCGCGTAACCTCGGTGCACGAATGTCAAAAACCTTTATTGTATGCAAATGCATCGTGTAGCATCGTTAAAACTCGTTTGGAATCGATGCCGCGAGCGAAATTTCATCGGAGCCCAAAAACGAGACATCGAGGTTTCCGAGCGCTGCTCGCACGTAACCTCGGTGCACGAGTGTCAAAAACCTTTATTTTATGCAAATGCATCGTGTTGCATTGATAAAACTCGTACGGCATCGATGCCGCGAGCGAAATTTCATCGTAGCCCAAAAACGAAAGATCGAGGTTTCCGTGCGCTGCTCGCACGTAACCTCGGTGCACCAGTGTCAAAAACCTTTATTATATGCAATTGCATCGTGTTGCAACGTGAAAACTCGTTTGGCATCGATGCCGTGAGCGAAAATTCATCACAGCCCAAAAACGAGACATCGAGGTTTCCGTGCGCTGCTCGCACGTAACCTCGGTGCACCAGTGTCAAAAATCTTTATTTTATGCAAATGCATCGTGTTGCAACGTGAAAACTCGTTTGGCATCGATGCCGTGAGCGAAAATTCATCACAGCTCAAAAACGAGACATCGAGGTTTCCGAGTGCTGCTCGTACGTAACCTCGATGCACGAATGTCAAAAACCTTTATTTTATGCAAATGCATCTTGTTGAATTGTTAAAACTCATTTGGCATTGATGGCGCGAGCGAATTTTCGTGGGAACCCAATAACGATCCATCGACGTTTGCGAGCGCTGTTCGCACGTAACCTCGGTGCAAGAGTGTCAAAAACCTTTATTTTATAGAAATTCATCGTGATGCATTTCAAATAAAACGCTAAAACTCGTTTGGCATCGATGCCGCAAGGGAAATTTCGTCAGACGCCAAAAACGAGCGATCGAGGTTTGCGGGCGCTGTTCTCACGTAACCTCGGTGAACGGGTGTTAAAAACGTTTATTTTATGGAAATGCATTCTGTTGCATCGTTGAAACTCGTTTACGATCAATGCCGCGAGCGAAATGACGTCAAACACCAAAAGCGAGACATCAAGGTTTCCGAGCGCTGCTCGCGCGTAACCTCGGTGCACGAGTGTCAAAAACCTTTACTGTATACAAATGCATCGTGTTGCAACGTTAAAACTGGTTTGGCATCGATGCCGTGAACGAAATTTCAACGGACCCCAAAAACGAGCCATCGAGGTTTCCGAGCGCTGCTCGAAAGTAACCTCGGTGCAAGAGTGTCAAAAACCTTTATTGTATGCAAATGCATAGTGTAGCATCGTTAAAACTCCATTGGCATTGATGGCGCGAGCGAATTTTCGTCGGACCCCAAAAACGAGCCATCGAGGTTTTCGAGCGCTGCTCGCACGTAACCTCGGTGCACGAGTGTCAAAAACCTTTATTTTATGCAAATGCATCGTGTTGCATTGATAAAACTCGTACGGCATCGATGCCGCGAGCGAAATTTCATCGTAGCCCAAAAAGGAAAGATCGAGGTTTCCGTGCGCTGCTCGCACGTAACCTCGGTGCACCAGTGTCAAAAACCTTTATTTTATGCAAATACATCGTGTTGCAACGTCAAAACTCGTTTGGCATCGATGCCGTGAGCGAAAATTCATCAGAGCCCAAAAACGAGACATCTAGGTTTCCGAGTGCTGCTCGTACGTAACCTCGGTGCACTAGTGTCAAAACCCTTTATTTTATGCAAATGCATCGTGTTGCATCGTTAAAACTAGTTTGGCATCGATTCCGTGAACGAAATTTCATCGGATCCAAAAACGAGACATCGAGGTTTCCGAGCGCTGCTCGCACGTAACCTCGGTCCACGAGTGTCAAAAACCCTGATTTTATGCAAATGCATCGTTTTGCATTGTTATAACTCGTATGGCATCGATGCTGCGAGCGAAATTTCATCGGAGCCCAAAAACGAGAGATCGAGTTTTGCGAGCGCTGTTCTCACGTAACCTCCGTGCACGGGTATCAAAACCCTTTATTTTATGCAAATGCACTGTGTTGCATCGTTGAAACTCGTTTAGGATCAATGCCGCGAGCGAAATGACGTCAAACACCAAAAGCGTTCCATCGAGGTTTCCGAGCGCTGCTCGCGCGTAACCTCGGTGCACGAGTGTCAAAAACCTTTATTGTCTGCAAATGCATCGTGTAGCATCGTTAAAACTCGTTTGGCATTGATGGTTCGAGCGAATTTTCGTCGGACCCCAAAAACGAGCCATCCAGGTTTCCGAGCGCTGCTCGCACGGCACTTCGGTGCACGAGTGTCAAAAACCTTTATTTTATGCAAATGCATCGTATTGCAACGTTAAAACTCGTTTGGCATCGATGCCGTGAACGAAATTTCAACGGACCACAAAAACGAGCCATCGAGGTTTCCGAACGCTGCTCGCAGGTAACCTCGGTGCACGAGTGTCAAAACCCTTTATTTCATGCAAATGCATCGTGCTGCATCGTTAAAACTCGTTTGGCATCGATGCCGTGAGCGAAAATTCATCAGACCCCAAAAACAAGCCATCGAGGTTTCCGAGCGCTGCTCGCACGTAACCTCGGTGCACGAGTGTCAAAAACCTTTATTTTATGCAAATGCATCGTGTTGCATGGTTAAAACTCATTTAGCATTGATGGCCCGAGCGAATTTTCGTGGGAAACCAATAACAAATCATCGAAATTTGCGAGCGCTGCTCGCACGTAATCTCGGTGCAAGTATGTCAAAAACCTTTATTTTCTGCAAATGCATCGTGCTGCATCGTTAAAACTCGTTTGTCATGGATGCCGCGAGCGAAATTTCATCGAAGCCAAAAAACGAGACATCGAGGTTTCCGAGCGCTGCTAGAACGTAACGTCGGTGCTCGAGTGTCAAGAAACTTTATTTTATGCAAATGCATCGTGTTGCATCGTTAAAACTCGTTTTGCATCGATGCCGTGAACGAAATTTCAACGGACCCCAAAAACGAGACATCGAGGTTTCCGAGCGCTGCTCGCTCGTAATCTCGTGTCAAGAACGTTTATTGTATGCAAATGCACTGTGTTGCATCGTTGAAACTCGTTTAGGATCAATGCCGCGAGCGAAATGACGTCAAACACCAAAAGCGTTCCATCGAGGTTTCCGAGCGCTGCTCGCGCGTAACCTCGGTGCACGAGTGTCAAAAACCTTTATTGTATGCAAATGCATCGTGTAGCATCGTTAAAACTCGTTTGGGATTGATGGTTCGAGCGAATTTTCGTCGGACCCCAAAAACGAGCCATCCAGGTTTCCGAGCGCTGCTCGCACGTAACCTCGGTGCACGAGTGTCAAAAAGCTTTATTTTATGCAAATGCATCGTGTTGCATTGATAAAACTCGTACGGCACCGATGCCGCGAGCGAAATTTCATCGTAGCCCAAAAACGAAAGATCGAGGTTTCCGTGCGCTGCTCGCACGTAACCGCGGTGCACCAGTGTCAAAAACCTTTATTTTATGCAAATACATCGTGTTGCAACGTTAAAACTCGTTTGGCATCGATGCCGTGAGCGAAAATTCATCAGAGCCCAAAAACGAGCCATTGAGGTTTCCGAACGCTGTTCGCAGGTAACCTCGGTGCACGAGTGTCAAAACCCTTTATTTCATGCAAATGCATCGTGCTGCATCGTTAAAACTCGTTTGGCATTGATGCCGTGAGCGAAAATTCATCAGACCCCAAAAACAAGCCATCGAGGTTTCCGAGCGCTGCTCGCACGTAACCTCGGTGCACGAGTGTCAAAAACCTTTATTTTATGCAAATGCATCGTGTTGAATTGTGAAAACTCGTTTGGCATCGATGCCGCGAGCGTCTTGGCGTCGTACCACAAAAACGTACCATCGAGTTTTGCAAGCGCTGCTCCCACGTACCCTCGGTGCACGAGTTTCAAAAACCTTTATTTTATGCAAATGCATCGTGTTGCATGATTAAAACTCATTTGGCATTGATGGCCCGAGCGAATTTTCGTGGGAAACCAATAACAAATCATCGAAATTTGCGAGCGCTGCTCGCACGTAATCTCGGTGCAAGTATGTCAAAAACCTTTATTTTCTGCAAATGCATCGTGCTGCATCGTTAAAACTCGTTTGGCATGGATGCCGCGAGCGAAATTTCATCGAAGCCAAAAAACGAGACATCGAGGTTTCCGAGCGCTGCTCGCACGTAACCTCGGTGCACCAGTGTCAAAAAACTTTATTTTATGCAAATGCATCGTGTTGCATCGTTAAAACTCGTTTTGCATCGATGCCGTGAACGAAATTTCAACGGACCCCAAAAACGAGACATCGAGGTTTCCGAGTGCTGCTCGCACGTAACCTCGCTGCACGAGTGTCAAAACCCTTTATTATACGCAAATGTATCGTGCTGCATCGTTAAAACTCGTTTGGCATCAATGCCGTGAGCGAAAATTCATTAGAGCCCAAAAACGAGACATCGAGGTTTCCGAGTGCTGCTCGTACGTAACCTCGGTGCACGAGTGTCAAAAACCTTTATTTTATGCAAATGCACTGTGTTGCATCGTTGAAACTCGTTTAGGATCAATGCCGCGAGCGAAATGACGTCAAACACCAAAAGCGAGCCATCGAGGTTTCCGAGCGCTGCTCGCGCGTAACCTCGGTGCACGAATGTCAAAAACCTTTATTGTATGCAAATGCATCGTGTAGCATCGTTAAAACTCGTTTGGAATCGATGCCGCGAGCGAAATTTCATCGGAGCCCAAAAACGAGACATCGAGGTTTCCGAGCGCTGCTCGCACGTAACCTCGGTGCACGAGTGTCAAAAACCTTTATTTTATGCAAATGCATCGTGTTGCATTGATAAAACTCGTACGGCATCGATGCCGCGAGCGAAATTTCATCGTAGCCCAAAAACGAAAGATCGAGGTTTCCGTGCGCTGCTCGCACGTAACCTCGGTGCACCAGTGTCAAAAACCTTTATTATATGCAATTGCATCGTGTTGCAACGTGAAAACTCGTTTGGCATCGATGCCGTGAGCGAAAATTCATCACAGCCCAAAAACGAGACATCGAGGTTTCCGTGCGCTGCTCGCACGTAACCTCGGTGCACCAGTGTCAAAAATCTTTATTTTATGCAAATGCATCGTGTTGCAACGTGAAAACTCGTTTGGCATCGATGCCGTGAGCGAAAATTCATCACAGCTCAAAAACGAGACATCGAGGTTTCCGAGTGCTGCTCGTACGTAACCTCGATGCACGAATGTCAAAAACCTTTATTTTATGCAAATGCATCTTGTTGAATTGTTAAAACTCATTTGGCATTGATGGCGCGAGCGAATTTTCGTGGGAACCCAATAACGATCCATCGACGTTTGCGAGCGCTGTTCGCACGTAACCTCGGTGCAAGAGTGTCAAAAACCTTTATTTTATAGAAATTCATCGTGATGCATTTCAAATAAAACGCTAAAACTCGTTTGGCATCGATGCCGCAAGGGAAATTTCGTCAGACGCCAAAAACGAGCGATCGAGGTTTGCGGGCGCTGTTCTCACGTAACCTCGGTGAACGGGTGTTAAAAACGTTTATTTTATGGAAATGCATTCTGTTGCATCGTTGAAACTCGTTTACGATCAATGCCGCGAGCGAAATGACGTCAAACACCAAAAGCGAGACATCGAGGTTTCCGAGCGCTGCTCGCGCGTAACCTCGGTGCACGATTGTCAAAAACCTTTACTGTATGCAAATGCATCGTGTTGCAACGTTAAAACTGGTTTGGCATCGATGCCGTGAACGAAATTTCAACGGACCCCAAAAACGAGCCATCGAGGTTTCCGAGCGCTGCTCGAAAGTAACCTCGGTGCAAGAGTGTCAAAAACCTTTATTGTATGCAAATGCATAGTGTAGCATCGTTAAAACTCCATTGGCATTGATGGCGCGAGCGAATTTTCGTCGGACCCCAAAAACGAGCCATCGAGGTTTTCGAGCGCTGCTCGCACGTAACCTCGGTGCACGAGTGTCAAAAACCTTTATTTTATGCAAATGCATCGTGTTGCATTGATAAAACTCGTACGGCATCGATGCCGCGAGCGAAATTTCATCGTAGCCCAAAAAGGAAAGATCGAGGTTTCCGTGCGCTGCTCGCACGTAACCTCGGTGCACCAGTGTCAAAAACCTTTATTTTATGCAAATACATCGTGTTGCAACGTCAAAACTCGTTTGGCATCGATGCCGTGAGCGAAAATTCATCAGAGCCCAAAAACGAGACATCGAGGTTTCCGAGTGCTGCTCGTACGTAACCTCGGTGCACTAGTGTCAAAACCCTTTATTTTATGCAAATGCATCGTGTTGCATCGTTAAAACTAGTTTGGCATCGATTCCGTGAACGAAATTTCATCGGATCCAAAAACGAGACATCGAGGTTTCCGAGCGCTGCTCGCACGTAACCTCGGTCCACGAGTGTCAAAAACCCTGATTTTATGCAAATGCATCGTTTTGCATTGTTATAACTCGTATGGCATCGATGCTGCGAGCGAAATTTCATCGGAGCCCAAAAACGAGAGATCGAGTTTTGCGAGCGCTGTTCTCACGTAACCTCCGTGCACGGGTATCAAAACCCTTTATTTTATGCAGATGCACTGTGTTGCATCGTTGAAACTCGTTTAGGATCAATGCCGCGAGCGAAATGACGTCAAACACCAAAAGCGTTCCAACGAGGTTTCCGAGCGCTGCTCGCGCGTAACCTCGGTGCACGAGTGTCAAAAACCTTTATTGTATGCAAATGCATCGTGTTGCATTGTTAAAAGTCGTTTGGCATTGATAACGCGAGCGAATTTTCGTGGGAACCCAATAACGAACCATCAACGTTTGCGAGCACAGCTCGCACGTAACCTCGGTACAAGAATGTCCCTTTATTTTATAGAAATGCATCGTGTTGCATCGTTAAAACTCGTTTGGCATCGATGCCGTGAACGAAATTTCAACGGACCCCAAAAACGAGCCATCGAGGTTTCCGAGCGCTGCTCGATCGGAACCTCGGTGCACGAGTATCAAACACCTTTATTTTATGCAAATGCATCGTGTTTTCATCGTTAAAACTCGTTTGGCAAGGATGACGCGAGCGACTTGTCGTCGTACCACAAAAACGTACGATCGAGTTTTGCAAGCGCTGCTCGCACGTAACCTCGGTGCAAGAGTGTCAACAACCTCTATTTTATAGAAATGCATCGTGTTGCATCACTAAAACTCGTTTGGCATCGATGCCGCAAGCGAAATTTCGTCAGACCCCAAAAACGAGCGATCGAGGTTTGCGGGCGCTGCTCACACGTAACCTCGGTGCACGAGTGTCAAAAACCTTTATTGTATGCAAATGCAGCGTGTTGCATTCTTAAAACTCGTATGTCATCGATGCCGCGATCGAAATTTCATCGGAGCCCAATAACGAGACATCGAGGTTTCCGAGCGCTGCTCGTACGTAACCTCGGTGCACGAGTGTCGAAAACCTTTATTTTATGCAAATGCATCGTGTTGCATGGTTAAAACTCGTTTGGCATTGATGGCGCGAGCGGATATTCGTGGGAAACCAATAACAAACCATTGAAATTTGCGAGCGCTGCTCGCACGTAACCTCGGTGCAAGTATGTCTAAAACCTTTATTTTCTGCAAATGCATCGTGCTGCATCGTTAAAACTCGTATGGCATCGATGCCGCGAGCGAAATTTCATCGTAGCCCAAAAAGGAAAGATCGAGGTTTCCGTGCGCTGCTCGCACGTAACCTCGGTGCACCAGTGTCAAAAACCTTTATTTTATGCAAATACATCGTGTTGCAACGTCAAAACTCGTTTGGCATCGATGCCGTGAGCGAAAATTCATCAGAGCCCAAAAACGAGACATCGAGGTTTCCGAGTGCTGCTCGTACGTAACCTCGGTGCACTAGTGTCAAAACCCTTTATTTTATGCAAATGCATCGTGTTGCATCGTTAAAACTAGTTTGGCATCGATTCCGTGAACGAAATTTCATCGGATCCAAAAACGAGACATCGAGGTTTCCGAGCGCTGCTCGCACGTAACCTCGGTCCACGAGTGTCAAAAACCCTGATTTTATGCAAATGCATCGTTTTGCATTGTTATAACTCGTATGGCATCGATGCTGCGAGCGAAATTTCATCGGAGCCCAAAAACGAGAGATCGAGTTTTGCGAGCGCTGTTCTCACGTAACCTCCGTGCACGGGTATCAAAACCCTTTATTTTATGCAAATGCACTGTGTTGCATCGTTGAAACTCGTTTAGGATCAATGCCGCGAGCGAAATGACGTCAAACACCAAAAGCGTTCCATCGAGGTTTCCGAGCGCTGCTCGCGCGTAACCTCGGTGCACGAGTGTCAAAAACCTTTATTGTATGCAAATGCATCGTGTAGCATCGTTAAAACTCGTTTGGCATTGATGGTTCGAGCGAATTTTCGTCGGACCCCAAAAACGAGCCATCCAGGTTTCCGAGCGCTGCTCGCACGGCACTTCGGTGCACGAGTGTCAAAAACCTTTATTTTATGCAAATGCATCGTGTTGAATTGTGAAAACTCGTTTGGCATCGATGTCGCGAGCGTCTTGGCGTCGTACCACAAAAACGTACCATCGAGTTTTGCAAGCGCTGCTCCCACGTACCCTCGGTGCACGAGTTTCAAAAACCTTTATTTTATGCAAATGCATCGTGTTGCATGGTTAAAACTCATTTAGCATTGATGGCCCGAGCGAATTTTCGTGGGAAACCAATAACAAATCATCGAAATTTGCGAGCGCTGCTCGCACGTAATCTCGGTGCAAGTATGTCAAAAACCTTTATTTTCTGCAAATGCATCGTGCTGCATCGTTAAAACTCGTTTGTCATGGATGCCGCGAGCGAAATTTCATCGAAGCCAAAAAACGAGACATCGAGGTTTCCGAGCGCTGCTAGAACGTAACGTCGGTGCTCGAGTGTCAAGAAACTTTATTTTATGCAAATGCATCGTGTTGCATTGTTAAAACTCGTTTTGCATCGATGCCGTGAACGAAATTTCAACGGACCCCAAAAACGAGACATCGAGGTTTCCGAGCGCTGCTCGCTCGTAATCTCGTGTCAAGAACGTTTATTGTATGCAAATGCACTGTGTTGCATCGTTGAAACTCGTTTAGGATCAATGCCGCGAGCGAAATGACGTCAAACACCAAAAGCGTTCCATCGAGGTTTCCGAGCGCTGCTCGCGCGTAACCTCGGTGCACGAGTGTCAAAAACCTTTATTGTATGCAAATGCATCGTGTAGCATCGTTAAAACTCGTTTGGGATTGATGGTTCGAGCGAATTTTCGTCGGACCCCAAAAACGAGCCATCCAGGTTTCCGAGCGCTGCTCGCACGTAACCTCGGTGCACGAGTGTCAAAAAGCTTTATTTTATGCAAATGCATCGTGTTGCATTGATAAAACTCGTACGGCATCGATGCCGCGAGCGAAATTTCATCGTAGCCCAAAAACGAAAGATCGAGGTTTCCGTGCGCTGCTCGCACGTAACCGCGGTGCACCAGTGTCAAAAACCTTTATTTTATGCAAATACATCGTGTTGCAACGTTAAAACTCGTTTGGCATCGATGCCGTGAGCGAAAATTCATCAGAGCCCAAAAACGAGCCATCGAGGTTTCCGAACGCTGTTCGCAGGTAACCTCGGTGCACGAGTGTCAAAACCCTTTATTTCATGCAAATGCATCGTGCTGCATCGTTAAAACTCGTTTGGCATCGATGCCGCGAGCGTCTTGGCGTCGTACCACAAAAACGTACCATCAAGTTTTGCAAGCGCTGCTCGCACGTACCCTCGGTGCACGAGTTTCAAAAAACTTTATTTTATGCAAATGCATCGTGTTGCATGGTTAAAACTCGTTTGGCATTGATGGCGCCAGCGAATTTTCGTGGGATACCAATAACAAACCATTGAAATTTGCGAGCGCTGCTCCCACGTAACCTCGGTGCAAGTATGTCTAAAACCTTTATTTTCTGCAAATGCATCGTGCTGCATCGTTAAAACTCGTATGGCATCGATGCCGCGAGCGAAATTTCATCGGAGCCCAAAAACGAGAGATCGAGGTTTCCGTGCGCTGCTCTCACGTCACCTCGGTGCTCGAGTGTCAAGAAACTTTATTTTATGCAAATGCAACGTGTTGCATCGTTAAAACTCGTTTGGCATCGATGCAGCAAGCGAAATTTTGTCGAACCCCAAAAAAGAGCGATCGAGGGTTGCGAGCGCTGCTCTCACGTAACCTCGGTGCACGGGTATCAAAAACCTTTATTTTATGCAAATGCACTGTATTGCATCGTTGAAACTCGTTTAGGTACAATGCCGCGAGCGAAATGACGTCAAACACCAAAAGCGAGACATCGAGGTTTCCGAGCGCTGCTCGCACGTAACCTCGGTGCACCAGTGTCAAAAAACTTTATTTTATGCAAATGCATCGTGTTGCATGGTTAAAACTCATTTGGCATTGATGGCGCGAGCGAATATTCGTGGGAAACCAATAACAAATCATCGAAATTTGCGAGCGCTGCTCGCACGTAATCTCGGTGCAAGTATGTCAAAAACCTTTATTTTCTGCAAATGCATCGTGTTGCATCGTTAAAACTCGTTTTGCATCGATGCCGTGAACGAAATTTCAACGGAACCCAAAAACGAGACATCGAGGTTTCCGAGCGCTGCTCGCTCGTAATCTTGTGTCAAGAACGTTTATTGTATGCAAATGCGTCGTGTAGCATCGTTAAAACTCGTTTAGTATTGATGCCGCGAGCGAAATTTCATCGTAGCCCAAAAACGAAAGATCGAGGTTTCCGTGCGCTGCTCGCACGTAACCTCGGTGCAAGTATGTCTAAAACCTTTATTTTCTGCAAATGCATCGTGCTGCATCGTTAAAACTCGTTTGGCATCGATGCCGCAAGCGAAATTTTGTCGGACCCCAAAAAAGAGAGATCGAGGTTTGCGAGCGCTGCTCTCACGTAACCTCGGTGCACGAGTGTCAAGGACCTGTATTTTATGCAAATGCATTGTGTTGCATCCTTAAAACTCGTTTGGCATTAATGCCGTGAACGAAAATTCATCAGACACCAAAAAAGAGCCATTGAGGTTTCCGAGCGATACTCGCACGTAACCTCGGTACTCGAGTGTCAAAAACCTTTATTTTATGCAAATGCATTGTGTTGCATCGTTGAATCTCGTTCAGGATCAATGCCGCGAGCGAAATGACGTCAAACACCAAAAGCGAGCCATCGAGGTTTCCGAGCGCTGCTCGATCTGAACCTCGGTGCACGAGTATCAAACACCTTTATTTTATGCAAATGCATCGTGTTTTCATCGTTAAAACTCGTTTGGCAAGGATGACGCCAGCGACTTGTCGTCGTACCACAAAAACGTACGATCGAGTTTTGCAAGCGCTGCTCGCACGTAACCTCGGTGCAAGAGTGTCAAAAACCTTTATTTTATAGAAATTCATCGTGTTGCACCACTAAAACTCGTTTGGCATCGATGCCGCAAGCGAAATTTCGTCAGACCCCAAAAACGAGCGATCGAGGCTTGCGAGCGCTGCTCACACGTAACCTCGGTGCACGAGTGTCAAAAACCTTTATTGTATGCAAATGCAGCGTGTGGCATTCTTAAAACTCGTATGTCATCGATGCCGCGATCGAAATTTCATCGGAGCCCAATAACGAGACATCGAGGTTTCCGAGCGCTGCTCGTACGTAACCTCGGTGCACGATTGTCAATAACCTTTATTTTCTGCAAATGCATCGTGCTGCATCGTTAAAACTCGTTTGGCATCGATGCCGCGAGCGAAATTTCATCGGAGCCCAAAAACGAGACATCGAGGTTTCCGAGCGCTGCTCGCACGTAACCTCGGTGCACGAGTGTCAAACACCTTTATTTTATGCAAATGCATCGTGTAGCATCGTTAAAACTCGTTTGGAATCGATGCCGCGAGCGAAATTTCATCGGAGCCCAAAAACGAGACATCGAGGTTTCCGAGCGCTGCTCGCACGTAACCTCGGTGCACGAGTGTCAAAAACCTTTATTTTATGCAAATGCATCGTGTTGCGTTGATAAAACTCGTACGGCATCGATGCCGCGAGCGAAATTTCATCGTAGCCCAAAAACGAAAGATCGAGGTTTCCGAGTGCTGCTCGTACGTAACCTCTGTGCACGAGTGTCAAAAACATTTATTTTATGCAAATGCATCGTGTTGCATCGTTAAAACTCATTTGGTATTGATCGCGCGAGCGAATTTTCGTGGGAAACCAATAACAAACCATTGAAATTTGCGAGCGCTGCTCGCACGTAACCTCGGTGCAAGTATGTCTAAAACCTTTATTTTCTGCAAATGCATCGTGCTGCATCGTTAAAACTCGTTTGGCATCGATGCCGCGAGCGAAATTTCATCGAAGCCCAAAAACGAGACATCGAGGTTTCCGTGCGCTGCTCTCACGTCACCTCGGTGCTCGAGTGTCAAGAAACTTTATTTTAAGCAAATGCAACGTGTTGCATCGTTAAAACTCGTTTGGCATCGATGTAGCAAGCGAAATTTTGTCGAACCCCAAAAAAGAGCGATCGAGGTTTGCGAGCGCTGCTCTCACGTAACCTCGGTGCACGGGTATCAAAAACCTTTATTTTATGCAAATGCACTGTGTTGCATCGTTGAAACTCGTTTAGGTACAATGCCGCGAGCGAAATGACGTCAAACACCAAAAGCGAGCCATCGAGGTTTCCGAGCGCTGCTCGCGCGTAACCTCGGTGCACGAATGTCAAAAACCTTTATTGTATGCAAATGCATCGTGTAGCATCGTTAAAACTCGTTTGGAATCGATGCCGCGAGCGAAATTTCATCGGAGCCCAAAAACGAGACATCGTGGTTTCCGAGCGCTGCTCGCACGTAACCTCGGTGCACGAGTGTCAAAAACCTTTATTTTATGCAAATGCATCGTGTTGCATTGATAAAACTCGTACGGCATCGATGCCGCGAGCGAAATTTCATCGTAGCCCAAAAACGAAAGATCGAGGTTTCCGTGCGCTGCTCGCACGTAACCTCGGTGCACCAGTGTCAAAAACCTTTATTATATGCAATTGCATCGTGTTGCAACGTGAAAACTCGTTTGGCATCGATGCCGTGAGCGAAAATTCATCACAGCCCAAAAACGAGACATCGAGGTTTCCGTGCGCTGCTCGCACGTAACCTCGGTGCACCAGTGTCAAAAATCTTTATTTTATGCAAATGCATCGTGTTGCAACGTGAAAACTCGTTTGGCATCGATGCCGTGAGCGAAAATTCATCACAGCTCAAAAACGAGACATCGAGGTTTCCGAGTGCTGCTCGTACGTAACCTCGATGCACGAATGTCAAAAACCTTTATTTTATGCAAATGCATCTTGTTGAATTGTTAAAACTCATTTGGCATTGATGGCGCGAGCGAATTTTCGTGGGAACCCAATAACGATCCATCGACGTTTGCGAGCGCTGTTCGCACGTAACCTCGGTGCAAGAGTGTCAAAAACCTTTATTTTATAGAAATTCATCGTGATGCATTTCAAATAAAACGCTAAAACTCGTTTGGCATCGATGCCGCAAGGGAAATTTCGTCAGACGCCAAAAACGAGCGATCGAGGTTTGCGGGCGCTGTTCTCACGTAACCTCGGTGAACGGGTGTTAAAAACGTTTATTTTATGGAAATGCATTCTGTTGCATCGTTGAAACTCGTTTACGATCAATGCCGCGAGCGAAATGACGTCAAACACCAAAAGCGAGACATCAAGGTTTCCGAGCGCTGCTCGCGCGTAACCTCGGTGCACGAGTGTCAAAAACCTTTACTGTATACAAATGCATCGTGTTGCAACGTTAAAACTGGTTTGGCATCGATGCCGTGAACGAAATTTCAACGGACCCCAAAAACGAGCCATCGAGGTTTCCGAGCGCTGCTCGAAAGTAACCTCGGTGCAAGAGTGTCAAAAACCTTTATTGTATGCAAATGCATAGTGTAGCATCGTTAAAACTCCATTGGCATTGATGGCGCGAGCGAATTTTCGTCGGACCCCAAAAACGAGCCATCGAGGTTTTCGAGCGCTGCTCGCACGTAACCTCGGTGCACGAGTGTCAAAAACCTTTATTTTATGCAAATGCATCGTGTTGCATTGATAAAACTCGTACGGCATCGATGCCGCGAGCGAAATTTCATCGTAGCCCAAAAAGGAAAGATCGAGGTTTCCGTGCGCTGCTCGCACGTAACCTCGGTGCACCAGTGTCAAAAACCTTTATTTTATGCAAATACATCGTGTTGCAACGTCAAAACTCGTTTGGCATCGATGCCGTGAGCGAAAATTCATCAGAGCCCAAAAACGAGACATCTAGGTTTCCGAGTGCTGCTCGTACGTAACCTCGGTGCACTAGTGTCAAAACCCTTTATTTTATGCAAATGCATCGTGTTGCATCGTTAAAACTAGTTTGGCATCGATTCCGTGAACGAAATTTCATCGGATCCAAAAACGAGACATCGAGGTTTCCGAGCGCTGCTCGCACGTAACCTCGGTCCACGAGTGTCAAAAACCCTGATTTTATGCAAATGCATCGTTTTGCATTGTTATAACTCGTATGGCATCGATGCTGCGAGCGAAATTTCATCGGAGCCCAAAAACGAGAGATCGAGTTTTGCGAGCGCTGTTCTCACGTAACCTCCGTGCACGGGTATCAAAACCCTTTATTTTATGCAAATGCACTGTGTTGCATCGTTGAAACTCGTTTAGGATCAATGCCGCGAGCGAAATGACGTCAAACACCAAAAGCGTTCCATCGAGGTTTCCGAGCGCTGCTCGCGCGTAACCTCGGTGCACGAGTGTCAAAAACCTTTATTGTCTGCAAATGCATCGTGTAGCATCGTTAAAACTCGTTTGGCATTGATGGTTCGAGCGAATTTTCGTCGGACCCCAAAAACGAGCCATCCAGGTTTCCGAGCGCTGCTCGCACGGCACTTCGGTGCACGAGTGTCAAAAACCTTTATTTTATGCAAATGCATCGTATTGCAACGTTAAAACTCGTTTGGCATCGATGCCGTGAACGAAATTTCAACGGACCACAAAAACGAGCCATCGAGGTTTCCGAACGCTGCTCGCAGGTAACCTCGGTGCACGAGTGTCAAAACCCTTTATTTCATGCAAATGCATCGTGCTGCATCGTTAAAACTCGTTTGGCATCGATGCCGTGAGCGAAAATTCATCAGACCCCAAAAACAAGCCATCGAGGTTTCCGAGCGCTGCTCGCACGTAACCTCGGTGCACGAGTGTCAAAAACCTTTATTTTATGCAAATGCATCGTGTTGCATGGTTAAAACTCATTTAGCATTGATGGCCCGAGCGAATTTTCGTGGGAAACCAATAACAAATCATCGAAATTTGCGAGCGCTGCTCGCACGTAATCTCGGTGCAAGTATGTCAAAAACCTTTATTTTCTGCAAATGCATCGTGCTGCATCGTTAAAACTCGTTTGTCATGGATGCCGCGAGCGAAATTTCATCGAAGCCAAAAAACGAGACATCGAGGTTTCCGAGCGCTGCTAGAACGTAACGTCGGTGCTCGAGTGTCAAGAAACTTTATTTTATGCAAATGCATCGTGTTGCATCGTTAAAACTCGTTTTGCATCGATGCCGTGAACGAAATTTCAACGGGCCCCAAAAACGAGACATCGAGGTTTCCGAGCGCTGCTCGCTCGTAATCTCGTGTCAAGAACGTTTATTGTATGCAAATGCACTGTGTTGCATCGTTGAAACTCGTTTAGGATCAATGCCGCGAGCGAAATGACGTCAAACACCAAAAGCGTTCCATCGAGGTTTCCGAGCGCTGCTCGCGCGTAACCTCGGTGCACGAGTGTCAAAAACCTTTATTGTATGCAAATGCATCGTGTAGCATCGTTAAAACTCGTTTGGGATTGATGGTTCGAGCGAATTTTCGTCGGACCCCAAAAACGAGCCATCCAGGTTTCCGAGCGCTGCTCGCACGTAACCTCGGTGCACGAGTGTCAAAAAGCTTTATTTTATGCAAATGCATCGTGTTGCATTGATAAAACTCGTACGGCACCGATGCCGCGAGCGAAATTTCATCGTAGCCCAAAAACGAAAGATCGAGGTTTCCGTGCGCTGCTCGCACGTAACCGCGGTGCACCAGTGTCAAAAACCTTTATTTTATGCAAATACATCGTGTTGCAACGTTAAAACTCGTTTGGCATCGATGCCGTGAGCGAAAATTCATCAGAGCCCAAAAACGAGCCATTGAGGTTTCCGAACGCTGTTCGCAGGTAACCTCGGTGCACGAGTGTCAAAACCCTTTATTTCATGCAAATGCATCGTGCTGCATCGTTAAAACTCGTTTGGCATTGATGCCGTGAGCGAAAATTCATCAGACCCCAAAAACAAGCCATCGAGGTTTCCGAGCGCTGCTCGCACGTAACCTCGGTGCACGAGTGTCAAAAACCTTTATTTTATGCAAATGCATCGTGTTGAATTGTGAAAACTCGTTTGGCATCGATGCCGCGAGCGTCTTGGCGTCGTACCACAAAAACGTACCATCGAGTTTTGCAAGCGCTGCTCCCACGTACCCTCGGTGCACGAGTTTCAAAAACCTTTATTTTATGCAAATGCATCGTGTTGCATGATTAAAACTCATTTGGCATTGATGGCCCGAGCGAATTTTCGTGGGAAACCAATAACAAATCATCGAAATTTGCGAGCGCTGCTCGCACGTAATCTCGGTGCAAGTATGTCAAAAACCTTTATTTTCTGCAAATGCATCGTGCTGCATCGTTAAAACTCGTTTGGCATGGATGCCGCGAGCGAAATTTCATCGAAGCCAAAAAACGAGACATCGAGGTTTCCGAGCGCTGCTCGCACGTAACCTCGGTGCACCAGTGTCAAAAAACTTTATTTTATGCAAATGCATCGTGTTGCATCGTTAAAACTCGTTTTGCATCGATGCCGTGAACGAAATTTCAACGGACCCCAAAAACGAGACATCGAGGTTTCCGAGTGCTGCTCGCACGTAACCTCGCTGCACGAGTGTCAAAACCCTTTATTATACGCAAATGTATCGTGCTGCATCGTTAAAACTCGTTTGGCATCAATGCCGTGAGCGAAAATTCATTAGAGCCCAAAAACGAGACATCGAGGTTTCCGAGTGCTGCTCGTACGTAACCTCGGTGCACGAGTGTCAAAAACCTTTATTTTATGCAAATGCACTGTGTTGCATCGTTGAAACTCGTTTAGGATCAATGCCGCGAGCGAAATGACGTCAAACACCAAAAGCGAGCCATCGAGGTTTCCGAGCGCTGCTCGCACCTGACCTCGGTGCAGGAGTGTCAAAACCCTTTATTTTATGCAAATGCATCGTGTTGCATTGTTAAAACTCGTAAGGCATTGATGGCGCGAGCGAATTTTCGTGGGAAACCAATAACGAACCATCGTAGTTTGCGAGCGATGCTAGCACGTAACCTCGGTGCAAGATTGTCAAGAACATTTATTTTCTATAAATGCATCGTGTAGCATCGTTAAAACTCGTTTGCCATCGATGCCGTGAACGAAATTTCAGCGGACCCCAAAAACGAGCCATCGAGGTTTGCGGGCGCTGCTCACACGTAACCTCGGTGCACGAGTGTCAAAAACCTTTATTGTATGCAAATGCATCGTGTAGCATCGTTAAAACTCGTTTGGAATCGATGCCGCGAGCGAAATTTCATCGGAGCCCAAAAACGAGACATCGAGGTTTCCGAGCGCTGCTCGCACGTAACCTCGGTGCACGAGTGTCAAAAACCTTTATTTTATGCAAATGCATCGTGTTGCATTGATAAAACTCGTACGGCATCGATGCCGCGAGCGAAATTTCATCGTAGCCCAAAAACGAAAGATCGAGGTTTCCGTGCGCTGCTCGCACGTAACCTCGGTGCACCAGTGTCAAAAACCTTTATTATATGCAATTGCATCGTGTTGCAACGTGAAAACTCGTTTGGCATCGATGCCGTGAGCGAAAATTCATCACAGCCCAAAAACGAGACATCGAGGTTTCCGTGCGCTGCTCGCACGTAACCTCGGTGCACCAGTGTCAAAAATCTTTATTTTATGCAAATGCATCGTGTTGCAACGTGAAAACTCGTTTGGCATCGATGCCGTGAGCGAAAATTCATCACAGCTCAAAAACGAGACATCGAGGTTTCCGAGTGCTGCTCGTACGTAACCTCGATGCACGAATGTCAAAAACCTTTATTTTATGCAAATGCATCTTGTTGAATTGTTAAAACTCATTTGGCATTGATGGCGCGAGCGAATTTTCGTGGGAACCCAATAACGATCCATCGACGTTTGCGAGCGCTGTTCGCACGTAACCTCGGTGCAAGAGTGTCAAAAACCTTTATTTTATAGAAATTCATCGTGATGCATTTCAAATAAAACGCTAAAACTCGTTTGGCATCGATGCCGCAAGGGAAATTTCGTCAGACGCCAAAAACGAGCGATCGAGGTTTGCGGGCGCTGTTCTCACGTAACCTCGGTGAACGGGTGTTAAAAACGTTTATTTTATGGAAATGCATTCTGTTGCATCGTTGAAACTCGTTTACGATCAATGCCGCGAGCGAAATGACGTCAAACACCAAAAGCGAGACATCGAGGTTTCCGAGCGCTGCTCGCGCGTAACCTCGGTGCACGATTGTCAAAAACCTTTACTGTATGCAAATGCATCGTGTTGCAACGTTAAAACTGGTTTGGCATCGATGCCGTGAACGAAATTTCAACGGACCCCAAAAACGAGCCATCGAGGTTTCCGAGCGCTGCTCGAAAGTAACCTCGGTGCAAGAGTGTCAAAAACCTTTATTGTATGCAAATGCATAGTGTAGCATCGTTAAAACTCCATTGGCATTGATGGCGCGAGCGAATTTTCGTCGGACCCCAAAAACGAGCCATCGAGGTTTTCGAGCGCTGCTCGCACGTAACCTCGGTGCACGAGTGTCAAAAACCTTTATTTTATGCAAATGCATCGTGTTGCATTGATAAAACTCGTACGGCATCGATGCCGCGAGCGAAATTTCATCGTAGCCCAAAAAGGAAAGATCGAGGTTTCCGTGCGCTGCTCGCACGTAACCTCGGTGCACCAGTGTCAAAAACCTTTATTTTATGCAAATACATCGTGTTGCAACGTCAAAACTCGTTTGGCATCGATGCCGTGAGCGAAAATTCATCAGAGCCCAAAAACGAGACATCGAGGTTTCCGAGTGCTGCTCGTACGTAACCTCGGTGCACTAGTGTCAAAACCCTTTATTTTATGCAAATGCATCGTGTTGCATCGTTAAAACTAGTTTGGCATCGATTCCGTGAACGAAATTTCATCGGATCCAAAAACGAGACATCGAGGTTTCCGAGCGCTGCTCGCACGTAACCTCGGTCCACGAGTGTCAAAAACCCTGATTTTATGCAAATGCATCGTTTTGCATTGTTATAACTCGTATGGCATCGATGCTGCGAGCGAAATTTCATCGGAGCCCAAAAACGAGAGATCGAGTTTTGCGAGCGCTGTTCTCACGTAACCTCCGTGCACGGGTATCAAAACCCTTTATTTTATGCAAATGCACTGTGTTGCATCGTTGAAACTCGTTTAGGATCAATGCCGCGAGCGAAATGACGTCAAACACCAAAAGCGTTCCAACGAGGTTTCCGAGCGCTGCTCGCGCGTAACCTCGGTGCACGAGTGTCAAAAACCTTTATTGTATGCAAATGCATCGTGTTGCATTGTTAAAAGTCGTTTGGCATTGATAACGCGAGCGAATTTTCGTGGGAACCCAATAACGAACCATCAACGTTTGCGAGCACAGCTCGCACGTAACCTCGGTACAAGAATGTCCCTTTATTTTATAGAAATGCATCGTGTTGCATCGTTAAAACCCGTTTGGCATCGATGCCGTGAACGAAATTTCAACGGACCCCAAAAACGAGCCATCGAGGTTTCCGAGCGCTGCTCGATCGGAACCTCGGTGCACGAGTATCAAACACCTTTATTTTATGCAAATGCATCGTGTTTTCATCGTTAAAACTCGTTTGGCAAGGATGACGCGAGCGACTTGTCGTCGTACCACAAAAACGTACGATCGAGTTTTGCAAGCGCTGCTCGCACGTAACCTCGGTGCAAGAGTGTCAACAACCTTTATTTTATAGAAATGCATCGTGTTGCATCACTAAAACTCGTTTGGCATCGATGCCGCAAGCGAAATTTCGTCAGACCCCAAAAACGAGCGATCGAGGTTTGCGGGCGCTGCTCACACGTAACCTCGGTGCACGAGTGTCAAAAACCTTTATTGTATGCAAATGCAGCGTGTTGCATTCTTAAAACTCGTATGTCATCGATGCCGCGATCGAAATTTCATCGGAGCCCAATAACGAGACATCGAGGTTTCCGAGCGCTGCTCGTACGTAACCTCGGTGCACGAGTGTCGAAAACCTTTATTTTATGCAAATGCATCGTGTTGCATGGTTAAAACTCGTTTGGCATTGATGGCGCGAGCGGATATTCGTGGGAAACCAATAACAAACCATTGAAATTTGCGAGCGCTGCTCGCACGTAACCTCGGTGCAAGTATGTCTAAAACCTTTATTTTCTGCAAATGCATCGTGCTGCATCGTTAAAACTCGTATGGCATCGATGCCGCGAGCGAAATTTCATCGTAGCCCAAAAAGGAAAGATCGAGGTTTCCGTGCGCTGCTCGCACGTAACCTCGGTGCACCAGTGTCAAAAACCTTTATTTTATGCAAATACATCGTGTTGCAACGTCAAAACTCGTTTGGCATCGATGCCGTGAGCGAAAATTCATCAGAGCCCAAAAACGAGACATCGAGGTTTCCGAGTGCTGCTCGTACGTAACCTCGGTGCACTAGTGTCAAAACCCTTTATTTTATGCAAATGCATCGTGTTGCATCGTTAAAACTAGTTTGGCATCGATTCCGTGAACGAAATTTCATCGGATCCAAAAACGAGACATCGAGGTTTCCGAGCGCTGCTCGCACGTAACCTCGGTCCACGAGTGTCAAAAACCCTGATTTTATGCAAATGCATCGTTTTGCATTGTTATAACTCGTATGGCATCGATGCTGCGAGCGAAATTTCATCGGAGCCCAAAAACGAGAGATCGAGTTTTGCGAGCGCTGTTCTCACGTAACCTCCGTGCACGGGTATCAAAACCCTTTATTTTATGCAAATGCACTGTGTTGCATCGTTGAAACTCGTTTAGGATCAATGCCGCGAGCGAAATGACGTCAAACACCAAAAGCGTTCCATCGAGGTTTCCGAGCGCTGCTCGCGCGTAACCTCGGTGCACGAGTGTCAAAAACCTTTATTGTATGCAAATGCATCGTGTAGCATCGTTAAAACTCGTTTGGCATTGATGGTTCGAGCGAATTTTCGTCGGACCCCAAAAACGAGCCATCCAGGTTTCCGAGCGCTGCTCGCACGGCACTTCGGTGCACGAGTGTCAAAAACCTTTATTTTATGCAAATGCATCGTGTTGAATTGTGAAAACTCGTTTGGCATCGATGTCGCGAGCGTCTTGGCGTCGTACCACAAAAACGTACCATCGAGTTTTGCAAGCGCTGCTCCCACGTACCCTCGGTGCACGAGTTTCAAAAACCTTTATTTTATGCAAATGCATCGTGTTGCATGGTTAAAACTCATTTAGCATTGATGGCCCGAGCGAATTTTCGTGGGAAACCAATAACAAATCATCGAAATTTGCGAGCGCTGCTCGCACGTAATCTCGGTGCAAGTATGTCAAAAACCTTTATTTTCTGCAAATGCATCGTGCTGCATCGTTAAAACTCGTTTGTCATGGATGCCGCGAGCGAAATTTCATCGAAGCCAAAAAACGAGACATCGAGGTTTCCGAGCGCTGCTAGAACGTAACGTCGGTGCTCGAGTGTCAAGAAACTTTATTTTATGCAAATGCATCGTGTTGCATTGTTAAAACTCGTTTTGCATCGATGCTGTGAACGAAATTTCAACGGACCCCAAAAACGAGACATCGAGGTTTCCGAGCGCTGCTCGCTCGTAATCTCGTGTCAAGAACGTTTATTGTATGCAAATGCACTGTGTTGCATCGTTGAAACTCGTTTAGGATCAATGCCGCGAGCGAAATGACGTCAAACACCAAAAGCGTTCCATCGAGGTTTCCGAGCGCTGCTCGCGCGTAACCTCGGTGCACGAGTGTCAAAAACCTTTATTGTATGCAAATGCATCGTGTAGCATCGTTAAAACTCGTTTGGGATTGATGGTTCGAGCGAATTTTCGTCGGACCCCAAAAACGAGCCATCCAGGTTTCCGAGCGCTGCTCGCACGTAACCTCGGTGCACGAGTGTCAAAAAGCTTCATTTTATGCAAATGCATCGTGTTGCATTGATAAAACTCGTACGGCATCGATGCCGCGAGCGAAATTTCATCGTAGCCCAAAAACGAAAGATCGAGGTTTCCGTGCGCTGCTCGCACGTAACCGCGGTGCACCAGTGTCAAAAACCTTTATTTTATGCAAATACATCGTGTTGCAACGTTAAAACTCGTTTGGCATCGATGCCGTGAGCGAAAATTCATCAGAGCCCAAAAACGAGCCATTGAGGTTTCCGAACGCTGTTCGCAGGTAACCTCGGTGCACGAGTGTCAAAACCCTTTATTTCATGCAAATGCATCGTGCTGCATCGTTAAAACTCGTTTGGCATTGATGCCGTGAGCGAAAATTCATCAGACCCCAAAAACAAGCCATCGAGGTTTCCGAGCGCTGCTCGCACGTAACCTCGGTGCACGAGTGTCAAAAACCTTTATTTTATGCAAATGCATCGTGTTGAATTGTGAAAACTCGTTTGGCATCGATGCCGCGAGCGTCTTGGCGTCGTACCACAAAAACGTACCATCGAGTTTTGCAAGCGCTGCTCCCACGTACCCTCGGTGCACGAGTTTCAAAAACCTTTATTTTATGCAAATGCATCGTGTTGCATGATTAAAACTCATTTGGCATTGATGGCCCGAGCGAATTTTCGTGGGAAACCAATAACAAATCATCGAAATTTGCGAGCGCTGCTCGCACGTAATCTCGGTGCAAGTATGTCAAAAACCTTTATTTTCTGCAAATGCATCGTGCTGCATCGTTAAAACTCGTTTGGCATGGATGCCGCGAGCGAAATTTCATCGAAGCCAAAAAACGAGACATCGAGGTTTCCGAGCGCTGCTCGCACGTAACCTCGGTGCACCAGTGTCAAAAAACTTTATTTTATGCAAATGCATCGTGTTGCATCGTTAAAACTCGTTTTGCATCGATGCCGTGAACGAAATTTCAACGGACCCCAAAAACGAGACATCGAGGTTTCCGAGTGCTGCTCGCACGTAACCTCGCTGCACGAGTGTCAAAACCCTTTATTATACGCAAATGTATCGTGCTGCATCGTTAAAACTCGTTTGGCATCAATGCCGTGAGCGAAAATTCATTAGAGCCCAAAAACGAGACATCGAGGTTTCCGAGTGCTGCTCGTACGTAACCTCGGTGCACGAGTGTCAAAAACCTTTATTTTATGCAAATGCACTGTGTTGCATCGTTGAAACTCGTTTAGGATCAATGCCGCGAGCGAAATGACGTCAAACACCAAAAGCGAGCCATCGAGGTTTCCGAGCGCTGCTCGCACCTGACCTCGGTGCAGGAGTGTCAAAACCCTTTATTTTATGCAAATGCATCGTGTTGCATTGTTAAAACTCGTAAGGCATTGATGGCGCGAGCGAATTTTCGTGGGAAACCAATAACGAACCATCGTAGTTTGCGAGCGATGCTAGCACGTAACCTCGGTGCAAGATTGTCAAGAACATTTATTTTCTATAAATGCATCGTGTAGCATCGTTAAAACTCGTTTGCCATCGATGCCGTGAACGAAATTTCAGCGGACCCCAAAAACGAGCCATCGAGGTTTGCGGGCGCTGCTCACACGTAACCTCGGTGCACGAGTGTCAAAAACCTTTATTGTATGCAAATGCAGCGTGTTGCATTCTTAAAACTCGTATGTCATCGATGACGCGATCGAAATTTCATCGGAGCCCAATAACGAGACATCGAGGTTTCCAAGCGCTGCTCGTACGTAACCTCGGTGAACGAGTGTCAAACACCTTTATTTTATAGAAATGCATCGTGTTGCATCACTAAAACTCGTTTGGCATCGATGCCGCAAGCGAAATTTCGTCAGACCCCAAAAACGAGCGATCGAGGTTTGCGGGCGCTGCTCACACGTAACCTCGGTGCACGAGTGTCAAAAACCTTTATTGTATGCAAATGCAGCGTGTTGCATTCTTAAAACTCGTATGTCATCGATGCCGCGATCGAAATTTCATCGGAGCCCAATAACGAGACATCGAGGTTTCCAAGCGCTGCTCGTACGTAACCTCGGTGCACGAGTGTCAAACACCTTTATTTTATGCAAATGCATCGTGTAGCGTCGTTAAAACTCGTTTGGAATCGATGCCGCGAGCGAAATTTCATCGTAGCCCAAAAACGAAAGATCGAGGTTTCCGTGCGCTGCTCGCACGTAACCTCGGTGCACCAGTGTCAAAAACCTTTATTTTATGCAAATGCATCGTGTTGCAACGTTAAAACTCGTTTGGCATCGATGTAGCAAGCGAAATTTTGTCGAACCCCAAAAAAGAGCGATCGAGGTTTGCGAGCGCTGCTCTCACGTAACCTCGGTGCACGGGTATCAAAAACCTTTATTTTATGCAAATGCACTGTGTTGCATCGTTGAAACTCGTTTAGGTACAATGCCGCGAGCGAAATGACGTCAAACACCAAAAGCGAGCCATCGAGGTTTCCGAGCGCTGCTCGCGCGTAACCTCGGTGCACGAATGTCAAAAACCTTTATTGTATGCAAATGCATCGTGTAGCATCGTTAAAACTCGTTTGGAATCGATGCCGCGAGCGAAATTTCATCGGAGCCCAAAAACGAGACATCGAGGTTTCCGAGCGCTGCTCGCACGTAACCTCGGTGCACGAGTGTCAAAAACCTTTATTTTATGCAAATGCATCGTGTTGCATTGATAAAACTCGTACGGCATCGATGCCGCGAGCGAAATTTCATCGTAGCCCAAAAACGAAAGATCGAGGTTTCCGTGCGCTGCTCGCACGTAACCTCGGTGCACCAGTGTCAAAAACCTTTATTATATGCAATTGCATCGTGTTGCAACGTGAAAACTCGTTTGGCATCGATGCCGTGAGCGAAAATTCATCACAGCCCAAAAACGAGACATCGAGGTTTCCGTGCGCTGCTCGCACGTAACCTCGGTGCACCAGTGTCAAAAATCTTTATTTTATGCAAATGCATCGTGTTGCAACGTGAAAACTCGTTTGGCATCGATGCCGTGAGCGAAAATTCATCACAGCTCAAAAACGAGACATCGAGGTTTCCGAGTGCTGCTCGTACGTAACCTCGATGCACGAATGTCAAAAACCTTTATTTTATGCAAATGCATCTTGTTGAATTGTTAAAACTCATTTGGCATTGATGGCGCGAGCGAATTTTCGTGGGAACCCAATAACGATCCATCGACGTTTGCGAGCGCTGTTCGCACGTAACCTCGGTGCAAGAGTGTCAAAAACCTTTATTTTATAGAAATTCATCGTGATGCATTTCAAATAAAACGCTAAAACTCGTTTGGCATCGATGCCGCAAGGGAAATTTCGTCAGACGCCAAAAACGAGCGATCGAGGTTTGCGGGCGCTGTTCTCACGTAACCTCGGTGAACGGGTGTTAAAAACGTTTATTTTATGGAAATGCATTCTGTTGCATCGTTGAAACTCGTTTACGATCAATGCCGCGAGCGAAATGACGTCAAACACCAAAAGCGAGACATCGAGGTTTCCGAGCGCTGCTCGCGCGTAACCTCGGTGCACGATTGTCAAAAACCTTTACTGTATGCAAATGCATCGTGTTGCAACGTTAAAACTGGTTTGGCATCGATGCCGTGAACGAAATTTCAACGGACCCCAAAAACGAGCCATCGAGGTTTCCGAGCGCTGCTCGAAAGTAACCTCGGTGCAAGAGTGTCAAAAACCTTTATTGTATGCAAATGCATAGTGTAGCATCGTTAAAACTCCATTGGCATTGATGGCGCGAGCGAATTTTCGTCGGACCCCAAAAACGAGCCATCGAGGTTTTCGAGCGCTGCTCGCACGTAACCTCGGTGCACGAGTGTCAAAAACCTTTATTTTATGCAAATGCATCGTGTTGCATTGATAAAACTCGTACGGCATCGATGCCGCGAGCGAAATTTCATCGTAGCCCAAAAAGGAAAGATCGAGGTTTCCGTGCGCTGCTCGCACGTAACCTCGGTGCACCAGTGTCAAAAACCTTTATTTTATGCAAATACATCGTGTTGCAACGTCAAAACTCGTTTGGCATCGATGCCGTGAGCGAAAATTCATCAGAGCCCAAAAACGAGACATCGAGGTTTCCGAGTGCTGCTCGTACGTAACCTCGGTGCACTAGTGTCAAAACCCTTTATTTTATGCAAATGCATCGTGTTGCATCGTTAAAACTAGTTTGGCATCGATTCCGTGAACGAAATTTCATCGGATCCAAAAACGAGACATCGAGGTTTCCGAGCGCTGCTCGCACGTAACCTCGGTCCACGAGTGTCAAAAACCCTGATTTTATGCAAATGCATCGTTTTGCATTGTTATAACTCGTATGGCATCGATGCTGCGAGCGAAATTTCATCGGAGCCCAAAAACGAGAGATCGAGTTTTGCGAGCGCTGTTCTCACGTAACCTCCGTGCACGGGTATCAAAACCCTTTATTTTATGCAAATGCACTGTGTTGCATCGTTGAAACTCGTTTAGGATCAATGCCGCGAGCGAAATGACGTCAAACACCAAAAGCGTTCCAACGAGGTTTCCGAGCGCTGCTCGCGCGTAACCTCGGTGCACGAGTGTCAAAAACCTTTATTGTATGCAAATGCATCGTGTTGCATTGTTAAAAGTCGTTTGGCATTGATAACGCGAGCGAATTTTCGTGGGAACCCAATAACGAACCATCAACGTTTGCGAGCACAGCTCGCACGTAACCTCGGTACAAGAATGTCCCTTTATTTTATAGAAATGCATCGTGTTGCATCGTTAAAACTCGTTTGGCATCGATGCCGTGAACGAAATTTCAACGGACCCCAAAAACGAGCCATCGAGGTTTCCGAGCGCTGCTCGATCGGAACCTCGGTGCACGAGTATCAAACACCTTTATTTTATGCAAATGCATCGTGTTTTCATCGTTAAAACTCGTTTGGCAAGGATGACGCGAGCGACTTGTCGTCGTACCACAAAAACGTACGATCGAGTTTTGCAAGCGCTGCTCGCACGTAACCTCGGTGCAAGAGTGTCAACAACCTTTATTTTATAGAAATGCATCGTGTTGCATCACTAAAACTCGTTTGGCATCGATGCCGCAAGCGAAATTTCGTCAGACCCCAAAAACGAGCGATCGAGGTTTGCGGGCGCTGCTCACACGTAACCTCGGTGCACGAGTGTCAAAAACCTTTATTGTATGCAAATGCAGCGTGTTGCATTCTTAAAACTCGTATGTCATCGATGCCGCGATCGAAATTTCATCGGAGCCCAATAACGAGACATCGAGGTTTCCGAGCGCTGCTCGTACGTAACCTCGGTGCACGAGTGTCGAAAACCTTTATTTTATGCAAATGCATCGTGTTGCATGGTTAAAACTCGTTTGGCATTGATGGCGCGAGCGGATATTCGTGGGAAACCAATAACAAACCATTGAAATTTGCGAGCGCTGCTCGCACGTAACCTCGGTGCAAGTATGTCTAAAACCTTTATTTTCTGCAAATGCATCGTGCTGCATCGTTAAAACTCGTATGGCATCGATGCCGCGAGCGAAATTTCATCGTAGCCCAAAAAGGAAAGATCGAGGTTTCCGTGCGCTGCTCGCACGTAACCTCGGTGCACCAGTGTCAAAAACCTTTATTTTATGCAAATACATCGTGTTGCAACGTCAAAACTCGTTTGGCATCGATGCCGTGAGCGAAAATTCATCAGAGCCCAAAAACGAGACATCGAGGTTTCCGAGTGCTGCTCGTACGTAACCTCGGTGCACTAGTGTCAAAACCCTTTATTTTATGCAAATGCATCGTGTTGCATCGTTAAAACTAGTTTGGCATCGATTCCGTGAACGAAATTTCATCGGATCCAAAAACGAGACATCGAGGTTTCCGAGCGCTGCTCGCACGTAACCTCGGTCCACGAGTGTCAAAAACCCTGATTTTATGCAAATGCATCGTTTTGCATTGTTATAACTCGTATGGCATCGATGCTGCGAGCGAAATTTCATCGGAGCCCAAAAACGAGAGATCGAGTTTTGCGAGCGCTGTTCTCACGTAACCTCCGTGCACGGGTATCAAAACCCTTTATTTTATGCAAATGCACTGTGTTGCATCGTTGAAACTCGTTTAGGATCAATGCCGCGAGCGAAATGACGTCAAACACCAAAAGCGTTCCATCGAGGTTTCCGAGCGCTGCTCGCGCGTAACCTCGGTGCACGAGTGTCAAAAACCTTTATTGTATGCAAATGCATCGTGTAGCATCGTTAAAACTCGTTTGGCATTGATGGTTCGAGCGAATTTTCGTCGGACCCCAAAAACGAGCCATCCAGGTTTCCGAGCGCTGCTCGCACGGCACTTCGGTGCACGAGTGTCAAAAACCTTTATTTTATGCAAATGCATCGTGTTGAATTGTGAAAACTCGTTTGGCATCGATGTCGCGAGCGTCTTGGCGTCGTACCACAAAAACGTACCATCGAGTTTTGCAAGCGCTGCTCCCACGTACCCTCGGTGCACGAGTTTCAAAAACCTTTATTTTATGCAAATGCATCGTGTTGCATGGTTAAAACTCATTTAGCATTGATGGCCCGAGCGAATTTTCGTGGGAAACCAATAACAAATCATCGAAATTTGCGAGCGCTGCTCGCACGTAATCTCGGTGCAAGTATGTCAAAAACCTTTATTTTCTGCAAATGCATCGTGCTGCATCGTTAAAACTCGTTTGTCATGGATGCCGCGAGCGAAATTTCATCGAAGCCAAAAAACGAGACATCGAGGTTTCCGAGCGCTGCTAGAACGTAACGTCGGTGCTCGAGTGTCAAGAAACTTTATTTTATGCAAATGCATCGTGTTGCATTGTTAAAACTCGTTTTGCATCGATGCTGTGAACGAAATTTCAACGGACCCCAAAAACGAGACATCGAGGTTTCCGAGCGCTGCTCGCTCGTAATCTCGTGTCAAGAACGTTTATTGTATGCAAATGCACTGTGTTGCATCGTTGAAACTCGTTTAGGATCAATGCCGCGAGCGAAATGACGTCAAACACCAAAAGCGTTCCATCGAGGTTTCCGAGCGCTGCTCGCGCGTAACCTCGGTGCACGAGTGTCAAAAACCTTTATTGTATGCAAATGCATCGTGTAGCATCGTTAAAACTCGTTTGGGATTGATGGTTCGAGCGAATTTTCGTCGGACCCCAAAAACGAGCCATCCAGGTTTCCGAGCGCTGCTCGCACGTAACCTCGGTGCACGAGTGTCAAAAAGCTTCATTTTATGCAAATGCATCGTGTTGCATTGATAAAACTCGTACGGCATCGATGCCGCGAGCGAAATTTCATCGTAGCCCAAAAACGAAAGATCGAGGTTTCCGTGCGCTGCTCGCACGTAACCGCGGTGCACCAGTGTCAAAAACCTTTATTTTATGCAAATACATCGTGTTGCAACGTTAAAACTCGTTTGGCATCGATGCCGTGAGCGAAAATTCATCAGAGCCCAAAAACGAGCCATTGAGGTTTCCGAACGCTGTTCGCAGGTAACCTCGGTGCACGAGTGTCAAAACCCTTTATTTCATGCAAATGCATCGTGCTGCATCGTTAAAACTCGTTTGGCATTGATGCCGTGAGCGAAAATTCATCAGACCCCAAAAACAAGCCATCGAGGTTTCCGAGCGCTGCTCGCACGTAACCTCGGTGCACGAGTGTCAAGAACCTTTATTTTATGCAAATGCATCGTGTTGAATTGTGAAAACTCGTTTGGCATCGATGCCGCGAGCGTCTTGGCGTCGTACCACAAAAACGTACCATCGAGTTTTGCAAGCGCTGCTCCCACGTACCCTCGGTGCACGAGTTTCAAAAACCTTTATTTTATGCAAATGCATCGTGTTGCATGATTAAAACTCATTTGGCATTGATGGCCCGAGCGAATTTTCGTGGGAAACCAATAACAAATCATCGAAATTTGCGAGCGCTGCTCGCACGTAATCTCGGTGCAAGTATGTCAAAAACCTTTATTTTCTGCAAATGCATCGTGCTGCATCGTTAAAACTCGTTTGGCATGGATGCCGCGAGCGAAATTTCATCGAAGCCAAAAAACGAGACATCGAGGTTTCCGAGCGCTGCTCGCACGTAACCTCGGTGCACCAGTGTCAAAAAACTTTATTTTATGCAAATGCATCGTGTTGCATCGTTAAAACTCGTTTTGCATCGATGCCGTGAACGAAATTTCAACGGACCCCAAAAACGAGACATCGAGGTTTCCGAGTGCTGCTCGCACGTAACCTCGCTGCACGAGTGTCAAAACCCTTTATTATACGCAAATGTATCGTGCTGCATCGTTAAAACTCGTTTGGCATCAATGCCGTGAGCGAAAATTCATTAGAGCCCAAAAACGAGACATCGAGGTTTCCGAGTGCTGCTCGTACGTAACCTCGGTGCACGAGTGTCAAAAACCTTTATTTTATGCAAATGCACTGTGTTGCATCGTTGAAACTCGTTTAGGATCAATGCCGCGAGCGAAATGACGTCAAACACCAAAAGCGAGCCATCGAGGTTTCCGAGCGCTGCTCGCACCTGACCTCGGTGCAGGAGTGTCAAAACCCTTTATTTTATGCAAATGCATCGTGTTGCATTGTTAAAACTCGTAAGGCATTGATGGCGCGAGCGAATTTTCGTGGGAAACCAATAACGAACCATCGTAGTTTGCGAGCGATGCTAGCACGTAACCTCGGTGCAAGATTGTCAAGAACATTTATTTTCTATAAATGCATCGTGTAGCATCGTTAAAACTCGTTTGCCATCGATGCCGTGAACGAAATTTCAGCGGACCCCAAAAACGAGCCATCGAGGTTTGCGGGCGCTGCTCACACGTAACCTCGGTGCACGAGTGTCAAAAACCTTTATTGTATGCAAATGCAGCGTGTTGCATTCTTAAAACTCGTATGTCATCGATGACGCGATCGAAATTTCATCGGAGCCCAATAACGAGACATCGAGGTTTCCAAGCGCTGCTCGTACGTAACCTCGGTGAACGAGTGTCAAACACCTTTATTTTATAGAAATGCATCGTGTTGCATCACTAAAACTCGTTTGGCATCGATGCCGCAAGCGAAATTTCGTCAGACCCCAAAAACGAGCGATCGAGGTTTGCGGGCGCTGCTCACACGTAACCTCGGTGCACGAGTGTCAAAAACCTTTATTGTATGCAAATGCAGCGTGTTGCATTCTTAAAACTCGTATGTCATCGATGCCGCGATCGAAATTTCATCGGAGCCCAATAACGAGACATCGAGGTTTCCAAGCGCTGCTCGTACGTAACCTCGGTGCACGAGTGTCAAACACCTTTATTTTATGCAAATGCATCGTGTAGCGTCGTTAAAACTCGTTTGGAATCGATGCCGCGAGCGAAATTTCATCGTAGCCCAAAAACGAAAGATCGAGGTTTCCGTGCGCTGCTCGCACGTAACCTCGGTGCACCAGTGTCAAAAACCTTTATTTTATGCAAATGCATCGTGTTGCAACGTTAAAACTCGTTTGGCATCGATGTAGCAAGCGAAATTTTGTCGAACCCCAAAAAAGAGCGATCGAGGTTTGCGAGCGCTGCTCTCACGTAACCTCGGTGCACGGGTATCAAAAACCTTTATTTTATGCAAATGCACTGTGTTGCATCGTTGAAACTCGTTTAGGTACAATGCCGCGAGCGAAATGACGTCAAACACCAAAAGCGAGCCATCGAGGTTTCCGAGCGCTGCTCGCGCGTAACCTCGGTGCACGAATGTCAAAAACCTTTATTGTATGCAAATGCATCGTGTAGCATCGTTAAAACTCGTTTGGAATCGATGCCGCGAGCGAAATTTCATCGGAGCCCAAAAACGAGACATCGAGGTTTCCGAGCGCTGCTCGCACGTAACCTCGGTGCACGAGTGTCAAAAACCTTTATTTTATGCAAATGCATCGTGTTGCATTGATAAAACTCGTACGGCATCGATGCCGCGAGCGAAATTTCATCGTAGCCCAAAAACGAAAGATCGAGGTTTCCGTGCGCTGCTCGCACGTAACCTCGGTGCACCAGTGTCAAAAACCTTTATTATATGCAATTGCATCGTGTTGCAACGTGAAAACTCGTTTGGCATCGATGCCGTGAGCGAAAATTCATCACAGCCCAAAAACGAGACATCGAGGTTTCCGTGCGCTGCTCGCACGTAACCTCGGTGCACCAGTGTCAAAAATCTTTATTTTATGCAAATGCATCGTGTTGCAACGTGAAAACTCGTTTGGCATCGATGCCGTGAGCGAAAATTCATCACAGCTCAAAAACGAGACATCGAGGTTTCCGAGTGCTGCTCGTACGTAACCTCGATGCACGAATGTCAAAAACCTTTATTTTATGCAAATGCATCTTGTTGAATTGTTAAAACTCATTTGGCATTGATGGCGCGAGCGAATTTTCGTGGGAACCCAATAACGATCCATCGACGTTTGCGAGCGCTGTTCGCACGTAACCTCGGTGCAAGAGTGTCAAAAACCTTTATTTTATAGAAATTCATCGTGATGCATTTCAAATAAAACGCTAAAACTCGTTTGGCATCGATGCCGCAAGGGAAATTTCGTCAGACGCCAAAAACGAGCGATCGAGGTTTGCGGGCGCTGTTCTCACGTAACCTCGGTGAACGGGTGTTAAAAACGTTTATTTTATGGAAATGCATTCTGTTGCATCGTTGAAACTCGTTTACGATCAATGCCGCGAGCGAAATGACGTCAAACACCAAAAGCGAGACATCGAGGTTTCCGAGCGCTGCTCGCGCGTAACCTCGGTGCACGATTGTCAAAAACCTTTACTGTATGCAAATGCATCGTGTTGCAACGTTAAAACTGGTTTGGCATCGATGCCGTGAACGAAATTTCAACGGACCCCAAAAACGAGCCATCGAGGTTTCCGAGCGCTGCTCGAAAGTAACCTCGGTGCAAGAGTGTCAAAAACCTTTATTGTATGCAAATGCATAGTGTAGCATCGTTAAAACTCCATTGGCATTGATGGCGCGAGCGAATTTTCGTCGGACCCCAAAAACGAGCCATCGAGGTTTTCGAGCGCTGCTCGCACGTAACCTCGGTGCACGAGTGTCAAAAACCTTTATTTTATGCAAATGCATCGTGTTGCATTGATAAAACTCGTACGGCATCGATGCCGCGAGCGAAATTTCATCGTAGCCCAAAAAGGAAAGATCGAGGTTTCCGTGCGCTGCTCGCACGTAACCTCGGTGCACCAGTGTCAAAAACCTTTATTTTATGCAAATACATCGTGTTGCAACGTCAAAACTCGTTTGGCATCGATGCCGTGAGCGAAAATTCATCAGAGCCCAAAAACGAGACATCGAGGTTTCCGAGTGCTGCTCGTACGTAACCTCGGTGCACTAGTGTCAAAACCCTTTATTTTATGCAAATGCATCGTGTTGCATCGTTAAAACTAGTTTGGCATCGATTCCGTGAACGAAATTTCATCGGATCCAAAAACGAGACATCGAGGTTTCCGAGCGCTGCTCGCACGTAACCTCGGTCCACGAGTGTCAAAAACCCTGATTTTATGCAAATGCATCGTTTTGCATTGTTATAACTCGTATGGCATCGATGCTGCGAGCGAAATTTCATCGGAGCCCAAAAACGAGAGATCGAGTTTTGCGAGCGCTGTTCTCACGTAACCTCCGTGCACGGGTATCAAAACCCTTTATTTTATGCAAATGCACTGTGTTGCATCGTTGAAACTCGTTTAGGATCAATGCCGCGAGCGAAATGACGTCAAACACCAAAAGCGTTCCAACGAGGTTTCCGAGCGCTGCTCGCGCGTAACCTCGGTGCACGAGTGTCAAAAACCTTTATTGTATGCAAATGCATCGTGTTGCATTGTTAAAAGTCGTTTGGCATTGATAACGCGAGCGAATTTTCGTGGGAACCCAATAACGAACCATCAACGTTTGCGAGCACAGCTCGCACGTAACCTCGGTACAAGAATGTCCCTTTATTTTATAGAAATGCATCGTGTTGCATCGTTAAAACTCGTTTGGCATCGATGCCGTGAACGAAATTTCAACGGACCCCAAAAACGAGCCATCGAGGTTTCCGAGCGCTGCTCGATCGGAACCTCGGTGCACGAGTATCAAACACCTTTATTTTATGCAAATGCATCGTGTTTTCATCGTTAAAACTCGTTTGGCAAGGATGACGCGAGCGACTTGTCGTCGTACCACAAAAACGTACGATCGAGTTTTGCAAGCGCTGCTCGCACGTAACCTCGGTGCAAGAGTGTCAACAACCTTTATTTTATAGAAATGCATCGTGTTGCATCACTAAAACTCGTTTGGCATCGATGCCGCAAGCGAAATTTCGTCAGACCCCAAAAACGAGCGATCGAGGTTTGCGGGCGCTGCTCACACGTAACCTCGGTGCACGAGTGTCAAAAACCTTTATTGTATGCAAATGCAGCGTGTTGCATTCTTAAAACTCGTATGTCATCGATGCCGCGATCGAAATTTCATCGGAGCCCAATAACGAGACATCGAGGTTTCCGAGCGCTGCTCGTACGTAACCTCGGTGCACGAGTGTCGAAAACCTTTATTTTATGCAAATGCATCGTGTTGCATGGTTAAAACTCGTTTGGCATTGATGGCGCGAGCGGATATTCGTGGGAAACCAATAACAAACCATTGAAATTTGCGAGCGCTGCTCGCACGTAACCTCGGTGCAAGTATGTCTAAAACCTTTATTTTCTGCAAATGCATCGTGCTGCATCGTTAAAACTCGTATGGCATCGATGCCGCGAGCGAAATTTCATCGTAGCCCAAAAAGGAAAGATCGAGGTTTCCGTGCGCTGCTCGCACGTAACCTCGGTGCACCAGTGTCAAAAACCTTTATTTTATGCAAATACATCGTGTTGCAACGTCAAAACTCGTTTGGCATCGATGCCGTGAGCGAAAATTCATCAGAGCCCAAAAACGAGACATCGAGGTTTCCGAGTGCTGCTCGTACGTAACCTCGGTGCACTAGTGTCAAAACCCTTTATTTTATGCAAATGCATCGTGTTGCATCGTTAAAACTAGTTTGGCATCGATTCCGTGAACGAAATTTCATCGGATCCAAAAACGAGACATCGAGGTTTCCGAGCGCTGCTCGCACGTAACCTCGGTCCACGAGTGTCAAAAACCCTGATTTTATGCAAATGCATCGTTTTGCATTGTTATAACTCGTATGGCATCGATGCTGCGAGCGAAATTTCATCGGAGCCCAAAAACGAGAGATCGAGTTTTGCGAGCGCTGTTCTCACGTAACCTCCGTGCACGGGTATCAAAACCCTTTATTTTATGCAAATGCACTGTGTTGCATCGTTGAAACTCGTTTAGGATCAATGCCGCGAGCGAAATGACGTCAAACACCAAAAGCGTTCCATCGAGGTTTCCGAGCGCTGCTCGCGCGTAACCTCGGTGCACGAGTGTCAAAAACCTTTATTGTATGCAAATGCATCGTGTAGCATCGTTAAAACTCGTTTGGCATTGATGGTTCGAGCGAATTTTCGTCGGACCCCAAAAACGAGCCATCCAGGTTTCCGAGCGCTGCTCGCACGGCACTTCGGTGCACGAGTGTCAAAAACCTTTATTTTATGCAAATGCATCGTGTTGAATTGTGAAAACTCGTTTGGCATCGATGTCGCGAGCGTCTTGGCGTCGTACCACAAAAACGTACCATCGAGTTTTGCAAGCGCTGCTCCCACGTACCCTCGGTGCACGAGTTTCAAAAACCTTTATTTTATGCAAATGCATCGTGTTGCATGGTTAAAACTCATTTAGCATTGATGGCCCGAGCGAATTTTCGTGGGAAACCAATAACAAATCATCGAAATTTGCGAGCGCTGCTCGCACGTAATCTCGGTGCAAGTATGTCAAAAACCTTTATTTTCTGCAAATGCATCGTGCTGCATCGTTAAAACTCGTTTGTCATGGATGCCGCGAGCGAAATTTCATCGAAGCCAAAAAACGAGACATCGAGGTTTCCGAGCGCTGCTAGAACGTAACGTCGGTGCTCGAGTGTCAAGAAACTTTATTTTATGCAAATGCATCGTGTTGCATTGTTAAAACTCGTTTTGCATCGATGCTGTGAACGAAATTTCAACGGACCCCAAAAACGAGACATCGAGGTTTCCGAGCGCTGCTCGCTCGTAATCTCGTGTCAAGAACGTTTATTGTATGCAAATGCACTGTGTTGCATCGTTGAAACTCGTTTAGGATCAATGCCGCGAGCGAAATGACGTCAAACACCAAAAGCGTTCCATCGAGGTTTCCGAGCGCTGCTCGCGCGTAACCTCGGTGCACGAGTGTCAAAAACCTTTATTGTATGCAAATGCATCGTGTAGCATCGTTAAAACTCGTTTGGGATTGATGGTTCGAGCGAATTTTCGTCGGACCCCAAAAACGAGCCATCCAGGTTTCCGAGCGCTGCTCGCACGTAACCTCGGTGCACGAGTGTCAAAAAGCTTCATTTTATGCAAATGCATCGTGTTGCATTGATAAAACTCGTACGGCATCGATGCCGCGAGCGAAATTTCATCGTAGCCCAAAAACGAAAGATCGAGGTTTCCGTGCGCTGCTCGCACGTAACCGCGGTGCACCAGTGTCAAAAACCTTTATTTTATGCAAATACATCGTGTTGCAACGTTAAAACTCGTTTGGCATCGATGCCGTGAGCGAAAATTCATCAGAGCCCAAAAACGAGCCATCGAGGTTTCCGAACGCTGTTCGCAGGTAACCTCGGTGCACGAGTGTCAAAACCCTTTATTTCATGCAAATGCATCGTGCTGCATCGTTAAAACTCGTTTGGCATCGATGCCGCGAGCGTCTTGGCGTCGTACCACAAAAACGTACCATCAAGTTTTGCAAGCGCTGCTCGCACGTACCCTCGGTGCACGAGTTTCAAAAAACTTTATTTTATGCAAATGCATCGTGTTGCATGGTTAAAACTCGTTTGGCATTGATGGCGCCAGCGAATTTTCGTGGGATACCAATAACAAACCATTGAAATTTGCGAGCGCTGCTCCCACGTAACCTCGGTGCAAGTATGTCTAAAACCTTTATTTTCTGCAAATGCATCGTGCTGCATCGTTAAAACTCGTATGGCATCGATGCCGCGAGCGAAATTTCATCGGAGCCCAAAAACGAGAGATCGAGGTTTCCGTGCGCTGCTCTCACGTCACCTCGGTGCTCGAGTGTCAAGAAACTTTATTTTATGCAAATGCAACGTGTTGCATCGTTAAAACTCGTTTGGCATCGATGCAGCAAGCGAAATTTTGTCGAACCCCAAAAAAGAGCGATCGAGGGTTGCGAGCGCTGCTCTCACGTAACCTCGGTGCACGGGTATCAAAAACCTTTATTTTATGCAAATGCACTGTATTGCATCGTTGAAACTCGTTTAGGTACAATGCCGCGAGCGAAATGACGTCAAACACCAAAAGCGAGACATCGAGGTTTCCGAGCGCTGCTCGCACGTAACCTCGGTGCACCAGTGTCAAAAAACTTTATTTTATGCAAATGCATCGTGTTGCATGGTTAAAACTCATTTGGCATTGATGGCGCGAGCGAATATTCGTGGGAAACCAATAACAAATCATCGAAATTTGCGAGCGCTGCTCGCACGTAATCTCGGTGCAAGTATGTCAAAAACCTTTATTTTCTGCAAATGCATCGTGTTGCATCGTTAAAACTCGTTTTGCATCGATGCCGTGAACGAAATTTCAACGGAACCCAAAAACGAGACATCGAGGTTTCCGAGCGCTGCTCGCTCGTAATCTTGTGTCAAGAACGTTTATTGTATGCAAATGCGTCGTGTAGCATCGTTAAAACTCGTTTAGTATTGATGCCGCGAGCGAAATTTCATCGTAGCTCAAAAACGAAAGATCGAGGTTTCCGTGCGCTGCTCGCACGTAACCTCGGTGCAAGTATGTCTAAAACCTTTATTTTCTGCAAATGCATCGTGCTGCATCGTTAAAACTCGTTTGGCATCGATGCCGCAAGCGAAATTTTGTCGGACCCCAAAAAAGAGAGATCGAGGTTTGCGAGCGCTGCTCTCACGTAACCTCGGTGCACGAGTGTCAAGGACCTGTATTTTATGCAAATGCATTGTGTTGCATCCTTAAAACTCGTTTGGCATTAATGCCGTGAACGAAAATTCATCAGACACCAAAAAAGAGCCATTGAGGTTTCCGAGCGATACTCGCACGTAACCTCGGTACTCGAGTGTCAAAAACCTTTATTTTATGCAAATGCATTGTGTTGCATCGTTGAATCTCGTTCAGGATCAATGCCGCGAGCGAAATGACGTCAAACACCAAAAGCGAGCCATCGAGGTTTCCGAGCGCTGCTCGATCTGAACCTCGGTGCACGAGTATCAAACACCTTTATTTTATGCAAATGCATCGTGTTTTCATCGTTAAAACTCGTTTGGCAAGGATGACGCCAGCGACTTGTCGTCGTACCACAAAAACGTACGATCGAGTTTTGCAAGCGCTGCTCGCACGTAACCTCGGTGCAAGAGTGTCAAAAACCTTTATTTTATAGAAATTCATCGTGTTGCACCACTAAAACTCGTTTGGCATCGATGCCGCAAGCGAAATTTCGTCAGACCCCAAAAACGAGCGATCGAGGCTTGCGAGCGCTGCTCACACGTAACCTCGGTGCACGAGTGTCAAAAACCTTTATTGTATGCAAATGCAGCGTGTGGCATTCTTAAAACTCGTATGTCATCGATGCCGCGATCGAAATTTCATCGGAGCCCAATAACGAGACATCGAGGTTTCCGAGCGCTGCTCGTACGTAACCTCGGTGCACGATTGTCAATAACCTTTATTTTCTGCAAATGCATCGTGCTGCATCGTTAAAACTCGTTTGGCATCGATGCCGCGAGCGAAATTTCATCGGAGCCCAAAAACGAGACATCGAGGTTTCCGAGCGCTGCTCGCACGTAACCTCGGTGCACGAGTGTCAAACACCTTTATTTTATGCAAATGCATCGTGTAGCATCGTTAAAACTCGTTTGGAATCGATGCCGCGAGCGAAATTTCATCGGAGCCCAAAAACGAGACATCGAGGTTTCCGAGCGCTGCTCGCACGTAACCTCGGTGCACGAGTGTCAAAAACCTTTATTTTATGCAAATGCATCGTGTTGCGTTGATAAAACTCGTACGGCATCGATGCCGCGAGCGAAATTTCATCGTAGCCCAAAAACGAAAGATCGAGGTTTCCGAGTGCTGCTCGTACGTAACCTCTGTGCACGAGTGTCAAAAACATTTATTTTATGCAAATGCATCGTGTTGCATCGTTAAAACTCAGTTGGTATTGATCGCGCGAGCGAATTTTCGTGGGAAACCAATAACAAACCATTGAAATTTGCGAGCGCTGCTCGCACGTAACCTCGGTGCAAGTATGTCTAAAACCTTTATTTTCTGCAAATGCATCGTGCTGCATCGTTAAAACTCGTTTGGCATCGATACCGCGAGCGAAATTTCATCGAAGCCCAAAAACGAGACATCGAGGTTTCCGTGCGCTGCTCTCACGTCACCTCGGTGCTCGAGTGTCAAGAAACTTTATTTTAAGCAAATGCAACGTGTTGCATCGTTAAAACTCGTTTGGCATCGATGTAGCAAGCGAAATTTTGTCGAACCCCAAAAAAGAGCGATCGAGGTTTGCGAGCGCTGCTCTCACGTAACCTCGGTGCACGGGTATCAAAAACCTTTATTTTATGCAAATGCACTGTGTTGCATCGTTGAAACTCGTTTAGGTACAATGCCGCGAGCGAAATGACGTCAAACACCAAAAGCGAGCCATCGAGGTTTCCGAGCGCTGCTCGCGCGTAACCTCGGTGCACGAATGTCAAAAACCTTTATTGTATGCAAATGCATCGTGTAGCATCGTTAAAACTCGTTTGGAATCGATGCCGCGAGCGAAATTTCATCGGAGCCCAAAAACGAGACATCGAGGTTTCCGAGCGCTGCTCGCACGTAACCTCGGTGCACGAGTGTCAAAAACCTTTATTTTATGCAAATGCATCGTGTTGCATTGATAAAACTCGTACGGCATCGATGCCGCGAGCGAAATTTCATCGTAGCCCAAAAACGAAAGATCGAGGTTTCCGTGCGCTGCTCGCACGTAACCTCGGTGCACCAGTGTCAAAAACCTTTATTATATGCAATTGCATCGTGTTGCAACGTGAAAACTCGTTTGGCATCGATGCCGTGAGCGAAAATTCATCACAGCCCAAAAACGAGACATCGAGGTTTCCGTGCGCTGCTCGCACGTAACCTCGGTGCACCAGTGTCAAAAATCTTTATTTTATGCAAATGCATCGTGTTGCAACGTGAAAACTCGTTTGGCATCGATGCCGTGAGCGAAAATTCATCACAGCTCAAAAACGAGACATCGAGGTTTCCGAGTGCTGCTCGTACGTAACCTCGATGCACGAATGTCAAAAACCTTTATTTTATGCAAATGCATCTTGTTGAATTGTTAAAACTCATTTGGCATTGATGGCGCGAGCGAATTTTCGTGGGAACCCAATAACGATCCATCGACGTTTGCGAGCGCTGTTCGCACGTAACCTCGGTGCAAGAGTGTCAAAAACCTTTATTTTATAGAAATTCATCGTGATGCATTTCAAATAAAACGCTAAAACTCGTTTGGCATCGATGCCGCAAGGGAAATTTCGTCAGACGCCAAAAACGAGCGATCGAGGTTTGCGGGCGCTGTTCTCACGTAACCTCGGTGAACGGGTGTTAAAAACGTTTATTTTATGGAAATGCATTCTGTTGCATCGTTGAAACTCGTTTACGATCAATGCCGCGAGCGAAATGACGTCAAACACCAAAAGCGAGACATCAAGGTTTCCGAGCGCTGCTCGCGCGTAACCTCGGTGCACGAGTGTCAAAAACCTTTACTGTATACAAATGCATCGTGTTGCAACGTTAAAACTGGTTTGGCATCGATGCCGTGAACGAAATTTCAACGGACCCCAAAAACGAGCCATCGAGGTTTCCGAGCGCTGCTCGAAAGTAACCTCGGTGCAAGAGTGTCAAAAACCTTTATTGTATGCAAATGCATAGTGTAGCATCGTTAAAACTCCATTGGCATTGATGGCGCGAGCGAATTTTCGTCGGACCCCAAAAACGAGCCATCGAGGTTTTCGAGCGCTGCTCGCACGTAACCTCGGTGCACGAGTGTCAAAAACCTTTATTTTATGCAAATGCATCGTGTTGCATTGATAAAACTCGTACGGCATCGATGCCGCGAGCGAAATTTCATCGTAGCCCAAAAAGGAAAGATCGAGGTTTCCGTGCGCTGCTCGCACGTAACCTCGGTGCACCAGTGTCAAAAACCTTTATTTTATGCAAATACATCGTGTTGCAACGTCAAAACTCGTTTGGCATCGATGCCGTGAGCGAAAATTCATCAGAGCCCAAAAACGAGACATCTAGGTTTCCGAGTGCTGCTCGTACGTAACCTCGGTGCACTAGTGTCAAAACCCTTTATTTTATGCAAATGCATCGTGTTGCATCGTTAAAACTAGTTTGGCATCGATTCCGTGAACGAAATTTCATCGGATCCAAAAACGAGACATCGAGGTTTCCGAGCGCTGCTCGCACGTAACCTCGGTCCACGAGTGTCAAAAACCCTGATTTTATGCAAATGCATCGTTTTGCATTGTTATAACTCGTATGGCATCGATGCTGCGAGCGAAATTTCATCGGAGCCCAAAAACGAGAGATCGAGTTTTGCGAGCGCTGTTCTCACGTAACCTCCGTGCACGGGTATCAAAACCCTTTATTTTATGCAAATGCACTGTGTTGCATCGTTGAAACTCGTTTAGGATCAATGCCGCGAGCGAAATGACGTCAAACACCAAAAGCGTTCCATCGAGGTTTCCGAGCGCTGCTCGCGCGTAACCTCGGTGCACGAGTGTCAAAAACCTTTATTGTCTGCAAATGCATCGTGTAGCATCGTTAAAACTCGTTTGGCATTGATGGTTCGAGCGAATTTTCGTCGGACCCCAAAAACGAGCCATCCAGGTTTCCGAGCGCTGCTCGCACGGCACTTCGGTGCACGAGTGTCAAAAACCTTTATTTTATGCAAATGCATCGTATTGCAACGTTAAAACTCGTTTTGCATCGATGCCGTGAACGAAATTTCAACGGACCCCAAAAACGAGACATCGAGGTTTCCGAGTGCTGCTCGCACGTAACCTCGCTGCACGAGTGTCAAAACCCTTTATTATACGCAAATGTATCGTGCTGCATCGTTAAAACTCGTTTGGCATCAATGCCGTGAGCGAAAATTCATTAGAGCCCAAAAACGAGACATCGAGGTTTCCGAGTGCTGCTCGTACGTAACCTCGGTGCACGAGTGTCAAAAACCTTTATTTTATGCAAATGCACTGTGTTGCATCGTTGAAACTCGTTTAGGATCAATGCCGCGAGCGAAATGACGTCAAACACCAAAAGCGAGCCATCGAGGTTTCCGAGCGCTGCTCGCACCTGACCTCGGTGCAGGAGTGTCAAAACCCTTTATTTTATGCAAATGCATCGTGTTGCATTGTTAAAACTCGTAAGGCATTGATGGCGCGAGCGAATTTTCGTGGGAAACCAATAACGAACCATCGTAGTTTGCGAGCGATGCTAGCACGTAACCTCGGTGCAAGATTGTCAAGAACATTTATTTTCTATAAATGCATCGTGTAGCATCGTTAAAACTCGTTTGCCATCGATGCCGTGAACGAAATTTCAGCGGACCCCAAAAACGAGCCATCGAGGTTTGCGGGCGCTGCTCACACGTAACCTCGGTGCACGAGTGTCAAAAACCTTTATTGTATGCAAATGCAGCGTGTTGCATTCTTAAAACTCGTATGTCATCGATGACGCGATCGAAATTTCATCGGAGCCCAATAACGAGACATCGAGGTTTCCAAGCGCTGCTCGTACGTAACCTCGGTGAACGAGTGTCAAACACCTTTATTTTATAGAAATGCATCGTGTTGCATCACTAAAACTCGTTTGGCATCGATGCCGCAAGCGAAATTTCGTCAGACCCCAAAAACGAGCGATCGAGGTTTGCGGGCGCTGCTCACACGTAACCTCGGTGCACGAGTGTCAAAAACCTTTATTGTATGCAAATGCAGCGTGTTGCATTCTTAAAACTCGTATGTCATCGATGCCGCGATCGAAATTTCATCGGAGCCCAATAACGAGACATCGAGGTTTCCAAGCGCTGCTCGTACGTAACCTCGGTGCACGAGTGTCAAACACCTTTATTTTATGCAAATGCATCGTGTAGCGTCGTTAAAACTCGTTTGGAATCGATGCCGCGAGCGAAATTTCATCGTAGCCCAAAAACGAAAGATCGAGGTTTCCGTGCGCTGCTCGCACGTAACCTCGGTGCACCAGTGTCAAAAACCTTTATTTTATGCAAATGCATCGTGTTGCAACGTTAAAACTCGTTTGGCATCGATGTAGCAAGCGAAATTTTGTCGAACCCCAAAAAAGAGCGATCGAGGTTTGCGAGCGCTGCTCTCACGTAACCTCGGTGCACGGGTATCAAAAACCTTTATTTTATGCAAATGCACTGTGTTGCATCGTTGAAACTCGTTTAGGTACAATGCCGCGAGCGAAATGACGTCAAACACCAAAAGCGAGCCATCGAGGTTTCCGAGCGCTGCTCGCGCGTAACCTCGGTGCACGAATGTCAAAAACCTTTATTGTATGCAAATGCATCGTGTAGCATCGTTAAAACTCGTTTGGAATCGATGCCGCGAGCGAAATTTCATCGGAGCCCAAAAACGAGACATCGAGGTTTCCGAGCGCTGCTCGCACGTAACCTCGGTGCACGAGTGTCAAAAACCTTTATTTTATGCAAATGCATCGTGTTGCATTGATAAAACTCGTACGGCATCGATGCCGCGAGCGAAATTTCATCGTAGCCCAAAAACGAAAGATCGAGGTTTCCGTGCGCTGCTCGCACGTAACCTCGGTGCACCAGTGTCAAAAACCTTTATTATATGCAATTGCATCGTGTTGCAACGTGAAAACTCGTTTGGCATCGATGCCGTGAGCGAAAATTCATCACAGCCCAAAAACGAGACATCGAGGTTTCCGTGCGCTGCTCGCACGTAACCTCGGTGCACCAGTGTCAAAAATCTTTATTTTATGCAAATGCATCGTGTTGCAACGTGAAAACTCGTTTGGCATCGATGCCGTGAGCGAAAATTCATCACAGCTCAAAAACGAGACATCGAGGTTTCCGAGTGCTGCTCGTACGTAACCTCGATGCACGAATGTCAAAAACCTTTATTTTATGCAAATGCATCTTGTTGAATTGTTAAAACTCATTTGGCATTGATGGCGCGAGCGAATTTTCGTGGGAACCCAATAACGATCCATCGACGTTTGCGAGCGCTGTTCGCACGTAACCTCGGTGCAAGAGTGTCAAAAACCTTTATTTTATAGAAATTCATCGTGATGCATTTCAAATAAAACGCTAAAACTCGTTTGGCATCGATGCCGCAAGGGAAATTTCGTCAGACGCCAAAAACGAGCGATCGAGGTTTGCGGGCGCTGTTCTCACGTAACCTCGGTGAACGGGTGTTAAAAACGTTTATTTTATGGAAATGCATTCTGTTGCATCGTTGAAACTCGTTTACGATCAATGCCGCGAGCGAAATGACGTCAAACACCAAAAGCGAGACATCGAGGTTTCCGAGCGCTGCTCGCGCGTAACCTCGGTGCACGATTGTCAAAAACCTTTACTGTATGCAAATGCATCGTGTTGCAACGTTAAAACTGGTTTGGCATCGATGCCGTGAACGAAATTTCAACGGACCCCAAAAACGAGCCATCGAGGTTTCCGAGCGCTGCTCGAAAGTAACCTCGGTGCAAGAGTGTCAAAAACCTTTATTGTATGCAAATGCATAGTGTAGCATCGTTAAAACTCCATTGGCATTGATGGCGCGAGCGAATTTTCGTCGGACCCCAAAAACGAGCCATCGAGGTTTTCGAGCGCTGCTCGCACGTAACCTCGGTGCACGAGTGTCAAAAACCTTTATTTTATGCAAATGCATCGTGTTGCATTGATAAAACTCGTACGGCATCGATGCCGCGAGCGAAATTTCATCGTAGCCCAAAAAGGAAAGATCGAGGTTTCCGTGCGCTGCTCGCACGTAACCTCGGTGCACCAGTGTCAAAAACCTTTATTTTATGCAAATACATCGTGTTGCAACGTCAAAACTCGTTTGGCATCGATGCCGTGAGCGAAAATTCATCAGAGCCCAAAAACGAGACATCGAGGTTTCCGAGTGCTGCTCGTACGTAACCTCGGTGCACTAGTGTCAAAACCCTTTATTTTATGCAAATGCATCGTGTTGCATCGTTAAAACTAGTTTGGCATCGATTCCGTGAACGAAATTTCATCGGATCCAAAAACGAGACATCGAGGTTTCCGAGCGCTGCTCGCACGTAACCTCGGTCCACGAGTGTCAAAAACCCTGATTTTATGCAAATGCATCGTTTTGCATTGTTATAACTCGTATGGCATCGATGCTGCGAGCGAAATTTCATCGGAGCCCAAAAACGAGAGATCGAGTTTTGCGAGCGCTGTTCTCACGTAACCTCCGTGCACGGGTATCAAAACCCTTTATTTTATGCAAATGCACTGTGTTGCATCGTTGAAACTCGTTTAGGATCAATGCCGCGAGCGAAATGACGTCAAACACCAAAAGCGTTCCAACGAGGTTTCCGAGCGCTGCTCGCGCGTAACCTCGGTGCACGAGTGTCAAAAACCTTTATTGTATGCAAATGCATCGTGTTGCATTGTTAAAAGTCGTTTGGCATTGATAACGCGAGCGAATTTTCGTGGGAACCCAATAACGAACCATCAACGTTTGCGAGCACAGCTCGCACGTAACCTCGGTACAAGAATGTCCCTTTATTTTATAGAAATGCATCGTGTTGCATCGTTAAAACTCGTTTGGCATCGATGCCGTGAACGAAATTTCAACGGACCCCAAAAACGAGCCATCGAGGTTTCCGAGCGCTGCTCGATCGGAACCTCGGTGCACGAGTATCAAACACCTTTATTTTATGCAAATGCATCGTGTTTTCATCGTTAAAACTCGTTTGGCAAGGATGACGCGAGCGACTTGTCGTCGTACCACAAAAACGTACGATCGAGTTTTGCAAGCGCTGCTCGCACGTAACCTCGGTGCAAGAGTGTCAACAACCTTTATTTTATAGAAATGCATCGTGTTGCATCACTAAAACTCGTTTGGCATCGATGCCGCAAGCGAAATTTCGTCAGACCCCAAAAACGAGCGATCGAGGTTTGCGGGCGCTGCTCACACGTAACCTCGGTGCACGAGTGTCAAAAACCTTTATTGTATGCAAATGCAGCGTGTTGCATTCTTAAAACTCGTATGTCATCGATGCCGCGATCGAAATTTCATCGGAGCCCAATAACGAGACATCGAGGTTTCCGAGCGCTGCTCGTACGTAACCTCGGTGCACGAGTGTCGAAAACCTTTATTTTATGCAAATGCATCGTGTTGCATGGTTAAAACTCGTTTGGCATTGATGGCGCGAGCGGATATTCGTGGGAAACCAATAACAAACCATTGAAATTTGCGAGCGCTGCTCGCACGTAACCTCGGTGCAAGTATGTCTAAAACCTTTATTTTCTGCAAATGCATCGTGCTGCATCGTTAAAACTCGTATGGCATCGATGCCGCGAGCGAAATTTCATCGTAGCCCAAAAAGGAAAGATCGAGGTTTCCGTGCGCTGCTCGCACGTAACCTCGGTGCACCAGTGTCAAAAACCTTTATTTTATGCAAATACATCGTGTTGCAACGTCAAAACTCGTTTGGCATCGATGCCGTGAGCGAAAATTCATCAGAGCCCAAAAACGAGACATCGAGGTTTCCGAGTGCTGCTCGTACGTAACCTCGGTGCACTAGTGTCAAAACCCTTTATTTTATGCAAATGCATCGTGTTGCATCGTTAAAACTAGTTTGGCATCGATTCCGTGAACGAAATTTCATCGGATCCAAAAACGAGACATCGAGGTTTCCGAGCGCTGCTCGCACGTAACCTCGGTCCACGAGTGTCAAAAACCCTGATTTTATGCAAATGCATCGTTTTGCATTGTTATAACTCGTATGGCATCGATGCTGCGAGCGAAATTTCATCGGAGCCCAAAAACGAGAGATCGAGTTTTGCGAGCGCTGTTCTCACGTAACCTCCGTGCACGGGTATCAAAACCCTTTATTTTATGCAAATGCACTGTGTTGCATCGTTGAAACTCGTTTAGGATCAATGCCGCGAGCGAAATGACGTCAAACACCAAAAGCGTTCCATCGAGGTTTCCGAGCGCTGCTCGCGCGTAACCTCGGTGCACGAGTGTCAAAAACCTTTATTGTATGCAAATGCATCGTGTAGCATCGTTAAAACTCGTTTGGCATTGATGGTTCGAGCGAATTTTCGTCGGACCCCAAAAACGAGCCATCCAGGTTTCCGAGCGCTGCTCGCACGGCACTTCGGTGCACGAGTGTCAAAAACCTTTATTTTATGCAAATGCATCGTGTTGAATTGTGAAAACTCGTTTGGCATCGATGTCGCGAGCGTCTTGGCGTCGTACCACAAAAACGTACCATCGAGTTTTGCAAGCGCTGCTCCCACGTACCCTCGGTGCACGAGTTTCAAAAACCTTTATTTTATGCAAATGCATCGTGTTGCATGGTTAAAACTCATTTAGCATTGATGGCCCGAGCGAATTTTCGTGGGAAACCAATAACAAATCATCGAAATTTGCGAGCGCTGCTCGCACGTAATCTCGGTGCAAGTATGTCAAAAACCTTTATTTTCTGCAAATGCATCGTGCTGCATCGTTAAAACTCGTTTGTCATGGATGCCGCGAGCGAAATTTCATCGAAGCCAAAAAACGAGACATCGAGGTTTCCGAGCGCTGCTAGAACGTAACGTCGGTGCTCGAGTGTCAAGAAACTTTATTTTATGCAAATGCATCATGTTGCATTGTTAAAACTCGTTTTGCATCGATGCTGTGAACGAAATTTCAACGGACCCCAAAAACGAGACATCGAGGTTTCCGAGCGCTGCTCGCTCGTAATCTCGTGTCAAGAACGTTTATTGTATGCAAATGCACTGTGTTGCATCGTTGAAACTCGTTTAGGATCAATGCCGCGAGCGAAATGACGTCAAACACCAAAAGCGTTCCATCGAGGTTTCCGAGCGCTGCTCGCGCGTAACCTCGGTGCACGAGTGTCAAAAACCTTTATTGTATGCAAATGCATCGTGTAGCATCGTTAAAACTCGTTTGGGATTGATGGTTCGAGCGAATTTTCGTCGGACCCCAAAAACGAGCCATCCAGGTTTCCGAGCGCTGCTCGCACGTAACCTCGGTGCACGAGTGTCAAAAAGCTTCATTTTATGCAAATGCATCGTGTTGCATTGATAAAACTCGTACGGCATCGATGCCGCGAGCGAAATTTCATCGTAGCCCAAAAACGAAAGATCGAGGTTTCCGTGCGCTGCTCGCACGTAACCGCGGTGCACCAGTGTCAAAAACCTTTATTTTATGCAAATACATCGTGTTGCAACGTTAAAACTCGTTTGGCATCGATGCCGTGAGCGAAAATTCATCAGAGCCCAAAAACGAGCCATCGAGGTTTCCGAACGCTGTTCGCAGGTAACCTCGGTGCACGAGTGTCAAAACCCTTTATTTCATGCAAATGCATCGTGCTGCATCGTTAAAACTCGTTTGGCATCGATGCCGCGAGCGTCTTGGCGTCGTACCACAAAAACGTACCATCAAGTTTTGCAAGCGCTGCTCGCACGTACCCTCGGTGCACGAGTTTCAAAAAACTTTATTTTATGCAAATGCATCGTGTTGCATGGTTAAAACTCGTTTGGCATTGATGGCGCCAGCGAATTTTCGTGGGATACCAATAACAAACCATTGAAATTTGCGAGCGCTGCTCCCACGTAACCTCGGTGCAAGTATGTCTAAAACCTTTATTTTCTGCAAATGCATCGTGCTGCATCGTTAAAACTCGTATGGCATCGATGCCGCGAGCGAAATTTCATCGGAGCCCAAAAACGAGAGATCGAGGTTTCCGTGCGCTGCTCTCACGTCACCTCGGTGCTCGAGTGTCAAGAAACTTTATTTTATGCAAATGCAACGTGTTGCATCGTTAAAACTCGTTTGGCATCGATGCAGCAAGCGAAATTTTGTCGAACCCCAAAAAAGAGCGATCGAGGGTTGCGAGCGCTGCTCTCACGTAACCTCGGTGCACGGGTATCAAAAACCTTTATTTTATGCAAATGCACTGTATTGCATCGTTGAAACTCGTTTAGGTACAATGCCGCGAGCGAAATGACGTCAAACACCAAAAGCGAGACATCGAGGTTTCCGAGCGCTGCTCGCACGTAACCTCGGTGCACCAGTGTCAAAAAACTTTATTTTATGCAAATGCATCGTGTTGCATGGTTAAAACTCATTTGGCATTGATGGCGCGAGCGAATATTCGTGGGAAACCAATAACAAATCATCGAAATTTGCGAGCGCTGCTCGCACGTAATCTCGGTGCAAGTATGTCAAAAACCTTTATTTTCTGCAAATGCATCGTGTTGCATCGTTAAAACTCGTTTTGCATCGATGCCGTGAACGAAATTTCAACGGAACCCAAAAACGAGACATCGAGGTTTCCGAGCGCTGCTCGCTCGTAATCTTGTGTCAAGAACGTTTATTGTATGCAAATGCGTCGTGTAGCATCGTTAAAACTCGTTTAGTATTGATGCCGCGAGCGAAATTTCATCGTAGCCCAAAAACGAAAGATCGAGGTTTCCGTGCGCTGCTCGCACGTAACCTCGGTGCAAGTATGTCTAAAACCTTTATTTTCTGCAAATGCATCGTGCTGCATCGTTAAAACTCGTTTGGCATCGATGCCGCAAGCGAAATTTTGTCGGACCCCAAAAAAGAGAGATCGAGGTTTGCGAGCGCTGCTCTCACGTAACCTCGGTGCACGAGTGTCAAGGACCTGTATTTTATGCAAATGCATTGTGTTGCATCCTTAAAACTCGTTTGGCATTAATGCCGTGAACGAAAATTCATCAGACACCAAAAAAGAGCCATTGAGGTTTCCGAGCGATACTCGCACGTAACCTCGGTACTCGAGTGTCAAAAACCTTTATTTTATGCAAATGCATTGTGTTGCATCGTTGAATCTCGTTCAGGATCAATGCCGCGAGCGAAATGACGTCAAACACCAAAAGCGAGCCATCGAGGTTTCCGAGCGCTGCTCGATCTGAACCTCGGTGCACGAGTATCAAACACCTTTATTTTATGCAAATGCATCGTGTTTTCATCGTTAAAACTCGTTTGGCAAGGATGACGCCAGCGACTTGTCGTCGTACCACAAAAACGTACGATCGAGTTTTGCAAGCGCTGCTCGCACGTAACCTCGGTGCAAGAGTGTCAAAAACCTTTATTTTATAGAAATTCATCGTGTTGCACCACTAAAACTCGTTTGGCATCGATGCCGCAAGCGAAATTTCGTCAGACCCCAAAAACGAGCGATCGAGGCTTGCGAGCGCTGCTCACACGTAACCTCGGTGCACGAGTGTCAAAAACCTTTATTGTATGCAAATGCAGCGTGTGGCATTCTTAAAACTCGTATGTCATCGATGCCGCGATCGAAATTTCATCGGAGCCCAATAACGAGACATCGAGGTTTCCGAGCGCTGCTCGTACGTAACCTCGGTGCACGATTGTCAATAACCTTTATTTTCTGCAAATGCATCGTGCTGCATCGTTAAAACTCGTTTGGCATCGATGCCGCGAGCGAAATTTCATCGGAGCCCAAAAACGAGACATCGAGGTTTCCGAGCGCTGCTCGCACGTAACCTCGGTGCACGAGTGTCAAACACCTTTATTTTATACAAATGCATCGTGTAGCATCGTTAAAACTCGTTTGGAATCGATGCCGCGAGCGAAATTTCATCGGAGCCCAAAAACGAGACATCGAGGTTTCCGAGCGCTGCTCGCACGTAACCTCGGTGCACGAGTGTCAAAAACCTTTATTTTATGCAAATGCATCGTGTTGCGTTGATAAAACTCGTACGGCATCGATGCCGCGAGCGAAATTTCATCGTAGCCCAAAAACGAAAGATCGAGGTTTCCGAGTGCTGCTCGTACGTAACCTCTGTGCACGAGTGTCAAAAACATTTATTTTATGCAAATGCATCGTGTTGCATCGTTAAAACTCAGTTGGTATTGATCGCGCGAGCGAATTTTCGTGGGAAACCAATAACAAACCATTGAAATTTGCGAGCGCTGCTCGCACGTAACCTCGGTGCAAGTATGTCTAAAACCTTTATTTTCTGCAAATGCATCGTGCTGCATCGTTAAAACTCGTTTGGCATCGATACCGCGAGCGAAATTTCATCGAAGCCCAAAAACGAGACATCGAGGTTTCCGTGCGCTGCTCTCACGTCACCTCGGTGCTCGAGTGTCAAGAAACTTTATTTTAAGCAAATGCAACGTGTTGCATCGTTAAAACTCGTTTGGCATCGATGTAGCAAGCGAAATTTTGTCGAACCCCAAAAAAGAGCGATCGAGGTTTGCGAGCGCTGCTCTCACGTAACCTCGGTGCACGGGTATCAAAAACCTTTATTTTATGCAAATGCACTGTGTTGCATCGTTGAAACTCGTTTAGGTACAATGCCGCGAGCGAAATGACGTCAAACACCAAAAGCGAGCCATCGAGGTTTCCGAGCGCTGCTCGCGCGTAACCTCGGTGCACGAATGTCAAAAACCTTTATTGTATGCAAATGCATCGTGTAGCATCGTTAAAACTCGTTTGGAATCGATGCCGCGAGCGAAATTTCATCGGAGCCCAAAAACGAGACATCGAGGTTTCCGAGCGCTGCTCGCACGTAACCTCGGTGCACGAGTGTCAAAAACCTTTATTTTATGCAAATGCATCGTGTTGCATTGATAAAACTCGTACGGCATCGATGCCGCGAGCGAAATTTCATCGTAGCCCAAAAACGAAAGATCGAGGTTTCCGTGCGCTGCTCGCACGTAACCTCGGTGCACCAGTGTCAAAAACCTTTATTATATGCAATTGCATCGTGTTGCAACGTGAAAACTCGTTTGGCATCGATGCCGTGAGCGAAAATTCATCACAGCCCAAAAACGAGACATCGAGGTTTCCGTGCGCTGCTCGCACGTAACCTCGGTGCACCAGTGTCAAAAATCTTTATTTTATGCAAATGCATCGTGTTGCAACGTGAAAACTCGTTTGGCATCGATGCCGTGAGCGAAAATTCATCACAGCTCAAAAACGAGACATCGAGGTTTCCGAGTGCTGCTCGTACGTAACCTCGATGCACGAATGTCAAAAACCTTTATTTTATGCAAATGCATCTTGTTGAATTGTTAAAACTCATTTGGCATTGATGGCGCGAGCGAATTTTCGTGGGAACCCAATAACGATCCATCGACGTTTGCGAGCGCTGTTCGCACGTAACCTCGGTGCAAGAGTGTCAAAAACCTTTATTTTATAGAAATTCATCGTGATGCATTTCAAATAAAACGCTAAAACTCGTTTGGCATCGATGCCGCAAGGGAAATTTCGTCAGACGCCAAAAACGAGCGATCGAGGTTTGCGGGCGCTGTTCTCACGTAACCTCGGTGAACGGGTGTTAAAAACGTTTATTTTATGGAAATGCATTCTGTTGCATCGTTGAAACTCGTTTACGATCAATGCCGCGAGCGAAATGACGTCAAACACCAAAAGCGAGACATCAAGGTTTCCGAGCGCTGCTCGCGCGTAACCTCGGTGCACGAGTGTCAAAAACCTTTACTGTATACAAATGCATCGTGTTGCAACGTTAAAACTGGTTTGGCATCGATGCCGTGAACGAAATTTCAACGGACCCCAAAAACGAGCCATCGAGGTTTCCGAGCGCTGCTCGAAAGTAACCTCGGTGCAAGAGTGTCAAAAACCTTTATTGTATGCAAATGCATAGTGTAGCATCGTTAAAACTCCATTGGCATTGATGGCGCGAGCGAATTTTCGTCGGACCCCAAAAACGAGCCATCGAGGTTTTCGAGCGCTGCTCGCACGTAACCTCGGTGCACGAGTGTCAAAAACCTTTATTTTATGCAAATGCATCGTGTTGCATTGATAAAACTCGTACGGCATCGATGCCGCGAGCGAAATTTCATCGTAGCCCAAAAAGGAAAGATCGAGGTTTCCGTGCGCTGCTCGCACGTAACCTCGGTGCACCAGTGTCAAAAACCTTTATTTTATGCAAATACATCGTGTTGCAACGTCAAAACTCGTTTGGCATCGATGCCGTGAGCGAAAATTCATCAGAGCCCAAAAACGAGACATCTAGGTTTCCGAGTGCTGCTCGTACGTAACCTCGGTGCACTAGTGTCAAAACCCTTTATTTTATGCAAATGCATCGTGTTGCATCGTTAAAACTAGTTTGGCATCGATTCCGTGAACGAAATTTCATCGGATCCAAAAACGAGACATCGAGGTTTCCGAGCGCTGCTCGCACGTAACCTCGGTCCACGAGTGTCAAAAACCCTGATTTTATGCAAATGCATCGTTTTGCATTGTTATAACTCGTATGGCATCGATGCTGCGAGCGAAATTTCATCGGAGCCCAAAAACGAGAGATCGAGTTTTGCGAGCGCTGTTCTCACGTAACCTCCGTGCACGGGTATCAAAACCCTTTATTTTATGCAAATGCACTGTGTTGCATCGTTGAAACTCGTTTAGGATCAATGCCGCGAGCGAAATGACGTCAAACACCAAAAGCGTTCCATCGAGGTTTCCGAGCGCTGCTCGCGCGTAACCTCGGTGCACGAGTGTCAAAAACCTTTATTGTCTGCAAATGCATCGTGTAGCATCGTTAAAACTCGTTTGGCATTGATGGTTCGAGCGAATTTTCGTCGGACCCCAAAAACGAGCCATCCAGGTTTCCGAGCGCTGCTCGCACGGCACTTCGGTGCACGAGTGTCAAAAACCTTTATTTTATGCAAATGCATCGTATTGCAACGTTAAAACTCGTTTGGCATCGATGCCGTGAACGAAATTTCAACGGACCACAAAAACGAGCCATCGAGGTTTCCGAACGCTGCTCGCAGGTAACCTCGGTGCACGAGTGTCAAAACCCTTTATTTCATGCAAATGCATCGTGCTGCATCGTTAAAACTCGTTTGGCATCGATGCCGTGAGCGAAAATTCATCACAGCCCAAAAACGAGACATCGAGGTTTCCGTGCGCTGCTCGCACGTAACCTCGGTGCACCAGTGTCAAAAACCTTTATTATATGCAATTGCATCGTGTTGCAACGTGAAAACTCGTTTGGCATCGATGCCGTGAGCGAAAATTCATCACAGCCCAAAAACGAGACATCGAGGTTTCCGTGCGCTGCTCGCACGTAACCTCGGTGCACCAGTGTCAAAAATCTTTATTTTATGCAAATGCATCGAGTTGCAACGTGAAAACTCGTTTGGCATCGATGCCGTGAGCGAAAATTCATCACAGCTCAAAAACGAGACATCGAGGTTTCCGAGTGCTGCTCGTACGTAACCTCGATGCACGAATGTCAAAAACCTTTATTTTATGCAAATGCATCTTGTTGAATTGTTAAAACTCATTTGGCATTGATGGCGCGAGCGAATTTTCGTGGGAACCCAATAACGATCCATCGACGTTTACGAGCGCTGTTCGCACGTAACCTCGGTGCAAGAGTGTCAAAAACCTTTATTTTATAGAAATTCATCGTGATGCATTTCAAATAAAACGCTAAAACTCGTTTGGCATCGATGCCGCAAGGGAAATTTCGTCAGACGCCAAAAACGAGCGATCGAGGTTTGCGGGCGCTGTTCTCACGTAACCTCGGTGAACGGGTGTTAAAAACGTTTATTTTATGGAAATGCATTCTGTTGCATCGTTGAAACTCGTTTACGATCAATGCCGCGAGCGAAATGACGTCAAACACCAAAAGCGAGACCTCGAGGTTTCCGAGCGCTGCTCGCGCGTAACCTCGGTGCACGATTGTCAAAAACCTTTACTGTATGCAAATGCATCGTGTTGCAACGTTAAAACTGGTTTGGCATCGATGCCGTGAACGAAATTTCAACGGACCCCAAAAACGAGCCATCGAGGTTTCCGAGCGCTGCTCGAAAGTAACCTCGGTGCAAGAGTGTCAAAAACCTTTATTGTATGCAAATGCATAGTGTAGCATCGTTAAAACTCCATTGGCATTGATGGCGCGAGCGAATTTTCGTCGGACCCCAAAAACGAGCCATCGAGGTTTTCGAGCGCTGCTCGCACGTAACCTCGGTGCACGAGTGTCAAAAACCTTTATTTTATGCAAATGCATCGTGTTGCATTGATAAAACTCGTACGGCATCGATGCCGCGAGCGAAATTTCATCGTAGCCCAAAAAGGAAAGATCGAGGTTTCCGTGCGCTGCTCGCACGTAACCTCGGTGCACCAGTGTCAAAAACCTTTATTTTATGCAAATACATCGTGTTGCAACGTCAAAACTCGTTTGGCATCGATGCCGTGAGCGAAAATTCATCAGAGCCCAAAAACGAGACATCGAGGTTTCCGAGTGCTGCTCGTACGTAACCTCGGTGCACTAGTGTCAAAACCCTTTATTTTATGCAAATGCATCGTGTTGCATCGTTAAAACTAGTTTGGCATCGATTCCGTGAACGAAATTTCATCGGATCCAAAAACGAGACATCGAGGTTTCCGAGCGCTGCTCGCACGTAACCTCGGTCCACGAGTGTCAAAAACCCTGATTTTATGCAAATGCATCGTTTTGCATTGTTATAACTCGTATGGCATCGATGCTGCGAGCGAAATTTCATCGGAGCCCAAAAACGAGAGATCGAGTTTTGCGAGCGCTGTTCTCACGTAACCTCCGTGCACGGGTATCAAAACCCTTTATTTTATGCAAATGCACTGTGTTGCATCGTTGAAACTCGTTTAGGATCAATGCCGCGAGCGAAATGACGTCAAACACCAAAAGCGTTCCAACGAGGTTTCCGAGCGCTGCTCGCGCGTAACCTCGGTGCACGAGTGTCAAAAACCTTTATTGTATGCAAATGCATCGTGTAGCATCGTTAAAACTCGTTTGGCATTGATGGTTCGAGCGAATTTTCGTCGGACCCCAAAAACGAGCCATCCAGGTTTCCGAGCGCTGCTCGCACGGCACTTCGGTGCACGAGTGTCAAAAACCTTTATTTTATGCAAATGCATCGTATTGCAACGTTAAAACTCGTTTGGCATCGATGCCGTGAACGAAATTTCAACGGACCACAAAAACGAGCCATCGAGGTTTCCGAACGCTGCTCGCAGGTAACCTCGGTGCACGAGTGTCAAAACCCTTTATTTCATGCAAATGCATCGTGCTGCATCGTTAAAACTCGTTTGGCATCGATGCCGTGAGCGAAAATTCATCAGACCCCAAAAACAAGCCATCGAGGTTTCCGAGCGCTGCTCGCACGTAACCTCGGTGCACGAGTGTCAAAAACCTTTATTTTATGCAAATGCATCGTGTTGAATTGTGAAAACTCGTTTGGCATCGATGCCGCGAGCGTCTTGGCGTCGTACCACAAAAACGTACCATCGAGTTTTGCAAGCGCTGCTCCCACGTACCCTCGGTGCACGAGTTTCAAAAACCTTTATTTTATGCAAATGCATCGTGTTGCATGGTTAAAACTCATTTAGCATTGATGGCCCGAGCGAATTTTCGTGGGAAACCAATAACAAATCATCGAAATTTGCGAGCGCTGCTCGCACGTAATCTCGGTGCAAGTATGTCAAAAACCTTTATTTTCTGCAAATGCATCGTGCTGCATCGTTAAAACTCGTTTGTCATGGATGCCGCGAGCGAAATTTCATCGAAGCCAAAAAACGAGACATCGAGGTTTCCGATCGCTGCTAGAACGTAACGTCGGTGCTCGAGTGTCAAGAAACTTTATTTTATGCAAATGCATCGTGTTGCATCGTTAAAACTCGTATGTCATCGATGCCGCGATCGAAATTTCATCGGAGCCCAAAAACGAGACATCGAGGTTTCCGAGCGCTGCTCGCTCGTAATCTCGTGTCAAGAACGTTTATTGTATGCAAATGCACTGTGTTGCATCGTTGAAACTCGTTTAGGATCAATGCCGCGAGCGAAATGACGTCAAACACCAAAAGCGTTCCATCGAGGTTTCCGAGCGCTGCTCGCGCGTAACCTCGGTGCACGAGTGTCAAAAACCTTTATTGTATGCAAATGCATCGTGTAGCATCGTTAAAACTCGTTTGGGATTGATGGTTCGAGCGAATTTTCGTCGGACCCCAAAAACGAGCCATCCAGGTTTCCGAGCGCTGCTCGCACGTAACCTCGGTGCACGAGTGTCAAAAAGCTTTATTTTATGCAAATGCATCGTGTTGCATTGATAAAACTCGTACGGCATCGATGCCGCGAGCGAAATTTCATCGTAGCCCAAAAACGAAAGATCGAGGTTTCCGTGCGCTGCTCGCACGTAACCGCGGTGCACCAGTGTCAAAAACCTTTATTTTATGCAAATACATCGTGTTGCAACGTTAAAACTCGTTTGGCATCGATGCCGTGAGCGAAAATTCATCAGAGCCCAAAAACGAGCCATCGAGGTTTCCGAACGCTGTTCGCAGGTAACCTCGGTGCACGAGTGTCAAAACCCTTTATTTCATGCAAATGCATCGTGCTGCATCGTTAAAACTCGTTTGGCATCGATGCCGCGAGCGTCTTGGCGTCGTACCACAAAAACGTACCATCAAGTTTTGCAAGCGCTGCTCGCACGTACCCTCGGTGCACGAGTTTCAAAAAACTTTATTTTATGCAAATGCATCGTGTTGCATGGTTAAAACTCGTTTGGCATTGATGGCGCCAGCGAATTTTCGTGGGATACCAATAACAAACCATTGAAATTTGCGAGCGCTGCTCCCACGTAACCTCGGTGCAAGTATGTCTAAAACCTTTATTTTCTGCAAATGCATCGTGCTGCATCGTTAAAACTCGTGTGGCATCGATGCCGCGAGCGAAATTTCATCGGAGCCCAAAAACGAGAGATCGAGGTTTCCGTGCGCTGCTCTCACGTCACCTCGGTGCTCGAGTGTCAAGAAACTTTATTTTATGCAAATGCAACGTGTTGCATCGTTAAAACTCGTTTGGCATCGATGCAGCAAGCGAAATTTTGTCGAACCCCAAAAAAGAGCGATCGAGGTTTGCGAGCGCTGCTCTCACGTAACCTCGGTGCACGGGTATCAAAAACCTTTATTTTATGCAAATGCACTGTATTGCATCGTTGAAACTCGTTTAGGTACAATGCCGCGAGCGAAATGACGTCAAACACCAAAAGCGAGACATCGAGGTTTCCGAGCGCTGCTCGCACGTAACCTCGGTGCACCAGTGTCAAAAAACTTTATTTTATGCAAATGCATCGTGTTGCATGGTTAAAACTCATTTGGCATTGATGGCGCGAGCGAATATTCGTGGGAAACCAATAACAAATCATCGAAATTTGCGAGCGCTGCTCGCACGTAATCTCGGTGCAAGTATGTCAAAAACCTTTATTTTCTGCAAATGCATCGTGTTGCATCGTTAAAACTCGTTTTGCATCGATGCCGTGAACGAAATTTCAACGGAACCCAAAAACGAGACATCGAGGTTTCCGAGCGCTGCTCGCTCGTAATCTTGTGTCAAGAACGTTTATTGTATGCAAATGCGTCGTGTACCATCGTTAAAACTCGTTTAGTATTGATGCCGCGAGCGAAATTTCATCGTAGCCCAAAAACGAAAGATCGAGGTTTCCGTGCGCTGCTCGCACGTAACCTCGGTGCAAGTATGTCTAAAACCTTTATTTTCTGCAAATGCATCGTGCTGCATCGTTAAAACTCGTTTGGCATCGATGCCGCAAGCGAAATTTTGTCGGACCCCAAAAAAGAGAGATCGAGGTTTGCGAGCGCTGCTCTCACGTAACCTCGGTGCACGAGTGTCAAGGACCTGTATTTTATGCAAATGCATTGTGTTGCATCCTTAAAACTCGTTTGGCATTAATGCCGTGAACGAAAATTCATCAGACACCAAAAAAGAGCCATTGAGGTTTCCGAGCGATACTCGCACGTAACCTCGGTACTCGAGTGTCAAAAACCTTTATTTTATGCAAATGCATTGTGTTGCATCGTTGAATCTCGTTCAGGATCAATGCCGCGAGCGAAATGACGTCAAACACCAAAAGCGAGCCATCGAGGTTTCCGAGCGCTGCTCGATCTGAACCTCGGTGCACGAGTATCAAACACCTTTATTTTATGCAAATGCATCGTGTTTTCATCGTTAAAACTCGTTTGGCAAGGATGACGCCAGCGACTTGTCGTCGTACCACAAAAACGTACGATCGAGTTTTGCAAGCGCTGCTCGCACGTAACCTCGGTGCAAGAGTGTCAAAAACCTTTATTTTATAGAAATTCATCGTGTTGCACCACTAAAACTCGTTTGGCATCGATGCCGCAAGCGAAATTTCGTCAGACCCCAAAAACGAGCGATCGAGGCTTGCGAGCGCTGCTCACACGTAACCTCGGTGCACGAGTGTCAAAAACCTTTATTGTATGCAAATGCAGCGTGTGGCATTCTTAAAACTCGTATGTCATCGATGCCGCGATCGAAATTTCATCGGAGCCCAATAACGAGACATCGAGGTTTCCGAGCGCTGCTCGTACGTAACCTCGGTGCACGATTGTCAATAACCTTTATTTTCTGCAAATGCATCGTGCTGCATCGTTAAAACTCGTTTGGCATCGATGCCGCGAGCGAAATTTCATCGGAGCCCAAAAACGAGACATCGAGGTTTCCGAGCGCTGCTCGCACGTAACCTCGGTGCACGAGTGTCAAAAACCTTTATTGTATGCAAATGCATCGTGTAGCATCGCTAAAACTCGTTTGGTATTGATGCCGCGAACGAAATTTCATCGGAGCCCAAAAACGAGACATCGAGGTTTCCGAGCGCTGCTCATACGTAACCTCGGTGCACGAGTGTCAAAAACCTTTATTTTATGCAAATTCATCGTGTTGCATTGATAAAACTCGTACGGCATCGATGCCGCGAGCGAAATTTCATCGTAGCCCAAAAACGAAAGATCGAGGTTTCCGTGCGCTGCTCGCACGTAACCTCGGTGCACCAGTGTCAAAAACCTTTATTTTATGCAAATGCATCGTGTTGCAACGTTAAAACTCGTTTGGCATCGATGCCGTGAGCGAAAATTCATCAGAGCCCAAAAGCGCGACATCGAGGTTTCCGTGCGCTGCTAGCACGTAACCTCGGTGCACCAGTGTCAAAAACCTTTATTGTATGCAAATGCATCGTGTTGCAACGTTAAAACTCGTTTGGCATCGATGCCGTGAGCGAAAATTCATCACAGCCCAAAAACGAGACATCGAGGTTTCCGAGTGCTGCTCGTACGTAACCTCGGTGCACGAGTGTCAAAAACCTTTATTTTATGCAAATGCATCGTGTTGCATTGTTAAAACTCGTATGGCATTGATGGCGCGAGCGAATTTTCGTGGGAAACCAATAACGAACCTTCGTAGTTTGCGAGCGATGCTAGCACGTAACCTCGGTGCAAGATTGTCAAGAACATTTATTTTCTATAAATGCATCGTGTAGCATCGTTAAAACTCGTTTGCCATCGATGCCGTGAACGAAATTTCAGCGGACCCCAAAAACGAGCCATCGAGGTTTGCGGGCGCTGCTCACACGTAACCTCGGTGCACGAGTGTCAAAAACCTTTATTGTATGCAAATGCAGCGTGTTGCATTCTTAAAACTCGTATGTCATCGATGACGCGATCGAAATTTCATCGGAGCCCAATAACGAGACATCGAGGTTTCCAAGCGCTGCTCGTACGTAACCTCGGTGCACGAGTGTCAAACACCTTTATTTTATAGAAATGCATCGTGTTGCATCACTAAAACTCGTTTGGCATCGATGCCGCAAGCGAAATTTCGTCAGACCCCAAAAACGAGCGATCGAGGTTTGCGGGCGCTGCTCACACGTAACCTCGGTGCACGAGTGTCAAAAACCTTTATTGTATGCAAATGCAGCGTGTTGCATTCTTAAAACTCGTATGTCATCGATGCCGCGATCGAAATTTCATCGGAGCCCAATAACGAGACATCGAGGTTTCCAAGCGCTGCTCGTACGTAACCTCGGTGCACGAGTGTCAAACACCTTTATTTTATGCAAATGCATCGTGTAGCGTCGTTAAAACTCGTTTGGAATCGATGCCGCGAGCGAAATTTCATCGGAGCCCAAAAACGAGACATCGAGGTTTCCGAGCGCTGCTCGCACGTAACCTCGGTGCACGAGTGTCAAAAACCTTTATTTTATGCAAATGCATCGTGTTGCATTGATAAAACTCGTACGGCATCGATGCCGCGAGCGAAATTTCATCGTAGCCCAAAAACGAAAGATCGAGGTTTCCGTGCGCTGCTCGCACGTAACCTCGGTGCACCAGTGTCAAAAACCTTTATTTTATGCAAATGCATCGTGTTGCAACGTTAAAACTCGTTTGGTATCGATGCCGTGAGCGAAAATTCATCAGAGCCCAAAAACGAGACGTCGAGGTTTCCGAGTGCTGCTCGTACGTAACCTCTGTGCACGAGTGTCAAAAACATTTATTTTATGCAAATGCATCGTGTTGCATTGTTAAAAGTCGTTTGGCATTGATAACGCGAGCGAATTTTCGTGGGAACCCAATAACGAACCATCAACGTTTGCGAGCACAGCTCGCACGTAACCTCGGTACAAGAATGTCCCTTTATTTTATAGAAATGCATCGTGTTGCATCGTTAAAACTCGTTTGGCATCGATGCCGTGAACGAAATTTCAACGGACCCCAAAAACGAGCCATCGAGGTTTCCGAACGCTGCTCGCAGGTAACCTCGGTGCACGAGTGTCAAAACCCTTTATTTCATGCAAATGCATCGTGCTGCATCGTTAAAACTCGTTTGGCATCGATGCCGTGAGCGAAAATTCATCAGACCCCAAAAACAAGCCATCGAGGTTTCCGAGCGCTGCTCGCACGTAACCTCGGTGCACGAGTGTCAAAAACCTTTATTTTATGCAAATGCATCGTGTTGAATTGTGAAAACTCGTTTGGCATCGATGCCGCGAGCGTCTTGGCGTCGTACCACAAAAACGTACCATCGAGTTTTGCAAGCGCTGCTCCCACGTACCCTCGGTGCACGAGTTTCAAAAACCTTTATTTTATGCAAATGCATCGTGTTGCATGGTTAAAACTCATTTGGCATTGATGGCGCGAGCGAATTTTCGTGGGAAACCAATAACAAATCATCGAAATTTGCGAGCGCTGCTCGCACGTAATCTCGGTGCAAGTATGTCAAAAACCTTTATTTTCTGCAAATGCATCGTGCTGCATCGTTAAAACTCGTTTAGCATCGATGCCGTGAACGAAATTTCAACGGACCCCAAAAACGAGACATCGCGGTTTCCGAGCGCTGCTCGCTCGTAATCTCGTGTCAAGAACGTTTATTGCATGCAAATGCATCGTGTAGCATCGTTAAAACTCGTTTAGTATTGATGGCGTGAGCGAATTTTCGTCGGACCACAAAAACGAGTCATCGAGGTTTCCGAGCGCTGCTCGCACGTAACCTCGGTGCACGAGTGTCAAAACCCTTTATTATACGCAAATGCATCGTGCTGCATCGTTAAAACTCGTTTGGCATCGATGCCGTGAGCGAAAATTCATCAGACCCCAAAAACAAGCCATCGAGGTTTCCGAGCGCTACTTGCACGTAACCTCGGTGCACGAGTGTCAAGAACATTTATTTTATGCAAATGCATCGTGTTGAATTGTGAAAACTCGTTTGGCATCGATGCCGCGAGCGAAATTTCATCGGAGGCCAAAAACGAGACATCGAGGTTTCCGAGCGCTGCTCGCACGTAACCTCGGTGCACGAGTGTCAAAAACCTTTATTGTATGCAAATGCATCGTGTAGCATCGCTAAAACTCGTTTGGTATTGATACCGCGAACGAAATTTCATCGGAGCCCAAAAACGAGACATCGAGGTTTCCGAGCGCTGCTCATACGTAACCTCGGTGCACGAGTGTCAAAAACCTTTATTTTATGCAAATTCATCGTGTTGCATTGATAAAACTCGTACGGCATCGATGCCGCGAGCGAAATTTCATCGTAGCCCAAAAACGAAAGATCGAGGTTTCCGTGCGCTGCTCGCACGTAACCTCGGTGCACCAGTGTCAAAAACCTTTATTTTATGCAAATGCATCGTGTTGCAACGTTAAAACTCGTTTGGCATCGATGCCGTGAGCGAAAATTCATCAGAGCCCAAAAGCGCGACATCGAGGTTTCCGTGCGCTGCTAGCACGTAACCTCGGTGCACCAGTGTCAAAAACCTTTATTGTATGCAAATGCATCGTGTTGCAACGTTAAAACTCGTTTGGCATCAATGCCGTGAGCGAAAATTCATTAGAGCCCAAAAACGAGACATCGAGGTTTCCGAGTGCTGCTCGTACGTAACCTCGGTGCACGAGTGTCAAAAACCTTTATTTTATGCAAATGCACTGTGTTGCATCGTTGAAACTCGTTTAGGATCAATGCCGCGAGCGAAATGACGTCAAACACCAAAAGCGAGCCATCGAGGTTTCCGAGCGCTGCTCGCACCTGACCTCGGTGCAGGAGTGTCAAAACCCTTTATTTTATGCAAATGCATCGTGTTGCAACGTGAAAACTCGTTTGGCATCGATGCCGTGAGCGAAAATTCATCACAGCCCAAAAACGAGACATGGAGGTTTCCGAGTGCTGCTCGTACGTAACCTCGGTGCACGAGTGTCAAAAACCTTTATTTTATGCAAATGCATCGTGTTGCATTGTTAAAACTCGTATGGCATTGATGGCGCGAGCGAATTTTCGTGGGAAACCAATAACGAACCATCGTAGTTTGCGAGCGATGCTCGCACGTAACCTCGGTGCAAGATTGTCAAGAACATTTATTTTCTATAAATGCATCGTGTAGCATCGTTAAAACTCGTTTGCCATCGATGCCGTGAACGAAATTTCAGCGGACCCCAAAAACGAGCCATCGAGGTTTGCGGGCGCTGCTCACACGTAACCTCGGTGCACGAGTGTCAAAAACCTTTATTGTATGCAAATGCAGCGTGTTGCATTCTTAAAACTCGTATGTCATCGATGCCGCGATCGAAATTTCATCGGAGCCCAATAACGAGACATCGAGGTTTCCAAGCGCTGCTCGTACGTAACCTCGGTGCACGAGTGTCAAACACCTTTATTTTATAGAAATGCATCGTGTTGCATCACTAAAACTCGTTTGGCATCGATGCCGCAAGCGAAATTTCGTCAGACCCCAAAAACGAGCGATCGAGGTTTGCGGGCGCTGCTCACACGTAACCTCGGTGCACGAGTGTCAAAAACCTTTATTGTATGCAAATGCAGCGTGTTGCATTCTTAAAACTCGTATGTCATCGATGCCGCGATCGAAATTTCATCGGAGCCCAATAACGAGACATCGAGGTTTCCAAGCGCTGCTCGTACGTAACCTCGGTGCACGAGTGTCAAACACCTTTATTTTATGCAAATGCATCGTGTAGCGTCGTTAAAACTCGTTTGGAATCGATGCCGCGAGCGAAATTTCATCGGAGCCCAAAAACGAGACATCGAGGTTTCCGAGCGCTGCTCGCACGTAACCTCGGTGCACGAGTGTCAAAAACCTTTATTTTATGCAAATGCATCGTGCTGCATCGTTAAAACTCGTATGGCATCGATGCCGCGAGCGAAATTTCATCGTAGCCCAAAAAGGAAAGATCGAGGTTTCCGTGCGCTGCTCGCACGTAACCTCGGTGCACCAGTGTCAAAAACCTTTATTTTATGCAAATACATCGTGTTGCAACGTCAAAACTCGTTTGGCATCGATGCCGTGAGCGAAAATTCATCAGAGCCCAAAAACGAGACATCGAGGTTTCCGAGTGCTGCTCGTACGTAACCTCGGTGCACTAGTGTCAAAACCCTTTATTTTATGCAAATGCATCGTGTTGCATCGTTAAAACTAGTTTGGCATCGATTCCGTGAACGAAATTTCATCGGATCCAAAAACGAGACATCGAGGTTTCCGAGCGCTGCTCGCACGTAACCTCGGTCCACGAGTGTCAAAAACCCTGATTTTATGCAAATGCATCGTTTTGCATTGTTATAACTCGTATGGCATCGATGCTGCGAGCGAAATTTCATCGGAGCCCAAAAACGAGAGATCGAGTTTTGCGAGCGCTGTTCTCACGTAACCTCCGTGCACGGGTATCAAAACCCTTTATTTTATGCAAATGCACTGTGTTGCATCGTTGAAACTCGTTTAGGATCAATGCCGCGAGCGAAATGACGTCAAACACCAAAAGCGTTCCATCGAGGTTTCCGAGCGCTGCTCGCGCGTAACCTCGGTGCACGAGTGTCAAAAACCTTTATTGTATGCAAATGCATCGTGTAGCATCGTTAAAACTCGTTTGGCATTGATGGTTCGAGCGAATTTTCGTCGGACCCCAAAAACGAGCCATCCAGGTTTCCGAGCGCTGCTCGCACGGCACTTCGGTGCACGAGTGTCAAAAACCTTTATTTTATGCAAATGCATCGTGTTGAATTGTGAAAACTCGTTTGGCATCGATGTCGCGAGCGTCTTGGCGTCGTACCACAAAAACGTACCATCGAGTTTTGCAAGCGCTGCTCCCACGTACCCTCGGTGCACGAGTTTCAAAAACCTTTATTTTATGCAAATGCATCGTGTTGCATGGTTAAAACTCATTTAGCATTGATGGCCCGAGCGAATTTTCGTGGGAAACCAATAACAAATCATCGAAATTTGCGAGCGCTGCTCGCACGTAATCTCGGTGCAAGTATGTCAAAAACCTTTATTTTCTGCAAATGCATCGTGCTGCATCGTTAAAACTCGTTTGTCATGGATGCCGCGAGCGAAATTTCATCGAAGCCAAAAAACGAGACATCGAGGTTTCCGAGCGCTGCTAGAACGTAACGTCGGTGCTCGAGTGTCAAGAAACTTTATTTTATGCAAATGCATCGTGTTGCATTGTTAAAACTCGTTTTGCATCGATGCCGTGAACGAAATTTCAACGGACCCCAAAAACGAGACATCGAGGTTTCCGAGCGCTGCTCGCTCGTAATCTCGTGTCAAGAACGTTTATTGTATGCAAATGCACTGTGTTGCATCGTTGAAACTCGTTTAGGATCAATGCCGCGAGCGAAATGACGTCAAACACCAAAAGCGTTCCATCGAGGTTTCCGAGCGCTGCTCGCGCGTAACCTCGGTGCACGAGTGTCAAAAACCTTTATTGTATGCAAATGCATCGTGTAGCATCGTTAAAACTCGTTTGGGATTGATGGTTCGAGCGAATTTTCGTCGGACCCCAAAAACGAGCCATCCAGGTTTCCGAGCGCTGCTCGCACGTAACCTCGGTGCACGAGTGTCAAAAAGCTTTATTTTATGCAAATGCATCGTGTTGCATTGATAAAACTCGTACGGCATCGATGCCGCGAGCGAAATTTCATCGTAGCCCAAAAACGAAAGATCGAGGTTTCCGTGCGCTGCTCGCACGTAACCGCGGTGCACCAGTGTCAAAAACCTTTATTTTATGCAAATACATCGTGTTGCAACGTTAAAACTCGTTTGGCATCGATGCCGTGAGCGAAAATTCATCAGAGCCCAAAAACGAGCCATCGAGGTTTCCGAACGCTGTTCGCAGGTAACCTCGGTGCACGAGTGTCAAAACCCTTTATTTCATGCAAATGCATCGTGCTGCATCGTTAAAACTCGTTTGGCATCGATGCCGCGAGCGTCTTGGCGTCGTACCACAAAAACGTACCATCAAGTTTTGCAAGCGCTGCTCGCACGTACCCTCGGTGCACGAGTTTCAAAAAACTTTATTTTATGCAAATGCATCGTGTTGCATGGTTAAAACTCGTTTGGCATTGATGGCGCCAGCGAATTTTCGTGGGATACCAATAACAAACCATTGAAATTTGCGAGCGCTGCTCCCACGTAACCTCGGTGCAAGTATGTCTAAAACCTTTATTTTCTGCAAATGCATCGTGCTGCATCGTTAAAACTCGTATGGCATCGATGCCGCGAGCGAAATTTCATCGGAGCCCAAAAACGAGAGATCGAGGTTTCCGTGCGCTGCTCTCACGTCACCTCGGTGCTCGAGTGTCAAGAAACTTTATTTTATGCAAATGCAACGTGTTGCATCGTTAAAACTCGTTTGGCATCGATGCAGCAAGCGAAATTTTGTCGAACCCCAAAAAAGAGCGATCGAGGGTTGCGAGCGCTGCTCTCACGTAACCTCGGTGAACGGGTATCAAAAACCTTTATTTTATGCAAATGCACTGTATTGCATCGTTGAAACTCGTTTAGGTACAATGCCGCGAGCGAAATGACGTCAAACACCAAAAGCGAGACATCGAGGTTTCCGAGCGCTGCTCGCACGTAACCTCGGTGCACCAGTGTCAAAAAACTTTATTTTATGCAAATGCATCGTGTTGCATGGTTAAAACTCATTTGGCATTGATGGCGCGAGCGAATATTCGTGGGAAACCAATAACAAATCATCGAAATTTGCGAGCGCTGCTCGCACGTAATCTCGGTGCAAGTATGTCAAAAACCTTTATTTTCTGCAAATGCATCGTGTTGCATCGTTAAAACTCGTTTTGCATCGATGCCGTGAACGAAATTTCAACGGAACCCAAAAACGAGACATCGAGGTTTCCGAGCGCTGCTCGCTCGTAATCTCGTGTCAAGAACGTTTATTGTATGCAAATGCACTGTGTTGCATCGTTGAAACTCGTTTAGGATCAATGCCGCGAGCGAAATGACGTCAAACACCAAAAGCGTTCCATCGAGGTTTCCGAGCGCTGCTCGCGCGTAACCTCGGTGCACGAGTGTCAAAAACCTTTATTGTATGCAAATGCATCGTGTAGCATCGTTAAAACTCGTTTGGGATTGATGGTTCGAGCGAATTTTCGTCGGACCCCAAAAACGAGCCATCCAGGTTTCCGAGCGCTGCTCGCACGTAACCTCGGTGCACGAGTGTCAAAAAGCTTTATTTTATGCAAATGCATCGTGTTGCATTGATAAAACTCGTACGGCATCGATGCCGCGAGCGAAATTTCATCGTAGCCCAAAAACGAAAGATCGAGGTTTCCGTGCGCTGCTCGCACGTAACCGCGGTGCACCAGTGTCAAAAACCTTTATTTTATGCAAATACATCGTGTTGCAACGTTAAAACTCGTTTGGCATCGATGCCGTGAGCGAAAATTCATCAGAGCCCAAAAACGAGCCATCGAGGTTTCCGAACGCTGTTCGCAGGTAACCTCGGTGCACGAGTGTCAAAACCCTTTATTTCATGCAAATGCATCGTGCTGCATCGTTAAAACTCGTTTGGCATCGATGCCGCGAGCGTCTTGGCGTCGTACCACAAAAACGTACCATCAAGTTTTGCAAGCGCTGCTCGCACGTACCCTCGGTGCACGAGTTTCAAAAAACTTTATTTTATGCAAATGCATCGTGTTGCATGGTTAAAACTCGTTTGGCATTGATGGCGCCAGCGAATTTTCGTGGGATACCAATAACAAACCATTGAAATTTGCGAGCGCTGCTCCCACGTAACCTCGGTGCAAGTATGTCTAAAACCTTTATTTTCTGCAAATGCATCGTGCTGCATCGTTAAAACTCGTATGGCATCGATGCCGCGAGCGAAATTTCATCGGAGCCCAAAAACGAGAGATCGAGGTTTCCGTGCGCTGCTCTCACGTCACCTCGGTGCTCGAGTGTCAAGAAACTTTATTTTATGCAAATGCAACGTGTTGCATCGTTAAAACTCGTTTGGCATCGATGCAGCAAGCGAAATTTTGTCGAACCCCAAAAAAGAGCGATCGAGGGTTGCGAGCGCTGCTCTCACGTAACCTCGGTGCACGGGTATCAAAAACCTTTATTTTATGCAAATGCACTGTATTGCATCGTTGAAACTCGTTTAGGTACAATGCCGCGAGCGAAATGACGTCAAACACCAAAAGCGAGACATCGAGGTTTCCGAGCGCTGCTCGCACGTAACCTCGGTGCACCAGTGTCAAAAAACTTTATTTTATGCAAATGCATCGTGTTGCATGGTTAAAACTCATTTGGCATTGATGGCGCGAGCGAATATTCGTGGGAAACCAATAACAAATCATCGAAATTTGCGAGCGCTGCTCGCACGTAATCTCGGTGCAAGTATGTCAAAAACCTTTATTTTCTGCAAATGCATCGTGTTGCATCGTTAAAACTCGTTTTGCATCGATGCCGTGAACGAAATTTCAACGGAACCCAAAAACGAGACATCGAGGTTTCCGAGCGCTGCTCGCTCGTAATCTTGTGTCAAGAACGTTTATTGTATGCAAATGCGTCGTGTAGCATCGTTAAAACTCGTTTAGTATTGATGCCGCGAGCGAAATTTCATCGTAGCCCAAAAACGAAAGATCGAGGTTTCCGTGCGCTGCTCGCACGTAACCTCGGTGCAAGTATGTCTAAAACCTTTATTTTCTGCAAATGCATCGTGCTGCATCGTTAAAACTCGTTTGGCATCGATGCCGCAAGCGAAATTTTGTCGGACCCCAAAAAAGAGAGATCGAGGTTTGCGAGCGCTGCTCTCACGTAACCTCGGTGCACGAGTGTCAAGGACCTGTATTTTATGCAAATGCATTGTGTTGCATCCTTAAAACTCGTTTGGCATTAATGCCGTGAACGAAAATTCATCAGACACCAAAAAAGAGCCATTGAGGTTTCCGAGCGATACTCGCACGTAACCTCGGTACTCGAGTGTCAAAAACCTTTATTTTATGCAAATGCATTGTGTTGCATCGTTGAATCTCGTTCAGGATCAATGCCGCGAGCGAAATGACGTCAAACACCAAAAGCGAGCCATCGAGGTTTCCGAGCGCTGCTCGATCTGAACCTCGGTGCACGAGTATCAAACACCTTTATTTTATGCAAATGCATCGTGTTTTCATCGTTAAAACTCGTTTGGCAAGGATGACGCCAGCGACTTGTCGTCGTACCACAAAAACGTACGATCGAGTTTTGCAAGCGCTGCTCGCACGTAACCTCGGTGCAAGAGTGTCAAAAACCTTTATTTTATAGAAATTCATCGTGTTGCACCACTAAAACTCGTTTGGCATCGATGCCGCAAGCGAAATTTCGTCAGACCCCAAAAACGAGCGATCGAGGCTTGCGAGCGCTGCTCACACGTAACCTCGGTGCACGAGTGTCAAAAACCTTTATTGTATGCAAATGCAGCGTGTGGCATTCTTAAAACTCGTATGTCATCGATGCCGCGATCGAAATTTCATCGGAGCCCAATAACGAGACATCGAGGTTTCCGAGCGCTGCTCGTACGTAACCTCGGTGCACGATTGTCAATAACCTTTATTTTCTGCAAATGCATCGTGCTGCATCGTTAAAACTCGTTTGGCATCGATGCCGCGAGCGAAATTTCATCGGAGCCCAAAAACGAGACATCGAGGTTTCCGAGCGCTGCTCGCACGTAACCTCGGTGCACGAGTGTCAAACACCTTTATTTTATGCAAATGCATCGTGTAGCATCGTTAAAACTCGTTTGGAATCGATGCCGCGAGCGAAATTTCATCGGAGCCCAAAAACGAGACATCGAGGTTTCCGAGCGCTGCTCGCACGTAACCTCGGTGCACGAGTGTCAAAAACCTTTATTTTATGCAAATGCATCGTGTTGCGTTGATAAAACTCGTACGGCATCGATGCCGCGAGCGAAATTTCATCGTAGCCCAAAAACGAAAGATCGAGGTTTCCGAGTGCTGCTCGTACGTAACCTCTGTGCACGAGTGTCAAAAACATTTATTTTATGCAAATGCATCGTGTTGCATCGTTAAAACTCATTTGGTATTGATCGCGCGAGCGAATTTTCGTGGGAAACCAATAACAAACCATTGAAATTTGCGAGCGCTGCTCGCACGTAACCTCGGTGCAAGTATGTCTAAAACCTTTATTTTCTGCAAATGCATCGTGCTGCATCGTTAAAACTCGTTTGGCATCGATGCCGCGAGCGAAATTTCATCGAAGCCCAAAAACGAGACATCGAGGTTTCCGTGCGCTGCTCTCACGTCACCTCGGTGCTCGAGTGTCAAGAAACTTTATTTTAAGCAAATGCAACGTGTTGCATCGTTAAAACTCGTTTGGCATCGATGTAGCAAGCGAAATTTTGTCGAACCCCAAAAAAGAGCGATCGAGGTTTGCGAGCGCTGCTCTCACGTAACCTCGGTGCACGGGTATCAAAAACCTTTATTTTATGCAAATGCACTGTGTTGCATCGTTGAAACTCGTTTAGGTACAATGCCGCGAGCGAAATGACGTCAAACACCAAAAGCGAGCCATCGAGGTTTCCGAGCGCTGCTCGCGCGTAACCTCGGTGCACGAATGTCAAAAACCTTTATTGTATGCAAATGCATCGTGTAGCATCGTTAAAACTCGTTTGGAATCGATGCCGCGAGCGAAATTTCATCGGAGCCCAAAAACGAGACATCGAGGTTTCCGAGCGCTGCTCGCACGTAACCTCGGTGCACGAGTGTCAAAAACCTTTATTTTATGCAAATGCATCGTGTTGCATTGATAAAACTCGTACGGCATCGATGCCGCGAGCGAAATTTCATCGTAGCCCAAAAACGAAAGATCGAGGTTTCCGTGCGCTGCTCGCACGTAACCTCGGTGCACCAGTGTCAAAAACCTTTATTATATGCAATTGCATCGTGTTGCAACGTGAAAACTCGTTTGGCATCGATGCCGTGAGCGAAAATTCATCACAGCCCAAAAACGAGACATCGAGGTTTCCGTGCGCTGCTCGCACGTAACCTCGGTGCACCAGTGTCAAAAATCTTTATTTTATGCAAATGCATCGTGTTGCAACGTGAAAACTCGTTTGGCATCGATGCCGTGAGCGAAAATTCATCACAGCTCAAAAACGAGACATCGAGGTTTCCGAGTGCTGCTCGTACGTAACCTCGATGCACGAATGTCAAAAACCTTTATTTTATGCAAATGCATCTTGTTGAATTGTTAAAACTCATTTGGCATTGATGGCGCGAGCGAATTTTCGTGGGAACCCAATAACGATCCATCGACGTTTGCGAGCGCTGTTCGCACGTAACCTCGGTGCAAGAGTGTCAAAAACCTTTATTTTATAGAAATTCATCGTGATGCATTTCAAATAAAACGCTAAAACTCGTTTGGCATCGATGCCGCAAGGGAAATTTCGTCAGACGCCAAAAACGAGCGATCGAGGTTTGCGGGCGCTGTTCTCACGTAACCTCGGTGAACGGGTGTTAAAAACGTTTATTTTATGGAAATGCATTCTGTTGCATCGTTGAAACTCGTTTACGATCAATGCCGCGAGCGAAATGACGTCAAACACCAAAAGCGAGACATCAAGGTTTCCGAGCGCTGCTCGCGCGTAACCTCGGTGCACGAGTGTCAAAAACCTTTACTGTATACAAATGCATCGTGTTGCAACGTTAAAACTGGTTTGGCATCGATGCCGTGAACGAAATTTCAACGGACCCCAAAAACGAGCCATCGAGGTTTCCGAGCGCTGCTCGAAAGTAACCTCGGTGCAAGAGTGTCAAAAACCTTTATTGTATGCAAATGCATAGTGTAGCATCGTTAAAACTCCATTGGCATTGATGGCGCGAGCGAATTTTCGTCGGACCCCAAAAACGAGCCATCGAGGTTTTCGAGCGCTGCTCGCACGTAACCTCGGTGCACGAGTGTCAAAAACCTTTATTTTATGCAAATGCATCGTGTTGCATTGATAAAACTCGTACGGCATCGATGCCGCGAGCGAAATTTCATCGTAGCCCAAAAAGGAAAGATCGAGGTTTCCGTGCGCTGCTCGCACGTAACCTCGGTGCACCAGTGTCAAAAACCTTTATTTTATGCAAATACATCGTGTTGCAACGTCAAAACTCGTTTGGCATCGATGCCGTGAGCGAAAATTCATCAGAGCCCAAAAACGAGACATCTAGGTTTCCGAGTGCTGCTCGTACGTAACCTCGGTGCACTAGTGTCAAAACCCTTTATTTTATGCAAATGCATCGTGTTGCATCGTTAAAACTAGTTTGGCATCGATTCCGTGAACGAAATTTCATCGGATCCAAAAACGAGACATCGAGGTTTCCGAGCGCTGCTCGCACGTAACCTCGGTCCACGAGTGTCAAAAACCCTGATTTTATGCAAATGCATCGTTTTGCATTGTTATAACTCGTATGGCATCGATGCTGCGAGCGAAATTTCATCGGAGCCCAAAAACGAGAGATCGAGTTTTGCGAGCGCTGTTCTCACGTAACCTCCGTGCACGGGTATCAAAACCCTTTATTTTATGCAAATGCACTGTGTTGCATCGTTGAAACTCGTTTAGGATCAATGCCGCGAGCGAAATGACGTCAAACACCAAAAGCGTTCCATCGAGGTTTCCGAGCGCTGCTCGCGCGTAACCTCGGTGCACGAGTGTCAAAAACCTTTATTGTCTGCAAATGCATCGTGTAGCATCGTTAAAACTCGTTTGGCATTGATGGTTCGAGCGAATTTTCGTCGGACCCCAAAAACGAGCCATCCAGGTTTCCGAGCGCTGCTCGCACGGCACTTCGGTGCACGAGTGTCAAAAACCTTTATTTTATGCAAATGCATCGTATTGCAACGTTAAAACTCGTTTGGCATCGATGCCGTGAACGAAATTTCAACGGACCACAAAAACGAGCAATCGAGGTTTCCGAACGCTGCTCGCAGGTAACCTCGGTGCACGAGTGTCAAAACCCTTTATTTCATGCAAATGCATCGTGCTGCATCGTTAAAACTCGTTTGGCATCGATGCCGTGAGCGAAAATTCATCAGACCCCAAAAACAAGCCATCGAGGTTTCCGAGCGCTGCTCGCACGTAACCTCGGTGCACGAGTGTCAAAAACCTTTATTTTATGCAAATGCATCGTGTTGCATGGTTAAAACTCATTTAGCATTGATGGCCCGAGCGAATTTTCGTGGGAAACCAATAACAAATCATCGAAATTTGCGAGCGCTGCTCGCACGTAATCTCGGTGCAAGTATGTCAAAAACCTTTATTTTCTGCAAATGCATCGTGCTGCATCGTTAAAACTCGTTTGTCATGGATGCCGCGAGCGAAATTTCATCGAAGCCAAAAAACGAGACATCGAGGTTTCCGAGCGCTGCTAGAACGTAACGTCGGTGCTCGAGTGTCAAGAAACTTTATTTTATGCAAATGCATCGTGTTGCATCGTTAAAACTCGTTTTGCATCGATGCCGTGAACGAAATTTCAACGGACCCCAAAAACGAGACATCGAGGTTTCCGAGCGCTGCTCGCTCGTAATCTCGTGTCAAGAACGTTTATTGTATGCAAATGCACTGTGTTGCATCGTTGAAACTCGTTTAGGATCAATGCCGCGAGCGAAATGACGTCAAACACCAAAAGCGTTCCATCGAGGTTTCCGAGCGCTGCTCGCGCGTAACCTCGGTGCACGAGTGTCAAAAACCTTTATTGTATGCAAATGCATCGTGTAGCATCGTTAAAACTCGTTTGGGATTGATGGTTCGAGCGAATTTTCGTCGGACCCCAAAAACGAGCCATCCAGGTTTCCGAGCGCTGCTCGCACGTAACCTCGGTGCACGAGTGTCAAAAAGCTTTATTTTATGCAAATGCATCGTGTTGCATTGATAAAACTCGTACGGCACCGATGCCGCGAGCGAAATTTCATCGTAGCCCAAAAACGAAAGATCGAGGTTTCCGTGCGCTGCTCGCACGTAACCGCGGTGCACCAGTGTCAAAAACCTTTATTTTATGCAAATACATCGTGTTGCAACGTTAAAACTCGTTTGGCATCGATGCCGTGAGCGAAAATTCATCAGAGCCCAAAAACGAGCCATTGAGGTTTCCGAACGCTGTTCGCAGGTAACCTCGGTGCACGAGTGTCAAAACCCTTTATTTCATGCAAATGCATCGTGCTGCATCGTTAAAACTCGTTTGGCATTGATGCCGTGAGCGAAAATTCATCAGACCCCAAAAACAAGCCATCGAGGTTTCCGAGCGCTGCTCGCACGTAACCTCGGTGCACGAGTGTCAAAAACCTTTATTTTATGCAAATGCATCGTGTTGAATTGTGAAAACTCGTTTGGCATCGATGCCGCGAGCGTCTTGGCGTCGTACCACAAAAACGTACCATCGAGTTTTGCAAGCGCTGCTCCCACGTACCCTCGGTGCACGAGTTTCAAAAACCTTTATTTTATGCAAATGCATCGTGTTGCATGATTAAAACTCATTTGGCATTGATGGCCCGAGCGAATTTTCGTGGGAAACCAATAACAAATCATCGAAATTTGCGAGCGCTGCTCGCACGTAATCTCGGTGCAAGTATGTCAAAAACCTTTATTTTCTGCAAATGCATCGTGCTGCATCGTTAAAACTCGTTTGGCATGGATGCCGCGAGCGAAATTTCATCGAAGCCAAAAAACGAGACATCGAGGTTTCCGAGCGCTGCTCGCACGTAACCTCGGTGCACCAGTGTCAAAAAACTTTATTTTATGCAAATGCATCGTGTTGCATCGTTAAAACTCGTTTTGCATCGATGCCGTGAACGAAATTTCAACGGACCCCAAAAACGAGACATCGAGGTTTCCGAGTGCTGCTCGCACGTAACCTCGCTGCACGAGTGTCAAAACCCTTTATTATACGCAAATGTATCGTGCTGCATCGTTAAAACTCGTTTGGCATCAATGCCGTGAGCGAAAATTCATTAGAGCCCAAAAACGAGACATCGAGGTTTCCGAGTGCTGCTCGTACGTAACCTCGGTGCACGAGTGTCAAAAACCTTTATTTTATGCAAATGCACTGTGTTGCATCGTTGAAACTCGTTTAGGATCAATGCCGCGAGCGAAATGACGTCAAACACCAAAAGCGAGCCATCGAGGTTTCCGAGCGCTGCTCGCACCTGACCTCGGTGCAGGAGTGTCAAAACCCTTTATTTTATGCAAATGCATCGTGTTGCATTGTTAAAACTCGTAAGGCATTGATGGCGCGAGCGAATTTTCGTGGGAAACCAATAACGAACCATCGTAGTTTGCGAGCGATGCTAGCACGTAACCTCGGTGCAAGATTGTCAAGAACATTTATTTTCTATAAATGCATCGTGTAGCATCGTTAAAACTCGTTTGCCATCGATGCCGTGAACGAAATTTCAGCGGACCCCAAAAACGAGCCATCGAGGTTTGCGGGCGCTGCTCACACGTAACCTCGGTGCACGAGTGTCAAAAACCTTTATTGTATGCAAATGCAGCGTGTTGCATTCTTAAAACTCGTATGTCATCGATGACGCGATCGAAATTTCATCGGAGCCCAATAACGAGACATCGAGGTTTCCAAGCGCTGCTCGTACGTAACCTCGGTGAACGAGTGTCAAACACCTTTATTTTATAGAAATGCATCGTGTTGCATCACTAAAACTCGTTTGGCATCGATGCCGCAAGCGAAATTTCGTCAGACCCCAAAAACGAGCGATCGAGGTTTGCGGGCGCTGCTCACACGTAACCTCGGTGCACGAGTGTCAAAAACCTTTATTGTATGCAAATGCAGCGTGTTGCATTCTTAAAACTCGTATGTCATCGATGCCGCGATCGAAATTTCATCGGAGCCCAATAACGAGACATCGAGGTTTCCAAGCGCTGCTCGTACGTAACCTCGGTGCACGAGTGTCAAACACCTTTATTTTATGCAAATGCATCGTGTAGCGTCGTTAAAACTCGTTTGGAATCGATGCCGCGAGCGAAATTTCATCGTAGCCCAAAAACGAAAGATCGAGGTTTCCGTGCGCTGCTCGCACGTAACCTCGGTGCACCAGTGTCAAAAACCTTTATTTTATGCAAATGCATCGTGTTGCAACGTTAAAACTCGTTTGGCATCGATGTAGCAAGCGAAATTTTGTCGAACCCCAAAAAAGAGCGATCGAGGTTTGCGAGCGCTGCTCTCACGTAACCTCGGTGCACGGGTATCAAAAACCTTTATTTTATGCAAATGCACTGTGTTGCATCGTTGAAACTCGTTTAGGTACAATGCCGCGAGCGAAATGACGTCAAACACCAAAAGCGAGCCATCGAGGTTTCCGAGCGCTGCTCGCGCGTAACCTCGGTGCACGAATGTCAAAAACCTTTATTGTATGCAAATGCATCGTGTAGCATCGTTAAAACTCGTTTGGAATCGATGCCGCGAGCGAAATTTCATCGGAGCCCAAAAACGAGACATCGAGGTTTCCGAGCGCTGCTCGCACGTAACCTCGGTGCACGAGTGTCAAAAACCTTTATTTTATGCAAATGCATCGTGTTGCATTGATAAAACTCGTACGGCATCGATGCCGCGAGCGAAATTTCATCGTAGCCCAAAAACGAAAGATCGAGGTTTCCGTGCGCTGCTCGCACGTAACCTCGGTGCACCAGTGTCAAAAACCTTTATTATATGCAATTGCATCGTGTTGCAACGTGAAAACTCGTTTGGCATCGATGCCGTGAGCGAAAATTCATCACAGCCCAAAAACGAGACATCGAGGTTTCCGTGCGCTGCTCGCACGTAACCTCGGTGCACCAGTGTCAAAAATCTTTATTTTATGCAAATGCATCGTGTTGCAACGTGAAAACTCGTTTGGCATCGATGCCGTGAGCGAAAATTCATCACAGCTCAAAAACGAGACATCGAGGTTTCCGAGTGCTGCTCGTACGTAACCTCGATGCACGAATGTCAAAAACCTTTATTTTATGCAAATGCATCTTGTTGAATTGTTAAAACTCATTTGGCATTGATGGCGCGAGCGAATTTTCGTGGGAACCCAATAACGATCCATCGACGTTTGCGAGCGCTGTTCGCACGTAACCTCGGTGCAAGAGTGTCAAAAACCTTTATTTTATAGAAATTCATCGTGATGCATTTCAAATAAAACGCTAAAACTCGTTTGGCATCGATGCCGCAAGGGAAATTTCGTCAGACGCCAAAAACGAGCGATCGAGGTTTGCGGGCGCTGTTCTCACGTAACCTCGGTGAACGGGTGTTAAAAACGTTTATTTTATGGAAATGCATTCTGTTGCATCGTTGAAACTCGTTTACGATCAATGCCGCGAGCGAAATGACGTCAAACACCAAAAGCGAGACATCGAGGTTTCCGAGCGCTGCTCGCGCGTAACCTCGGTGCACGATTGTCAAAAACCTTTACTGTATGCAAATGCATCGTGTTGCAACGTTAAAACTGGTTTGGCATCGATGCCGTGAACGAAATTTCAACGGACCCCAAAAACGAGCCATCGAGGTTTCCGAGCGCTGCTCGAAAGTAACCTCGGTGCAAGAGTGTCAAAAACCTTTATTGTATGCAAATGCATAGTGTAGCATCGTTAAAACTCCATTGGCATTGATGGCGCGAGCGAATTTTCGTCGGACCCCAAAAACGAGCCATCGAGGTTTTCGAGCGCTGCTCGCACGTAACCTCGGTGCACGAGTGTCAAAAACCTTTATTTTATGCAAATGCATCGTGTTGCATTGATAAAACTCGTACGGCATCGATGCCGCGAGCGAAATTTCATCGTAGCCCAAAAAGGAAAGATCGAGGTTTCCGTGCGCTGCTCGCACGTAACCTCGGTGCACCAGTGTCAAAAACCTTTATTTTATGCAAATACATCGTGTTGCAACGTCAAAACTCGTTTGGCATCGATGCCGTGAGCGAAAATTCATCAGAGCCCAAAAACGAGACATCGAGGTTTCCGAGTGCTGCTCGTACGTAACCTCGGTGCACTAGTGTCAAAACCCTTTATTTTATGCAAATGCATCGTGTTGCATCGTTAAAACTAGTTTGGCATCGATTCCGTGAACGAAATTTCATCGGATCCAAAAACGAGACATCGAGGTTTCCGAGCGCTGCTCGCACGTAACCTCGGTCCACGAGTGTCAAAAACCCTGATTTTATGCAAATGCATCGTTTTGCATTGTTATAACTCGTATGGCATCGATGCTGCGAGCGAAATTTCATCGGAGCCCAAAAACGAGAGATCGAGTTTTGCGAGCGCTGTTCTCACGTAACCTCCGTGCACGGGTATCAAAACCCTTTATTTTATGCAAATGCACTGTGTTGCATCGTTGAAACTCGTTTAGGATCAATGCCGCGAGCGAAATGACGTCAAACACCAAAAGCGTTCCAACGAGGTTTCCGAGCGCTGCTCGCGCGTAACCTCGGTGCACGAGTGTCAAAAACCTTTATTGTATGCAAATGCATCGTGTAGCATCGTTAAAACTCGTTTGGCATTGATGGTTCGAGCGAATTTTCGTCGGACCCCAAAAACGAGCCATCCAGGTTTCCGAGCGCTGCTCGCACGGCACTTCGGTGCACGAGTGTCAAAAACCTTTATTTTATGCAAATGCATCGTATTGCAACGTTAAAACTCGTTTGGCATCGATGCCGTGAACGAAATTTCAACGGACCACAAAAACGAGCCATCGAGGTTTCCGAACGCTGCTCGCAGGTAACCTCGGTGCACGAGTGTCAAAACCCTTTATTTCATGCAAATGCATCGTGCTGCATCGTTAAAACTCGTTTGGCATCGATGCCGTGAGCGAAAATTCATCAGACCCCAAAAACAAGCCATCGAGGTTTCCGAGCGCTGCTCGCACGTAACCTCGGTGCACGAGTGTCAAAAACCTTTATTTTATGCAAATGCATCGTGTTGAATTGTGAAAACTCGTTTGGCATCGATGCCGCGAGCGTCTTGGCGTCGTACCACAAAAACGTACCATCGAGTTTTGCAAGCGCTGCTCCCACGTACCCTCGGTGCACGAGTTTCAAAAACCTTTATTTTATGCAAATGCATCGTGTTGCATGGTTAAAACTCATTTAGCATTGATGGCCCGAGCGAATTTTCGTGGGAAACCAATAACAAATCATCGAAATTTGCGAGCGCTGCTCGCACGTAATCTCGGTGCAAGTATGTCAAAAACCTTTATTTTCTGCAAATGCATCGTGCTGCATCGTTAAAACTCGTTTGTCATGGATGCCGCGAGCGAAATTTCATCGAAGCCAAAAAACGAGACATCGAGGTTTCCGAGCGCTGCTAGAACGTAACGTCGGTGCTCGAGTGTCAAGAAACTTTATTTTATGCAAATGCATCGTGTTGCATCGTTAAAACTCGTATGTCATCGATGCCGCGATCGAAATTTCATCGGAGCCCAATAACGAGACATCGAGGTTTCCAAGCGCTGCTCGTACGTAACCTCGGTGCACGAGTGTCAAACACCTTTATTTTATAGAAATGCATCGTGTTGCATCACTAAAACTCGTTTGGCATCGATGCCGCAAGCGAAATTTCGTCAGACCCCAAAAACGAGCGATCGAGGTTTGCGGGCGCTGCTCACACGTAACCTCGGTGCACGAGTGTCATAAACCTTTATTGTATGCAAATGCAGCGTGTTGCATTCTTAAAACTCGTATGTCATCGATGCCGCGATCGAAATTTCATCGGAGCCCAATAACGAGACATCGAGGTTTCCAAGCGCTGCTCGTACGTAACCTCGGTGCACGAGTGTCAAACACCTTTATTTTATGCAAATGCATCGTGTAGCGTCGTTAAAACTCGTTTGGAATCGATGCCGCGAGCGAAATTTCATCGGAGCCCAAAAACGAGACATCGAGGTTTCCGAGCGCTGCTCGCACGTAACCTCGGTGCACGAGTGTCAAAAACCTTTATTTTATGCAAATGCATCGTGTTGCATTGATAAAACTCGTACGGCATCGATGCCGCGAGCGAAATTTCATCGTAGCCCAAAAACGAAAGATCGAGGTTTCCGTGCGCTGCTCGCACGTAACCTCGGTGCACCAGTGTCAAAAACCTTTATTTTATGCAAATGCATCGTGTTGCAACGTTAAAACTCGTTTGGTATCGATGCCGTGAGCGAAAATTCATCAGAGCCCAAAAACGAGACGTCGAGGTTTCCGAGTGCTGCTCGTACGTAACCTCTGTGCACGAGTGTCAAAAACATTTATTTTATGCAAATGCATCGTGTTGCATTGTTAAAAGTCGTTTGGCATTGATAACGCGAGCGAATTTTCGTGGGAACCCAATAACGAACCATCAACGTTTGCGAGCACAGCTCGCACGTAACCTCGGTACAAGAATGTCCCTTTATTTTATAGAAATGCATCGTGTTGCATCGTTAAAACTCGTTTGGCATCGATGCCGTGAACGAAATTTCAACGGACCCCAAAAACGAGCCATCGAGGTTTCCGAGCGCTGCTCGATCGGAACCTCGGTGCACGAGTATCAAACACCTTTATTTTATGCAAATGCATCGTGTTTTCATCGTTAAAACTCGTTTGGCAAGGATGACGCGAGCGACTTGTCGTCGTACCACAAAAACGTACGATCGAGTTTTGCAAGCGCTGCTCGCACGTAACCTCGGTGCAAGAGTGTCAACAACCTTTATTTTATAGAAATGCATCGTGTTGCATCACTAAAACTCGTTTGGCATCGATGCCGCAAGCGAAATTTCGTCAGACCCCAAAAACGAGCGATCGAGGTTTGCGGGCGCTGCTCACACGTAACCTCGGTGCACGAGTGTCAAAAACCTTTATTGTATGCAAATGCAGCGTGTTGCATTCTTAAAACTCGTATGTCATCGATGCCGCGATCGAAATTTCATCGGAGCCCAATAACGAGACATCGAGGTTTCCGAGCGCTGCTCGTACGTAACCTCGGTGCACGAGTGTCGAAAACCTTTATTTTATGCAAATGCATCGTGTTGCATGGTTAAAACTCGTTTGGCATTGATGGCGCGAGCGGATATTCGTGGGAAACCAATAACAAACCATTGAAATTTGCGAGCGCTGCTCGCACGTAACCTCGGTGCAAGTATGTCTAAAACCTTTATTTTCTGCAAATGCATCGTGCAGCATCGTTAAAACTCGTATGGCATCGATGCCGCGAGCGAAATTTCATCGTAGCCCAAAAAGGAAAGATCGAGGTTTCCGTGCGCTGCTCGCACGTAACCTCGGTGCACCAGTGTCAAAAACCTTTATTTTATGCAAATACATCGTGTTGCAACGTCAAAACTCGTTTGGCATCGATGCCGTGAGCGAAAATTCATCAGAGCCCAAAAACGAGACATCGAGGTTTCCGAGTGCTGCTCGTACGTAACCTCGGTGCACTAGTGTCAAAACCCTTTATTTTATGCAAATGCATCGTGTTGCATCGTTAAAACTAGTTTGGCATCGATTCCGTGAACGAAATTTCATCGGATCCAAAAACGAGACATCGAGGTTTCCGAGCGCTGCTCGCACGTAACCTCGGTCCACGAGTGTCAAAAACCCTGATTTTATGCAAATGCATCGTTTTGCATTGTTATAACTCGTATGGCATCGATGCTGCGAGCGAAATTTCATCGGAGCCCAAAAACGAGAGATCGAGTTTTGCGAGCGCTGTTCTCACGTAACCTCCGTGCACGGGTATCAAAACCCTTTATTTTATGCAAATGCACTGTGTTGCATCGTTGAAACTCGTTTAGGATCAATGCCGCGAGCGAAATGACGTCAAACACCAAAAGCGTTCCATCGAGGTTTCCGAGCGCTGCTTGCGCGTAACCTCGGTGCACGAGTGTCAAAAACCTTTATTGTATGCAAATGCATCGTGTAGCATCGTTAAAACTCGTTTGGCATTGATGGTTCGAGCGAATTTTCGTCGCACCCCAAAAACGAGCCATCCAGGTTTCCGAGCGCTGCTCGCACGGCACTTCGGTGCACGAGTGTCAAAAACCTTTATTTTATGCAAATGCATCGTGTTGAATTGTGAAAACTCGTTTGGCATCGATGTCGCGAGCGTCTTGGCGTCGTACCACAAAAACGTACCATCGAGTTTTGCAAGCGCTGCTCCCACGTACCCTCGGTGCACGAGTTTCAAAAACCTTTATTTTATGCAAATGCATCGTGTTGCATGGTTAAAACTCATTTAGCATTGATGGCCCGAGCGAATTTTCGTGGGAAACCAATAACAAATCATCGAAATTTGCGAGCGCTGCTCGCACGTAATCTCGGTGCAAGTATGTCAAAAACCTTTATTTTCTGCAAATGCATCGTGCTGCATCGTTAAAACTCGTTTGTCATGGATGCCGCGAGCGAAATTTCATCGAAGCCAAAAAACGAGACATCGAGGTTTCCGATCGCTGCTAGAACGTAACGTCGGTGCTCGAGTGTCAAGAAACTTTATTTTATGCAAATGCATCGTGTTGCATCGTTAAAACTCGTTTTGCATCGATGCCGTGAACGAAATTTCAACGGACCCCAAAAACGAGACATCGAGGTTTCCGAGCGCTGCTCGCTCGTAATCTCGTGTCAAGAACGTTTATTGTATGCAAATGCACTGTGTTGCATCGTTGAAACTCGTTTAGGATCAATGCCGCGAGCGAAATGACGTCAAACACCAAAAGCGTTCCATCGAGGTTTCCGAGCGCTGCTCGCGCGTAACCTCGGTGCACGAGTGTCAAAAACCTTTATTGTATGCAAATGCATCGTGTAGCATCGTTAAAACTCGTTTGGGATTGATGGTTCGAGCGAATTTTCGTCGGACCCCAAAAACGAGCCATCCAGGTTTCCGAGCGCTGCTCGCACGTAACCTCGGTGCACGAGTGTCAAAAAGCTTTATTTTATGCAAATGCATCGTGTTGCATTGATAAAACTCGTACGGCATCGATGCCGCGAGCGAAATTTCATCGTAGCCCAAAAACGAAAGATCGAGGTTTCCGTGCGCTGCTCGCACGTAACCGCGGTGCACCAGTGTCAAAAACCTTTATTTTATGCAAATACATCGTGTTGCAACGTTAAAACTCGTTTGGCATCGATGCCGTGAGCGAAAATTCATCAGAGCCCAAAAACGAGCCATCGAGGTTTCCGAACGCTGTTCGCAGGTAACCTCGGTGCACGAGTGTCAAAACCCTTTATTTCATGCAAATGCATCGTGCTGCATCGTTAAAACTCGTTTGGCATCGATGCCGCGAGCGTCTTGGCGTCGTACCACAAAAACGTACCATCAAGTTTTGCAAGCGCTGCTCGCACGTACCCTCGGTGCACGAGTTTCAAAAAACTTTATTTTATGCAAATGCATCGTGTTGCATGGTTAAAACTCGTTTGGCATTGATGGCGCCAGCGAATTTTCGTGGGATACCAATAACAAACCATTGAAATTTGCGAGCGCTGCTCCCACGTAACCTCGGTGCAAGTATGTCTAAAACCTTTATTTTCTGCAAATGCATCGTGCTGCATCGTTAAAACTCGTATGGCATCGATGCCGCGAGCGAAATTTCATCGGAGCCCAAAAACGAGAGATCGAGGTTTCCGTGCGCTGCTCTCACGTCACCTCGGTGCTCGAGTGTCAAGAAACTTTATTTTATGCAAATGCAACGTGTTGCATCGTTAAAACTCGTTTGGCATCGATGCAGCAAGCGAAATTTTGTCGAACCCCAAAAAAGAGCGATCGAGGTTTGCGAGCGCTGCTCTCACGTAACCTCGGTGCACGGGTATCAAAAACCTTTATTTTATGCAAATGCACTGTATTGCATCGTTGAAACTCGTTTAGGTACAATGCCGCGAGCGAAATGACGTCAAACACCAAAAGCGAGACATCGAGGTTTCCGAGCGCTGCTCGCACGTAACCTCGGTGCACCAGTGTCAAAAAACTTTATTTTATGCAAATGCATCGTGTTGCATGGTTAAAACTCATTTGGCATTGATGGCGCGAGCGAATATTCGTGGGAAACCAATAACAAATCATCGAAATTTGCGAGCGCTGCTCGCACGTAATCTCGGTGCAAGTATGTCAAAAACCTTTATTTTCTGCAAATGCATCGTGTTGCATCGTTAAAACTCGTTTTGCATCGATGCCGTGAACGAAATTTCAACGGAACCCAAAAACGAGACATCGAGGTTTCCGAGCGCTGCTCGCTCGTAATCTTGTGTCAAGAACGTTTATTGTATGCAAATGCGTCGTGTAGCATCGTTAAAACTCGTTTAGTATTGATGCCGCGAGCGAAATTTCATCGTAGCCCAAAAACGAAAGATCGAGGTTTCCGTGCGCTGCTCGCACGTAACCTCGGTGCAAGTATGTCTAAAACCTTTATTTTCTGCAAATGCATCGTGCTGCATCGTTAAAACTCGTTTGGCATCGATGCCGCAAGCGAAATTTTGTCGGACCCCAAAAAAGAGAGATCGAGGTTTGCGAGCGCTGCTCTCACGTAACCTCGGTGCACGAGTGTCAAGGACCTGTATTTTATGCAAATGCATTGTGTTGCATCCTTAAAACTCGTTTGGCATTAATGCCGTGAACGAAAATTCATCAGACACCAAAAAAGAGCCATTGAGGTTTCCGAGCGATACTCGCACGTAACCTCGGTACTCGAGTGTCAAAAACCTTTATTTTATGCAAATGCATTGTGTTGCATCGTTGAATCTCGTTCAGGATCAATGCCGCGAGCGAAATGACGTCAAACACCAAAAGAGAGCCATCGAGGTTTCCGAGCGCTGCTCGATCTGAACCTCGGTGCACGAGTATCAAACACCTTTATTTTATGCAAATGCATCGTGTTTTCATCGTTAAAACTCGTTTGGCAAGGATGACGCCAGCGACTTGTCGTCGTACCACAAAAACGTACGATCGAGTTTTGCAAGCGCTGCTCGCAGGTAACCTCGGTGCAAGAGTGTCAAAAACCTTTATTTTATAGAAATTCATCGTGTTGCACCACTAAAACTCGTTTGGCATCGATGCCGCAAGCGAAATTTCGTCAGACCCCAAAAACGAGCGATCGAGGCTTGCGAGCGCTGCTCACACGTAACCTCGGTGCACGAGTGTCAAAAACCTTTATTGTATGCAAATGCAGCGTGTGGCATTCTTAAAACTCGTATGTCATCGATGCCGCGATCGAAATTTCATCGGAGCCCAATAACGAGACATCGAGGTTTCCGAGCGCTGCTCGTACGTAACCTCGGTGCACGATTGTCAATAACCTTTATTTTCTGCAAATGCATCGTGCTGCATCGTTAAAACTCGTTTGGCATCGATGCCGCGAGCGAAATTTCATCGGAGCCCAAAAACGAGACATCGAGGTTTCCGAGCGCTGCTCGCACGTAACCTCGGTGCACGAGTGTCAAAAACCTTTATTGTATGCAAATGCATCGTGTAGCATCGCTAAAACTCGTTTGGTATTGATGCCGCGAACGAAATTTCATCGGAGCCCAAAAACGAGACATCGAGGTTTCCGAGCGCTGCTCATACGTAACCTCGGTGCACGAGTGTCAAAAACCTTTATTTTATGCAAATTCATCGTGTTGCATTGATAAAACTCGTACGGCATCGATGCCGCGAGCGAAATTTCATCGTAGCCCAAAAACGAAAGATCGAGGTTTCCGTGCGCTGCTCGCACGTAACCTCGGTGCACCAGTGTCAAAAACCTTTATTTTATGCAAATGCATCGTGTTGCAACGTTAAAACTCGTTTGGCATCGATGCCGTGAGCGAAAATTCATCAGAGCCCAAAAGCGCGACATCGAGGTTTCCGTGCGCTGCTAGCACGTAACCTCGGTGCACCAGTGTCAAAAACCTTTATTGTATGCAAATGCATCGTGTTGCATCGTTAAAACTAGTTTGGCATCGATTCCGTGAACGAAATTTCATCGGATCCAAAAACGAGACATCGAGGTTTCCGAGCGCTGCTCGCACGTAACCTCGGTCCACGAGTGTCAAAAACCCTGATTTTATGCAAATGCATCGTTTTGCATTGTTATAACTCGTATGGCATCGATGCTGCGAGCGAAATTTCATCGGAGCCCAAAAACGAGAGATCGAGTTTTGCGAGCGCTGTTCTCACGTAACCTCCGTGCACGGGTATCAAAACCCTTTATTTTATGCAAATGCACTGTGTTGCATCGTTGAAACTCGTTTAGGATCAATGCCGCGAGCGAAATGACGTCAAACACCAAAAGCGTTCCAACGAGGTTTCCGAGCGCTGCTCGCGCGTAACCTCGGTGCACGAGTGTCAAAAACCTTTATTGTATGCAAATGCATCGTGTAGCATCGTTAAAACTCGTTTGGCATTGATGGTTCGAGCGAATTTTCGTCGGACCCCAAAAACGAGCCATCCAGGTTTCCGAGCGCTGCTCGCACGGCACTTCGGTGCACGAGTGTCAAAAACCTTTATTTTATGCAAATGCATCGTATTGCAACGTTAAAACTCGTTTGGCATCGATGCCGTGAACGAAATTTCAACGGACCACAAAAACGAGCCATCGAGGTTTCCGAACGCTGCTCGCAGGTAACCTCGGTGCACGAGTGTCAAAACCCTTTATTTCATGCAAATGCATCGTGCTGCATCGTTAAAACTCGTTTGGCATCGATGCCGTGAGCGAAAATTCATCAGACCCCAAAAACAAGCCATCGAGGTTTCCGAGCGCTGCTCGCACGTAACCTCGGTGCACGAGTGTCAAAAACCTTTATTTTATGCAAATGCATCGTGTTGAATTGTGAAAACTCGTTTGGCATCGATGCCGCGAGCGTCTTGGCGTCGTACCACAAAAACGTACCATCGAGTTTTGCAAGCGCTGCTCCCACGTACCCTCGGTGCACGAGTTTCAAAAACCTTTATTTTATGCAAATGCATCGTGTTGCATGGTTAAAACTCATTTAGCATTGATGGCCCGAGCGAATTTTCGTGGGAAACCAATAACAAATCATCGAAATTTGCGAGCGCTGCTCGCACGTAATCTCGGTGCAAGTATGTCAAAAACCTTTATTTTCTGCAAATGCATCGTGCTGCATCGTTAAAACTCGTTTGTCATGGATGCCGCGAGCGAAATTTCATCGAAGCCAAAAAACGAGACATCGAGGTTTCCGAGCGCTGCTAGAACGTAACGTCGGTGCTCGAGTGTCAAGAAACTTTATTTTATGCAAATGCATCGTGTTGCATCGTTAAAACTCGTATGTCATCGATGCCGCGATCGAAATTTCATCGGAGCCCAATAACGAGACATCGAGGTTTCCAAGCGCTGCTCGTACGTAACCTCGGTGCACGAGTGTCAAACACCTTTATTTTATAGAAATGCATCGTGTTGCATCACTAAAACTCGTTTGGCATCGATGCCGCAAGCGAAATTTCGTCAGACCCCAAAAACGAGCGATCGAGGTTTGCGGGCGCTGCTCACACGTAACCTCGGTGCACGAGTGTCATAAACCTTTATTGTATGCAAATGCAGCGTGTTGCATTCTTAAAACTCGTATGTCATCGATGCCGCGATCGAAATTTCATCGGAGCCCAATAACGAGACATCGAGGTTTCCAAGCGCTGCTCGTACGTAACCTCGGTGCACGAGTGTCAAACACCTTTATTTTATGCAAATGCATCGTGTAGCGTCGTTAAAACTCGTTTGGAATCGATGCCGCGAGCGAAATTTCATCGGAGCCCAAAAACGAGACATCGAGGTTTCCGAGCGCTGCTCGCACGTAACCTCGGTGCACGAGTGTCAAAAACCTTTATTTTATGCAAATGCATCGTGTTGCATTGATAAAACTCGTACGGCATCGATGCCGCGAGCGAAATTTCATCGTAGCCCAAAAACGAAAGATCGAGGTTTCCGTGCGCTGCTCGCACGTAACCTCGGTGCACCAGTGTCAAAAACCTTTATTTTATGCAAATGCATCGTGTTGCAACGTTAAAACTCGTTTGGTATCGATGCCGTGAGCGAAAATTCATCAGAGCCCAAAAACGAGACGTCGAGGTTTCCGAGTGCTGCTCGTACGTAACCTCTGTGCACGAGTGTCAAAAACATTTATTTTATGCAAATGCATCGTGTTGCATTGTTAAAAGTCGTTTGGCATTGATAACGCGAGCGAATTTTCGTGGGAACCCAATAACGAACCATCAACGTTTGCGAGCACAGCTCGCACGTAACCTCGGTACAAGAATGTCCCTTTATTTTATAGAAATGCATCGTGTTGCATCGTTAAAACTCGTTTGGCATCGATGCCGTGAACGAAATTTCAACGGACCCCAAAAACGAGCCATCGAGGTTTCCGAGCGCTGCTCGATCGGAACCTCGGTGCACGAGTATCAAACACCTTTATTTTATGCAAATGCATCGTGTTTTCATCGTTAAAACTCGTTTGGCAAGGATGACGCGAGCGACTTGTCGTCGTACCACAAAAACGTACGATCGAGTTTTGCAAGCGCTGCTCGCACGTAACCTCGGTGCAAGAGTGTCAACAACCTTTATTTTATAGAAATGCATCGTGTTGCATCACTAAAACTCGTTTGGCATCGATGCCGCAAGCGAAATTTCGTCAGACCCCAAAAACGAGCGATCGAGGTTTGCGGGCGCTGCTCACACGTAACCTCGGTGCACGAGTGTCAAAAACCTTTATTGTATGCAAATGCAGCGTGTTGCATTCTTAAAACTCGTATGTCATCGATGCCGCGATCGAAATTTCATCGGAGCCCAATAACGAGACATCGAGGTTTCCGAGCGCTGCTCGTACGTAACCTCGGTGCACGAGTGTCGAAAACCTTTATTTTATGCAAATGCATCGTGTTGCATGGTTAAAACTCGTTTGGCATTGATGGCGCGAGCGGATATTCGTGGGAAACCAATAACAAACCATTGAAATTTGCGAGCGCTGCTCGCACGTAACCTCGGTGCAAGTATGTCTAAAACCTTTATTTTCTGCAAATGCATCGTGCAGCATCGTTAAAACTCGTATGGCATCGATGCCGCGAGCGAAATTTCATCGTAGCCCAAAAAGGAAAGATCGAGGTTTCCGTGCGCTGCTCGCACGTAACCTCGGTGCACCAGTGTCAAAAACCTTTATTTTATGCAAATACATCGTGTTGCAACGTCAAAACTCGTTTGGCATCGATGCCGTGAGCGAAAATTCATCAGAGCCCAAAAACGAGACATCGAGGTTTCCGAGTGCTGCTCGTACGTAACCTCGGTGCACTAGTGTCAAAACCCTTTATTTTATGCAAATGCATCGTGTTGCATCGTTAAAACTAGTTTGGCATCGATTCCGTGAACGAAATTTCATCGGATCCAAAAACGAGACATCGAGGTTTCCGAGCGCTGCTCGCACGTAACCTCGGTCCACGAGTGTCAAAAACCCTGATTTTATGCAAATGCATCGTTTTGCATTGTTATAACTCGTATGGCATCGATGCTGCGAGCGAAATTTCATCGGAGCCCAAAAACGAGAGATCGAGTTTTGCGAGCGCTGTTCTCACGTAACCTCCGTGCACGGGTATCAAAACCCTTTATTTTATGCAAATGCACTGTGTTGCATCGTTGAAACTCGTTTAGGATCAATGCCGCGAGCGAAATGACGTCAAACACCAAAAGCGTTCCATCGAGGTTTCCGAGCGCTGCTTGCGCGTAACCTCGGTGCACGAGTGTCAAAAACCTTTATTGTATGCAAATGCATCGTGTAGCATCGTTAAAACTCGTTTGGCATTGATGGTTCGAGCGAATTTTCGTCGCACCCCAAAAACGAGCCATCCAGGTTTCCGAGCGCTGCTCGCACGGCACTTCGGTGCACGAGTGTCAAAAACCTTTATTTTATGCAAATGCATCGTGTTGAATTGTGAAAACTCGTTTGGCATCGATGTCGCGAGCGTCTTGGCGTCGTACCACAAAAACGTACCATCGAGTTTTGCAAGCGCTGCTCCCACGTACCCTCGGTGCACGAGTTTCAAAAACCTTTATTTTATGCAAATGCATCGTGTTGCATGGTTAAAACTCATTTAGCATTGATGGCCCGAGCGAATTTTCGTGGGAAACCAATAACAAATCATCGAAATTTGCGAGCGCTGCTCGCACGTAATCTCGGTGCAAGTATGTCAAAAACCTTTATTTTCTGCAAATGCATCGTGCTGCATCGTTAAAACTCGTTTGTCATGGATGCCGCGAGCGAAATTTCATCGAAGCCAAAAAACGAGACATCGAGGTTTCCGATCGCTGCTAGAACGTAACGTCGGTGCTCGAGTGTCAAGAAACTTTATTTTATGCAAATGCATCGTGTTGCATCGTTAAAACTCGTTTTGCATCGATGCCGTGAACGAAATTTCAACGGACCCCAAAAACGAGACATCGAGGTTTCCGAGCGCTGCTCGCTCGTAATCTCGTGTCAAGAACGTTTATTGTATGCAAATGCACTGTGTTGCATCGTTGAAACTCGTTTAGGATCAATGCCGCGAGCGAAATGACGTCAAACACCAAAAGCGTTCCATCGAGGTTTCCGAGCGCTGCTCGCGCGTAACCTCGGTGCACGAGTGTCAAAAACCTTTATTGTATGCAAATGCATCGTGTAGCATCGTTAAAACTCGTTTGGGATTGATGGTTCGAGCGAATTTTCGTCGGACCCCAAAAACGAGCCATCCAGGTTTCCGAGCGCTGCTCGCACGTAACCTCGGTGCACGAGTGTCAAAAAGCTTTATTTTATGCAAATGCATCGTGTTGCATTGATAAAACTCGTACGGCATCGATGCCGCGAGCGAAATTTCATCGTAGCCCAAAAACGAAAGATCGAGGTTTCCGTGCGCTGCTCGCACGTAACCGCGGTGCACCAGTGTCAAAAACCTTTATTTTATGCAAATACATCGTGTTGCAACGTTAAAACTCGTTTGGCATCGATGCCGTGAGCGAAAATTCATCAGAGCCCAAAAACGAGCCATCGAGGTTTCCGAACGCTGTTCGCAGGTAACCTCGGTGCACGAGTGTCAAAACCCTTTATTTCATGCAAATGCATCGTGCTGCATCGTTAAAACTCGTTTGGCATCGATGCCGCGAGCGTCTTGGCGTCGTACCACAAAAACGTACCATCAAGTTTTGCAAGCGCTGCTCGCACGTACCCTCGGTGCACGAGTTTCAAAAAACTTTATTTTATGCAAATGCATCGTGTTGCATGGTTAAAACTCGTTTGGCATTGATGGCGCCAGCGAATTTTCGTGGGATACCAATAACAAACCATTGAAATTTGCGAGCGCTGCTCCCACGTAACCTCGGTGCAAGTATGTCTAAAACCTTTATTTTCTGCAAATGCATCGTGCTGCATCGTTAAAACTCGTATGGCATCGATGCCGCGAGCGAAATTTCATCGGAGCCCAAAAACGAGAGATCGAGGTTTCCGTGCGCTGCTCTCACGTCACCTCGGTGCTCGAGTGTCAAGAAACTTTATTTTATGCAAATGCAACGTGTTGCATCGTTAAAACTCGTTTGGCATCGATGCAGCAAGCGAAATTTTGTCGAACCCCAAAAAAGAGCGATCGAGGTTTGCGAGCGCTGCTCTCACGTAACCTCGGTGCACGGGTATCAAAAACCTTTATTTTATGCAAATGCACTGTATTGCATCGTTGAAACTCGTTTAGGTACAATGCCGCGAGCGAAATGACGTCAAACACCAAAAGCGAGACATCGAGGTTTCCGAGCGCTGCTCGCACGTAACCTCGGTGCACCAGTGTCAAAAAACTTTATTTTATGCAAATGCATCGTGTTGCATGGTTAAAACTCATTTGGCATTGATGGCGCGAGCGAATATTCGTGGGAAACCAATAACAAATCATCGAAATTTGCGAGCGCTGCTCGCACGTAATCTCGGTGCAAGTATGTCAAAAACCTTTATTTTCTGCAAATGCATCGTGTTGCATCGTTAAAACTCGTTTTGCATCGATGCCGTGAACGAAATTTCAACGGAACCCAAAAACGAGACATCGAGGTTTCCGAGCGCTGCTCGCTCGTAATCTTGTGTCAAGAACGTTTATTGTATGCAAATGCGTCGTGTAGCATCGTTAAAACTCGTTTAGTATTGATGCCGCGAGCGAAATTTCATCGTAGCCCAAAAACGAAAGATCGAGGTTTCCGTGCGCTGCTCGCACGTAACCTCGGTGCAAGTATGTCTAAAACCTTTATTTTCTGCAAATGCATCGTGCTGCATCGTTAAAACTCGTTTGGCATCGATGCCGCAAGCGAAATTTTGTCGGACCCCAAAAAAGAGAGATCGAGGTTTGCGAGCGCTGCTCTCACGTAACCTCGGTGCACGAGTGTCAAGGACCTGTATTTTATGCAAATGCATTGTGTTGCATCCTTAAAACTCGTTTGGCATTAATGCCGTGAACGAAAATTCATCAGACACCAAAAAAGAGCCATTGAGGTTTCCGAGCGATACTCGCACGTAACCTCGGTACTCGAGTGTCAAAAACCTTTATTTTATGCAAATGCATTGTGTTGCATCGTTGAATCTCGTTCAGGATCAATGCCGCGAGCGAAATGACGTCAAACACCAAAAGCGAGCCATCGAGGTTTCCGAGCGCTGCTCGATCTGAACCTCGGTGCACGAGTATCAAACACCTTTATTTTATGCAAATGCATCGTGTTTTCATCGTTAAAACTCGTTTGGCAAGGATGACGCCAGCGACTTGTCGTCGTACCACAAAAACGTACGATCGAGTTTTGCAAGCGCTGCTCGCACGTAACCTCGGTGCAAGAGTGTCAAAAACCTTTATTTTATAGAAATTCATCGTGTTGCACCACTAAAACTCGTTTGGCATCGATGCCGCAAGCGAAATTTCGTCAGACCCCAAAAACGAGCGATCGAGGCTTGCGAGCGCTGCTCACACGTAACCTCGGTGCACGAGTGTCAAAAACCTTTATTGTATGCAAATGCAGCGTGTGGCATTCTTAAAACTCGTATGTCATCGATGCCGCGATCGAAATTTCATCGGAGCCCAATAACGAGACATCGAGGTTTCCGAGCGCTGCTCGTACGTAACCTCGGTGCACGATTGTCAATAACCTTTATTTTCTGCAAATGCATCGTGCTGCATCGTTAAAACTCGTTTGGCATCGATGCCGCGAGCGAAATTTCATCGGAGCCCAAAAACGAGACATCGAGGTTTCCGAGCGCTGCTCGCACGTAACCTCGGTGCACGAGTGTCAAAAACCTTTATTGTATGCAAATGCATCGTGTAGCATCGCTAAAACTCGTTTGGTATTGATGCCGCGAACGAAATTTCATCGGAGCCCAAAAACGAGACATCGAGGTTTCCGAGCGCTGCTCATACGTAACCTCGGTGCACGAGTGTCAAAAACCTTTATTTTATGCAAATTCATCGTGTTGCATTGATAAAACTCGTACGGCATCGATGCCGCGAGCGAAATTTCATCGTAGCCCAAAAACGAAAGATCGAGGTTTCCGTGCGCTGCTCGCACGTAACCTCGGTGCACCAGTGTCAAAAACCTTTATTTTATGCAAATGCATCGTGTTGCAACGTTAAAACTCGTTTGGCATCGATGCCGTGAGCGAAAATTCATCAGAGCCCAAAAGCGCGACATCGAGGTTTCCGTGCGCTGCTAGCACGTAACCTCGGTGCACCAGTGTCAAAAACCTTTATTGTATGCAAATGCATCGTGTTGCAACGTTAAAACTCGTTTGGCATCAATGCCGTGAGCGAAAATTCATTAGAGCCCAAAAACGAGACATCGAGGTTTCCGAGTGCTGCTCGTACGTAACCTCGGTGCACGAGTGTCAAAAACCTTTATTTTATGCAAATGCACTGTGTTGCATGGTTAAAACTCATTTGGCTTTGATGGCGCGAGCGAATTTTCGTGGGAAACCAATAACAAATCATCGAAATTTGCGAGCGCTGCTCGCACGTAATCTCGGTGCAAGTATGTCAAAAACCTTTATTTTCTGCAAATGCATCGTGCTGCATCGTTAAAACTCGTTTGGCATGGATGCCGCGAGCGAAATTTCATCGAAGCCAAAAAACGAGACATCGAGGTTTCCGAGCGCTGCTAGAACGTAACGTCGGTGCTCGAGTGTCAAGAAACTTTATTTTATGCAAATGCATCGTGTTGCATCGTTAAAACTCGTTTTGCATCGATGCCGTGAACGAAATTTCAACGGACCCCAAAAACGAGACATCGAGGTTTCCGAGCGCTGCTCGCTCGTAATCTCGTGTCAAGAACGTTTATTGTATGCAAATGCATCGTGTAGCATCGTTAAAACTCGTTTAGTATTTTAAGAATTTGTTATTGGTTTTGGTCGTTTTTTTTATAACATTATTGTTGTTAAGACTCGACGTATCGACCTAATTTTTTTATGGATGGAATTTCTGACACGCGCTCTCGGGGTCTGAGATATCGGTGTCGAAGATTCTGATGTTATCGACACTCCTAAAAGGGAAAGTTTCAAACATATTTCGAATCCTTGAGTTTTTATTTAGTTCGCTCTAATTGCTCCACCAGTTCATTAAGAATTGATGGAGCAACCAGAGCGACCCATTTTTTACAATTAAAACAAATCGTGAAAAAATATCGTCACAGCCCGGGTTTGAACCGGGAACCTCGGATCACTAGTCCGATGCGTTACCAATTACACCACCGTGGCTATGGCGACATTAATTCACGATTCCCTTCAAAGTTTAACGTCAAATATGATTTTAAGAATTTGTTATTGGTTTTGGTCGTTTTTATAACATTATTGTTGTTAACCCTCGACGTATCGACCTAATTTTTATGGATGGAATTTTTGACACGCGTTCTCGGGGTCTGAGATATCGGTGTCGAAGATTCTGATGTTATCGATACTCCTATACAGGAAAGTTTCAAACATATTTCGAATCCTTGAGTTTTTATTTAGTTCGCTCTAATTGCTCCACCAGTTCATTAAGAATTGATGGAGCAACCAGAGCGACCCATTTTTTACAATTAAAATAAATCGTGAAAAAATATCGCCACAGCCCGGGTTTGAACCGGGAACCTCGGATCACTAGTCCGATGCGTTACCAATTACACCACCGTGGCTATGGCGACATTAATTCACGATTCCCTTCAAAGTTTAACGTCAAATATGATTTTAAGAATTTGTTATTGGTTTTGGTCGTTAGCCACGGTGGTGTAATTGGTAACGCATCGGACTAGTGATCCGAGGTTCCCGGTTCAAACCCGGGCTGTGGCGATATTTTTTCACGATTTATTTTAATTGTAAAAAATGGGTCGCTCTGGTTGCTCCATCAATTCTTAATGAACTGGTGGAGCAATTAGAGCGAACTAAATAAAAACTCAAGGATTCGAAATATGTTTGAAACTTTCCTGTATAGGAGTGTCGATAACATCAGAATCTTCGACACCGATATCTCAGACCCCGAGAACGCGTGTCAAAAATTCCATCCATAAAAATTAGGTCGATACGTCGAGGCTTAACAACAATAATGTTATAAAAACGACCAAAACCAATAACAAATTCTTAAAATCATATTTGACGTTAAACTTTGAAGGGAATCGTGAATTAATGTCGCCATAGCCACGGTGGTGTAATTGGTAACGCATCGGACTAGTGATCCGAGGTTCCCGGTTCAAACCCGGGCTGTGGCGATATTTTTTCACGATTTATTTTAATTGTAAAAAATGGGTCGCTCTGGTTGCTCCATCAATTCTTAATGAACTGGTGGAGCAATTAGAGCGAACTAAATTAAAAAATCAGCGATTCGAAATATGTTTGAAACTTTCCTGTATAGGAATGTCGATAACATCAGAATCTTCGACACCGATGTCTCAGACCCCGAGAACGCGTGTCAAAAAATTCCATCCATAAAAATTAGGTCGATACGTCGAAGCTTAACAACAATAAAATAATAAATAATAGTTTGCAATTTCCAAATGTACCGGAAATAGTAACAGGTTTGAGCGCTATTGAAGAACGTATGGTTTCACCATACATTCCATTTATGCAAATAAAAGCATTACAACCATACGCCATTAACCCACAACTGTCGTTAAAAGGAAGTATAGTAAACGTACCAGTAGAAATAAATGACATGGTAAATATTCTACCGCGAACATTCAATGAAATGTCAACGATACAAATTAAATTAAAGAGACATATGGATCATCAGTCTGACTACATGCACGAAACTATAAAGCCAGCCAAAATTTGCAAAGCATTGGAATACTTGCAGAAAACGACATTATATACAAAAAACAATGTAAAGATAGACTCCAATTTTTTTAATAAGTACGAAACGAATACTGGTGTTGAGATACCGTTTATAGTAGATAAAGAAGATGAACTTGAACATTGTATGAATGCAAACAAAAAAACAAAGATGGAAAGTACCATTCATGAGTCTGATTCAGAAGAATCAGATTCATTTGAACCGATTGATGAAGTTCTCATCATTGACAGAAACCAAGAAGTGTCAAAAAATATTCATGTTATAGCACCCGGACAGGACAAATATCCAGTCCCGTGGCATTTAACTGAAAACATAGATGAATTATGCTTCCCAAAAATTTTTGGTGGTGAAATTCTCGATAAAGAAAATAAGTTAACATACTCACAAAGAGTTAAATTCGAATCAAGAAATAAAGATAGAAGATCATGTAATCCGACAAGGATATTATTCATGGCGAAACAAAAATTAGAAAAGGCTGTAATGTCTAATATAAATATTTGTCTACGTCGAGTGAAGAATCATGATTATCTAACGGTAGACGATGTAAAAAACTCTCAATTTATAAACGATTCTATTCGACATGACGATGGCTATACATTTTTAAAACAAATACGATCATCACCATCATATTGGGAGACTAAGAAAAAGCATTTATTGGGCATGATAAGACAATGTGGTATTCCCACATTGTTTATTACTTTTTCAGCATGTGAGACAAAAAATGTAGACTTACTGAAAATTCTATATAAAATACGATACGACAAAACTATAAGTGATGCAGAAGCAGTATGGTTGGATACAGCAGAGAAAACGAGGCTTATACGAGAAGATCCTGTAACATGTGTCAGATACATAGAAGATCGTTTCAATCAGATTATGGGCATACTAGAAAATGAACATGGGCCATTCGGTGAAAATAATGTTATTGATTATTTTCAACGACGAGAATTTCAAGCAAGAGGATCGGTTCATACCCACAATCTCGTGTATTGTAGAAATGCACCAATTTATGATGAAGAAATTCCACAATCGAATGAGATATTGACAAAATGGATAGATAACATAATTTCATGCGCATATGACCCTAAAAATCCACTTGTACAGTTACAAGTACATCGACATACGCATACATGTTACAAAGGAAGGAAAAATAAGTCAACATGCAGATTTAACATCCCACAATATGTCATGAGGAAAACAATGGTTCTAAAACCATTAGAAGAAAGCGAAGTAACAGCAAATGATAAAACAAATCTGAATAAAATTAAAGAGCTTATGCAAGAATTTTTTGATTGTAATACGATAGTTACGTTCGAAGATATGTTAAGACGTTTGGAAATTACGGAGAAAGCTTACATTAATGCAATAAGAAGCAACTTATCAAGGACAAAAATATTCTTGAAGAGACGCAGCATCGACGTTGCAGTTAATCCGTATAATATAACAATACTAACTTTTCTCGAGTCAAATATGGACATACAATTTGTCTTGGATCCGTATAGTTGTGCTTCTTACATGATAAATTATGTTACAAAAATTGATGCAGGATTATCACGACTGTTAAGAGATGCAGCAAAAGATATACAAGATGGAAATTTAACTATTAGACAGAAATTCAGAAAAGTTGCCAACGTATTTATAAATGGCAATACATTGTCTGCTCAAGAAGCTGTTTATCACGTTCTCGGACTACCACTATCATTGTGTAGTAGAGCCGTGATTTACATAAACACAGCGCCAAGAAATGAACGAGTACGGATGTTGAAATCTTGTGTAGAGTTAAAGAAAATGAACACCGATTCCACAGATATATATTATAAAAATATAATTGAAAAATATTCCATTAGAAATGAAAATTTAGATCACATTTGTATTGCCGACTTCGCAGCAAATTACGAGCAAAGAAAGTATACAAATCAAGATTTTAGCGATGGAGAATCTGATAATGAGAATGAAACACAAAAACGGCAAAAAAATAAAATAATCAGATTTCGTCGATACAAATTGCAAGAAGATGCGTATAATTATTTTAGAGAACAAGTGTTGCTCTTTTTGCCTTGGAGAAACGAATTAGATGATGTTGAAAATCAACTTTGCGAAACAATTTATAAAGAAAATATCGAAGTGATTGAAAAAAATCGTAATATTTTTTCAGTCATCGGAGATGAAGCGATAGATAAAGCATTGATTAAAGCTCAAAATGATTATGAAGACATAGAAAATGAAGAAGTTGAATCATTTATGAAGAACAGAATACAAAAAAATGATGAAATTGATATTTTTGGACAAGCAGGTATAGAAGACTACTCTAAAAATAAAAAAAGGCGAATAACAAGTCCTCCAAAAGACACAACTGAAACGTTGATGAATTCACTTAATAAACTGAACGATAGGCAAAGACAAATAACTATGCATGTTTTAAATTGTTTTAAAACTAATAATTTGCCTATTCGAGTGTATATGAGTGGATCAGCTGGTGTTGGAAAAAGTACAGTCATTAATTCAATTTACCAATTATTACTACATCACTTTGATGCATTACCTGGTGAAAAGAATAATTCAATAAAAGTATTATTATGCGCGCCTTCTGGAAAGGCAGCGTTTTTAATAGGCGGTGTAACGCTACATACTGCCTTTGCTTTACCAGTAACACAGTTTGGAGGGCAAATGCCAGAGTTGTCTGCTGATATAGCAAATACTATACGCGAGAATTTATTCGAACTAAAGTTATTAATTATAGACGAAATATCGATGGTGGGTAGCACAATGCTAAGTAGAGTCGATACCAGGTTGAGACAAATAATGGGACGAGATAGAAGTTTTGGTGATATCTCCGTCATACTTGTCGGCGACCTTTACCAATTGCCACCTGTTATGGATAGTTCCATATACCTCGCACCAAAATCGTCAATGCTAAGTGTTTTTTCTGAAAATATTTTATGGGATGAGTTCAAATTTTTCGAATTGACTGAGATAATGCGACAAAGAGACGACACATCATTCATTAAAGCTCTTAACAATCTAGCCAGAGGAGAAATGGTTGACGATGATATTTCTCTAATTCGTTCCAGGGAAACAAACGAAAAAAACGTGCCGGTAGATACAATTAGATTATATACTGAAAATCGTCTCGTGGAGGCTTACAATAAACTAAAAATTGATATGAAAGATGGCACAGCATACGAATCAGAAGCAAAAGACACAATTTTAGGAAAGATTAGTAGCAAAATGAGAAATAAATTATTAACATCATTAAAAAATAAAAAAAGAACTGAATGTGGTGGTTTACCGTTTAATGTTACTTTGAAAGTTGGAATTAACTACATGATAACTACTAATATTGATGTCGAAGATGGCTTAGTTAACGGAGCATGTGGCAAATTAAAGCATTTAACTTTTCTACCGAGAACAAACGTACCAATAAAAATTTGGTTGGACTTTAATGATGAAAATGTTGGATCTAAACAAAAAAGAGCTTTTTTGAATTATATAGATGAAAACGATATTGATAAGTGTTTAGTGCCTATTTCACTACATTCTGCTATTATAAATGTTAATGAGAGGTTTGGGTATCAAACTGTGAGGCAACAATTTCCTATAACTCCTGCTGAAGCTTTAACGATCCACAAAAGCCAAGGACAAACATATGATAAAATATGTATTGATTTAAGAAAAAATTCACGAATGACGAGGTCCATGCTTTACGTGGCACTGAGTAGAGTAAGGAAATTGTCTGATTTATTTATTCTCGGTAATTTTACGCCAACAAATAAACCACCTATAAACAATCCATTGGAATACGAAATGAAATGATTAAAAGAAGAGAAACCTCTGAAATTATCATATACACAAAAAATAAGTGGACATGGTATAAAAATCATATACCAAAACGTGCGATCGTTGAGAAAAAATGTTAACCATATAATTTCTGATAAATGGTACAGTCAAGCAGATATTTTGATTTTCGCGGAAACTCAAACAATTTCATCAGATAATTTCGTAATTCAAGGATTCACTATTACCTTTCGATCCGATCCACATAACAAGCGTTTACCAAAAGGTATCATATGTTTCACAAAGAAACATTTAAACGTTTCAATTCGACAACATATACAAAAGGATGAGAGCGCATCGAATGGGCAGCGTCATCATATTGATTTAATACATCTTGATGTAAATGAAGTTGAAATAATTACCGGATATAAATCGCCATCCGTCAGTAGAACAATGTTTACGATCGAACTAAATAAAATTCTAAGTGGCACGTCGAAAAATGAAAAGATTGTTATAGGAGATTTTAATTACGATTCGTACAAGAAAGGATGCTTCTTTGAGAATTATCTAAGTAATATTCAATTTAAACGCGCAATTTCTGCTGAAACTTCTACTACGAATTTCAATACGCAGATAGATGTGATATTTGTATCTGAAAGTATGTCAGACTACACTGCTGGTGTTTACGAAACATATTTCTCGGATCATAAACCTATATTTATCGGATTAAAAGTACGACAATCACAATCAATAATTGAATCAACAAAGACAATTGTATATGAAAGTATGAATCAGCACCATTCCGATTGTATTATAAATTTAAAAGACGAAACCAAATATAGTCTTGCTGAGTTGAGTTCGACTACTGAATCAGAAATTATTTTTCCGATTATTGCAACAAGTCCGAGCATATCTTTTTCCAATCAGCATGATCTTCATATTGATGATAACGCGCCGCAAACATTAGAACAAAATGTTTTAGAAACAAATTCAAAGTTAAACGACAGACATTTAAATGCAATTCTTGACATAATAAAAAATAATACTCAATTCAATACATTGGATGTTCTTTTTATTCAACCTGTATTAGGCCTAAGATGGGTTGAACCCATTTTTACCGAAGATATACAGATATTAGGGGCTCGTGATCACTGGCACTGTATTTATTACGACGAGACCATACTTCACATATATGATAGTATGTATTATGACATACACAAGTACAAAGATTTGATGTTAGAAGAACGAAATTACATTCAGAAAAGATATCCCAATTTGTCGCAAAATAATATTATTTTTGAAAAAGTTACCAGTCAGCCAGATGTTTTTTCTTGTGGTTTGTATGCAGCAGCATTTGCAACGTCTTTAGCTCTTGGACAAAATCCATCTAATATAAGATATTCCAGAGATGTAAATCAACTTCGTAGACATTTGATGATAATCATTAATGGAAACGTTTTATTACCATTTCCAGAAGAATGATGTGATGAAAAACGTAAATAAAAAAAAATGATACATTTTTATGTCAACTTGAATTAGATAATTTTCTTATCTGCACATCATGCAGCAACGTAAATTGTTTTTTAAATCTACACTGTTTGCAGCAACCTAACGTAAATAACTTTACAAACTGTAACACTCTGCAGCAACGTAAATAATTTTTTTAATCTGCACTGTTTGCAGCAACCTAACGTAACAAACTTTAGAAACAGCAACACTCTGCAGCAACGTAAATAATTTTTTTAATCTGCACTGTTTGCAGCAACCTAACGTAAAAAACTTTCGAAACTGCATCCCTCTGCAGAAAAATAATTAAAATTATTTTTAAAATGTATGACAGACAAATATATAAAAAAATATATATGTATATCAATTTTTTTTTATATCTGTTCGTATAACAAGAAAGGTTCCACATTAATAAAGCACCTTGGTATCATAATAGAATACAACTTAATGATTGTGTATATATCGTATTGATCAATTCTATTATATTTGTGAGAGGCGAAGTGACTCACCTTTAAAAAAAAAAGCACCCTGTTTTGAGAGAATAAAATACAAACTAATAATTTCATAATTCTGTATATATGATATTTAGCAATGCTATTTGTGAGAGACAAAGGAACTCACGTTAAAAAAGCAACCTGTTTTGAGAGAATAAAATACAACCTAATAATTTCATAATTTTGTATATACGATATTTATCGATGCTATTTGTGAGAGGCAAAGGGACTCACGTTAAAAAAGCACCCTGTGTTGACAAAATAAAATACAACCACATCATTTGATAATTTTGTATATATGATATTTAGCAATGCTATTTGTGAGAGGCAAAGGGACTCACGTTAAAAAAGCACCCTGTTTTGAGAGAATGAAATACAAACTAATAATTTAATAATTTTGTATATATGATATTTAGTTACGCTATTTGTGAGAGGCAAAGGGACTCACGTTAAAAAAGCACCCTGTTTTTACAAAATAAAATACAACCACATCATTTGATAATTTTGTATATATTATATTTAGCAATGCTATTTGTGAGAGGCAAAGGGACTCACGTCCAAAAAGCACCCTGTTTTGAGAGAATGAAATACAAGCTAATAATTTCATAATTTTGTATATACGATATTTATCCATGTTATTTGTAAGAGGCAAAGGGACTCACGTTAAAAAAGCACCCTGTTTTGACAGAATAAAATACAACCACATCATTTTATAATTCTGTATATATGATATTTAGTTACGCTATTTGTGAGAGGCAAAGGGACTCACGTTAAAAAAGCACCCTGTTTTTACAAAATAAAATACAACCACATCATTTGATAATTTTGTATATATGATATTTAGCAATGCTATTTGTGAGAGGCAAAGGGACTCACGTTAAAAAAGCACCCTGTTTTGAGAGAATGAAATACAAGCTAATAATTTTATAATTTTGTATATATGATATTTATCCATGTTATTTGTGATAGGCATAGGGACTCACATTAAAAAACCACAGTTTTTTCAGAAAATTATATACAACCGAACAATATGATAATACACTAACATTAAAAAATAAATGTTTCATCAGACTGTAATAAAACTAACTATACGACACCGATATATGTATCGATATATATATCTCTATACTATAAAAATGTATAATTTTAAATATTTTTCTAGGAATGCTACACTTTGTTGGGCTGACGTTTTGGAGGGCTGAGACTTCCTTACATCTTGAATTTTAATATAAAATAAAAAATTGAAATTGAAATACAAATATAGTAATCCTTTGTGATTGATAAAAATATTTCATTAAAAATATCATTTTCTATCTCAGTAATTAATTGGTTACTCTTCATTTAAACGATTTTATTTCAAATCACTCACACGTTGTTATTACCTTTGTTCTGGGTATCACGCTTTTATCATATTCCACCGAGGGATCCTTACCCATCCCAACGAAACTTCAACCGAGATATCCGTTTCAAGAAGAATATCGCAAATAAATTTCCCTGAGATATGACGACAAGAAAACACGAATCATCCTTCCCTACGGCCCACGACAGACAAGAAACAATCACTCATTTTGCTAACATTTCAAAGTCATTGAACACAACTTAATAATTATAAATAATATTTGTTTTTAATGTCAAAGGTAGATACTACAATTTATACAAAATAAAACTTTTTAAATTTAAATTTTTGATTTCGATGTGATAGGCACAGCGATTTCATATTTAAAAAGCACACTGTATCGACAAAATAAAACACCATAACTCATATGTTGATTCGGTATATATCTCATTCATGAATGCTATTTGTAATATACGAAGTGACTAGCATTAAAAAATGATCATGTTTTGATTAAATAAAATACAAATGAAACATATGATAATTCCGAATATAATCATATATAGTTTTCTTAATTACAAAATTAATAAAGTTGCAAAGTATGACTTTGCACATGGCTTCCTCATTAATTTCCCTTTTGAACAAAGCTTCCTCTATGAGGAAGCCAAAGTGAATAAATAAGCTTCTTCATAGAGGTGGCTTTGTGAAAAAGGGAAATTAATGAGGAAGCCATGTGCAAAGTTATACTTTGCAACTTTTTACAGTCGTGTTGTTGTACGTTTCTGGACAAAAGCAAAAGATATCATTCGGTATCAGCATGGAATATGCTCGAGACACTGAACATGCATATTCCATACACCAACTTATCGATGTCCTGGAAATTAATTGTTCCGGAAAATGCCATTTCGTATCTGTTGTAAAATATTTTCTTGGGTATACGAGTATATACCATTCTGTAGGTGGTCTGGTATAGCTCGTAAATAAACGGCCTGCAAACAGATTATGTAATCATTCTCCGAAAAATAAAATGGTTATTTCACGGTCTACCTCGTAAGGAAATTATCCAGGCGTACACAGAACTTGATAACATTTCGTGTACGATTAGGTACCTTGTCAATGGACTTCCGTCATATTCTCTGTACTTCAGTATGATAGTAGAATGCTATATAAACGAAACATAGAAGTTATCATTTCATTCATAGATAATCTGTTAATGTAAAAAAAATAGTAATACAGCAGCGTAGCTGTTCTATTTCTGTTGTTTTTTTGGTTCTCGGATGTCCTGAAAAATGCCACTTTGCCATGATTCCAGAAATATACCTTTTTGTATCCTGATATAACTCGTGAGAATGTTACACGTTATGTTATATGTTACAGTGAGAAATTGACAAAAAATAACGGAACACAACTATTTCACTGCTGTTAATTTGCCCTTGAAGATAGCCATTCCATTTTTTGGATAAACAGTATATGAGACATTCTTCTTGAAATCGGCCGAGGATTGACCTCGCATTTTTTTTTAATTAAACTTTTTTTATGCAAACTGTATCTAAAAAGAAAAGTCCCGTATTTTTTTGTTTGTCCAAACAACATTTTTTAGAAAAATATGGGGTTTTCTATTTAAAAAAAAAAACGAGTGCATGGCGAACTTAAAAAAATTAATATCTCCGGTTCTATTTGTCGTAAGAAAATGAATCAGAACGTGTTTGAAGGTCAAAAGAATGAGGGTCCATAAAATAATTTTCTAGAAATTATAAAATTGTAAATTATTATTATTAACAATTGAAAAATAAAATCATTTTTTTCGAAGATTTCGGACTTTTTTTTGTTTTATTAAATTCTTAATTTCATCTCGTAACGCTTACAATTTTCTTTGAGTTGGAGATTTGATGGACTATATTTTTTTTTAATTTTATAAGACACTGACTTCGCCTGTACCGGTACACTCCGCGCTAGCCGAGGTCGCCACTATACCTGTGTTACGTACAGATGAACTTATTACGAGTTCGTCTCTTTTGGAAACGCCACGGCGGTCTCACTTCTGAGTCAAGGCATAGGCCCTTTACTCGGGGACGGAGACCTCGCCTTTGACTGCCAAGTACTTCAAGTGGGTAGGGAAAGATTCTATGACACAGCGTGTCACAGGTCGGGTATTGTTTGTAGAAATAAACAATGTAACTCTCCAATTTGGATCTTTTACTCACTTGTAGTTTTATTTTTCTTCTCCAATGCGTCGTCGATACAATTGATGCGTAATTTTAATACTTAAATTCTTTAAGTCTAGCCACGCAGGGCTGCCGAAGTGATTCTACTTTCGATGGACAGAGCCTTGCTCGCTCTGTAGAAAATTCGGTGATATGTGTCGCAGAGTAACGATGGTAATGAAATAACTAACTTTTAGGCAAATCTTAGCGCTTTATATACTATTTTGTTCCTATGGGATGTATATGAAAAGAGTGGGGCGTCCGCTTCGCCGAAAACGTTACACAAAGAAAAGCGTGAAAGACGCAGGGATGACACTCTCAATTTCATGACTTTAGGCAAGTAGGCCCTTTGTGTGGCGCGCGGCTGGTTGAGCACGTGCAGCGTTACAGAGAGAGCACGTGCATGTTTACGAATTTGGGTGGAAGGTAAAAAAGTGCGATTAGGTTGTTCTATGAAGACGGTTATGAGAGACGTGACACCCGCCAGACAGTCGCGTCGAACGTCTATCACCTCAGACTATTCTTGTAATTTTTATGGAGGAATGTCTAGGTATTGTAAATCAATAGAACAGTCTTTCATATTCCAAAAAGTTTATTTTATTGAAACAAATGATACAATAACAGTAGCATGTAATAACATTTTATTGCATTATCGTAACAACAGACTTCTTGCTTGAAAATGAAAACTCCCGAATTTCAATCTGTTTTTTGTCCAACGGTATGAAGGAGTGATTTTTTCGTGTGCCATTGATGGTTTTTGCCAGCGCAAAACGCGGTTCCAATTCTTTTTTGTCATCACTGTACTCATTTTTATCGACATAAATTAATTCAACACTCGGGATGTTAATTCTTGCCCAGTCGAACAAATCTTTTGGATTTCTTATGCAACGGTCAGGACGTTGAAGACTGGCTCTTGCTGCTAATCTTTTTATCAATCCACCGATTCCATCACATGGTTCTTTACCATAACTCGTAGCAAAAAAATGCCATTCCGCGGCAAGTCCAAAGTCATCTGAATGGTGCGAAAGGTTGATGACATTTATTTTTTTACTTTTATACTGTTCTGCAGCACTATCCGTGAAATAGATCAGTTTTTTTTATGCCACTTATCATCTGTTTGAGTATTTCGATGATTTTTGTTTGAAATAGGTGCACAGCAACGGTGTCATGCTTCAAACAGTCCGATATAATAGCAAAACTTGTATGCATCAACACTGATTCTTTTTTGTAATAAATGACGAATGGATGTATGGTAGCCTAGTCGTAGTTCCAGTGTACTCCTTGAATTGAATCTTGAAATACGAATTTATAATTTTCTGCAAAGTCGGCTGTGACAATGCATTCATCGTTTGCTAAATTATCTTTTTTTTTTTGTTCCAGTACTCAAATTGTTGCTTAGCTATAAAATTATGCTCTAACAACTTAGGCAATACAGACGACAATTTTTCCAAAAATTCCGGCATAGTAATTTGCATTGTTTCCAAAGTTGCTCGATCAACAGTCAACCACTGTCTATATACAATCAACTCAATTAGTCCTTCGTTGTAAGCAGACTGTAATGAATCAATCAAATGGTTTGTACCTGGGCATTTCTTACAATCGGCAGTTGGAGGATCGCAAATCATTTGCTGTAAGCAATCGTGATACGTTTTGATAGGTTTGAAAGTTCCTTGAGATACCTTTGCATCCTTTCTACCATCGAGCATCAATTTCACATTTTGATGAGGAGTACATACACACACTGTATGTATATCACTCGCTCCAGCTAACACACAATTTTCTGGTCTTAATTCTGCAAATTTTCTGAAACTGCATTTATGTGTATCTGGAAATCGTTGCTTAAATTCGCTGTACGCTTCCCTGAAGTTGCACAGCACCAAACGTTTTTGCTTCTGGACTTTGTTGCCATTTTCTTGGATGGTCATAAAGTCTTTTTTTCCTGGCATCATACGACTTAGGTCATCGGACTCATCAAAATTGATAATATCTTGTATGATCCCATCAGCTAATCGCTTTTCGGATTTTGTATTGGCACATGATAATATACCTTTTTCTTCTTTCACTTTTTTTGCTACGTTGATCATATGTTTAGTAGCCTCGAAGTGACTCTGAATTTCTGTTACGGTCCAATTTGTGAATAATGTCAAGATACGAATTTTACAATTTTCGTCATCGGTTGCATGAAACTTTTCTTGCAGTTGTTCGATAACATCACTGATTTTATCCTTCTCGTCCGTCTGATCTGTATTGTTTACGACGAATATGTTTTTACGAAACACGTCACTGACTCCTTCAAACTTTTTCACAGGGCATGATTTTTTAGATAACTTGCGTTTCTTAATTGGCAATTCACTTAAATTGAGTAAGATTTTATTGAAAACAGTACACTTTTTGTCACACTTTTCGGTGTGACAAATTCGCTAAACGTGCACTGCTTTTGTGTTCCGTGTTTATCGGTCGTTAGAATGCGACTGACTTCAAAAACTCTGTTACTGTGGAATATAAATGCGATGGGGAGGATCATCTAGGAAAACCTGACGGAGAACTTCTATTGACTGATCAAAAATCGCATATAATATTTGGGTTTGCCGGAATCGAAAAAGCCTGGGTAGGGACGAAGGATTATCAGGTCATAAAATGTTAAAAGAGTAGGTGTGACCGACCGAACGATCAAATAACTCTAATACCTGTGAAGAATCGATTCACCATGACTTATTATTATAAACTCAGTCTAATCATAAAATTAATTGCTTTATTACATGGATTATTCTTTTGAGTTTACATTTTAGATCAGAATATTTTAGGCATGTCCTTTGAAAAGATCAAACTGAAAGATGAAAGAGAAAAAGTTGGGGCAGTAAATAATACTTTGGATTTGGTCTGTAGAGTCTGACAACAAGCTCGAATTATATATCTTCCAATTTGATTTTATTACTGTAGCTAAAACTTTTTATATTGTTTATAGAGACATCAGAATGCATAAATTGTTTGGGTTTCTCTCACTAAATAAACTATTCCAACCCGCTACGCGGCATACTCGGCGTCAGTGAACGTGCGACGGACAAAGACCTTTCTCAATGTTTTTTTAAAATAGAGTCCATTAAATCTCCATTTTTTTTCAAATTGTAAACGTTACCCGATGAAATGAAGAATTCAATATTTAAAAAATCCAAAATTTTCGAAAAAAATTATTCTGTTTTCAATTCTTAATAACAATAATAGTTTGCAAGTTCATCATTTCTAGAAAATTATTTTATGGGCCATCATTCTTTTGATGATTTTAAAACGCGCTTTGGTTCATCTTCCTAGGACAAATAGAACCGGAGATATTAATTTTTTAAGTTCGCCATACACTCGTTTTTTCAAAAAATTGAACATCCCATAATTTTGAAAAAAAAAAACATTTTTTGGCCAAACAAATAATACGGGTATGTTCTTTTTGTGTATAGCTTGCGTAAAAAAGTTTCATTCGAATAAAAAAATGCGTCGTCAAAAAACACCCAAATTCAGCCGATTTCATGTGGAATTGCTCGTATCATCAGTTTTCTGAACCGCTACTACACCAGTTGGTAGACTCCGGGACCGATGTTACCACGAGTTAGTAGATTCGGGGACTCAAGCATATTCCCGGCAAATATTCAATGGCATATTTCGGGACCCATGCATATACTAGGCAGATATTAAGGGATAGATTTCGGGACCCAAGCTAATTTGAAGAGAAATGATAAATTCTATGCTCTATAACAAGTGATTTCGTATTGAGGTAACGGGATATTTTAGTAAAACTCTTCAATCACAATAGTACGCTATAAGATTATACCACTTAAATCACTTTTTTATGTTACGGACCGCAGGAAACCATGTTACGTTTGATTAATGATTACGTTTGATTACTTATGTTTAATAATGAACGACGAAATGCAATGAAGTTCTACTGTAATCAGATCATGTTTTTTACTGTAAGCCCTTGAAAATAGCATTCAATTTTTCGAGTAAAGAGTACATCCTGGACCAGTTGGTATATTCAGTTGGTATATATTGTAACACGGCGCACGCTTAGTGTGCAGCAGATCAGCTGGAAGCCACCACTCACCCTAAGATAGGAGAATATGGATTGTATCGAGTTTCTTTTTTTATTATTATTGTAATTGTTATGCGTCCCCTCCCCCTTTACCTTTTTTTTATTATTATTTATTTGAGGCCTTGTTAGTTTAAGCGTCGAGAATGTGTGTGTGTGTGTGTGTGTGTGCCTTCGCGCGACCAGGGGCCGTGCTCGGGGGGGAAGGGGAGCGGGAAGCGTGCGAGCGAGGACCCAGAGGGATATGACGCCGTCCCGTCACCGCACTGCTCAACAGGCCTGCCTCCCGCCTGAGTATCGAAAATGCCTCGCCAGCATTGATCCGGCTATCGATCGGCGAACAATTGTGGGGGTTTTCCTAAGAATCAGGGTGCCGAGGAAGAAAAGATTTGAACACGAGATTTTGTTTTAAGACCAGAATAAGTTTTATCTTTATTTTAATAAAAGACTTGTACAGCAGTCTTTGGTCAGTCTCGTGTCCCGTGTAATACTGAAGATTTTCCGGCGAGTCGGAAAGAAACCGGAAAAGAAGGAACAGCAGCGCTACGCCTAACCTGTGGCGACGCGAACAAGCATTTAACATAAGTCGTGATTGGCTGAACAGCCGAGAATGTCCATAAGAACGGAAACGAATTACAGCGAATGAAAACGGAGCATGAAAAATGCTGACTCCACACTACCCCCCTCCAAGCAATTAAATTGCGAAATTAACAGTTTTTTTATTTTTAGCACCCGGGTAAGTACGAGGAGGTAAGTCAGAACGTGGAGTTAAAGAAGGCGGGGCAATAGGTATTGAAATTGTCCGCTGTTTAGGCCGAGCCTGACGCATTGATCGCTTTGACTGCGTTGACGGAGTTGACTGCGTTGACGGAGTTGACTGCGTTGACGGAGCTGGCTGCGTTGACGGAGTTGACCACGCTGACGGAGTTGACTGCGCTGACGAAGTTCTGCGGCAAACAACCGGCGTAGAGGTTGCAGGCAACGCGGAATGCGTCGATGTGGCAGGTAACGCGGCACGCGTCGATGAAGCAGGTAACGCGGCAAGCGTCGATGAAGCAGGTAACGCAGCAAGCGTCGATGAAGCAGGTAACGCGGAAAGCGTCGATGAAGCGGGTAACGCGGAAAGCGTCGATGAGGCAGGCAACGCAGCAAGCGTCGATGAAGCCACAGGTTGCACAGGCCGCGAGCTCTGGCTGCCCTCCAAATGGTCATCAGAAATTCCAGCATTTGCCTCAAGAAAAGCTGGTTTCAACCTTTCTGTAGAAACTGTAACATATTCATTGTTAATTAATAATTCAAAAACCACATTCGAGATCCGTCGAACAACAGGATAAGGCCCCTCAAAAGGTTATTCGAGCGATTTCTTTGCGTCATTCTTAACCAGGACGTGTGTGCAATCGAAAAGATTTTTGTGGACGAACGGTCTTCTCTTGCAGTGGTGCGCTGTTGGAACCGGTCGAATAGCTCTCATATAAGAGCGAAGTTGTTGAACGTAGAGTTGTTGAATATCATTTCCCTCGTAGTCGACAAGAAACTCGCCTGGGATCCGTAAAGACGTGCCGAAAACAAGCTCGGCCGACGTCGTTTTAATATCCTCCTTGAAGCTCGTTCTCAATCCGAGGAGAACGATTGGAAGAGTATTCACCCAATCGGTAGTTTCGTGACACATAATAGCGGATTTCATAGAACGATGCCATCTTTCTACCATTCCGTTTGAAGCTGGATGATAAGATGTGGTGCGAATACGTTCACAGCCCACAAACTTAATTAATGCTTTAAAAATTGCGGACTCAAATTGCGAGCCACGATCAGAAGAAATAGTGATAGGAGCACCGTAACGCGAAATCCAACACGAGAAAAAGGCGTGAACAACTGTCTCTGCTGTGATGTCCAAGATTGGAATGGCTTCTGGCCATCTGGTGAAACGATCAATAACAGTAAGGCAGTATCTGTATCCACGAGACGGAGGCAAAGGTCCAACAATATCGATGTGAACATGACCGAAGCGTACATCCGGAACTGGAATGTGTTCTGGTATGTTCCTATTATATCGCGAGACTTTACTACGTTGACATGGTAAGCAGGTACGCGCCCACTCGATAACGTCCTTCCTCATAGAGGGCCAAACGAATTTCTTCTTGATGAGGCTTTTTGTAGCCCGGCCACTAGGATGCGAGAGTCCATGAGTCAAATCAAAAACGCGTTTCCTAAGCGATTTAGGAATGTAAGGACGGACCACGTCCTGTGAGACGTCACAAAATATCGTTTTTTCAGAGTTATCAACCCGAAGAGGACGAAGGACGAGTGAATTGTTAGAATCGAGCAGGATCTGAAGTTCACTGTCATTCGATTGCTCTTCAGCCAGTTCGTCAGTCGAGAAAAGCGTAGGCATGTCGATAGTCTCAATCCTAGAAAGAGAATCAGCTACGATGTTGTCAAGACCACTTACATGGACAATTCGAGTTGTGAATTGGCCGATGAAATCAAGATGACGACGTTGATGAGGAGAAGCTTTGTCGCTGCGCTGATTGAAAGCAAACACAAGAGGTTTGTGGTCGGTTTTAATAACGAGAGAACGTGCCTCGACCATGAACTGGAAAAACTTGAGGCTCGAAAATATAGCAAGCAGTTCCCTATCGTACGTGCTATATTTTACTTCAGCTGGTGAAAGCTTTTTAGAAAAGAACCCGAGTGGCTCCCACATCCCATCGCAAAATTGCTCAAGAACTGCTCCCATTGCAGTATCAGACGCGTCCGTCTGTAGTACTAAAGGTGCATTCTCGAGAGGATGAGCGAGAAGAGAAGCGTTGGCCAGTTGATCCTTGCATTCTTGAAAAGCTTTCTCGGAATCCGGAGTCCATAAAATCGGGCGTTTGTCATTCTTTTTCGCACCAGCGAGATAAGCGTTGAGCACGGCTTGAGGACGAGCAGCATGACGAATGAAACGACGGTAAAAGTTTATAATTCCGAGAAAACGACGAAGTTCCGAAATGTTTTCAGGCTTTTTATAGTTCAAAATCGCGGCTACACGGTCGGGGAGAGGACGAGTACCGTACCCGTCGATCTCGTACCCGAGAAAACGAACCGATTCAGCACCGAACACGCACTTCGCGACGTTAAGAGTAAGACCGTACTCCTGTAGACGTTCGAACAAAATTCTGAGATGACGCGAGTGTTCATCGCGGTTTTTCGAAGCAATAAGTAAATCGTCGATATAACAAAAAACGAAATCGAGATTGCGAGTCACAGTGTCCATAAATCTTTGAAAGGATTGAGCGGCATTGCACAGCCCGAAAGTCATAACGCGAAACTCAAACAAACCGAACGGAGTAATTACTGCCGTTTTTGGTCGATCTTCTGGAGCAACAGGCACTTGATTATACGCGCGCGTGAGATCTACCGTCGAAAAAATTTTGCAGCCACGAAGACGATGAGAAAAATCATGTAAATGTGGAATTGGATACCTGTCTGGTTCGGTGATGCTGTTAAGCCTCCGATAATCACCGCAAGACCTCCAATCGCCTGAACTTTTCTTGACTTGATGTAGTGGACTGGCCCATTGACTTTCAGAGCGGTAGCAAATTCCTCGGGACAACATAAAGTCAAAGTCTGCTTTAGCTGCGTTGAGCTTTTCTCCTGACAACCGGCGAGCACGTTCAGCAATGGGCGTTCCTTTGGTAACAATATGATGTTGCACATCATGAGTAGGAGGTCCAGAAAAAATGAACGGTTTCGTTATCGAAGGAAATTCGCTCAGGAGATCGTGAAACGGAGTGCTAGCTGAAACAGTAGAAACGGACGAATATGCTTCATACGAAACGATACCGATAGAAGACAGCTTAGTTGCTTCATCAATAAGACGTTTGTTTTTCAGATCAACAAGAAGTCCGTAATGTACTAGAAAATCAGCACCGAGAATGCAACGCGAAACGTCGGCGACCGTAAAACTCCACGAAAAATTCCGACGAAGTTTGAGATTCAACGTTAAAAGTTTTTGACCGTAAGTGTCTATTTCTGTATGATTCGCGGCATACAATTTCACAGCCGAAGGAGTAGAACCGACTCCTTTAACACACGCGCGCGAAATTAACGAAATGTCTGCTCCCGTGTCAATAAGAAAACGTAAACCGGATTCTTTGTCCAAAATAATGAGACGGTACTGTTTAGGAGCGTCGTCGGTTACCATCTCAAGATTAGACGACGTTGTTAGTTTCCCGAATTATTAACGCGCACAACCCAAGCACAGGGACGATGACAGTTGCGAGCCTTGTTACCAAATCGATGGTGATAGTAACACAATTTTGTGTTATTGTCAGAACCGTTGTCCCCACTATTGTTGTTCGACTCAGTACGCTTCGAAGGCCAAGGAGATTTCGATCGAGATCTGCTACGAGACCCATTATCCCCACGAGCTTGCCATCTGTCTGAGCTGATGAGCTTGTCGAGCCTTGCCGAGAGAGCTTCGACACAGCGAATTAAGTCACCGTTGCTTTTTTGTGGAATTGGAGTGCTGACTGCGTTGACGTAAGCAGGACGCTGAAGCTCCATAATTTTGTCCGCAAGGAGAGAAAGTTTATTTAAGTCACTTTCGCTGGAGGCTGAGAGTATCGCACTGACCTGTTGTGGCAATTGCTCCAAAAATAAAGATTTCAGAAGCGTGTCTTCACACTGGCCAGAAGAAAGGCTACGCAAATGATGAAGAAAGTGAGAGGGTTTTTGATCTCCCAGTAACTGACCTTTTACCAAGCGACGTACTTTGCTCTCCTTTGATTCCGCAAAAGCTTCCAGAATGCGTTTTTTTATGGCCTCATATTTTCCTTCGGCAGGCGGTTCCTGAATGAGATCAGTGACGAAGGGCAGCACCGAGGGATCCAGATTCGCAAGCAGATACTGATACTTCGTCTCGTCGACAGTAATTCTGGCAATTCCAAAGGCAGCTTCGACTTGGAAAAACCAGACAGCAGGCTCATGCTTCCAAAACGGAGGGAGCTTGGCGATGCGTGACATGTGCACCTCGTTTGCAACGGCGTCATCGGCGGGCATGATTGCGATATAAAAACTATAAATTTCAAAAAAATATCTAGCAAGCGGTAACCGAAGGAGCATTCGGCAAATCCTCGCACAAGAAAAAGCGACGATTGAGCCAGGATTACCGAGATAAAAATCGATACGCGCACGTAGTGTTCGAAACGCTCTCACACGAGTCCATTACCGCTTGGAGTCGAAATAATTATAAAAGTTCGGCACAAAACCCCACAAAGTGTGTTAATTAAATGAAAATCGAAAGCGAAACAATTTAACGCGGTTTAGAATGTTCGTGCAACAGAATTTCGGTAGAAGAACTCGAAAATGTCGCGAAAGAGCACGAGGCAGAGGTTATGGCCGCCAATGCCGAACACGCGAAGGCAGTTTTTTCGATTTTCGGAGCACACGAATTTCGCGAATTTAATCACGTCGGGGTCACCAAAAGTTATTGTGGGGGTTTTCCTAAGAATCAGGGTGCCGAGGAAGAAAAGATTTGAACACGAGATTTTGTTTTAAGACCAGAATAAGTTTTATCTTTATTTTAATAAAAGACTTGTACAGCAGTCTTTGGTCAGTCTCGTGTCCCGTGTAATACTGAAGATTTTCCGGCGAGTCGGAAAGAAACCGGAAAAGAAGGAACAGCAGCGCTACGCCTAACCTGTGGCGACGCGAACAAGCATTTAACATAAGTCGTGATTGGCTGAACAGCCGAGAATGTCCATAAGAACGGAAACGAATTACAGCAAATGAAAACGGAGCATGAAAAATGCTGACTCCACACAATCAGAGCCTCTGCCGCCACCTGTATTTTTCTGTTAGATATAATTTAAGTTTTGTGATTTGTGGGAGTGCGAAGCCGTCGGAACATCTGAAAAAAGTGAGTACTTGAGTACGTCCTTTTTTTCCTCCCCTTTCGTGACCCCCTTTTACCTCCGTATTAATATTTATAGCCTATAATTTTGTACTGCGAAGAATCTGCCGCCGCGTGGTCGCTATAGCCGGTACCGAAAACCTGTTGCGTGAATCAGTGAGTGGTGGTTGCCCTGTTGTTATTAGCCCTCCCCAGTGTTCAACCCCCTTAAAAGACTTAGCCCTCTTTGCTCAACTTATTCTCCATATTTTGTTTTACCCTCGTACTTCCCACCCCCCTTTTTTTTTGTTGTTCCCTGATACTGTACACCCCGCTATTTTTCATCAACCCCCTTCCCCCCTCTGAAGTAAAATCCGAGGTAATTATTAAGTAGCCTTAGAGTTCGGGAACCCCCCCCCCCCCCCCCTGACAGTGTCTCTACTTTTTTTTTTCTGCTAGCCGATTTCCCCTATCTTTTCGCCAATTTTTAATGAATATTCCCCCCCTGTAACCGTAATAGTTTTGTCCGCAATCTGTAGCTTTACCCGCCCCGTAATCTCTACCTTCTTCCCCCACCCGCCCGTGTCGGACTTAGAAAAGTTCCTGACCCACTGGACTTAGAAAATTTTCGACCGTGTTGGACCTAGAAAAATTTCGGCTCCTTCCGGACTCTGAAATTTTTCGACAGTTGCTGGACTTAGAAAATTTTCGACTTCCTTCGGACTCTGGAATTTTTTGCTAGGTTTGGACTTAGAAAATTTGCAGCCTTTTTTGACTTAGAAAGTTTTCGACAGTTATCGGACTTAGAAAAATTTCGATCTCTTCGGACTTAGAAATTTTCGACTGTCTTTGGACTTAGAAAATTTTCCACGTTTTCTCGGTGCTACCCCGTAGGTAGCTGGCGCCCACCTATCGTGTAATTTATATCTAGTTTTTCTTTCGGCCCGTCTTATTATTCTTTTATTAGTTATTTAATACTTTTCATTATATCGAGTCCCCGGTCGAGACTAACCTTGTGCATTTATTGTATTTTACTGTTTATTATTTTTGATTATAAAGAAGCAGCCCAGCTGAATAAAATTGTTAGTTCTTGTGGTAATTATCTTGTCTGGTGTACATTCTTTGTTGACCCTTTCCCCTCCCACAAATAAAGAGGATTGGTCACAATATATAGATATTGACGGGGAGATTTCGGGACCCAAGATAATTTGAAATATGAACGTGAAATATCTTTCTGTGGTCCGTTAGATTGAAAAATGAATAGATCAATTGAATGCAAATTATCTACTAATGTGATTGATGAGATATGACACCCTGTCAAATCAGTATAATGTAGTATCTATCTTAAAATACGCTCGCGGAAGATACCATTAAGTATCTGTTGCATTAATAGTACATACATGAGTACCGGAATATACCATTTTGTATGTATATCCAAGTACATACTTTTGTCCCGGAAAATACCATTCGGGAACTGTCCTGGAATATATCAATTAGTATCTTTTCTGGAATATACTTGAGTCCCAGAAAATACCATTCGGGAACTATCCTGGAATATATCAATTAGCATCTTTCCTAGGATATACTTGAGTCCCGGAATATACCCTTTCAGCAAAGTCCTGGAAGACCAAGTGTTCACGAAAACGGGTGTCTTGGAAACTATGTGTCGTGGAAAACAAGTGTCCTTATAACAACCAATTTATGCAATGTCCTGGAACCCAGGTGTCCTGAAAACAACTAGTATATCCAATGTTCTGGAACACGTAGCTGTCCCGAAAGTAACTGTTTCGCTGAATTCCTGGAATCTGTTCAAGTCTTGGAAACCACGGATCGAACGGTGTCCCGATAACTATCACTGAATACGAAATTTGCGATGTATTGGAAACTATCCATAAATGATGACTAATTCCATTCTTATGCATTTACGTCTCAGTTTGTCATCAAATAGGGTGGATAATAACCCTCCAAAAAAAAATGTCCCCAAATCTGCCGCTGGACATATATCTCTCTATATTATATAAAGATCTCGCTGCCGCCGCCGAGTACAAGAATCGAGACCTTCTCCCTTAACCCCCGTACAGTAAGACTGTACCCTCTGATTTTTCTCAGTCTCCCTATGAAGCCTTCCTCCATACCAGAATTATTCTAAGTACACCCCATCCCGTCCCGGTCAGTATTTTTCCAACTTTAAAATGTAGGATTATGAGACTTCGCAAAATCCTGGCCTGGAAAAGGGGATATTGTGGGACTCGGAAAAATCCTGGCCTAGAGAGGGAATTATTGGGAAACTTAGAAAAATCCTGGACTTCGAAAAATCGTACCCTGGAGAGAGGTATATTGTGGAACTTCGAAAACTCTTGGCATGGAGAGGGGGATATCGGGGACTTAGAAAAATCCTGGACTTAGAACAATCGTAGCCTGGAGAGAGGTATATTGCGGGACTTAGAAAAAGCCTGGCTTGGAGATGGGAATTAGAAATAGTGGGACTTAGTAAAATTCTCGCCAAGAGAGAGCGATATGGCGGAACTTCGAAAAACCCTGAATTAAGAAAAATTCTGCCCTGTAGAAACGCATATTGTGGGACTCGGAAAAATCCTGACCTCGAGTGGGGGATATTGTAGGACTTAGTAAAATCTTCACCTAAAGAGAGGGTTATTGCGGAGCTTAGAAAGATCCTGGCCTGGAGAGAGGAATATTGCGGGACTTAGAAATATCCAGGCATGGAGAAGGGAATATTGTGAGACTCAAAAAAATCCTGGCTTGGAAACGGTGAGGAAGGACTTATTGTTAGAAAAACGGGGGTTTGGCGCGTGAAACGCGCAGGGGGGCGGAGCCCTCCTGGTATATCTCTCTATATTATATAAAGATTTCGCCGCCGCCGCCGGCGCCGTATACAAGAATCGAAATCCCCTCCCCTCTCCCGCTCTTCCCCTCTCCACCCACGTTCTTCTCTTCGCCGCTCCCGTTCTTCTCACCATCCCAGCCGCCCCCCCACCTCGCCCCGACTCGCGCTACCCTTTCCTTCTCTCCCACGCCCCACCATCCTCCTTGAATTTTGAATTTTAAATTTTGAATTTTTGTGGCTCCGTCCAGGGCCAGATATTTATGCGTCCCAATTAGGCCCCGATGGCCTTCTCAGTCACAATAAGGCCTAAAAAGGCCCCTTCCAGGGCCTGATTTTTCTGTGTCCCGACAAGGCCCTTATGGCAACCGTTGTCATAGCAACCGTTGTCACAGTAACCATTGACACAGCAACCGTTGCCATAGCGACCGTCTTCATAGCAACCGTTGCCATACTAATTGTCAAGTATCGAGCCTAGGAGTACTGACCCCAACCCTGAGGGTAACGTTTCTGTATATAAAATCGAATTTGCTTTCTAAATCATTAAAAAATCCATAATTTTTTTTTTAAATACGATTTTATATACAAAGACGTTTGACGAGCTGCCCATGGTAGATTGATCTTTTTTTCCATTTTTTTATAATTTTTTATATCATAAAACCTTAAAAACTATAAGAAAAATCTTGCGTACTTTAGCAGAAAGCTAGAAAATGTTGATATTCAATAGAGTATTTTTCAGAATTTTTGCAGATTTTTAAATTATGGCATTCGGTATGTCACTTTAAAAAAATATTTAAAAAAAATTTGCATAGTTCGGAAAAATCTGAAAAAAATCTATTTCATAATAATTTTTTAAATAAAAAAGATTGAATAAAATATTTTTCAGAATTTTATCAGATTTTTAAATTATTGTGTTTTATAAGTCACTTTAAAAATATATTTAAAAAAAAAAGAAATGGCATTAAAAAAAAAAATTTTGCAGTTAAGGATCCAACTAAGCCTACAAAAAATAATGAGCCAAATCGGATAAGCCGACGTCAAATCCAGGTTGAAACGGGGTGGAATGCCCCATGTGTACAAGGATGAAAAGGTGATTTCAAGGCAGAGATAGGAAAATGCATTTTTTTAAATGCATCACAGTTTTATTAACCCATTATTTAAAAAATGGATAATAGAATTGGGATCCATCACAAATTACTTTTTTTAATGAGTATTGGGACAGAGATCCGTTACCCATTACTTTTTGTTTCCTCGTAAAGGAAGCTTTGTTTGCGTGAACACTTTTTTTTTGAGACTATCATCTCAGCATACTCAGGATGGTCCGAAACGTCGAGAAAAATGGTCTAGACAAAGCCGGTGCGTTCCAGGGACAAAAAATTCAATCGTCCATAACTGACGAATGGCACGATGAATCGAGCTCAAATTTGTCACGCAAGTAGAGCAGTAACTCCTCTTTAATTCGTGTGAGTTTTAACATAATGTATACATATATAAAGATTGTATGGAAATTTTTATTTTTTGAAAAAATGGCGTGATCGCTCTAACTTTCGTAAAAGTCCGACAATTTACCTAAATAGTTCTTCATAACTGAGGACAGGTTCAATATTGTTTGGTATTGAATTTCAACGAAATCGGTAAAGCAGTTCGGATTTTATAGAATTTTGAATTTTTCCAAAAAAAAAATAATTTTGCTCTAAATCACGTCGAATCTCAACAAATCAACTGAAATGTTCTGCAGACGAAAAATAATATATAGCGCTGCTACGTACCAAATTTCGTGACGATCGGTCAAGTCGTTCGGAATTTACGCGATTGTAAATTTTTCAAAAAAATTTAGATTTTCGCTCCAACTGCCGCAAAGGTTAAGAAAGTAAGCCAGAACTTTGCATTGATATTAATTACGGAATTTCCGTTGTCATGTGTAACATAATTTGAATTTTTACAAATAACACATTTTTTACTTTTAATTTGTGTTATTGCACAAGCAACTACAAATATAGAGATAATGATATTTAGAAAATGTTAATGAAAATGAAAAAAGATGAAAAATAGAACTTTGCACGTTACTTCTTCATTAAATCTCATTTTTCTCATAGCTTCCTCTACGAGGAAGGCAAAATAAATAAATAAACTGCTCCTAGAGGAGACTTTGTGAAAAATGAGATTTAATGAGAAAGCAACATGCAAAGCTCTACTTTGCATCATTTTTTAAAATGAGTAATGGAGCAACCATGGATACAGCACCCATTACTTTTTTAATACGTTGTGACGGGCTCGTACACTTAAAACTTCGGTAAATCAGCGTCAAGCCACTCGTCCCAAATATCACGTCGCCTGCACGCCTTACCCACACTTCCTTGCTCTCGTGCTGATGGGCGCCAAGCGATCAATTATTACACCCGATCGCCAGGGAATTTATTATCTATTCCCTACCACATCCGATCGTCTCCGGCTAGCTAAAGGGGGTGCAGTTCGGGGGACGCAGTACACGAAAATAAAAAAGCAATAATTACTATGAAACTCGGGCGCTTCTCACACGCATAATTTATTAATAACCGATGCCAAGGTTCTTTTAAATTCAATGTAGAGGTTAACAATTCAACTCTTCAAAACTACAATACACTATCTTAATATTACTAACCAAAAGAAATGACTCTACATAGACGACTCGAGTCCGACAGGTTTCGCGGAAGTCAAAACGCACGCATTTTACGATTTATTCCCCGGGGAAGTCGGTATAACCGAGAGGGATCGACACGAGAATTCATATATTCACCACAGTAAATTTTGTTCAAGCAGTGTGCACCACGTGCGCATACCTTTCCGCTCCCTCACAAGATACGCTACGACGCTGTTCTCCTTCCTTCTCTGGCTATAGGCCCGTGTTACTCGTGGTTCTTTCCTTCCTTGTCTCGCCCGGGGCCTCGTGGCCGGACCCTCTCTCGCTCGTTGCTGCGCCTACGGACCTTCGTCTCTCCTCAGTCTATCCCACAGTGCTCATGCACTGCTCGCTTCTATCCTCTCTCTCTCACTCGCTCTCTCACTCACACTGTTCACGCGTTTGGACTTGCGCCTATTCCAACTATTATTCACTAAGTCCGTGCGCTATCTCACTCTATCCTTCTATTGCAATGTACACTGCTGCACAATGCGCGACAACTCCTGGATTATTTGAATTAGACTTTTTCTAACTTTCTCTTTCTTTTCTCCTATATTCTCGGTCTTCCCACGCTCCGGGCCTCTTTCCTACTGCCTAATTCTTCTTCTTCTTCTTCTTCTCCTTTGCTCCTGGCTATCGCCATCTGTTGACAGCATGTGCCACTTCATACCCATAGGAATATATCGGGTTTGTAACCACACATATACCAATTTTTTTTTTTTTCTTCATCTTTTTGTCCTTTTTCCTTAAATATATTATATATATATATATATATATACATTATTGTTCACAATATTTATAAACAATTTTTTTTTTTTTTTTTTTTCCCTTATTTAATAGTATTTGTTTTTTTCATTTTGGGTTTTATAGGTAACACCTTAGAATAGTGTGAGAGTGGGTGTCCAAACAGGCATGCATGTGGAACATACGTGCCTATATGCACACCCCCTCCCAATTGATTCTTAGTTTTCTTTCCCTTTTAAGCACCTAAAAAACTATTTGACATTTGGTATATAATATAGAAAGATGGTATACACTAAACTGAAATATTGTTACCCGCGCAGAAAAAAAAAGTATTGGAAATGAATCTCTGAAAGAGTTTCGCAAAGAGTTTCTCAAAGTGTCTCAGAAAGAGTCTCGAATAGGAGCCGATCCGAGACTTTTTGTACGCGCTGGAAACAGTCTTTTGTGAAAAGTGAGACTGTCTCTCCGAGATTCTTTTCGAGACTCTTTTTAATATTTCAATGAAACCCTCCGACATTCTTTTGTGAAATCGAAATATTTCACCGAGACTTTTTGATGAATTTCTTCATGACTACTTTGAATGGCTGCCGAATCTCTCCGAGACTTTTTTTCCAGAGTTGAGGAATCTTTCCGAGACTGTTTTGAATGGCTGACGAATCTCTCCGAGACTTTTTTCAATGGCCTACAAATCACTACTGATCCTAACAACGTTATTGAGTAATGGCTTAGATATCTATTAGCTATTATACGCATGAAATAAAACTCTGTTTTGTCCAGTTCTTATGCCACATATATATGTTTATATTTCATGTACGTTGCCATCCACCATCCTCACATTTTTTACATGCTCGACATCGATCAAACGTAATATCGTAATTATAACTAATGCGTGGCATTGAATCGAGCCGTCGTAGCGGAATATGCATATAAAAAAAAAAACCGATCTCTAATTATTAATTCGCGCAAAATAAACCTGATCGGTATTCGCATTGTCTCGCACAGTTAAATTCCAAAGTTCCGTTATCTGCTATCTTAATGTTCCCGTAATTTGCGACATCCTCGTAATTCGTGACGTTCGCGGAAACCTTGTAATTCGCAACATCCGTGTAATTCGCAATATTCGCGACAGGTCACCCGAACACTGCCGACACGTACGCTCTCGATCTCCTTATCTCTCGTTCGAAGAGACCACTTGCTCGTCGTGCCGTTACATGCACCCGCTCTCACGTGCGATCTTTTGCGATCGAGCAATAGATCAAGACATAAACGATCGAGAGTGAGGCACGGACTTTCAACGATGAGGCTTCGTCGAGTCTCCGGGAACTGAGGTTTCTGTCTGAACCTCAGTTCCCAGAGACTCGACGATTCCCGGAGACTTCGCCTTTTGCTTCTTCCTTGGGTGTTCGTAGCGTATTAATATGCAAATTTATAGCTCTGACGTATGCAGGTTTTGATAAAGAGATGGATCCTTTCTTGTTCACCCAATCTGAAATAAGGAACGGATTTGGGGTTAGGATTTTTTCTGAGTGACCGAAAAGTTCGTATTACACAAGGAGACTGAGTTGGCCTAAATCGAATTAGCACTCACTACTTTTTTGAGTTCATCCTAAAATCGCTGGTTTAACACAAAAATCGTCATATTCGAGTGCTGGAATAAACTTGAATCGTTTATTCCAGTACATCAAAAGAAATGAAACGAGATTACGACGAAATAGCAACAAAAAAAAAAACAGAAATATGACGCTTCTTACGAAATACGGCTTCAAAAATTTCTTTAGGGATGCCTTGCCCGTGAACGCCATTTCGTTTTGCACCCTTCGCTGTCATTGTCTTTAACTTTTCCTGTCCAATCAAATGCTTTAAAAGACGCCTGACCATTTCCTTCGGAGTATCTCGGAACACTTGAATAAGCTTCAATGCAGCGTAGTTTATGTAAACTCCTGAGTTTCGTTGAAGTTCAACCTGTAGTGTAGGACATATTAGAATTGTTAATATACACAGGTGTGTATATTAACATTGTGTGTAGCAATAAGAACGCTTCTATTTGGAATAGTATTTAGATTTGAAGATAGGTTATTTGACTCTTGATCATACTTTTCCACGTTTTTTGCGAGAAGACTTCTTCAAGTCTGACGATTGAGAGTGTGGCGTTTGGGTATCAGGCGAGTTTCGACGTGCTGGGGTTCGTGTACGGGGAGATTTTGAATTATTTGGCGTTCGGAATCGTTGTGGTTGTGAAGAGATCGTAGATGTTTGCGAGGTAAAATTCTTCGAAACCTTTAGAACAAATTTTTGTTCCCGCTGTGATAAATAGCTTTTTAAGTGTGATTTTTTAAAAATAAGTACCTTTATGGCTGGCAATGGTGAAAGCGAGCGATTTGAACGCGCTGGTGATGGAGATGGCCGACGAGGCAAATGTATCGGTGATACAGACGGCGAAAGAGGCAAGTGTATCGGTGACACAGGCGGCGAAGAGGGTATATGTATCGAAGATACAAACGGCGAAGAGGGCAAGTGAGTCGATGAATTTAGCAACTGCCGGTCGACTGATTGTGAATCAGACAATTCCGCTGGCAGCGATTGAGTATGAGACGTAGGCTCAGGGGATGGTGATTGACTCCGAAACGGGGGTTGAACAGGTGTCGATTGAGTGCATAGCGTACGAGCTTCCGGTGATGGCGTGCATGGACTCGATTCGGTGCGTGGCAATTGGGTTCGAACTGATCGGCTACGTGGTGAACGGGAACGGTGTGATCGACTCCGTGATGAATGGGGGCGAGACGATCGGCTTCGTGGCGAACGGGTGCGAGGCGATCGGCTTCGGGACGAACGGGTGCGAGGCGATCGGCTTCGTGGCGAACGGGTGCAAGGTGATCGGCTACATTGCGAACGGGTGGGTTCCAATCGAGTGCCTAGCGAACGGATCCGTGGAGATCGAGTGCGTGAAGCCCGGGTGCGGGGGGATCGAGGGCGAGAAGCTCGGGTGCGGGGGGATCGAGTGCGAGAAGATCGGGTGCGTGAAGATCGTGGCGATCTGGTGCGTCGCGAACGGCTGCGGTTTTTCGATGGAGACCGTGATTCTCGTGCTGATGGGGTACGTTGCTCCAAAAGAGTGCCTGGTGATCGGGCACGTGCCAATCGAATGCCTGGTGAACGGGTCCGTGGAGATCGAGTGCGCGAGGTTCGAGTACAAGAAGCTCGGGTGCATCTGGACTGAGTGCGTGAAGCTCGGGTCCTTGAAGCTCGGGGCGATCTGGTGCGTCGCGATCGAGGGCGAGAAGTTCGGGTGCGTGAAGCTCGTGGCGATCTGGTGCCTCGCGAACGGCTGCGGTTTTTCGATGGAGACCGTGGCTCTCGTCCTAATGGGGTTATGTATAACGTGGCTCCAAAAGAGTGCCTGGCAAACGGGTCCGTGGAGTTCGAGTGCGTGCCGAACGAGTTCGCGGTTCTCGTGAGCGGTGTGAACGAGTGCGTGATTCTCGCGAACGTGGCGAACGCGTGCGTGGTTCTCGTGAGCATCTCGAATGAGTGTGTGATTCCCGTGAGCATGGCGGACGCGTGCGTGGTTCCCGTGAGCATTGCGAACGCATGCGTGGTTCCCGTGAGCATGGCGAACGCGTGCGTGGTCCTTGTGAGCGTAGCGATCGAGAGGATGGCGATCGGGTCTTTTGCTTTGATGCCGTATGTTTCGGAGTAGCGCGTGGTGATTGCGTGCATGATAGAAGAGACTGCGTTGGTGGCGGCGGATTGTGTTGCAATTGAGAGCGAGGCAGATTATAAACAGGGGGTAGTGTCGGACAGGATGCCGATTGATTACGTGTTCTTGAGAGTAGTGACATGCGTGGTGATGGGGTACGAGGCTTGGATGGAGGGGGTGGCTGTACTGCGCGAAGTTTAGATTCAGATGGGAGATCAGTGCGAGCAGATCGATTATCAGGTTTCGATTGAGGAGCTACTAATGGTGTGCCTGGCTTCACTACCGAAGGTTGATTTTCTGTAGAGATCCCGGTAATTTCTGCAGCAACTTTGAACGTGACCTAAAAATATACAGAATTGTAGAGGAAACACAACGCGATTTGCAGCTATCTCTCGGATAAACATAAGTAATTTCGCATAATCTTAAGGTCACACTTCACCTGAGGTTTATCCATCGCGAGTAAGCTCTCGTCTATTTCCCTTCTCGCAAGGGCTTTTCTATCTTTACACTTCGGTCCTTTTCTCGTCTTTTTATTTTTAACGCCCATAACCTCGCCTGTCCTAGAGATGATCAGCTTGTCGAGATAATCATTATCTTCTGTGAGTACATTAAAAAAAGAATGTTACCGAACCACAAAAATAGAAGTGCGATGACTTATCGTAAATATCTGCAAAACCGGAAGAAGCTGAAAAGAAATTATTAATCATTGTCTCACCACTCAATTCAATTATCTTGGCGTCATATTTTTTCCTGCCATAAGGAACTTTAACAGTGACTCCTTTACTAAACCCATCTGGGAGCGACGTCGCTTCAACGACACTCGTTGTACGATCCTTTATCCAGAATACCAACGCGTACATATTCGTAAGTATCGGCCCTCCAGTAATGCAGCTGCAGATGTCAATTATTACAGTTAGAAGTTGACCAACAAAAAACGTATAAATGTCGAAATAGCGTAAATAGATGACGTTTTTCTACGCTGAGAAAGTAATTTGTATAATTGTTGCGTATGAAGCGAATGGATTTAAAGTCATGACTGTGATGAGTACCGCCGGACAATTACTATTTTCGGCAAACTCTTAACGGAATCAATAAATGTGACCTTAAATTTCTGTTGACTAATGTAAATAATAAAAAATAAATAATTGTACATAATAAAAAATAAATAATTGTACATAATAACAAATAAATAATTGTACATAATAACAAATAAATAAGTAATTTACATAGTCACATATAATTCAGACCTTCTTGTAAACCAAAATCAGGATGCGGTTTGTTGTTTTTCAGTTCAACCGCGCAGTTAAAATTGCAATTTTTCAGATTTTTTTTATTTCACAGGAAATACCTTCTGGTAATACGAGCGTTCGATTAATTACGAGGCATGTCTGAGAGCAGGAGCCAAATAAGTGTCTGAACTGGCGGGGAATGCGTGATATATAGCAATATTCTTGAATTTCGAGTTGCGAAGAATTATGTTAGGTTACGTGTTCTGCGACGAGACGGGTTCACATGCATGACCATTTCGGCCACTTTCACTATTTTTTCCCCCATAATACGACCATTTCGCGGTCAAACTACCAGAGAGAAATTGAGACACAAAGACAATAATAATTATCAGAAATCTCACCGTCAGCTCTGTCGATTAGAACAGTCCAAAAAATACGATCCAGCGGTTACGACTTTTCACAAACATTCACGTCTGTTTCCACGGAAAACAAACGTCGTCCCCATCGTAGTGAGCGAGCGATGTTCAGACGGCATTGAAGCTTTTCGATTGTCCGAGAAAAGACGGATGCACGTCACACAAATTTGGACCACTGAACGCGTTGGACTTTCTGGCCGATAAATAGGAAACTGTGAGTCTTCTGACAAATATTAGTCTCTCTTGCTCACTCTTTCTCTGTGTCTCTCGTCTCTCTCTCTCTCTCTGTGAGTAAAGCTGCACGCACCTGTCTGTCACTCCGTCTATCATTCCGAATTTCTCTGTTTTTTATGTTTAATTTAGTTATAAGTCGCACTCTTGCTTTCTGATTATTCTTATCTGCTTATTGTTTTTCACTGCTTATTTCTCTGTATTCTATCTAATTTTTCATCATTCTATGCTTGTACACCTTTTGCCGAAAAGTTCGCTAGGGCATCAATAAATGTTATCAATCAATCAATCAATCGTTCAAGTAGATAAAAATTGCCACCAGACTAGACAAAAAAGACGTAAAAAAATCGTGATTAGAATTTTTTTCAGTCGTAATTATCTTTCGTATTTTTTCTCTTTATAACTACACTTTTTGCCGTTTGAGAAAAAAATTTCGGCTGCTAATATAGAATTTAAGCGTGGTAATGAAGTTATCAATTTATTACGTCATTCTGACAGAAAGTCCCGAAAAATGCCTCGGCCGGGGAAGAGACTTCACGAATATTCTCGGAGCGCTCTCAACAAATTAAAAAGGAGGTGTCCTCTAAGCTCAAGTGACGAAAATTCCGAGGAAGATCTCTGTGCTCTCAAAGATGATCAATTGGAGTCAGAATCGGAGTCGACTGCGGAATCTGAGGTCTGCGCCGAGCGAAGCGAACGCAGTCCCCAACAACTCGAGTCACAATCGGAGTCGATTGTAGAATCTTCGCTCTGCGCCGAACGAAGCCAACGCAGACCCGAACAAAACGAACGTGTCTCCGATCGGAGCGAAACGTCTTCTGAGCGATTCGTAGAATATTCCGAGCAGAGCGAGTGCCGGTCCGAACACAGCGAGCGCAGTTACAATGGGGATGTCCGGATTCCCCAGCAGGTTATGTCGGATCGTAGTGATAAGTCATCATCGAATGAGAGTGCGACCGATCTGGATTCACATTCGTCTGACGAAGGATTGGAACATATCGTTATCGTCGACGACTGCTCGGACGAGCAATCTAGTTTCGCATCTACAAGTGACTCTGATAGTAGTTCCGTCAGTGGGGATGCAAATGTGAATTTTCAGAGGAACCAAGAACTTCTGTACGAAGGTGCTCGGTTGACAGTAGCGGAAAGTCTTATTGCGACTGTGTCGATGATAGAGCGGCATAATTTGAATAAGGCCGCGCAGTCCGACCTCTTGAAATTCACGGAATTGCATTGTCCCCCGAAAAACAAGTGTAAAAAAACACTTTATACTTTTCAAAAGGAATTCGGGCAGGTAGAAATTCCATTGCGGCGACATTTTTATTGCACGACATGCTACCAAATGGTTGAAGGTGAAAAATCGATCTGTGCATCGTGCGCTGAGGAATCCAACGTCAGCTATTTTTTAATATCGTCGATCATCGCACAAATTGAAGCTTTATTCAAACGCCCGGGCTTCTATGACTCACTCCAGTATCGACGTATAAGACGATCTCAAACCGACACAAACTACACGGATATCTACAGTGGTACCGTATACAGAGAGTTGTGCGCAAATGGTTTCATAGATAACCCGTCAAATATATCGTTGATAATGTACACGGATGGAGTGAGAGTCTACAAATCTTCGAAATTCAATATTTGGCCGGTATATTTCGTAATAAACGAATTGCCCTTCTCAATGAGAATGCGAAAAGAGAACGTTATCCTCGCTGGTCTCTGGTTCGGTGAGAAGAAACCCGTTACAAACTTGTTCTTGAGTCCTTTGATCGAGAGCATGACTGATTTACGGGAAGGAATCGATGTACATGTTCCAAATTACGCAAATCCCCTCAGAATACAAGGAATCGTTATTTGCGTTACATGTGATCTTCCAGCAATGGCTTTATTGTTCAATATGAAACAGTATAACGGCAAATTCGGTTGCCAGAAATGCAAGCAGAAAGGCGAGTATCTGCTGAATGATCGAGTTCTTGTATATCCGATGGAGCCGATTATTTTGCGAACTGATGCAGAAACGCGTGAACACGCCCGTCAAGTGATTGATGCTGGATTTCCCGTCTGTGGAGTAAAGGGGCCGACGGTTTTGATGTCTATTGTAAATGATTTTGTCGTGGCAATAGCTGTGGACGTCATGCACTGTGTTTTTGAAGGTGTCGTGAAACAGTTGTTAATGATCTGGTTTTCTGACAACTTTTCCGATCACCCTGCATCATTACGGCGACGCATAGATCTTGTTGACCAGAGACTAAAATCGATTACACCACCGTCATTTGGGCAGAGGCTACCACGGACAATCAAAGAACATTTGTCGTATTGGAAGGCTCACGAGCTCAAAGCGTGGTTATTCTATTACTCGACACCCTGCCTCTTCGAAGTATTGGAAAAGAAATATTTTGATCACCATCTATTGCTCGGGCTCGGCATATCGCTATTGTGCCAATCATCTATCTCTCCAGAGCAGCTCGATATTGCTTCTCGAGCGATAACCGAGTATGTAACAAAATTCGAGATTCTATACAACAAGAGAAATATGTCGAATAACGTTCATCAATTGCTTCATTTAGGGGAAACCGTCAAAAAATTCGGTCCTCTGTGGACTACGTCGTGTTTCCCATTTGAAGATTTAAATGGAAAAATTGTACGTCTGGTCCATGGAAGCAACTCAGCACAATTACAGATATATTCTGGGATCTCAAAGTACTTGCATCTCGCAAGTCTGAAAAATCAAAATCTAATAGAGGGACGACCAGCTCACGGATTTTGCGAAAATTTGGACTCGAAGCATGGTAGAATGAAGCGTCATTACGTAGCGAATTCCGTTTATATCGTCGGAAAGTGCACTGAGATGCTAGATCTTCCTGCCGACCTTACCGATGTTTGCCGACAAGCAAATATAAACGGTCCAAGATTTTTTCACTACCGAAGACTTTTGAAAAAAAAAATGGTTTATTCCTCAACCGAATACAAAGGCAGCAAACGAACCAATTCTTCGTTTGTTCTGTACTCGGAGCATGACGGCTTATCCAGAATCGGACAAATTCGATGTTTTCTGCGTACTACCGACTGCCTTTGCCCCGCGATATGTCACTGCTTAGCCGGAAATTATGCAATTTTGCGACCGTGCGTTTTAGAAAACCGATTTTCAACTGTAACTTCTGGCACTGTCTTGTCGACTATTCACAATTTATTGCAGTTCGAAAGCAATGAGACGGCAGTTGACATAATGAATCTGAAATCTGTCTGCTTCTATTGCAAGGTTGACGATGATCTGACTGCATTTATCGTGGAACCTGTAAACGACATTGAATTCGAATGAATTCAGACAGAAATCTCAGTTCTCGGAGAATTGACGAAGCCGCATCGTTGAAAGTCCGTGCCTCACTCTCGATCGCCTCTGGCTTGATCACAAAAGATCGCACGAGTGTGTGTGCGTGTAACGGCGCGACGAGCAAGTGGCTTCTTCGAACGAGAGATAAGGAGATCGAGAGCGTACGAGTTAGCAGAGTTTGGGTGACCTGTCGCGAATGACCAGAACGTCGCGAATTACGAGGTTGTCGCGAACATCGCGAATTACGAGCTTTTCGCGACCATCGCGAATTACATGGATGTCGCAAATTACGAGATTTTCGAATTAAACGGTGCGAGACGTTAGAAATAGCATACCGACCAGGTTTATTCTACGCGAATGAATAATTAGATATCGGTTTCTTCTGTTAAGTTATATAGTTATAATTACGATACTATGTTTGTTCGATGTCGAGCATGTAAAAAATGTGAGGATGATGGCAACGTACATGAAATATATACATATATATGTGGCATAAGAACTGGACAAAACAGAGTTTTATTTCATGCGTATAATAGTCTCTGAGAGATTCGAAAAAAGTCTCGGAGAGATTCGTCAGCCATTCAAAAAAGTCTCGGAAAGATTCCTCAACTCTGGAAAAAAAGTCTCGGAGAGATTCGGCAGCCATTCAAAGGAGTTATGAAGAAATTCATCAAAAAGTCTCGGTGAAATATTTCGATTTCACAAAAGAATGTCGGAGGGTTTCATTGAAATATTAAAAAGAGTCTCGAAAAGAATCTCGGAGAGACAGTCTCACTTTTCACAAAAGACTGTTTCCAGCGCGTACAAAAAGTCTCGGATCGGCTCCTATTCGAGACTCTTTTTGAGACACTTTGAGAAACTCTTTGCGAAACTCTTTCAGAGATTCATTTCCAATACTTTTTTTTTCTGCGCGGGTATGAATAAGAAATTCAATAAAAGGTTTTAAAGATCTAGGGTCTTTTATGAGAAACAATCTAGTAATGTCAGTAAACGGATGAATTCTAAGTCTATTAAGTATCGGAGTTAATTTTTGTCTACTAGAGGAAAAATCCGGGCAATGCCAGAAAACATGGTTAATGTCACAGGTATGGAACCCACATCTGCAGGATTTACTTGAAACAATGCCCATCCTAAACAAATGTGCAGGAGTAAGGGTATGACCCGTCCTGATCCTATTAATAATCGAAATTCGATGGCGATTCAAACCACAGGAGTTAAACCATGGCCTAAGCGAGAACGCTCGCGACATCTCACAGAAAAGAGTGCCCTTAACGGAACCCTGAGCAGATATAAAAGAATCGGAGTTAATTATTAGCGATTGTTTAAATATAGCTGACAAATCAGAAGGAACGTATTTTTCCTCTCCGCTAAGCTGCAGGCTACGTGCGTAATTCGCTGCCAAGTCAACGAAGTCATTACCTCGAATTCCCACATGAGAAGGAATCCAAAGGAATGAGACCGCCTTCCCAGTAAGAGACAAAGAATAAATTAAATCTTTGATCATGAAAAGGTAATAGTGCGATTTCGGGTGTAAACCGCTCTGAGATAAAGCAATCACCGATGACAAGGAATCAGTACAGACAAGTGAGAGGGGCCAATCCTGAGATTGAATCAGCTTAAGGGCGAGAATGATACCCGATAACTCAGCTGCATATATATAGTATCGTATACGATTTTACGTCACAAGGCGAGGAAAAAGAGTATTCCTTGTGCGAGGCGCTCCAAAAACTTCACTTTCCGTGCCTCCGTGACGTAAAACCAATATCTATATCGCTTTGTACAAATTGTGTCGTATGCTGCCGTTAGCCAGCACTGCGACGTTGCCAAAACGTCTGGAAAAACCCAGTTCGAGCGATGCCGGAAAATCCTCATGCAGGTGACGCTGCTCACTGTTGAGTATTTATCATTACTGCAAAGAAATATTTGGAGTTTTAATAAGCGATATGTAAATAAAAAACAAATATTATGCTGCAAAAATTCAATTTTTTATTGATTTTTTTCTCACTTTACATTGTTTACATCTTTACAATAATTCTCACAGTTCTTTTTCCCGCTATTACCTCCCACTTCCTGGAAAGACGCGCGTCATGATGCCATGACGCCATTTACGGAGCGGAGCGTGTACGGAGAACTTGAGCGATATTTTGAGAGCGATTTAGTATATTTTGTTGTTGTTTTTTTTTCATTATTTATAATCTTTATCTATTACAGTAGCGTTGTTTTTTATTATTACTTGTGATTACTTTCTATTTATAATTATTTAGATATTTAGTTATTTTATTCATTTTTAGTTTTATTTTAGTGTATTTTAGTTGTAAGTTTCTTGTACCGTTTCTCGATTCTCCTTGCATGATCAGATCTTCACCATCATGCCGAATTATAAATATTCGACGGAGGAGTGCAAGGAGATGGTTCAGCTTCGCTGTCAAGGCCTGAGTCTGCGGGAAATCCGAGACTCTTTCATGGTTCTTCACGCTAACCGTCCTGTCCCTTCTGCAGAAACGGTGCGATCAATTTTCCATCGATTCGAGGGAAAAAACTGCCTTCACCCAGCGCACCAAAAAGTCATCCAACAATCGAAGCGCATTCCTGATGAAATCATGATTCAAGTCTGTGCGTTGGCCGAAACTGCTCGATACCCAGCCTCGCAGGTTGCCAAGATAGTCGGCGTTTCGAAGACTTCTGTCCTCAAAATTTACCGAGAGCAGAAGTATTTTCCATACAAGGCATTCAGTGTCCAAAAGCTCCTTGCAACTGTTCCTGCGCCACGTATGGAGTTTTGCGAAGAGATGATGGAACGTTGCAATAACGATCAAACCTCGCTTTCCCGAATCCTTTTTACCGATGAGGCTACCGTGGAGATTTCCGGAAGGCCAAATAAACAGAATTTCCGCATCTGGTCCAGATCAAACCCACATTACATCGTGGAGGACAAAACTCAATACAGAGCAAAGGTGAACGTCTGGGCCGGAGTAATTGGTAATAAAATTATCGGTCCATTCTTCATCGATGGCAATTTGAATGGCGCGAGGTACCTTCAACTTCTCGAAGAGCAAGTGGTAACCGCGTTGAGAGCAGCATTGCCTAACGTAAGTGAATTGAATGATTATATCATCAAGTCCGATTCTCTAATTGCCGCTCGTATTGATTCTCAACATTTTCTTTCTTGTTGACAACCTTTTCTGTAAAGTAAAAAATTTGCGTTCTCATTTTTATTCTCCTGATACACTTTGCCTCAAACAGTTCATTCAAGTAATAATTTCTCCTGTGCAGGTTGATCTTTTCTAAACAGAGAATTGTGTAACAAAAGTTTTAACCGCTTTAACTTTTGTGTAAAAAATTAGCATGTGTAAGAGCAATCATTTTTTCTAAAAGAGTCTTTTGTGGCAAAATTTTTACTAGCAAACTAAATAATTATCAGGAGGACCAACTCTGGTACCAGCATGATGGTGCACCTCCACACGTCACGATGGCTATCCGAGCATTTTTGAACGAACATTTCAGAGAACGTTGGATCGGACGTTTTGGCCCAGTCTTATGGCACAACGCTCAACAGACTTAACCCCCCTTGATTTCTTTTTATGGGGTCACATGAAAAGTCAATTATATAATACTCCGATTGCCAATGAGGCTGAACTACGTGAGCGCATCAAGGATATCATTGGCAATGTCACTAGGCAACGGATTGAAAACTCGGTGCAGGAATTTTATGACCGGTTAGGATATTGTTCGGCTGCTGAAGGGCTACAATTCGAGCCGTATCTTTAAAAATTGAAATTAATATCGACCTGACTTCGACAATTTCTTTCAGTGATATTTTGAATTGTTACCGAGCTGTGATATAAAAATCTAATGTGATATTGACAATTAATTGCGAATTCCAGTTCCGAGCACCAGTCTGGAGTGAAAAATGCTTGTCATTAAGAAAAAATATCTAGTCATTAAGATAGAAAAAATTAATGAAATTTCAAGTCACGAAAAGTAATACCTATTTAAAAATACAAGTAAATTATTACCGCTTATTTTAAAAAGATCATGAGTTCCAGTGCCATGCGTCATTCCCGAATAAGAAATTCTAGTCATCAAGTTATGGAAAATTTATGAAATTAGTATTACAAAAATATTGATAAGTAATTAAATTATTTATTTATTTATTTATTTATTTAGTAATAAGGTATATTTTAAGTACTTACCGTTTACTTACCGTTGGGAATAATGAAAGTCTATTTTCACGTTCATGAGCTCCAATGCTATGCGTCATTCCTGAATAAGAAGTTCTAGTCATCAAGCTAGAGAAAATTAATGAACTTAGTATTATAAAAATGTTAATAACTAATCAAATAATTTGTTTATTTAGTATTAAGGTATATTTTAAGTACTTACTGTTTATTTATCGTTGGGAACAATAAAAGTCTATTTTCACTTTAAAACGAATGTGTTCTGCCTATGCCTATTTTAATCCTACAAATTATCCCCATTAAAACTCATTGTACTCCTATTGAAATGTACGCTCCACGAAGCGAAGATTTCTTGATCTCACTGTCACACATTCAATGTCCCAAACCATTATTGCTAAATGTTCCTAACACTCTTTACGGGTATTTATTATTTTCGTGATGTTTGTCAATTAAGTGACGGATAGGTAATTATTTAGTTTACTCTAACTAGTTCTTGTTCATCTTTTGTTCTTCTTCATCTTTTATCCTCCTGGCTTTAGGCATTCTCCAAGTGCCATGAGCTAACTTGTTACACATAGCCCTCGTGGCTTCTGGCATCTCCCCTACCAGCTTGGGTAGCTTCCCTTGCCCCTACCGCTACCCTCACTGGCCCCTTCGGATGCCGGGTGGGGACGCGGTCGCCGCTCGGATGATATGCACTGCCGGCTGTAGACAGTAGCCAATCACGCTTCCTAAATTCTCGCGCAGCCGCATTGGACTGTCCAGTTTCACGGCGTCCTCACTGTATATGTCGTATATATAGTTACGACCGAGCAAATAAAATAACGATGATATATAGAAAGAATACTAGGGCGGAACTTTATTTGTAAATAGATTTCGTGTATTGCGTCCGTTAACTTTGAGGTCTCTGTCAAGACTGTTTGTCAATCTACGATCGTTGTCAAGCGTCATTCGGTTCGTTGTCAGTTGTCCCATATGATGCGAGCAGATCAATTCCAATGCCGCTTTCACGTGCAAATCCATAAATAAGCATGTTATAAATACCGATTCCGTTACAATATCTAAAATATACGCCCTATATACGTCGTATATATCTGAAATATACGCCCCATGTACGTCGTATATAGCTGAAAAATACAGGGTGACAATTTAGGGGTGGCCACCTGTTTTTACAGGCATTTGCGCCGTCAATAAAGATCAAGTAAAGGGTGGTTCTTGAAGGATTTTTCATGCCCTCTTTGATGGCTGAAACGATTTTTTGCTGAGATGATCAGTTTTTAAGGTGCAAAATATTTTTAAATGAAATTTTTTGGAAAATTGTTTCTCACATTATATTTATAAAGTTGATTAAAAGCTGAATCCAGAGCACTCGTGGGCCGAATAATTTGATCGCGTCTTGATGGAGAAATTATTTTTCAAATATCTTGTATTCGGCAGCCGATGTGCGATCTGAACAAGGAACGGTGGACTTGAAACGGCGCTTCGAGCGAGGTGGCGTCGCGAGTCTCGAAACCCGGCTGACAGCGGGCTAAATGCCCGTCTGTCACCAAACGTGGTTAGGCCGGCCAGCTGCTGTGTGTCAATTTGAGTGGCAATCCATATTGACGCACAGCTTCGCTCCACTACGCGCGCGGCAAAATTAACGATACTAATTAGCTAACCTCGCATCTTACAGCGACGTAAATTAAATGCATTACATTTTTTTATCTCTGGGCACGGCTTTCTCGCTAATTTTCATTTATCATAACTTCCTCTGAGAGGAAGCGAAAGCTGTTCAACAATCTTCCTCTTGGAGTTGACTTTATGAAAAATAAGGAATAACGAGAAAGTGATGTGTAAAGATCTACTTTGATTTTTTTTTAAATTTTTATTTCATTTATTTCCATTGAACCAACGTTCTATTTAGGTTTTCTTCGAACAAAAATGCCTCGCGAGCATTCTCGGTTCATTTGTAACTACGGTTTTATAAAACTCACGAGATAAGATGACAAGATATTGATAAGCACCAACACAATTATTTTTTGCGCACGGTTTTTCGCTAATTTTCATCTATCTGAACTTACTCTCAGAGAAAGTCAAAGGTGATCAACAATCCTCCTCTTGGAGTTGGCTTTATGAAAAATGAGAAACAACGGGAAAGTTATGTGTAAATATGTAATTAAATCATTTTTTATTAAAAATTTTTTTTTTCATTGAACCAACATTCTCTTTAGGTGTTCTTCGAACAAAAATACCTCACGATTATTCCCGGTTCATTTGTAACTTCTGTTTTATAAAAGTCACCAGATAAGATGCCAAGATTATAAATACGCACCAACAGTATTTTTTATTTGCGCACGGCTTTCTCGCTAAATTTCATTTATCACAACTTCCTCTGAAGGGAAGTAAAAGCTGATCAACAATTCTCCTCTCGGAGTCGGCTTTACCAAAAATGAGAAATAACGAGAAAGTAATGTGTAAAGATCTAATTGAATCTTTTTTTTTAATTTTATTTTCATTTATTTTCATTGGACGCATGTCTTCTTTAGGTTTGCTTCGATCAAAAATGCCTCGCGAGTATTCTCGGTTCATTTGTAACTTCTTAAACAATAATTATTTCTTGCACACGGTTTTCTCGCTAATTTTCATTTATCTCAACTTCCTCTGAGAGGAAGTCAAAGCTGATCAACAATCCTCCATTCGTAGTCGACTTTATGAAAAATGAGGAATAACGAGAAAGTAATGTGTAAAGATCTAATTCAATCTTTTTTTTATTTTATTTTTATTTATTTTCATTGAACCAATGTCTTCTTTAGGTTTTCTTTAATCAAAAATGCCTCGCGAGTATTCGCGGTTCATTTGTAACTTCGGTTTTATAAAACTCACCAGTTAAGATGCCAAGAGATTGATAAGCACCAACCGTAATTTTTTTTAATGTTGAATTTTTTTAAATCTTTTTACCAGAACCATGGTGTTTATTCCAGGACACCACGCTGTTGCCAGTTTTTTATAATTTTTTTTTTTTTTTAATCAGGATGCAAAGTCAATCTTTGCGCACGGCTTTCTCGCATATTTTCATTTATCACAACATCCTCTGAGAGGAAACGATAGCTAGTCAACAAACCTCCTCTCGGAGTTGGCTTTATGAAAAATGAAAAATAACGAAAAAGTAATGTGTAAAGATCTACTTACATTTTTTTAAAAATGTTTTTAAAATTTATTTTCATTGAACCAAGGTCTTACTTAAGTTTTCTTTCAACAAAAATGCCTCCCAAGTATCCCGGGTTCAATGGTATTGTTGGTTTTATAAAACTCACCAGATAAGACGCCAACATATTAATAAGCACCAACAGTAATTTTCTTTTATTGTTGAAATTTTTTTCTCAGTTTAAGATAACCGTGGTGTCTATTCTGGGAAACCACGCAGTTGCCAATTCTTATACTTTTATTTTTTTTATCAGGATGCAAAGTAAGTCTTTGGACACGCCCCCACGAAAATATTATATATGTGAGAATATACGTAGAAATATACGTCATATATGGCACATATAGAAGTATATAAAGAAAATATAATTTATATACAAATTGGGTATAACACTTTTCACGTATACGAAGAACAGCAAAAACTTCAATATTGGCAATGCATTTGCGATAAATAATGATGTACATGCATCTATATATACGCCATATATCCAACGTATTAATATCGATTTCGGGATCCACGGTGCTATATACGTTATCTGTACATCTTATATATCGTATGACTATTTTAAATGTATGGTTTATATACGGGATGTGTAAAAAATTATAGATGAAACTGTGATTCTTGGAATATTTTTTGGAATCTGGAAATGAAAATCTGGAAATACGAGAATAAATAGAATACTAGAATTAATAAATACAAAACGAAATACAAAAGTTTCAAATATCAAATAGCATTTATTACGGCATTTATTACGTACAATCTGTGTTTTTAAGTGTACAATATCAAATCCACGGTAAGTATATAAAATCGACAAAAATTTCGCAAGTACACCTATAGTAAGAACAACAGTTTCCAGAAAATTTCTACCACTACGTCAAAAGCTCGAAATGATTAGGGTGAATACACCCGACCATCAGGTCTGAATTTTCCGTTTCCAATAAGATTATCTTTTCTTTTACGTTCTGCACATTCACTGCCGTTAAATCGTCGTATCTCTTCAATGGAATTAAATGATTCAATTTACTATTAGGAATTAATTGAATATTTTGTTTCTGTAAGTATCGTCCTAAAACATAACACTTTTTTATATCGCGCACTTCCAATTCTATGAACACTTCTACGTCAAATATCTCACCATTTTTAAGAAGAACGCTGTAGCTATTTCTTTTTTTTACTCTGTCATACATTTTGCTGTGAATAATTTCATTATCGACTATAGCCCTCTTGTAATAATTTGCGACACTCGAATCGAGAATATTCACGTTAATTCTTTGCAGTGCTAGAAAATGTCTCCGCGATAATATTTGCCTCAATGGTTTCCCTAGCATACCAGCGCCATCAATTACTATAGTACTCTTGGGTCTTGACTTTCTATTAAACATTTTATCGAGATAACTTTGCTGAAAAAATGATAACTTTTTTAAACACAGATTTTGCAGTCTATTTACGGCACATTTGATGCGCAATGAATTGCAAATCTGAAGCCCTACGCCTTGAGAGCTTTTTACATAACCTAATAGCTCCTGGTTAAAATCTTCGTAAACGAACGCACTATGCGTCCATAAAGGACCCCAATCCCGAACACTTTGCGATAAATGAGTCAAAATATGAACGTTAAAAGATTGGTACTGTTTACCGTACAACTGTTCGACTTCGACAGCGAAAGTTTGCAATTGTCGTCGAGCATATTCGATTTCTGACCGCATTAGTGATGTTTTTAGTAGAGTTGAAATTCCGTCCACTAACAAACCCCAGTGCTTCAAGTATTGTAGTGGCAAAAGACCTTTCATGACTATGATACTGTAGAATAGCAAAAAAATCACCCATTCATGCGCTTTCCAGTGAACCCTGTCACTCATTTTTCGAGGCGTCCGAGAAACATCTATCGAGGGTTTAAATGATAGCAAAAGTGAATCTATTTTCGAAAGGTGGTGACCAATATAAAACGGTTCATCATGGTGGCTCGAATCAAACCACATGTTTGCGAACTGTCGACACACCCCTAATGATACGCAATGCATCCAGTCTATGGGAAGATTACGAATTATGTCGAAACCTGGTATGTCGCACATTATCGAACGCCCCTTGATCCCTTTCTCACAAGTTTTCGCGTGCTCGAGTGTATGTGCATGCGTCCTAAGTCCTTCCCCGTAGGCATTTCTGTTTTTCGCAACTGGATATACGCGCACCGTTCCTTTGCCTTTAGGTACTTGTTCTCCGGGATGTAAACATAATCCGCAGCCGTACTTTCCATTAAATTGCGTACTATATCTCACGGTGGGTCTGGCCACGGAGTCACAGACAACTACTAATACTCTACATTTTTTCTCGAATGTCTGGCCTTCGTACACATAAGAAAACCCTTTTGTATATAGCGTGCGGCATTCTGCAACAAATGGAGTTAAATATTCACTGATTATCGGTTTCCCTTGTCCAAACCATAGACTACAGAGCATGACATTTTTTCTTCGATCTTTAGGAGAGAGCTCATTTATTGTGCACAAAACTGGATGTATTGAAAAATTGGAGCTTTTGAATACTGGAACACCATCGAGACTAATATTTATGCTAATCATGTCACTCGAAGAATTTTTTTTATAGAGATCACCATCAAAAATATCATCGACAGAATAATGTTTCGGTCTATCACCAGAGATCAGAATACTGTGCCCTAATGTCTCAAAAAATTCGGTTAGTTGCTGAGTCAAAGATAAATATAGAAAAATATTTCCGCCGTTGAGGTTCTGCTTAGGATAAAAATTCTCTAGACAGTGTGGACAGTTTACGGTCTCGTATTGATCGTTATTAGTTTGCCGACCAATATACCGATGACACTTATCACAAATATAATGGACGGTCATGAAGTTAGAATAAATGTCAAGGATTTTTTTCCAATGATATTTTGACGTTTTTGTGATAGGCACACCACTTAACGCGCACTGCATTTGCAATGTATCCTCGCAGGCTGCGTACGTCCAATTATGTTTCAATTTTGTTGCCATAACTAGTAGCGTTCTGATTAAAAATTCAGTAGAATATTTAGGGCTCGTAGAAGGCGCCTTAGGAATATTTTCAGAATTGTCGTCTGAACATTCTGGAGAGATTTCTGACGAAGATTCGGAGTATGCATCGGAGGAATCGCCGTTTTCTGTCTCTTCAGCGTTGAGCGTACAACTGAAACCAATGGGCTCCGATTTGGCTGTTTCTTCGTCGATTTCTTCATCACTTCTCTGAGGATTCTGTCTGGAGTCTTCATGATGTCGGTTTTTAACGTGATCTGCCTCGCAGTGACCGTGGATGCTCCATTCGTTCACCACTGTTCCATTCGTGAATTCACCATTTAAATTATCCTCCTCACATAGATCGATACTTGAAGGAGCTGGGAGTGCATTTTCGGGAATATCGACATGCCGATCTGCTGTAGCATCACGATTCTCATCTTGAACCTACGAAAGGCAGAAGGAATAAAAAGCACATTGATCTCGATTTGAAACATTTTTTAACAGATCCTTTTTTCATACGTTGTGTAAATTAATTATTTTTACACGACATTCGTTACTGGTTTTTCAGATTAAAATAAAAATATTATTCGCAGCGTTTCTCAACTATATAAATACACATACTATATTTACCGTAGCATCGGGACAGCTGATTACACGTTTTGCATTCCAGTATCGCTGAGTCCGAGCCGGAATGGGTGAATCACTTCCGAAATTGTTGTACGATTTGTATCGGCGCTTTTTCCTTTGCGGTTCCATTTTTGTGGTTTACGCATTTGCTCCAGGTACCTCAGGTTCGCGATTCGGAGATTCGGAGATATTTGGAGACGCCGAGTGCGCCAGGGGGGTGATATCTCGTGTCCGAAATTCTCGTACGACTCGCATAAGACTCGACGCGCGCGGCAAGGATGTCATTTTTTTCGTTTACGTAGTTACGCCACGATCGCTTCGGCGACCTCAATATTCACCGTCGAAGAAGAATTTCCGTATTTTCCGTCGGCTCCTTCCGGTTGCTCTGTGACACGAAATAAATGACTGACACGAAATTCATCAGTGCTGTGAATGCTGGCGTAAATCAACGGCAATATCACGTCGATAGGCTTCGCTCACGTCACTTCGCAAACAACTGAAAGAAAAGACAACGGAAAATAGCGAAAAATATTTGCAGCTTGACATTGCATCGCGGCTCGTGTCACAGCATGTCGAAAAAACTATTCGCCCTCGTCAAGTGGTTGGATCGAGAAGGGAATGGAGATTACACGGCTGGTGTTCCAGTGGAATGGATTCACGGCTTCGACTACGAGAAGTACCAGGATGAAGACTTCGATCCCGATGAATCGTGGGTCATAGAGTGGCACGAGGGCAAAAAACCCAAGGGCGGTTGGCGTTGCTACGACGGCCTGGTCATCGATGTTGCTCGTAAGGAGAATTACTTAAATCCTCGTAGCCCGGTATTACACTCTTTATTATAACCCATTCAATTTCTTGCAGACAAAATATCCACACTGGAAAAAAAATTGGACGTGATGAATGTCCCCAAGGAGCCACGGAACGTGCCGACACCATCCGAGTCTACTGACAGTCCGACAATCGTGTCAAAGAAGTCAGTAGAGAAGCCACGATCGAGCAAAGAGGTTGTAAACGAAATTTCACGGGTTAAAGGACACAATAGGTACTTATTTACTTATTTTTCATAATTTCTAGAAACTCTCGAAAAGAAAAGCGAGTAGTGAAAACGACCCTGGGGAAAAGCGGCCACGCGTTGTAGACCTGCAAATCGCGGGATCGAACGCCGAAAATGAGCAAGAATCGGAAGCTGCACTGGATTTACCGAGTAAATGCAACCAGCACACAGACGACCTAAGCGACATTGAAGAAGAATTGAGCAAATATGAGAGCAATGTTTCGGTTGTTCGAACTTCGGTGACTCTTCAGGATGTAATGAACGGTAAATTAAATTCGCACTATCTGTATTATCACGTCTCAATGACTCGGTCGGTAAAGTCGGCCGTCGAAATGTACGAGCCGGGACCGTGTCTCCTGAAAACTTAATTTGCATTTACGATTGTATTTTTAGAAGTAGTGCAGACGAAGAAACTCGTGAACGAACTGCTGGAAAAATCGAAAACCGCGGATAAGGCTTTTGAATCTGCAAAAACGAGAGGCGATGAGAGCGAAAATAACATGGTTAGTAAGCTTGTAATTAAAAAAAGAAGAAATACGAAATGGAGATTTTTTTCAAATAAATTTATAATTTTATGTTCGCAGGTTGAATTTGGAAATCCCGGAAGTAAAGTCTTTATCCCAGAAAGAAAATTGAAAATAGCAAAATCAAAGCCCACGTACACGTCCATGGGATTATCTTTATTGGTGGCGTTATTTCCGATGGATGTTTTGCTTCGCAGCAATCTGAAGGGTGGACGAAGCAAACTACCGCGAGCAGACGGAACCTACACTCAGTATGAAGCTCTTGACAAAAAAATCATATCTGCACTTAAGGGTACGATATATATTCATCGATGTAAGTTATCAATTTTTAAGGTATACGTTGTTTTTATATACACTGTTCTTTTTGTCAGAGGCCGTCGAAATGATGCATCCCGCCACTTATAACGAAACGATGTTAGGAATGGCGATCAACACGAAATTGTCGGCTTTGCGTTCGGAAAACGCTGGCGATTCTAAAACTCCGCAAAAAAAAATTATAAACAAGGTAGAGTAAAACGAAACGCTGAATCCTTTTGGAATGTAGGTAATAAATTATATTTTTCTGTTCACAGACTTCACTTGCTACTTCGGGCAACGAGGATCCTGCCGATTGAGAAGTGAAGCAAGAAATTCAAAATTCAGATCGTCCGAGTTAAATGTCCGATAATATGATTTAATGTAATTTGATTTTGAATTAATAAACATGACTTCCGTATATACAGCGTATAACATGTGTACTTTTATATATATAATGCATATGTTATATTCATGATTTTATTATACAAATAATTTGTATAATAAATGTTATATTGTGGATATAAATAATTGCATATAAAATCAAATATACACCTACAATATGTATCGGCAAAAAATTCAATACGTAAAATATAACCTAATTGTATTCTAAGTATAATTTGTATGTATGCAGCTTATATATTCACATACATTTCATTTATAATATCACATATATAATATTTTCATGGGGGCGGTTTTCTCGCTAATTTTCATTTATCATAACTTCCTCTGAGAGGTAAGAAAAGCTATTCAACAATCCTCCTCTCGGAGTTGGCTTTATCAAAAATAAGAAATAACGAGAAAATAATGTGTAAAAATCTACTTTAAATATTTAAAAAAAATTTTTCATTGAACCAAGATCCTCTTTAGGTTTTCTTCGAATAAAAATGCCTCCCGAGTATCCGCGGTTCAATTGTAATGTTGGATATATAAAACTCACCATATAAAACGCCAACATATTAATAAGCACCGACAGTAATTTTTTTTTTATTGTTGACATTTTTTTTCTTTTAAAGAGAACCGTGGTGTCTATTATAGGACACCACGCACTTGCCAGTTTTTATGCTTTTATTTTTTCTTTATCAGGATGCAAAGTAAATCTTTGGGCACGGCTTTCTCACTAATTTTCATTTATCATAACTTCCTCTGAGAGGAAGTGAAAGCTGTTCAACAATCCTCTTCTCGGAGTTGGCTTTACGAAAAATGAGAAATAACGAGATAGTAATCTGTAAAGATCTAATTGAATCTTTTTTTAACTTTTATTTCCATTTACTTTAATTGAACCAATATCTTCTTTAGGTTTTCTTCGATCAAAAATGCCTCGCGAGTATTCTCGGTTCACTTATAACTTCGGTTTTATAAAACTCACGAGATAAGGTGACAAGATATTGATAAGCACCAACAATCATTTTTCGCGCTCGGTTTTCTCGCTAATTTTCATTTATCTCAACTTCCTCTGGGACGAAGTCAAAGCTGATCAATAATCCTCCTCTCGGAGTTGGGTTTATGAGAAATGAGAAATAACGAGATAGTAATGTGTAAAGATCTAATTGAATCTTTACATCGACCTCGTGAAGAACGAGGTTTACGACAACCACCTAAGGGCTCGAGAAAATGGGATGCTAGCTTTCGATGGCTGTTAGGTTTCTTTTTCAATGATCCTAAAAAACTAGCAGTTCTGTTTACAATTTTGTTTGTTTGTTGTCAGCCTTTTTACGTGTTTGCGTGATTAATTAATCTCTAAGAAACTTTTTTTTTTTTCATTTTTCGATCTTCTCGTGACGACTATTTTTATTTATTTTTTTTCAACCATCCTGAAAAATTAATAGACAGAAAAAGAAACAGTAATTTTTGTTATCTTTTTCCTTCTTGACAACTGTGACTTATCATCTGTTATCATAATTAATGATTATCTAACGAAATTTTTCATTTTTGCTTCCTCACAGCGGAAGCCTTGATTTCGTGAAATTTTTTTTTCGAGATTTTCCTTTTATGATACTCAGAAGGGTCCAAAACGTTGAGAGAAGTGGTTAGCACGAAATGTGCAAACCAATTTGTAAGATAATACCATTAGATATGTAAAACCACCATACATGGCTCTTCCATCGCAAACGCGTTAGAGGAGTGTTTCTTTTTTTTGTTTATTTTTATTGTTACACAATTGAACCAATGTTATTTCATACAAACATTTTCGTACGAATCATATTTCTATAAAGTTTACGAAGTACTGCTCTAAAATCTGTTCATTAATGCTTAATGAAAATTCTTTCTAAACATTTGTTTTGGTTGGTTACGTCATTGAACTAAAGTCCATTTCAAGTTTTTTTGGAGGTGCAATATCTTGCGAATACCACTGTTCAATTGTAGCAATGTTTCTACAAATCTCACAAGCTTATTAACCAAGATATTAAAGGCCACCAACTGTAATTGCAAACAAGATAAATGAGTATATTTATTTCTTTATTTTTATTATTACGCTATTGAACCGACGTGCGCGTGAGGTTCACCTGAAAAAGCAATGTTTTCTCCATGTCGTACTTGCACGGAAATGCTATTTCTATGAAGCTTACGAAGCAATACCTTAAAATCTATTCATTTTACACCTTAATGAAAACTGTTTAACATTTTTTTTATTGTTTGCGTCATTGAACCAACGTCCATTTTAGGTTTCGTTGAAAGTAAAATATCTTGTGAATACTACCGTTCAATTGTACCGATGTTTCTATAAATCTCACAAGATGATTAACTAAGATGTTAAAGGCCACCAACCGTAAATAGAAACAAAATAAATGAGTGTATTTATTTCTTTATTTTTATTATTACGCTATTGAACCGATGTGCGCGTGTGGTTCACCTGAAAAACCAGTGTCTCTTCAATGTCGTACTTCTATGCAGATACTATTTCTGTAAAGCTTACGAAGCAATACCCTAAAATCAGTTCATTTTTCAGTTTCATGAGAATTTTTTTTATTTATTTTTTAAAATTATTTACCTCAATGAACCAATGACCATTTTAGGTTTTCCTACATGTGCAATGTCTTGCGAATGCCGCCGTTCAATTGTGGTGACGTTTCTATAAATCTCACAAGATAATAGGCCAAGATATTAAACAGCGCCACCGTAAATACAAACCACCATAGTATTTTTAATATTACACCATTAAATCAACGTACGCATGAGGTTCACTTGAAAAAGCGGTGTTTTTTCCATGTCGGACATTTCTGTGCAAATGCTATTTTTATAAATGTTACGAAGCAATACCCTGGAATCTGTTTATTTTTCAACTTGATGAATACTTTATTTTTCGGTCGTGTACGCCATTGAAAAAATGCCCATTTCAGGTTTTCTCGAAAGTGATTCTTCGGTATATTGCGAATACCGAAGTTCAATTGTAGCGTGGTTTCTATGAATCTCATAAGATAATGAACCGAGATATCGAAAAATACCAATCATAAATGCAAACACGATAGATCCTCTCAAATCTCTTAATTTTTCAGCTTCATGAAAATTCTTCTTTCTTAAATGTTTCTGGTTGTTTACCTCGTTGGACCAATGCATGTTTGATATACTAATGCTTATTTCCGATATACAAAAGCACCAAAGTATATGTGCCATCATAGAATAAATACTCCAAGAATGAAAGGATAAAAATAATACTTATAAATTATTTTCTCTTAAAATAACCTTTTATTCGTTCGAATATACCGACGAATAATTTACAGTTGAGCGGAGGAGCTCAAGGTCTCCGCGCCTCTTCCTCTTTTTTTTTGGGGGTTCCGAAATATTACATTTTTTTCCGTTGCCGTCGTTGTTCTTGTCGTTGTCATTCTTGTTGTTGCCTTGTTTGTCGTTCTCGTCGTGGTCATTGTGTTGCTCGTCGTTGTCGTAGTCGTTGTCTTGCCTGTCGATGTCATTGTCTTGCTCGTCGTGGTCATTGTATTGCTCGTCGTTGTCGTTGTCTTGCATGTCGTTGTCATTGTGTTGCTCGTCGTTGTCGTTGTCGTTGTCTTGCATGTCGTTATCATTCTGTTGTTTGTCGTTGTCGTTATCGTTGTCGTTGTTGTTGTCTTGTTTGTCGTTGTCGTTGTTCTTGTTGTTGTCTTGTTTGTCGTTGTCGTTGACTAGTTTGTCGTAGTCGTTATCTTGCCTGTCGTTGTCGTTGAGTTGCTTGCCGTTGTCGTTGTCTTTATCCTCTGCCGTCAGCTGCTGATCGCCATCAGATTCACTGCTTGAGCAATACAAAATATTAACATAAGCGAGTTTTTTTCAGAATTCAGTTAGTAACTCCGCGATGGTCTGAATCAAAAGATTTTACTATACACATGTCTAAAAAATCGATCATTTACTCAGGTTGTAGATAAACCTATTAATGATAATGATTTCGTGGAGGTACTACCTTAATATGGATGTTTTATTAATTCTCTATCATTTATTTAAATTGAAAAATTCATTTAAATTGACAAAAATCAGTAAGTACACCAGATAGAGAAACATCAATTTAAAAATCTACAAAAAATTGAGTATCCTCTCCTCGCGATATAATATGAAGGTTGAAGTTACAAGGCGATCGAAGACTACTGGGTCCACAAGTGTGTCGGGTTTCGGAAGAACGACCCACATGTAAAATTGAAAATACTAATACATTCTACCGTTTAATTAAGATAAATACTTACTCCTCATCCTCCGTAAATATCGGATCCACCCCTCGCGGCGTATACCTGGCTTTCCTTTCAGCGAACTTGCCTAAGTCGTAGTATGTTTCACTGGAACGACGAGTTTATACATTTATTAATGTTGTCAGCACGATTAATGTTGACAATCAACAGCTTAATTCACGTTAAATTTGTCAAGTACAGTGCGACCAATACACAAAATCCATCTTTAAATTCAAAATGTTAAACTTGTAAATTTTCTTACTAACCAACTGATATTATGAATACTTGATATACGTTTTAATGTTTAGTAGCACAAAAGAACAGATGCACAGTAAAACTTTGCACATTGTTTCCTCATAGACGAAGCTTTGTTTTCGTGAAACAATTTTTTTTTTCGAGATTTTCATGTCAGGACACTCAGAATAGTCCATAACGTCGAGAAAAGTGGTTTAGAAAAAAATGTGTGCGTGCATGTGTGTAGATTTCCTTGTTAGCACGATAAGTGTCGTAATTTTAGATGTATCGTCTTCCAATTTGGCACGCAAGTGGACTGTCAGACAACAACGTTTGAGATTGCAGTTGACGCGAATCAGTTGGAAAATTCAAACTTGCAGCATTGTGAAAATTTTGAAAAAATCGGTTAGACACTATGACTTTCGCAAATTAAGATTTTCTACGTAAATGGACTACCATTAAACCATGATGTCCCTTCTTAAGAATTAGATGTCATAAAATATCGATGTGCGATATTAAATGAAGCCAGCTTAAAAGCATTCTGATTGGGTCCCTGTTTCGATTATTCTCTCTCCTTGAATGCATCGTAGAGACTTACAAAGAAAAACCATAAAGAACGCACGTAGCGCGTGCGTTGTTACTAGTGTACCAAATTTGATGAGATCGATAGAGTGGTTCTTATTTTATTGCAATTTAATTTTTTTGTAAATGTCTGCAAAGACTTCAACTCCTGTAAATTATTGATTATCAATGATGAATTTAGTCAAAGGAAGTATCGACATGTCGGTAAATGTCGATTTTGGTGAATAAAAAAGAAAAAATGCTATCACGAAAAAATTTTTTTTTTCATTTGATGCATATCGGTCGAGCGGTTCAAATTTCATGACATTTTTCACAATTTTCTATCTTTGACAAAGCTTTCTTTTACAAAGCTTCCTCTATGAGGAAGCAACAAAACAGATTATCTTCATGTTCTGGTATTTGCTACATTGTATTGCTGTCGATCGGTTTGCCCATATTTTCCATAAAAATGTACGTAACTTTACGACCTCATCGCTAACAAAAACCAACTATCAAGTGAACAAATGTCAAACTTTCATTCTAGTTCAGCGTACTTATAAAAAGATTGCAATAAGACGAGGTTTGGTAATAATATTCTCAATGGATAAACTTTGATATATACTTACAATCCCTCGCACCTCTCGATGATTCTGCCTATGGAGAACTTCTGAATAAATTTTAAAATAAATTTGGCCTTTTGTCTTATATAAATACGAATGTACTCCTGGCGTTTTTTTTTTTATTGTTGTTTCATAGACAGCAGCAAGCACGGCTTGTAATTTAGCCGACGAAAGATTTGGCTTAGCCTCTAATTCATGCTCAAACTCGCTCAAGGCACACATTAATTTTCCGTAATGAAACGGGTCGTCTTCTATATTTTTAGTCATTTTTGACATGTTAGTTTTTTTTTAAGGATTTTTCCTGTAACAAAGGCGGATTTTTCCTGTAACAAAGGCGGTTACTGAGAGACTGTTTCTTCGACTGTAAACTGCATTAGCGGAAGAAACAAACAAACGGCCATCAGCGCCACTGAACTCTACTGAGCCACTGCTCGGTGAAGTGTAGTACTAATGCGGTGAACGCGGGAAAAGAAATCATGGCGATACTCAAAATCGTGGACACTAGAGTAAAGAAGCGAATAAATTAAAGAAAAAGAAGACGACGATAAGCACTTCGGACTACTATTGTGCTCTCTGAGTGAAATACAAGTAAAATATCAAATTTAAAAATAGATATGGGTATGTCTTTTAGGCATTTTGTGCATACTAGCTTGTTTAAATTACGAGGTATCGATTTCAAATTTGGTTCCCGTATGAGCTACCATGGTACTTCGAATTCGGCTCACATTGGTAGAGCGGTTCAAATTTTATAACATTTTTTTTATTTTTATATTTTTTTGTTTTCTTTTTTTCCGACATTTTGTGCGCACTAGCTTGGTTTCAGTACAAATTTGACTTAAATCAGTCAAGCGGTCACAATCAAGCTGGCAACGTCGACTCTTGCAAATTGCTTCCTCATTTTTTCCACTTTTGACGAAGCTTCCTCTATGATGAAGCCAAAATTTATCAACATACTTCCTCATAGAGGTGCCTTCGTCAAAGGTGTAAAAAATCAGGAAACAATTTGCAAGTTTTGACGCCTCGTCGGCTCTGCGATGACGATGACGACAATGTCAATTAAGGGGGGAGGTTCGTGAAAAATTTTGCTATACAAAATTTTGATTGCAGAAAATTGAAAATTTTTTCCTATGTGTCTTTGGGTCATCCAAACAACATACTTCGACCAAAAAAAAAAAAATTTAGCCTCGTTGATTTTTTGTACTCCGCAAATTAAATGATATCGAAAATCTGGAACGATTGATTGTTAAGAATAGTATACAAAGAACGAGACACAATTGGCAAGTCAGAATATTAAAAATTGTCGGAGTAGATACATTTTTGCAAATCGAAGGCAAAATATTTTTTTAGTTTTTAAGTGCCTCTTTTTTTCGTAAAGTACAGTGAATTTAATGGAAGTAAGGTCCTTTAATATTAGTTGTTTCGATGCATATTTCCAGAGACATGATTTTTTAACAGGAATAAAATTTATTTTTCAAAAAATCATATCTCTGGAAATATGCATCGAATCAATGAACATCAAAGGACCTAATTTCCATTAAATTAACTGCACTTTATGAAAAAAAAAGAGACACTTAAAAACTAAAAAAAAATGTTGCTTTCGATTTGAATAAATGTATCTCCTCTTACAATTTTTGATATTTAATATTTATTCAATTTTTAAATTTTTTTACAGCACTGCAAGCGTGAAGAACTATTGAACACGTCGCCGCCTACTGTTCTACCGCGACTGCCTCGTAGGTCTTTATTTCGGGCTCAACGTGGCCCCCGTCGTTGTCGATGCAACAATCAAAGCGCTTGTGCATATTTGAACGCACTTTTCGGAGGATTCGCGGCCTTATTAATTGGCATGCGCCAATTATCCTCTCCCGCATATCTTCCTGCGTTGTAGGTGGTGTTTTGTAGACTGTGTCCTTGATCATTCCCCAGATGCAAAAATCGCAAGGCGTTAGATCGGGCGAGCGTGGTGGCCATGTCACCGGTCCTCCCAACCCGATCCAACGATCTGGGAAGCATCTGTTCAAGATGTCTCGCACGATTCTTGCGGTGTGAGCAGGAGCTCCGTCTTGCATCCACCACATGTTTTCGCGAACACGGCGGGGAAGGCGTTCCAGAAGTCGGGGCAGTTCTTCTTGGAGAAAGGCAGCATATCTATCGCTGTTTAATATGCCTTCAAAAAAATACGGGCCAATGACGAAGTTGCCTATTATGCCAATCCAAACGTTGATTTTCCACCGGCGTTGTGTCGGACGCTCGACTGTCCAACACGGATTTTCCGTGGCCCAGGTTCTTTCGTTTTAGCGATTGGGGAGGCCAACATTCGTGAACGTGCACTCGTCTGTAAAGCACACGAGTTCAAAAAAACGTGGGTCCTCCACAATTTGCTCCAAGGCCCACACACAAAATCCTTCTCGCTGAACATAGTCCCCGGGCTGCAGTACATAGCGATCCATGACTTTGTATGGGTAGTGGTCCTTCCGCATTATTTTTCTTAATGTTTCTCGGTTTGCATCTAATAATAAATACATTACAGGGAATTAAGGATTGGAGAGGAGATAAAAAAGGCAAGGAATTAAGGTCAAGGAACAGAAGAGAGCAAGGTCCTCGATACGACTCGAGACGAACCGACTGAGATACTTGCTGAGCACAGATCTTTTTCGAGCGACATAAACATTACTATCTCTAAACAAAATATTAGTGGTATTGGTAGTATGAAAAATGTAAATAATAATAAAAAATGCACTTTAGCCAGCTGTTACTCTGTAATCTACGGCCAATACATTTTTTCTAAGTCGGATTTTTGAGTCTCATGATTTTCGTCATGTTCTTTCAGATGGACGAACGTACCGCTTCACCTCTACGCGTAATATAGTAGATTATGTCACGTGATGATGCAAATAGCTTTTTCCCCACGAGTGTGAGTTTGCAGCACGAGCTGAAGGCAAGTGTTGTAATCACACGAGTTGAGAAAACGTTGCCCCGCCGAGTATCGTATACAATTTTACTTCACACGGTATGGAAATGGGAGTTTTTCACACGCGAAGCGTATGGATAACTCTTCTTTCCATACCACAGTGAAGTAAAATTAATCAATCAAATTTCTTTTTATACTTGGCGTCGAGTCGCTACTGCGACTCTTGATTTCCAAGGTAGATTTTTGTGTTTTGCAATTATCTAGTATCGCTATTTTATAGTTTTTTTTAAAGATCTTTAAAAATTGGCAGTCATTTTTTGCTAATGGTTAGTTGTATTGTTTTACTGGCATAAAGATCATTAAAAAAAGATTAAAAAGAGGCTACAAAGTAAGACCTTGCAAATTGCTTCCTCATTATTTTCGATTTTTCTAAAGGTACCTCGTTGAGAAAGCATTGTAAAAGGAAGTTTGTGATTAAATTTGATGTAAATGCGTTAAGGAGTTCGATTATGGCATTTTGATTTTTTTATTAAATTCTTTCAGCTGCAACTCCCGAAGTTATCAAGATTTGTGGTCGAAATTTGAACCATAAATAGACTGTTCTTAATGGAGGCTTCGGATCGAATTTGGCGCAAATCAGGGGTTTGGAATTTATGACATTTGGAATTCCAAATCCTTTGCTTATATCGAACGCCTATTTTTTAAAACATTGCCACAACTCTACTTACAACAGCATTTAATATTATATTTATTTTGAAAAAAGACAATTTTGTTTTCTAATGAAGATGTGGACTGAAGTATTGTGTTGTATTATGTGAAGTGTTGTTTTACGATTTCATGAAAAAAGTGTATTGTTTATATTCCGGCTATAGGAATAAAAAATGAAAAACATGAGATTTTTACACCCAACTTATTTTTCATATTACGAATCCATCGAGAGTTTTTTTGAAAATGCTATAAGTTGAGAACGGTTCAAGTAACCAATCTAACATTTTGTATGAAACTTAAACAGATTCTGTCAATGTTTGATACTAAATTTCGACGAAATCGATGAAGTAGTTAACATTTTATAGAAATGTGCATTTTCGTTTTTTTTTTTTTAATGCTATAACTCGAGAACAGTTCAAGCGATTGACTCAAAATTTTACATAAACATTTAATAGAATGTGTCGTTGTTACATATTGAATATTAAGATTATAGAATCCGACTTATAATAGCTATGGGCTCATATTTCACAGATTTTTTAAAAGTTCAACAATTTCACAATGAGCCGATATTTTGAACTTAACTTTTGTGTGTGTGTGTGCGTGTGTGCGTGTGTGTGTGTATGTGTCGGGTTCAAATTTGGACCACATTTCGGCTACCATGAACCTATGATTGAATTCCACTACTATGACCTGGGATTGAATTCCAACAAAATCGGTAAAGCGGTCGGATTTCACGTCATTTTGCAATTTTTTGTTCGGATATCTTGTTCGGGCAATAGCGGCCGTAATTTTTTAGATATCGGGTTCAAATTTTGATCACATTTCGGCTATCATAAACTAAGAGATGGATTCAACAAAATCGGTAAAGCGGTTAGGATTTTAGGTTATTTTGAAATGTTTGTTTTTTTTTTTTTTAAATCCATAACACGAGAACCGTTCAAGTAACTGTTGTTAACTTTTGCGTGTAAAATTCAGTGTATAAATGTTCAGCTATAAATTCAGGCGAAATCAATAAAGTAATTCAGATTTTATAGAAATTCACATTTTCATAATTTATTTGATAGAAATTCGCATTTTTCCTCTATGAGGAAGCCAAAGATAAGGATCACATTACCGCTTAGAGGTAGCTCTGTAAAAGGTGGAACATGTAGAAGCAATGTGCAAGACCCGATTTAGGGGGCACCACGGGTAAAATTTGTTTGGACCAAATAGTAACCACCCTAATCTACAACAAAGTTTAGCTCACGGTTTCAATATTTTCTAAAGTTGCAGCTGTTGAAAATTGAAAATTTCAAAATCATTTAAAATTTGAACCATTTTATAGATTGTAACGACACTTTGTACGGATTGTTGCTGAATAGTACTTCGTTTATGTAGAAATTTTGGATTCAAAAGTTTTTTTTTTCTCAACTTTTGCGAAAGTTATTGCAATAAAATCAATTTTTTTTTTAAATGAAAATGTTTCATAAAATCCAAAACGCTTTACCGACTTCATCGAAATTCAATACCAAACAACCTGATATGTACCTGCACTTATGAAGAATTATATACTACAATTTTCAGAATTTTACGAAAGTTAATCCATTTTTTACAATTAAAAATCTCAAAATCTGAATTGTTGCATAGATTTTGTTGAAAATTATAATAATCGAAGCAGGAAAACAGCTTTATTTATGTGCCAAATCCTTCCAACACACACACTTTTTTTCTAAACCAAAAAAATGCATTTCACGAAAACGAAGTTTTCTCTATGCGGAAGCAAAAAGTGCCAATAGATGATTGCAAAATGCAAGAATCTGTCTTGTTATACAGGGTCGTCAGGGTCATTTTAAATTTATGTGGCTTGCATTTTTCGAGTTTTATCGATACGGGGAGACCCGCCCTAAGCAGTCAAGCGCTAATGGCTTCCGTTTATAAAATTGTGTAAATACATTATAATACATACTCAAATTACGGGCCAAACATCTCGCGCTCTGTCTGGGATCATCCTCGATTGCTTGAATAATCGCTCTTTGGAGCCGTTGAGACACCGGTCTCACTCGAGGTTGTTGCGGGGCTTGCAACACGCCATATCGCTGTATCGCCGCGTGAAGGCGACGGAAGCTTTGTCGGGACGGTGTCGGATCTCCATGTATTCGACGATAAATTCTCACGCATTGCGTGTGATTGTACGCTGACAAAATAAGTACTGCGTGCATGCGAACGCGTACAGCTTCCGCCATGTTTATGACAGATTGAAAAAACAATTGCTTCGCGAGAAGTCGCTCTCTTTTTTCGGGGCCTCCACCGGCCAATATCTCTCCGGACATTGTACCAAAATATGTATAACACGTCATATCTCTCTGACAGTTGCTAGACTGTCTTGTCTTCGTTGATGACAGCTATTGCGGCTGTGTACTCGATTCGTACACGAACACGATATTCATATATGCCGATTTTGTTCCGACACGTGATTATTCGTATACGAATCTGACAATCCTAAACGTAAATCGCTCGCATCAACTCAAGAATAGGCCTCAGGTCGATTCCCATCAATGTAAAAAATAAAATATTTTTTCAGCAATAAATATGCATCATCATGACAAAATATTAAAAGTGCGTGATTAAGCGATTAAATAAGTACAAATTAATATTTTTTTAAAAGAAGTTGATGTGCCAAGTAGGAGCATCAACTAATTTTTTTCACGATACAAAATTTTTATTTATTTTCATTGAACCAATGTATTCTTTAGGTATTCTTCTATCAAAAATGCCTCGCAAGTATTAGCGGTTTATTTGTAACTTCAGTTTCATAAAACTCACCAGACGCCAAGATATTAATAAGCACCAATAATTATTTCTTGCGCATGATTTTCTCGTTAATTTTCATTTATTTCAACTCCCTCTGAGAGGATACGAAAGCTGATCAACAATCCTCCTCTCGGAGTCGGCTTTGCGAAAAATGAGAATGAACGAGAAAGTAATGTGTAAAGATCTAATTGAATTTTTTTTTAAATTTATTTTCATTGAACCAATGTATTCTTTAGTTTTTCTTCGAACAAAAATGCCTCGTGAGTATTCCCGGTTCATTTGTAACTTCGGTTTTATAAAACTCTCAGAGGAAGTTGTGATAAATTAAAATTATCGAGAAAGCTGTGCGCAAAAAAAAATGACTGTTAGTACTTATTAATATTTTGACATCTTATCCGGTGAGTTTTATAAAACCAAAGTAACAAATGAACCGCGAATACTCGCAAGGCATTTTTTATAAAAGAAAACCTAAACAATACATTGGTTCAATGAAAATAAATAAAAAGAAAATGAAAAGGAAAATTCAATTAGACCTTTACACATTACTTTCTCATTATTTCTCATTTTTGAGAAAGCCAACTCCGAGAGGAGGATGTTGATCAGCTTTGACTTCCTGTCAGACGAAATTGTAATAAATAAAAATGAGCGATGTAGTCGTGCGCAGAAAAAAAAATTATTATTGGTGCTTATTAATATCTTGGCATTTTATCTGGTGAGTTTTATAAAACCGAAGTTAGAAATAAACCGGAAATACTCGTGAGGCAGTTTTAATGAAAAGAAAACTTAAAGAAGACATTGGTTCAATGGAAATAAATAAAAATAAAATGAAAAAATGGTTCAATTAGATCTTTACACATTACGTTCTCATTATTTCTTATTTTTCATGAATCCAACTCCGAGAGGAGGATTATTGAACAGCTTTCGTTTCTTCTCAGAGGAAGTTATCATAAATCAAAATTAGCGAGAAAGCCGTCCCCAAAGATTTATTTTACATCCTAATAAAAAATAAATAAATAAATAAAAGTATAAAAACTGGCAAGTGCGTGGTATCCTGGAATAGACACCACGGTTCTCTTGAACGAAAAACAAATTTTAACAATAAAAAAAAAATATTCTTCTTGCTTATTAAAATCTCGGCGTCTTATTTCGTGAGTTTTATAAAACCAACATTACAATTAAACCGGGAATACTCACGAGGCATTTTTGTTCGAAGAAAACCTAAAGAGGACCTTGGTTCAGTGAAAATAATTTTTTTTTTCATTTTCAAAAATATTCAAAGTAGATCTTTACACTTATGTGTCTTATTTGGTGAGTTTTATAAAACCAATATTACAATTGAACCGGGAGTACTCGCGAGGCATTTTTGTTCGAAGAAAACCTAAAGAGGACCTTGGTTCAATGAAAGTAAAAGAAAAATTAAAATAAAAAAAAAATTCAGAATAGATCGTTACACATTACTTTTTCGTTATTTTTCATTTTTCATAAAGCCAACTCCGAGAGGAGGTTTGTTGAATAACTTTCGTTTCCTCTCAGAAGAAGTTGTGATAAATGAAAATTAGCGAGAAAGCCGTGCCCAAAGATTTACTTTGCATCTTTTTTTAAATTTATTTTAATTTCTGTTCAATGAACCAATGTTTTGTTTAGGTTTTCTTCTATCAAAAATGCCGCGTGAGATTCGCAGTTCATTTGTAACTTCAGTTTTATAAAACTCACCAGATAAGATGCCAAGATATTAATAAGCACCAACAGTCATTTCTTTTTGCGCACAGTTTTCTCGCTGATTTTAATTTATCACAACTTCCTTTGAGAGTTTTATAAAACCGAAGTTACAAATTAACCGGGAATACCAGCGAGGCATTTTTGTTCGACGAAAACCTAAAGAATACATTGGTTTAATGAAAATTTTAAAAAATATAAAAAATTTTCAAAGTAGATCTTTACACAGACATGCAGGGATCGTGCCACATAGATTTTCGTAATTCTTCTATAAAGACTGACAAACAAAATTGCATGTTGTCCTAGAATGGACATTCACTTAAACGGAAAAAAATTTCAACAATAAAAAAAAATTATTCTTGCAGCTTATTAATATGTCAGCGCCTTATTTGGTGAGTTTTATAAAACCAACATTACAGTTGAACCGGGAATACTCGCCAGGCACATTGGTTCGAAGAAAACCTAAAGAGAACGTTGGTTCAATGAAAATAAACAAAAATTAAATTAAAAAAAAAGATTCAAAGTTGATCTTCACAAACTACTTTTTCGTTATTTCTCATTTTTCATAAAGCGGATTCCCAAAGGAGGTTAGTGCTTCTTAAAATCTCGGCGTCTTATCTGGTGAGTTTTATAAAACCGAAGTTACAAATGTACCAAGAATACTCGCGAGGCATTTTTGATCAAAGAAAACCTAAAGAAGACATTGGTTCAATGAAAATAAATAAAAATAAAATAAAAAAAAAGATTGAATTAGATCTTTACACATTACTTTCTCGTTATTCCTCATTTTTCATAAAGTCGACTACGAATGGAGGATTGTTGATCAGCTTTGACTTCCTCCCAGAGGAAGTTGAGATAAATGAAAATTAGCGAGACAACCGTGTGCAAGAAATAATTATTGTTTAAGAAGTTACAAATGAACCGAGAATACTCGCGAGGCATTTTTGATTGAAGAAAACCTAAAGAAGACATGGGTCCAATGAAAATAAATGAAAATAAAATTAAAAAAAAAGATTCAATTAGATCTTTACACATTACTTTCTCGTTATTTCTCATTTTTGGTAAAGCCGACTCCGAGAGGAGAATTGTTGATCAGCTTTTACTTCCCTTCAGAGGAAGTTGTGATAAATGAAATTTAGCGAGAAAGCCGTGCGCAAATAAAAAATACTGTTGGTGCGTATTTATAATCTTGGCATCTTATCTGGTGAATTTTATAAAACGGAAGTTACAAATGAACCGGGAATAATCGTGAGGTATTTTTGTTCGAAGAACACCTAAAGAGAACGTTGGTTCAATGAAAAAAAAAATTTTTAATAAAAAATGATTTAATTACATATTTACACATAACTTTCCCGTTGTTTCTCATTTTTCATAAAGCCAACTCCGAGAGGAGGATTGTTGATCACCTTTGACTTTCTCTGAGAGTAAGTTGAGATAGATGAAAATTAGCGAAAAACCGTGCGCAAAAAATAATTGTTGTTGGTGCTTATCAATATCTTGTCATCTTATCTCGTGAGTTTTATAAAACCGAAGTTACAAATGAACCGAGAATGCTCGCGAGGCATTTTTGTTCGAAGAAAACCTAAAGAGAACGTTGGTTCAATGGAAATAAATAAAATAAAAATAAAAAAAATCAAAGTAGATCTTTACACATCACTTTCTCGTTATTCCTTATTTTTCATAAAGTCAACTCCGAGAGGAAGATTGTTCAACAGCTTTTGCTTCCTCTCAGAGGAAGTTATGATAAATGAAAATTAGCGAGAAAGCCGTGCCCAGAGATAAAAAAATGTAATGCATTTAATTTACGTCGCTGTAAGATGCGAGGTTAGCTAATTAGTATCGTTAATTTTGCCGCGCGCGTAGTGGAGCGAAGCTGTGCGTCAATATGGATTGCCATTCAAATTGACACACAGCAGCTGGCCGGCCTAACCACGTTTGGTGACAGACGGGCATTTAGCCCGCTGTCAGCCGGGTTTCGAGACTCGCGACGCCACCTCGCTCGAAGCGCCGTTTCAAGTCCACCGTTCCTTGTTCAGATCGCACATCGGCTGCCGAATACAAGATATTTGAAAAATAATTTCTCCATCAAGACGCGATCAAATTATTCGGCCCACGAGTGCTCTGGATTCAGCTTTTAATCAACTTTATAAATATAATATGAGAAACAATTTTTGCAAAAAATTTCATTTAAATATATTTTGCACCTTAAAAACTGATCATCTCAGCAAAAAATCGTTTCAGCCATCAAAGAGGGCATGAAAAATCCTTCAAGAACCACCCTTTACTTGATCTTTATTGACGGCGCAAATGCCTGTAAAAACAGGTGGCCACCCCTAAATTGTCACCCTGTATATGTAGCCACTTTTTTCCCGAATCTTTTCGGATATTTTTTATAATAAGGTACATTTTAGTACTACTTCAAGGTACTCTCAGTGCATTTTTTCAGTTTCTAAAACATACCTTTTTTTTATATACACATTTATACTTGACTTATCCCTTCCAAGATGTGTGAATTTAAAAGAAAAAGTGCATCTCGTTAAGGGAAGCGTTTAAAAATTTGAAAAAAAAACTCACTAGGAATACCTTGAAGTGGTACTAAAATGTGCCTTATTATAAAAAATATCCGAAAAGTTTCGGGAAACGAATCGATGATTTTGCGTAGAATATGCCTCGTAAGTTTAGCATATATATATATATTGTGACGGGCTCGTACACTTAAAATTTCGGAAAAATTAGCGTCGAGCCACTCGTCCCAAATATCACGACGCCAGCACGTCTTACCCACACTTTCCTGCTCTCATGCTGATGGGCGCCAGGCGATCAATTATCTCACCCGATCGCCAGGGAATTTTGTATCTAGTCCTTTCCACGTCCGATCGTCTCCGGCTAGCTAAAGGGGGTGCAGTTCGGGGGACGCAGTACAAAAATAAATAAACACAATAATCACGATGAAATTCGGAGTATTCCCGCACGCGTAGTTTATTACTCGATGTAGCAGTTAACAATCCGACGCTTTAAAAATACGACACTCTTTTTAATCACAACATCGACAGCAAATAATTTCACATTTCACATTAGTCTGACAGGTTTCGCGGAAACTAGACGTAAGCATTTACTACTTTTTCCCCGGTACAGCTGGTACAACCAAGAGGGCACGACACGAGAATCCAGACATTAATTATCATAAATTTTAACTAACCGGTGTGTACCGCGTGAGCTTACCTTCTCACTTTCTCGCGAGATACGCTACCACGCGGTTCTTCTTCCTTGACTCGCCCGGTGCCACGTGGCCGGACTGTATCTCGCTCTCTCACTCTCGCGGCTACGCGCGTTTGGGCTCGTGCCTTTGTTAGTTCTCTCGCAGTGCTCGTGCACTGCTTCACTCTATCCTTCTGCAACAAATGGACACTGCTGCACGCGCGAAACTAATGTCGAATTCGCTACATTAGATTCTTATTCTTTCCTCCTCTTCTATTTCTCCTATCTACTGTCTTTACGCGATCCGGTCCTCTTTCCTACTATCACTCGCTAACTATTCTCATCCGGGTCCGTGTCTAGCTTGTACAGGTGTCTATGACCAACCCTCTCGATTGCCCGAGGGTAACTCTCCTATAGATTAACGCTCTCACGCTTCCCGGGTCTCTCGCGGTACCTAGTGGGGAGAGAGAGTTCGTCCGAATATCGAGCGTCTACGTGATTGTTCGATATTCTTCGTGTTGTTTCTCGCTGACTCTCCCGTGTCTTCGCGTGGTACCGCACGTGGGTTCTCGTGAGTCGCAATCTATAGTACATTCGCTCTAATATCCTATGTGCGACCGTTGGCTCGAGCAGCGAACCGAAGCGTCGCACTATATTTTATTTCTCGGCACGGCAAGCGTATGCTCGTGCAAAATTCGGAACTCGTTGCGGCGAGCACGCTGTAGCGCCTCGTCACAATATATATATATATAAATAATATATATATATAAATAATATATATATATATATATATTGCAATTATCTATAACATACAAAATATGTGTTGCAAATATTGGCTTCGCGCGTAAGCCATCCCAGCGCCACTTCTTTTTTGGTCATGTCGCAAAAAAGTGACTATAAAGTATTAGACGCACGGAGCTAATATTTACATTCATGATATGATGGGTAAAACGAAAATCATAATAAAGTCATAAAAATATAGTTAGTTAAGATTATATCGTTCTTACGACGCGAAGTTGGCATCTACCTATACCGTAAGAACGATGTTATTATAGCTTGTTTAATTTTTCTCTGATTCACCTATAGAAATGAGAAAACATTTTATTATTCTTGAGATTTTATTCAAAACGTCTGGAACATTAGCTAGCTTTATCAATAGAGTATCGTTTGGACGTATTCTTAATACTTCATTGTCAGCAATACTTCCTTCTGTTTCTTAATCAAGCTGTAGTTGAAAAATAACTCAAGCTACTAATAGTTTGTAACAGTATACTGATCGTTTAAAAATACACATTGAGTTCGCTATAAACAATTATAGAAGGTTCCATTTATGGTGATATTTTTATCGATTAAAAACATATGTATCTTCTAAACCAGTGCTTTGGCCTACTGGATAGCGTGCTAGCCTCTAAACCAGAGCATCGGTAGGTCGAGGGCAGGGGGAAAAAGCGTAGACGGGTCTCGTCGGGTTTGAGTTACGCCAGTCCGGTCTCCTTGGAGCGCTGCTGTGCTCGCTCTATCTCGCTCGCACAGTATTTCCCGTCTCTCTTTAGCATCGCCCTCGGGATTGTTCGGGGCCCGACTTTGCCCGACTCCGCCATTTTCTCCGAAGTGTTGTTGTGTATTAAATGTTATTTGTGATTACAGTTTTCCGATTTTCAAATACAAATTAAAGTACAGTTGTAAAAAGTAGAGGGTGTTAAGGACAATTGTGTATTGACATATCTACATCTGTATATTGTTATATAGGAGTGCAAAACAAATGTGAGTACATAAATCTTCATTTTAAAAAATAATATTCCAGAGAGGTTATGTTATGGTTTATATTTCTCTAGATTTTCTATTAAAATTGGCGTTTTTTATATTATACGTAATTACAAACAACTGATAAAATATACAAACAAGTAATAAACATAAAATGTAATGTTAGTTCATTTTTTTTAGCATTACTATGCCGAAAAAGTGTTGTGTGCAGGGATGCACGTTGGGGGTAACTCATACATTCAAGTTTCCTCAAGCAAGTATAGATAGAACACGATTTTTAACGTGGCTAGCTGCGTGTGGAAATAATACTCTGCTGAAAGTACCCCCACACAACCTCAGGAATCGGACACTATGTATTGACCATTTCGAACCGAAGTACATCCTGTCGAAGAAACTCAGCTCTGCCGCAATACCTACGCTGTGCTTACCAGGTAAACTTTTCATGTTTAATATTAATAGTCTACGCATTCTTACGAAAATTGCTGTCTCTCAATATGAGTTCGACAACTTTGACTGTGAGTGACTGCGACTGCTACGAGTGCGACTGCTGTAGAGCGGTCAGTCGTAGTCGAAAAGTTACCTGGTTAAAGTTTACCTAATAAACTTTACATATTAAATATTAATACTTTGCTGATTCTTAGGAAAAATTGATGTCTCTCAATATGAGTTTGACAACTTTAAGGAGAATGACTCGCAGAAAGAATATCCTGACAATAATAATGAAAGCAAACAAGTCCTTCGAAGCATCTCTCTCAATACGTCTGAAAACCCACAACAAAAGACAACAGAGAACACGTTGGATCCTATCTGTAAGTCGTCAAAGTTATTTTATTATCATTAGTTGCATATAAGAAAGCTAGGACGATGCACTTCATAATAGAATTTCTATAATTTAATAGCAGACTCACCCATCAAACAACTCCTATTCATCCAAGATGAAAATAACACCAATCTCATCGATACAATGAAAAGTACATTGGAGAGCTCAGAAAGGCCATCAAGCAATGGTAAGCATTGCACTACTTTCACTGTATATCATCACGCCATGTAAATGGTCTAAACTTTAATAGCTGTCAAAAGTTTCTCCATGATATTAAATTTTCTTGTTTATTATTTGTTTGCAGGTGCCGATTTGAAGCGTAAAAGAGAGATAGACGATGATGTGACGAGTGCTTCTCCGAAACGCAGTCGGCAAATTAAGCGGCGGGTAGAAGGAAAAAATGGTAAAAATACGGAATTCTGTTACTGCAAATATTTGATTCGTCTGATTACTGCTGTGTGTAATACACACATTGGGTCGTCAAAGCGTAATGCGTTTAAGCGCTGGCAGTACATACGGAAAGTGAAGAGGATCCGAACAATAATGCAAACCTCCTACGAGCAAGCATGCCTGCCGAAACAATTACGGCGATTGTGTAATCGTACCATGTAATTGCAACGACGAAGAATTACTACACGAAGAATTTCCAACGATGAAGAATTGCAATGACGAAGAATTGCAACGACGAAGAATTCAGCTGTACCTGAAGAAAGGAAACGCACTGTTCTTAAGAACAAGCGCATCAGTTGCAACAATTACAGCGATTTCTTAATCGCGTCATGTAGTTGTATGTAACAAATTATTTTAAGGTCATGTAAAGTTTCTTTTATTTTCATGGAGCAGAAGTGAGATATCAGTGTATTTTCTCGAAAAAAAATTGATAATTTGTTTCGGAAAAATTGAGTTTTTTTCGCTTCTTTGCAAAGGGGCTTTCTTTGTATTTTTATAATTCAATTTTACTTGTATCCGATGGACAATTTACAGTGATAACGCATTTCTGCTACTCCGATTATGAATTTTAAATATACCTTCAATTTGTTGTTTCCTGTTTTAATACTATTATGGATATTTCCACAGTTTCGCTGCTTTCCTACTTTGATCTGTCAAGGAAAGCCAATCTCTCACCAACGGATATTAAGCTGTACAACACGATTTCGCGTCTGAGGAAAACAGCGAGAGATGCCCAAAAGGCGAAGGTTTCTGTGACTGAGAAGTTGAAACGGGCACAGAAACTATTGCGCCACGGATCTACTAAGCTGCTGGAAGAAATGCCAGAAACAAGCCAGAACTTTCTCATGTCCTACTTCAGGAACATGAAGCGCGACAAATATAATCGACAATACAGCATGCGGGATAAAGTTTTTGCGTTAGCTCTATATAAGCGGAGCCCCAGGGCTTATACCTTCATGCAAGGAATATTTTGTTTACCGAGTGTGCCAACTTTGCGCAAACTCATAAAGTCGATTCCAATACGACCCGGTTTTTGCCGATTTTTGTTTCAAGCGATTAGCGATAAAGTGAAAAGATTAGAAGCTGATAATTCCCACTACTGCGTTTTACTTTTCGACGAAACATCTCTCGATCCTACGCTGCAGTACAATCGAACGACAGGATCAATCGATGGCTTGGTTGACAATGGAGACGAGAGGCACCCGCAGATAGCCAACCACGCGACGGTTTGGATGCTAAAAGGAGTTCACGGCAATTGGAAGCAACCGATCCTATACTCCTTTTGCCACTCAACTATAAAGTGGGAGGAAATCGTACGTACGTACAAAGCTGTGGTAAGAGAAGCTGCGAAGTTCGGGCTTAAAATTATTTCGTCGATTTGCGATCAAGGTGCGACTAACGTCAGAGCTATGAGAAATTTAATAGAAGGTAGCAAGAGCGATTCTTTTAGTCAAGGCGAAACTCTGCGCAATGATATTATAGTCATCGATGGTCAAAAAATCGTTCCCCTCTTTGATCCTTCTCATTTGCTCAAATGCGTGCGAAACAATTTATTGACAAAGGATGTTAGATTTACATTGAGCGATGGAGTGCAACGCATGGCGAATTGGTCGCATTTGGAGACTGCTTATAAAATCGATATCAGCAGTTCACTACGAACGATGAAAAAGTTGACTGAATTTCATATTGATAAAGACAAAATAAAAAAAATGAAAGTCAAGCTTTGCACTCAAGTCTTCAGCAACAACGTGGCTTCTGTTATCGATCTTATGAGTCGAAGCGGTGCTAAGAGTGTGAATGGCGAACTGTCAATGCCAGCTGCTGGGCAAGACACTGCATATTTTTTCGATTTCATGAATAACTTATTCGATTCGGTCAATGGCAGCGCGACACATAAAGCAATGACTTCTACGACAGCATCGGACGATGTCTGGAATTCCTACATAAGTGTCTTGAGAACTATGTCGTATGTTAAGTCAAAACCCGGAGACGTTGAGAAACCGATTGTCTTAAAAAACTGGATTCACACTTTACAGGGTTTCAAATACTTGAAAGTATATCTAAAAGAACTGGGCTTCACAGAGTTTTATACGAGAGTATTCAATCAGGATGCACTGGAAAACTTTTTTGGTCAGATCAAGCAACACGGAATGCGAGACACTAAACCGAATTGTTCAAGCTTCCACGCTCACTACAAAACGTTGTTATTACAAAGTTTCTCTCAAAATAACTCGCGATTTAACTGCGAAATAGACGAATCATCCACTTTTCTAGTGGACTTGGAAAATTTACTAACAGCTCCAGCTGTAGAAAAAGAGTTTGTATTGCCGCCACCTTCTACACGTTTATCAGTCGCCCCGTACACCGATTTCCAGATTGACTTGAAAGAATTCAAAGAAAGTATCCATCGGCTTATTAAAGTATGCCAAACTTGTCGGGAGAACGTATTTGGTGCCGATAATACAGCCAGGGGTCACAGTCGATTCGAAGACGGGTTGAATAGAATAGCGGGTATAATGCCATATTATATATCACGTTTTATCCACATCGAAGGATTCAGTAAAGTTATCGTTGATGATCTGACAAAAAAAGATTATTTCGCGTTCGAATATTGCGACCACGCAAAAGAATTGTCGAGTCAAATTTTGATAAAATACGTTGCTAGCACGATCGTCCGATATTTAAAGAGAGCGTCGAGAATTCTGTCGGGGAGTGAGAAGCCAGATTCGGAACTCAAAGACACTCTCATGCTGCAGGCCCATAAGCTATTAAAAAACAGGACATGCCGCCGCTCTGTTAAACTCTAAACATGTAGAGTCGTAACTTGCACGTTTCTTGTACATAATGTATATATGTGTATATGAGTATTAATTTATTTACGTAATAAAAATTACATTTACTAATATTTCATGTGCTTATTTTATGTATTTTATATACGTGTATATCCCTAAGTATCGATTCATTTACGTAATAAAAACTATAATCTCTAGTATTTGTTACGTTTATTCAGTGTATTTTAAGACTTTATAGAAAAAAAAAAAAAAAAATATCGAGGGCTCGAACCCTCGATCTCGAGGCTATCTAACTAGACGTTTTACCGCTGGGCCATTTTGAGGTTTCGATCTGGCCGCAAACCATTAGTCGTACTTAAGCTGTGTACACTCGCTTGCTTGTCGAAAGAGGGGTGAGGTTAGAGTGAAACAGTAACAGTGTGCGAGAGAGACAGAGCGAGCCCAGCAGCGCTCCAAGGAGACGGGACTGGCGTAACTTGAAGCTAACTGCCACTGTGTGAGCTTTCCCTCCCTGGATACATTGCTTGCGAGTCTCGTGGAATAACTGACTCCGGTTTATCCAACCGGGAAGAAGCCGGAAATAACACGCGACTTAAGCGCCACACTATACTCGTAGCGACGCTGCACGACGCTATATCATTGGCCAAACCCAATGACGTATACAACCGACTTCCGTCGCTGGAAAGTCAAATGCGAACGAGGCATTAAAATGCCGACTCCACATAAATAAAATTCTAACGATATCTATCAGAGTCATAAAGCGCTATGGGTACGAAGTGGCACATGCCGCCGTAAGATGGCAATAGCCAGGAGGAAAGGATGAGAAGAAGAAGAGCGTTGGCCGACACGTTTCTACATAACCAGTGGCCAGGTTGGAGATCCCCTTGGGAGGAGGGTCCAACCAAATTGAAGAAGAAGAAGAAGAAAAGCCAATTTGTTTTTAAACTGTGTGTTTCAGTTTAACTGCTGAAAGATTAGAATTCGCGAGACATCAGCAAACATAAAATAAAAATCAAATCAAGCATACACAAAGTTTTCTAGATTAATGAAAATCGTCTGAGGCACAAGCTAAAGTAAACACACATAACCAAAAAGTATAAACATTGGATCATGGAAAAACCACAGAAAATGCCCAAAGTGGCAAAAGTAAAAAACAAAGCACCGGCCGAAATTCAAATAACTGCCGAGCAACTGTTGCGGGAGGCTAAAGAAAGAGACTTGGAGATTCTACCTCCGCCACCGAAGCAAAAAATCTCTGATCCTCATGAATTGGCAGATTATCAACACCGCAAGCGCAAAACCTTCGAGGACAATATACGAAAGAATCGCATGGTGCTGTCAAATTGGATAAAATACGCACAATGGGAGGAAAGCCAGAAACAAATTGCCAGAGCACGTTCCATATACGAAAGGGCGCTCGACTGTGATCACAGAAACATTGCGCTATGGCTCAAGTACACCGAAATGGAGATGCGCAATCGACAGATAAATCATGCAAGAAATTTGTGGGACAGAGCTGTAACGATTTTACCGATGGCCAAACAATTTTGGTACAAATACACTTATATGGAAGAAATGCTGGAAAATATTGCGGGCGCTCGTCAAGTTTTTGAACGCTGGATGGAATGGGAACCGGAGGAACAAGCCTGGCAAACTTATATTAATTTTGAACTTCGTTACAAAGAGATAGAGAGAGCGCGCAAAATTTATGAACGTTTTGTAATGGTTCATCCTGATGTCGGTCATTGGATCAAGTACGCCAGGTTCGAAGAAGCTCATGGTTTTATAAACGGAGCAAGAAATGTCTATGAACGTGCGGCTGCTTTCTACGGAGATGAAAGTTTGGATGAAAAACTTTTTATCGCTTTTGCCAAGTTCGAGGAGCGACAACGCGAACACGACAGAGCTAGAGTATTGTACAAATATGCTTTGGATAATATTCCTAAAAACAAGACCCAAGAGGTCTACAAAGCCTACACGATACACGAGAAAAAGTATGGCGATCGTTCCGGTATAGAGGATGTTATTGTAAGCAAACGAAAGCATCAGTATGAACAGGAAGTCAAGGAGAATCCATCGAATTACGATGCTTGGTTTGATTATCTGCGATTGGTTGAGTCACAGGGTAATCACGATGCTGTCAGAGAAATTTACGAACAGGCAATATCGAATGTACCACCGACATCGGAAAAACGTTTTTGGAGACGATACATTTATTTGTGGATTAATTATGCACTTTTCGAGGAACTCGATACCGAGGATATCGAGCGATGCCGTCAGATATACAAAGTTTGCCTTTTTGAAATAATACCGCATAAAATTTTTACCTTTTCTAAAATGTGGCTTTATTATGCCAAATTTGAGATTAGGCAGAAGAATCTTGCTGCGGCTAGAAAAACTCTGGGTATGGCTCTTGGCGTTTGCCCCCGTGACAAACTCTTCAGGGGATATATCGACCTGGAAATTCAATTGCGTGAATTCGATAGATGCCGAATATTGTATGAAAAATTTTTGGAATTCGGACCTGAGAATTGCACTACTTGGATGAAGTTCGCGGAATTGGAAACTTTGCTTGGGGATATCGATCGTGCGAGGGCTATCTATGAATTGGCGGTTTCGCAACCGAGACTGGATATGCCGGAACTTTTGTGGAAGACTTATATTGATTTTGAAGTTGCGCAGGAAGAGCCGGAAAATGCGAGGAATTTGTTTGAGAGACTTTTGGAACGAACGCTACATGTTAAAGTATGTAATACTATGTATTGGCGCTCTAGTCGAATAAAAAACAAACAAATGTTTCACTATTTTATTTGCGTACATGGAATTACTGATTTACATACGCGTAAAATTTGAATCATTTTACAGACCCTCATTTTTTTCACGCCCTTTTTCTCGACGTTCCGGACAATTTCAAATATCTTCAAATTAATTAAAATAAAAAAATGTTTTGTCGTGAAGACAAAACTTCCTCAATGAGGAAGCAAAAATATTATAAATGCATGTCTAATTAAATTGTGTCAATCCCTGATAGACATTATCATACCGGTTTTAGTTTTTATTTCATCAGACGACTGATGGAGGCACCTCAATTACATCTTCGCAAGATTTTCCATGTTTATTTAACATAACTTCTTTTTTTTTCAATTAAAGGTTTGGATAGCGTATGCAAAGTTCGAGCTTGCAAATCCGGTTTCCGAGGAGGGAATCGACAGCGTTGCCTTGGCGAGACGAATCTACGAACGCGGAAACGCATCTTTGAGATCCAGCGGCGACAAGGAGAGCAGAGCAATGTTGCTCGAGGCTTGGAGAGACTTTGAGCACGAGAGAGGCGACGAGGAGAGTCAGGCAAAGATAATCGAGAAAATGCCGCGAAGAATAAAGAGGAGAAAACGAGTCGTCGGCGACGACGGAGTAAGTGCATCAAAATTTTATTCACAATTATCTAAAGAATTTAAAAAAAACAACAATGTTGTAATTAACTTTATATTTATTATCTTTTACAGACTGACGATGGCTGGGAAGAGGTATTTGACTTTATATTCCCCGAGGACGAGTCTCAGCGTCCGAATCTCAAGATTCTGCAAACAGCTAAAGCCTGGAGAAGGCAAGCGATCGAAACAACACAGAAGGAAGACTCTGAAAAGGAAACTAACGATGAACGGACGGAAAAACCTAAATAGTCTGATAATATTTTTATTTGCCTCATTGAAAACGGATATTCGGGACACATCGATGAGTCCTTAGATCAATTAACAATTCAATAAATTATCGAATCCCTGAAAAACGACTGTTGGATGTTTTGTAAAGTTCTTTTTATTCATAAGAAATACAGTATACGAAGATACAAAACTGTAGATTCTGTCCGGAAGAGTAACTGTTTCGCGTTACCATCAAAACGACGAAAAAATATACAAGTTATTCTGTACAAGCACATTCTGAAAACTGATATCATTTTCTGAATTTCCTTTGTTCTTTTTTTTTCTTAATTTACAATTGAAAAACAAGATACACTTAAATGTTACTTAATATACTGCTGAACGCAGATCCCGAGAACGAAATAGTAACGGGTACCGAAGTCGATAATAGAATGTCCTGATTTTTCTTAAATCTTGCAGCGCCTCAAGAAATATTTCCACTGCTTATTTTATATCGCGAAGTTAAATAAGATTGCACAATAAATGGCATCTGCTGCGTTTGCATAGCGCAAGTAAACGTTATTCGTGATAACAGTAGTAAATACATTAGTCTTCGTAAGATACGCAAGTATGAGGAGGCGCGACGGAGTCTGACGCACCAAATGTCAAGTGTAAAGAGCCTGGCTACTCCGTACGTCTCTTAACCAGAAGGATTTCATATAATAATCCGACGAAACAATCGTACGAACGTCTAGCGTTTTCGCTATACATTATGCTATTGCTATACAGTATGTTGTGTTTTTGCGTATGCATTATCTTCTGTTTTCTTTTTTTTTTTTTTCGATACATCTATTTACGTTTCTTAAATGCGATCGCTACGATGATTAAAAACTGTGCACAAAATTAATTGAAATAAGCAGAGGATGTACTGACTGTGAGTGTGACAGTTTCCAAACTGTCCGTTACATCGAACCATTGCGATATTATTAAGTGGAATAGAAAAAGCGAATATTGGAACGAATCCAAATGTGCTTTACAGCATAAGGTTTTCCATCGGCTAACGAGTATCAGTTTACTCAAGTATTTTTTTTCTTTTTTTTTTTTGTATACAATTCCAAGCGACGATAGTATGTACGTTGCTTGATAATCGCCGTGACAATATTGTCCCTATGATTCGTTCTCAAATCACGATGCTTTTGTTGTTTCGAAGACGTATTGTGTTAAAATCAAGTGGAATACAAATTCCAAGCACAAAAAAAATTGCTCAGCACCTGTTTTTCGTGACGATTTAAATTAATTGATTTAAACTTTCCGAACAGACTGATGAGTAATAGACGAATTTAATTGTTTTTAACTGAAGTAAAGAGAATTTTTGTAAAAACATACGACAATTGAACCCACCGCGCTTGTGCCGTGAAACTGTTTTACCTGAATTCTCATTACAGTTTTTTATTCCAGGCCAAAAAGGAATTATCGATGTTTTAAATCAAATCATCAGGACAGATGGAAGCCAATCGGTAGTTTGAACTAGAATATTTTGAAAACTATAAGAATCCATACCCTTGTTTGAGATTACTTCTAGCTATAAACCGAAGAATAAAATGACTTCAAATTCAAACTGATTATAAACGTGGATTTCACTTTAAAAAAATAAAAATAAAAATCGTTTCTAGCAAACTTTAAAGTTCTTGCAAATATTATTAGCTTGATCGTGAATTCTAAATAAAAATTTTATTTAACATTTTAACTCAAGGTTAACTTTTCGGTTGCCGTAAAAATGATTTTTTCGATGTAATTTGCATTGAGACTAAAAATCAAATTTTATCATAGATCAATTAACGATATTTCAAAATTGTACAGAAGTGAACTCTAGCATCTATTAAGAGTAAAATTAACTTTGTAGTCGATTAAAGTTAAATTGATGTTATCATTGAAAACTCTTTTTGAATTCAGTATAAAGACAAAGACGCCCTAAAATGAAATTACAATTTCCGGCCTAGAAATTTGAATCCTAGCTTTTTTCATGCAAACTAACTTATGTATTTTTAACCTAACTTTGTATTTTTCTGAAAGTCTTCGACATTGACTGTAATCTGTCGATTGGCCACAATTTACCCTTCCGCTGTATTAGCTCTATATATAATTTTAAATACATATCCATATATTTATATATTGAACTTTTTTTCTGGTAAAAGCGATGACGCTCATTTCATATGTTTCTTTTTTTTCTCATCGCTCTCAAAGCCCGAGTCCAAATCATCGCTGAGGCACTTTTTAAGTGTGCAAGAACGTGAATTTTGTCTGTCATTTCTCTGCTCGATCAGCAGTCTCTTGATGCTCTCGACTAAATGTTTAGAAAAATTTGGATAACCATCGTATCCCGGAAAGACATTGACATCGATTATGGCGTACTTGCCGCTATGATTCTCCATAACGACATCCACTCCAACTAGAACGAGCCCAAAGATTCGCGTTACCTGAGCGACAATTCTCTCGAATATCTCGTAATTCGGTTGAACCCGTAGCGCCTCGTCATCAGCCGATATCACCGACCATTCCGAATTCGAACCGCTTTTTGATATATCGTGAGAACTGAAGAAGAGCGTATTCAACGACTCGCAATCCTTGGCGTAAAAATTCCTCAGACTCGGTCGCTCAACGACGTTAAAATTATTACCAACTATAAATACTTTGTACAAAATTGCACTGTGATTTACGAAGTCTTGGGCTACGCACGGTGGTTGACAGTCCTTCAAGCCCTTCTCGTTAAAAATCACCATCATCTGAAGGAAAGTAATATGTAAATTAAAAAAATTATTTGCTAACTCAGCCATATTTTTTTCCCCAATGAAATCATTTTCTTACTGCTTGAGAATACTTTCTGTGATTTTATTTAATATTTGTAAATCTAACATTTAAAAAAATACTGTATTTTTCATGTCTGTGTCTCATCATAAAAGTTATAATTTTGTATCAACTTTACAATGAAAGTTTTTAAATGTTTAGTTCAAATCATGTACTTAGTAATTTATAGTTTTCCAAGATTACATTTTTTTCCTGGAAAATAATAGTTTCAATTACATGAAATTTGGGAAGATTTTTATTTTCTTTTATTCCGAACGTCTATTGATGCTGCCATTAAAACAAGAATGGAATTGCCAGTAGCTTTAATATTTGCTGTAATTTTCACAGCCAAAGAAAAGCAATCAATTTTTTTCGTGTAAAATCAATTTATTATATCCATAATATATCATTAAAAGCTATATATCATTGAAAAGCTGACATAAAACTACAATTTTTTGGTAAAATAATTTTTCCAACGACTTATAATTTTCGATATACGTTGATTTTGAAATAAAAGTTTTTCCTATTGAAAAAGATGTACAGAAAGTATTTTCAAGTAGTACCTCGCTCTGGCTAATATCTGAGAAAAGTGGCAGAACTAAAAGAGAATAAATGTCGATAGCCAACGTGTCCATTCTTTTGTGATTGAATGATTATGAATTATTACATCCATGAAATATTACTATTCATTGAAGTTAAAAAAAAAAACTCACAAAAGCATGAGCATTGGTATTTCTGCATAATAATTAGACATAAATATATTCATTACTTTTCGATATGAATGGCGTTTATAATGGAAGTAAATAAAGCTAAGAATGATATTTTTTACCTTATGTGCATCGCTGGAGCCATGAGCTAAAAGTGGTTTGCAAACGAATGGAAATTTAATACCGACTCTCCTCAGATGCAAAAGATTCTCTGAAGTATTTTTCGAAATTAATTCTACGGAATTTGGTGTGAAGACATCTGAAACGACAAATACAGTGGAAATTATTATAATTTTTTTTTTTCATTATAAATTACCCGCAAATAATAAGATTATCATTATTTACCGTTCAATTGAATTCCAGCCTGTATTATTTGGTAAGTCTTGTGTCTGTTGCTCAAATTTCGTACATTCTCTATTGGATCTATAACTATCATTTCGGGATGCCTGTGAATGTATTCTTGTACCCTTGTCACGATAGCCCTTGCCTTTGCAGAATAGAGAAAAAAAGAAAAAAACATCATCGAAGCACAAATTTTTAGTAAATTACAGTTGAATTTCCATAAGAACATCTTAACATACATTCTGATTACCAGTTTCTGCATGAGCTAACACATCAGTGAGCTTGTGAAGGAATATATGGAATGGTCCCTGCGTTTCCAGATTTGAGTTAATATCCACCTGGAAAACAAGAAAAATGTATTAGTTAGATAGATCTTTATTGCTTATAAGAGCATACAAATAAGCTCCTACAGCAAGGAGGGTTACAGATTATGTTGTTATTTCGACAAAGGAACATATAATATGTAAATAGAACGAATAATACTACAATTTTCAAATCGTAAACATACTGTGAACATGAGAATTGAAACATGAATTGAACATGAAGTTGAAAATTCTTAAAATTATTGTTATTATTATTCTACTGAGAAACATGTATTACACATATTGCAAGACACAGTAAAATGTATTTCAACATAATGTTCCAATAGATTTTGTTTATTTAATATTAAAGTAATTGTGCGTTTGCTATTAGTTTATAAATAAAATCTGAATGATACTAAAATCATTTCCCATAATATTTATGATAAAATGGTAAAAGAAATATAATAATAAAGTAAATAAATTATAGTTAGAATACATTCAAGTATCTTGGAGTTATTTATGAAATTGATACATTAAGCTTTTTTGTTGTATTCAGATAACAAAATACTAAACTTGTTCGGATCTTTAAGCATTCAGAGATAATAAAAGAGGTGAATGCCAATATAGGCTCTAAATAAAAGAAACAAAGATATTTAAGCTGATCATCCGATGAATAAATTTTTGCTTCCTCATACAGGAAGCTTTGTTTCCGTAAAAATTTGTTTTTTCCGAGATTGTCATGTCAGGGCACTTAGAATGGTGGAAAACATTGAAAAAAGTGATTTAGAAAAAATGTCTGTATGTATATGGGGTAAAACACGACAAGTCGGCCACCCTAATTTTTCATGTCAACAAAACATTCTCACATTTCTTCAGGATATTGGTCTAGTTGAAGAAAAAACGTAGGAATTTTTTCAGATTTTTTATTGCATATTCCAACCATTGGCAATCACTGAAAATAATCATTGTTTACTTTTTAACGCCAATACTACGGTTCGCAAAAAAAAACATACGTTTTTCTTCAATCAAGACCAACGTCCTCAATAAATTTGAGGACATTTTGTTGACATAAAAAATTGGGGTGGCCGACTTGTCGTGTTTTGATTCATATATCTGTATGTGTGTTTGTGTATGTGTGTGTGTGTGTGTGTGTGTGTGTGCAGGGCTTCGAAATTTAAACCATCTATAGCTCCAAAAAAGTTGAACCAATTAAGCTGAAATTTTGCACACAACTGAAGCAGCAGTCCGTCTTTTATTGTCGCATTTTTTGACAAAAAGTATGAAGAAATTTTATAGCTTTTTGAATTTTTCAAAAAAAGGGCTTGAATGGTGTAACTTTTGTAAAATTTATGATATTTTGCTAAGTAGTTCTTCATAAGTGTAGGTACATTTAATTTTGTTTGGTATTGAATTTGCTGAAAATTGGAAAAGTGGTTCAAATTTTATGCAGCTTTTAAATTTTTGTAATTTTTTTGAAATTGCTATAACTCGAGCATAAAACTAAATAAAGTGATTAATATTAAATTTGGAAAAAATCTATAAAGTAGTTAAGATTTTATAGAAATTCACATTTTTGAAAATGTTATAACTTAAGAACGGTTCAGGTAACTGACCTAAAACTTTGGATAAAACTTAAATAGAGTGTGCCAATGTTTAATTTTAGGCAATATTCATAAAGTAGTTAAGATTTCATAGAAATTTGCATTATTTATATTTAATGACCGTAAGTATCAAAATTCAATTGCCTATAACTTGAGAAGAACACGATGGATATATATGAAATTTTGGATGCAAGTAGAGTAGAAACTAATATTTAATTATAATGTGATTTAATTTTGTGTTGTTGCACCTCTAACTACCAAAAATATGGTAGGTAAGAAATTGGGAAAACTGCTAATTGAAAAAATGGCTGCAAAGGAGAACTTTGCACATTGTTTCCTCATTATATTTCATTTTTCTCAAAACTTCCTCTATGAAAGAAGCCAAAATGAATAAATAAAATTCCTCACACATAGCTTTGTGAAAAATAAAATTTAATGAGGAACCAATGTGCAAAGTTCTACTTTGCAGCTTTTTTTAAGTAGCCGATTTAAAAATGTGAAAATATTGAATTTCTTCTAGTGAATACAGCAAAACTGTGCGATATTAATTCAATTGAAAGCTGTAACTTGAATGATGTGTGAGAAAATCCTCTTAAGTACATTAACATTATAAAGAATTCAACAGCATGGAAAAACAGTGTGCCAAGATATGACAAGGCCCACATTTAAATTGACATATCACACGAATCTTCTGACATATAGTGAAAAAATGGAAAATAATTTTGACATATATATCGAGGATCCTTTTAACCTTAATCCTTTCGTCATGTCCTAAAGAAAAAGGCCGGTAACGTTGAATATTCCAGAACGTCATAGTATAGGGATGAAAGGGCCTTACCTGCTTGAAAACGAGCCCTTCCTTCGCACACACATTGTGAATGTCGTTGCAATTGAGCTTTTGTCGTTTCTTCTCTGATATCCAATATCCAATGACACTTTTATCGCCCATTTTCAAAGCCACGCCGCTTTTGTTCCGTCGTAAGTTAATTATTTATTTCACACTTTTCTCAACGTACCGGCCATTGTTACTCGATCGTATCTCGAGACTCTTGTGTACGTTCATTATCCACCCATCGTAATATAAATAATAAAAAAGTGAAGGCTATCATAAAAAGAGGTGCTGTAAATTCAACAGACCGACATGCTTCTATACGCTTTGTGGAAGGTTATGTTCATTCACGCGACTGCCGAATGTATATATACGTCGTTGATATACTACGGTGTAGATTTCACACGGAAAAGGCGCGCATGACCTTGAAGGACGTCCGGTTTTTTGTTTTCTTTTCAGCCACTTGACAGTCAATGATTCAACCACCTGTGAACACTCGCCAAAGAGAACTGGCTGCAACTCGTCAACTGCACTGTCGAATATTAAGACGTTGTCGGAAGACTTGAACTTTTCCTCTACGAGTTTTTATAGCTCTTAATATTTATTTTCCACATGCTTCGGAGCAGTATCAAGTGTATTATGTATACGCATATTGCAACGGAGTTTCGAAACCTCGAGTATATATGTCAGATGAGACGTACACGCAAAATATCGCATTATAGCTCAACGAAGTTTCATTTTCATTCTTTTTTCTTCAAGTTGCTTTAGATAAAATAGTACATTATGCAACGAGGGACGAAAGTAGATTTTTCCCGAGCGAAGCGAGGGCAGTAATTACTCGAGGGAAAAATTTACTTTCGTCTCGTGTTGCAAATATTGTATTTTATTCCACTATCGACCGTGGCCACTTTTTTATTCTGTATTTATTATACATCGAATCGTATTTTAAAAAAGAAAAACTAAAAAAAAATATCAATTTTATAATCTTTCGCTCCGCTGATTTCACTTTCGCCCCGCAAATCGCATTTGCGGGAGAAATATCCTACTTTTGCCCCGACTCTCAGGGTCAAAAAGTGGCCATTTCGGTCGATTGTAGAATAAAATGTATTTAGTTTCACAGAATATAGTGGTAAATGTATTCTTATATTGTTGTCATTATTGATCCCTGATGGAAATATTTTTCCGAATTTATCGTTGTTCAAATTAATGAGATTTTTTGAAGAATTTTGAAGAATTTTTAAGATCTTAAAAATATTTTTACCATTGTCGGTTTTTTTTCGCTTCACTTGGGGAATTCGTTTAATCTTACACAATTTTATAATAACATATATGTTATTATAATTATAAGTAGCTATATCTGAATTGACCATAAAAAACGTAAATATTTTGACGTATTTATGTATGAGTTAGTTTCAAGTGTGTTGCATACATCTCGTGCCCATGTCGTGTTCACTGTCGGATGATATAACTCGCGAACCTTGAAAATTTGAGAAATCACATAGAGTACACCACGAATTACATTTTCCTTAATGTTAGCTAAACATTGCAGTTAAAACTCACTATAAATCGATTCAATGTCCGTTTCTTGCACCTCACCGGGACTTTGCATCTGTGACTGAAATAAAATGTAATCATAATAATAATTTTGTATGGCTCAAGGACTCCGGTCGATGGCCTATTGGCAATACATGATATATTTAAAAAATCGTATTGTATTGAATTAAATCCACTTCAGAAAAGAAATGTATTAATATTTAATGTATTGTCAATAAACTCTTTTACCACTACTACCACTAATTTTGTTATGTAGATATCATTTATTTGGATGGTTGTACCTTTAAGGTTTTTAAATATTCAATTTCATATTTTATGTCGTATCGGAACGCCAAGAGTATTAGAAAAAATAAAAAAGAATCAACAAAGAGAGTTACAGATTTGCTTTCAGTTTTCTTCACAAAATCTATAAATACAGACATTAAGATTCTATGTCGTTTAAAGTTTTTTTAAACTCTGAAAACGTTCTAACTTTTGCAAATCTTCACTTATCACGTTTCATCGATTTTCATGAATGAAGTATAATGTTCAATGAAGTTTGGTATTACATTTGAAATGAAACTGTGGAAATGTTCGGTAAGCTTGGTCCCTTTAATCTTTGTCAACATTGATCAATTTGATTGAATATTGAAATTTATTACTGCAATAACTCGGAAAAAATGTATAAAATAAAGGTAAACATTTCGCGCCCATAATTAACAGAAGCATCTTTGACATAAAATTTCATAAAAATTGATGAAAATTGGGGCATTCGAATTGTATAGAACACTGCATTTTTAATTCAAGATTGCCATAACTTGTTACATCAAAAGCTGTAACTCGAGAATGATCCAAAATCATGTTTTTAATTGAAGTTGGAATTTGTTTGTATGTAAATTTAATTTTCTTTCAAATCAAGAATGGTGCAAAATAAAAGTCGCGGGTGTTATTTTCAATGATAAAAGCAATACAATATTAGAAAAACTCAAGAGGAATTTATGAATAAATAAACACTATTAAGAAAAAAGAACGATAACATCTTTGTTTGAATATGAAAGATTGATATTTCCATCACGGCACTAGGGTTACAATTACGAGTCTTGTATGCAGAATTTTAGTGAATTTTTCTAATGAAATAAAAGGAGGCGCACTCAGTGGAACTTTATATTTTGCTTATGTTTAAGCATAAATTGGGAATATTATTTATGTCGAAATTATGTTTTTTAAATTTATTTTATTGAAGATGGAATCTAAAAAATGGTAAATTAATTGTTTGTTGTTGTTGTTGTTGTTGTTGTTGTTGTTGTTGTTGTTACATCAAGAATAGCCCAAAAAAATATATGATAAAAATCGTAGGTGCTCCTTTTAGTAAAAATATTAGGAAAAAAGAAGGGTTACATCCTGTGTTAATTGTTTCGTGTTTTCACTAATTCCTCAAAGGGAGCACAATCTGTGTATGTATTCAACTTACGTTTGGAGCTCTGATCGTATTATCGGAGGAATGGCGGGTGGAATTTTTTTTCCCAAAATATATTCTCATTCCATCGGCATTTCGAGCTGAAGACTGGATTACTGCGCCGATAGTTCCGTAGGAGCCACGTTCGGAAATTCTTATTTCGCCAAGGGAGTACGAGCACGAACTCGGCAAGTAGAGCTCACCCTCCGAGTAATTTTCCGAGCACGTGTCCGTTGCCTGTAATACAGAGGGCTGGTGTTACCCGTGAAATCGCGAGAACTGGCTTTGCCGTACTATTGAAAATTCTCGTCGCGAGTCTACCACGTTGGCGTGATCATCATTTGGAATTGGATCGGGGACGGAGGGTATGAATTCTTCTCTCGTACAATTCGAATTTTCGATTAGATTTTTTGGGTTCAAATTAATCATAATCGAGGATGCGAAATTAGTGACTTCTTTCAGGTCGGTTGCAAGAAATGTTTTATTAATCGTCTTGTCCGCATTATTGTTTCGTGAGATTTTCATTTCTCTTTCATCTTCCGCATTGTCCGTTGAACAGTGCAATTTTGTATTATACGTCTCGCTCAATTCACTGGGAATATGTTTCGGTGTCGAGTGAAACGCCACTGACGATTCAAAATTCGCAAATTCTTCTAGCTTGTTGCTAAATTCTGAATACACTTTTCCGCCCGAGGAATCAAATTCTTTGAGACTCTTGTACAGTTTATCAATATTTTCGTCATAATTGACTCCTGAAGTTTGTGAAGATTTTTGCTGTTCAAATTCTTGCTGTACTTCTTTATCCTGCTTTACGTTGTCCCGTTCGTTATAAACTTTGCTTTCTGATTGATTGAATAGATGTTCTTGTTTTTTAATAAAAAGATCGTTTGTGCCAATTCTTTCACTCAATTTTGTGAAGGTTTTATCGTTATCGTCAGATTCTTTAGCCTCAATTACTTGTACAGAAATACATGCCACGGCTTCTTTTTCACTCTCTAGAGAATTATCGATGTTCGTTTCAATACTACTGATTGAGGTTGAATTTTTCAGTGCGTCATTCGGTTCACCAACTATATAAGTCTTGCATTGTTTAACATTGCCAAGAATTCCTTCGGGAATGAAACAAAAATGAGGAATAAAATCATTCTCGAGTTTAAGGTTCCCCGCTACTTCATCGTCATTCCATTCTTTGTGCAACTGAAAAGAAAAGATGAAAGGAGAGAAATGTGGCTTTAATATTGAAGGAACGGAACAGGAACGCCTAGAACTCAATATTGCGATTTTAATAATATTTTTATTATCCACAAAATGAAGAAGAGAGCAGCATACTTTGATTTGTTCCTGGCGCGATTCTCCGGCAATTGAACTGTAAAAGAAATTTCGTATTTCAACGATACTTGACATTTTCGCATGATTAAAAAGATATACCTTGGGGCGATTTAAAGAGAGATATATTTTTGGATTTTGTTCTTCATCGAGATGGAACTTTTCCCTTCAAAATAGAACACGCGGTTCTACTTTGCAGGCATGTTTTTTTTTTTTTTTTTTTTTTTAGAAATTTCGTTAGCAATGAGGCAGTCCAACATTTTTAGTCTCAGGCCACAGTTTCCGCGTGACTTATTTTTGAAAAAAAGTAATAGGAGACTGCTCGAAGAGCGAAATAAACCAAAAATCCTCTTTCGAATCGTCATAATGTATTTTATTATGTTTAACTGACCTCGTTCCAGATACTTTTGTAGAAGCAGTGCTACGTTCGTCTCTACACGGGTTTCCCGACACTTCCGGTTGAACTTGATCCGCTTCTTTAATCTCTGAATCACACTCGACAGTTCCTGTCTCCTCTGTTACCAGTTCGACCATTTCACTTCCAGCCCTCTGACCTTTTTTATCCTCTTGCATATTGTCGCTCGTCTTACTTGCGGAGATTGACACCGATTTTTTTAAATACTGTCTTTCACCTTTTGATACATTGTCGAGCTTTTCTATTTCTTTCGACCCCAGCGAAGACGCAAGAACGGCCTTACAGTCTTCGCTTTTATTGTCCTCCACTTTCTCTTTCGCTTCTTCGATTTCTGCGCGATTCGAAATTGATTTTAAACCAGTAGTCTTAAGTGATTCTGACTTTTCTTCAATTTTCAACTTTTCGGCACTGGCTACCGGCTCTTCAAAGTCTTCCGAGTACACTGTAGATATATCGAATGAAGTGCGATCTTTTAAAGAACATCCTGACGAATCAGTCTGTTGATTTTTATTGCGAATCGTTTCTTCATTTTTTACCGAAACTTCATTATCTTTTGCAATATTAAACATTTCAGGTCGCAAAGTTGTGGAGAATTTTTTTTCGCTTTTCTGTATCGCCTGCGCGGATTCAACAGAATTGTTCTTCATTGTTACAGTCTTTGTTCTCGAAGATTGGATATTTTTACTGTCAAGACATTCGATTTCAGGAGTTTCATTCACTTTTTTAGTCGTCAATTGTTTCGAATCCTTGTCAGATTGTGCATATCGCTCTGATCTGCTATAATCTTTTTTCGCGCTGCACTCGTCGATCAATTCAGTACCAATAAAAGTTCTTTCCGAATGTTCTGTCAGTCGGCCAATTGCTGAGTCTTGAATCGGAGATCTCGTTCCGGAGATTCTCATCTCCGAGGTTATTCCTTCCTCCCTAATCGGATAATTCGTAAACATTTGAGACTCGTGTGTAGTCTCTTCGTTTTCCGCACGATTCGATAATTGTCGATGAAACAACGTGTCAAAATTACATTTTTTGTTGACCTCATCGAGAAGAATTTTCTTTTCTAATTCGAGATCGTTTCTCGTCGAAGTAGACAAAGCTGGATGAAATTCATTACGATTTAGTACAATTTTATTATCACTTTGCCTCTCGATCCTCGCAAAATCGGCGTTTCTTGATGAAGGCCCGTCCTTCGAATCGAATAAGCCTCTTGGCCTCTGAATACCAATTGAAAATCTCGCAAATTCGTTCGACTTGCAATCGGAATTCGATATACAGGATTTTGTAATTTTTAAGTCGTTATTCAACGGAGTGGAAAATCGCGGATGATCGATCTTCTTGCTTAATTCTCTTTTCGTTTTTTTTTTAACCTCCCGCTTAGTCTCGGTGTAATAACGAGAAGCTTCAGAGATCTCATTGGAATTCTCATGGGAGCCTATTAATTCTTCGCAACTCTTAATTGTATCTTTAACTTTCCGATCCTCATAGTTATTCATATCTTTTTTGTCAGGATCATCTACATTTTTTAATTCCATATTTCTGGCAGTATCCGTATTCACTTCCAGATAAAATAACGTCGGATTGTCGGGGCAATCTTTATTCATTAAACCAGGTCGAGTAACAATTTCCTCACCGATGGAGTACTCAGACATGAGTAAAGCGAGGCTTCTCGTGCCGCGAATTACTTTGTCCATCGTACTATCAAAATCTCTCGAACTTTTCTCCAAGTGAATGATATTGGGAGGTTGCAAAATGATCTCCTCTGGATCCAATTCTTCCTCGAAATATTCATCACTATAAAACTCTTCGTCAATCAAATTATCATTTTCTCTCGCATCATCGACGAAATTTCCATCAATCTCTTGTTCGTGTAAACAATTTTTCTGTGTTCTTTCCGAAGACTGCGGAATATTCGTTTTTGCCTGATCGCGCTCCGCATGTCGAAATTCACCAAGAAATTGATCAATAACACGATCAAAAATATTGATCTTGTCATTTGTATCTAATATCCGAAAAATGTTGTGCTTCAAACGCTCGTTATCATCATTTTCTGAATTTCCAGATCGCCGAAGAAAATCTATAAAACATTTGTCTTTTTTATTTTTTTTCTTATCCACTTTGTTAACGTTATTTGCTTCTTTCACTTCCAGCTCGTCCTGATTCGCAATTCTCATACCAACATTATTCGCGTGTCCTTCAAGTTGCTCTGGTGAAATTGATTGACCTGATTTATTTTCAACGAGGTCAGACCGTGACCTCTGTTCCCGCGGGGCCGTCACAGACCCACGATTTTTCCGGATTGGGTCACGTGACTTTTCGGATATTTCCAGTGAGACAGTTGCCTCGACATCATCGCCAATTCTATGTTTTATTGAACGAGCGTCTTCGCTCAAATTCATCGCATTATCGACTACTTTTTCAACGCAGGACTCATGCTGAAACTCAAAAGTCTTGATGTTTTCTTGAAGCGGAAGTGAGGAACGGGGCTGAGGTGATATATCGACCTTCTCAACATTCGTTATTGTCAGTTCATTGCGAATATCAACCCGCGGGCCTTGCTGCACTTTGAACGAATTAGCCACGTTCTGATTGCCAATTTTCCAAGGACTTGGAGACTTGTCTTTATCTTTGGGAATTCGCGTTGGAATTTCTTCATCGGAGCACGTGTGTTGCGCTGGATAATGCTTTTTGTACTCTTTATTAACTTGCTCTGAATAAATTCTAGGATTTCTCGGTGCTTTTGTACTTGGCTGCTGCATTAACCTAGGTCGTGAGGTCGTTGATTCTTGGCTGCAGATATTAGCGCGTCTCGCTCGCCTCTGACGTATCATTGGCCTACAGAATCGTTCCGCCAAGGGTCTTGTTGAGGGCCTCGTGAATATTCGCGCTGATTCATTAGCCTCGTAGAATCTCGTCGCTACGATATCGCGAATATAAATGGCATCCTCATCTTCCGCTTCCTTCTGTCTGTGGGATCTAAAAAAAAAACAAAATTTATCAGCGTCTTATCTTTCCAGAGAAAAAAAAACAAACATTTTCATTTGCGTCATTAAAAATGTTCTCGCAGAAAAAGCACTGAAATCGTAATCATTTCTTCTTTCGAGCATCTATTTACTTTTGAACGCGCAACCAATCGTCAATTTCAGAAACAATATTTGCAATCGGTATATCATTAAGAGAGTTGGCAGTGTCTTGACACCAAATAGTGAAAAAATAAATATAAATATAAAATGACTAATTTCTTTTTAAACAATAAGAATATGTACTTAAAAATATTTTGATTGCGTCGCCTCCGAAAAGTTAAATTAATTCGGCATTTCGAAGTAAACAATTTTGTCAATAGGAAGATCGGGTAATTTTCAAGGAAAACTCGATCGATTTTTTTTTTCACAAAATGTAGAAAATTAAAATGTTTACAAGATGCAGTCTTTGCATGCAATTTTATATAAGGCTGTATCAACAAGTTTCATAATATAATTCAATTGACAATTATATGACAAATATATTGCCTGAAACAGAATGTCAAAAGAATTCTTTCTACTGTATTACAATCAGAGAACAACTTATTATTTATCTACTTTATTATATTTATTATTTTTTATTTTCATTTACAATAATTTGAAATTGAAATATCGACTCTGCCATGATGATTAAATTTTTTTTCATACATTACTTTCCACTTGGTTTCATAATATTTTTTCACTTTCTTAAGATTTATATTATCTAATGAGCTGGTATTTTTGTTTAATATGCAAAAAAAAGTAGTTCAATATTTGATTTTATTTAACTCAAAAATCGTAATTATGACCAAACGTTTACACTTCTATATACAAATGAATATAAACCGAAAGAATGGATTTAATAATTTTTTTAAAAAAAAAAATTACCGTATAGATTGTTCGCGTTCGGAACTCGAAGCGATATCGTAACTAGCTTCCAATATTGTTATCCGCGCTTCCTTGACAAGGTTTTCCGCTTTTAGAAGAGCATCGAGAGTGTCCGGACTTAGAATTGGGCTTTCCGAAATCTCTCCTGGCGTCTTTCTTCTAGATCTTTCCTAAAAGCATTAATCCCATTTATTTTCATTACAGTATATTGTTATAAAGAAGAAAAAATTATTTTTGGATAATTAATACGTACCGGCAAGTAGTCTTCCAGGTTTTTCATGCTCGCTACTTGATCGTTCATGAGTGAACTACGATTGCCCCTTGTCCCTTGTTGCGACGATCGACCCATCATCAAACTAGTCTGCACGTGAGAATCAACCGCACGTTTATCCGGGACGGTCGTTCGCCCGCCAGCTGCGCTCTGGCTCGTACTACCTTCCAGGAGCTTCTGGTGGCAGGTTACATTCTGTCTGGATTCCGGTTCCGGCTGAGCCATAAATCTTCTGCTGCTGAAACACAAAATACAGTATTTTCTTATCTTTTTTTAAGTACATCATCACATATGTATTATCATATCGAACTGACGTGTGCAATGTGCATTCATCCAAAATAAATCAACATATGGGACAATGCATACCATTTTGACTTGCGTCACATCTTCGACCTCGCGGATTTGGTCGATCATTTTTTATATTATTCTTCCAACTCTAAAAAGCACACACCTTTTTTTTTGTGAAAAAAACAAACATCTGGAGAAATTCTTAATAATCCTGTCCCAAATATAAAAAATGTTAAACCTAGACCGAGAGTAGGCTGATGTTAGCTTCTGTTTAATTTCAAGCTTGTTTCCAAAAAAAAATTCTAAATAAAGTCTGTCCATTTTGGGCTGTCCCTAGAACATTGTTAGCTATACAACACGGAATTTCTGAGAATTTTCGTAGAATTTTCAGAAGCAAATGCAAATGGAGAAAATAAATAGATAAAGTGTTTGATGCTGCAGTAAATATAGATTTCTGGAAATATATACTAATTGTCATTTAAATTGGTACTCTACATTTTTCTCCAATGACAATTGCGTTGTTAGTATCTTGAGCATTACTTCTTCTGGTTTTATAGGGGTTCAAATTGAAAGTTCATAAAAAATATAGTAACACACAATAGTAGTAATTGCATTAATTAATTCAGAGTAAAACGCTTTTCATCAAAATTAGTTAAAATTTTCTTTTTAATTCGAGAAAAAGAAAATTACAGAAAATATGGATTTCTGGAAATAAATTAGATTCGGTGTCGAATTTGAAACTGCAGCTCTTTTTTCTAATTCGCGGTTGCCTCTAATCGTCAAGGCCGTAAAATGAAATCCGGGCTTTTTTTACGGCCCTGACGATAGTAGTGAGCTCTTTCGTACGCTTTGCTACGTCACGGTTGACCCCTCGGTTCCATGCACGTCGCAACGAGACCCTATATTGATTCTTAAAGAGAATAAGCTCAAGTGAAGCATACTTCTCCATACTTCTGTAAACCAGGACGAATATGACACGATTAACTAACAATTGGAAGGCAGCTTAATAACATGAACATGATCTTAGAAACTGATATGTATATATATATATATATATACAATACTATAAACTTAAGACATTAAAGTTGGATATAGCGGAGTAATGCGCACGAGACTTGACTGTTGTTACATTCAACTACGGAAAATTAGTCTAGCGTGGGATAAGCATCTCAAAGTGTGGGCAATTTTAGTCACGAGAGCCGCTCTCGAACTTACTCATTCAATTGATGGAGCGAGCTTTTAAAAGCCTTGGTAATTTTTCAAAAACACACCGATAGTCTCGTCTCGAAATAATCGTCGTATTATTATTATTTCAGAAGTACATTTACCATTTAAATTAAAATCTTTGATAACAAAAGCAACGAGTTACGGTGTGATGAAAAATATATGAGGGTGATTTTTATGCGACGTAGCGGAATAAAAATGGCGAACGCAGGTGTATTGACCCTTAAAGAGGAGGTACAGCGCCCTCGAGCACCGAGACATTGGGACATTGCCAAGCTTTCATTATTAATCCAAGAGACTGATGTGCCTACACCAAGAAACTCACACTCTCGTTCTCTACGCGATAGTTAAAGATCGATAAGAGATTCACGAAGGAAACGTCATGTAACAGCATCGTTGCACGATTCTACGTAGAATAATCCAGAAGTTGTATTCAAGCTCTCTTACAAGCGCGAGATTTCTTATTAAGATTTTTTTTTTTCAAGCGCCAATATAAAATTGCTTGAAATTTGTAGTATTTCTTTATTATTAATTTTCAATGAAATTGCACTTTTATTTTTATAGAATATCATTAATATTCACTTTTCATTTGGCCTTTTTTTGCTTCCTCATCATTTTTGGCAAAATATATGCAACCATCAAGATTTTATGAAATTTTGAATTTTTTTAAAATAAAGGGCATGATCGCTCTAACTTTTCTAAAGGCTCGCCGAATTAGATATATAGTTCTTCATAACTGAAGATACGTTCAATGTTGTTTGGTATTGAATTTTGACGAAATCGGTAAAGCGGTGCGGGTTTTACGTGATCTTGAATTTTTCAAAAAATTAAAGTTTTCACTCTATTTTTCGTAAAAGCTCGAGGATTTAGCTAAATTGTTATTCATAAATGTGAGTACGTTCGATCTTGTTCGCTATTGAATTTCGACAAAATCGGTAAAGCGGTGCGGATTTTACACCAATTTGAATTTTTTTAAAAATGTACATTTTCACTCAAGTTTGCACACAGGCAAGCAAGCAAAAAATTTCTACCCAATCGAATTATGATGCAACGGTGTTTGTATCCGTGATTCGTAGTCGTATGTCACGTGGTTTTATTTCTTGATGACTCCAATTTCTGTGAAAGTGCGATTTTACAATGTATTCAATAAGGATGCAAAGTAGAACTTTGCACATTCTATCCTCATTAATTTTCATTTTTCACAAAGCTTGCTCTGTGAGGAAGTCAAAATTAATAAATAAACTTGCTCATTGAGAGGCGGCGACTTTGTGAAAAATGAAAATTAATGAGGAAGCAAAGTGAAAAGTTCTACTTCGCATCCTTCTTTTAAAATATGTTTGCGTTATTTATTCACAATATAGTTACAGTGGTTGTGTTAATGACCAATTGGTTATACTGTGTGCAATTTTGAACATTCTGTATGCCCGCGGCTATTCGTGGTATCGGAGAATTCAAGAGTGTGCAATGTGCCTCAACACGCCCCGCCGAAAGTATAATATTTACATTTTATCTCAAATGTAAATGATAAATTTGATATATTTATATGTTAACATGCATTTTTTTAAAATTTAATTCTTATTTTACGGGGAGAGGCATCGCAATTTTCACACTGAAGAAATCGGGTGTCTCGACGAAAAGAGGGCGATGACCTCTTTAAGCTTGAATATCGTCTTGAACTTTCAAAAACGTGCAAAAATGTTTCAAAAATTATTTTGTACTTTCTAATTAACGAGACACGAAAAAATCAGCTTTTTTCATTATTACTGAAAAAAGCAGGACCATCAAAGGTCGAATAATTAACTGGCCATATTTTTAGTTCATTTCAGATTCTATTATTCACAGTCGCATTTTCGTGCAGGAAATGCATTTTTTCACTTAATTAAAACAAATAAAAATGAATTTGAATTAACTCATTATAACGTCATTTCTTAGAATCGCGCAAAAAAAATTAATTATTCTACACACTTTAATGTAATTAATGAAACAAAACACGATTTTTAAAATTATTTCTGAACCAAGCAAGAGCCCTAAAGTCGATTCATCCGCTGGCACTTGAAATATTATTTTTAATTTCGTTCATTTTCATGCAATAAAAGAATTTTTATTTCGCTGCAATAAAATGAATAAAAATATATATTTTTAAACGAATAAAGATATCCTCTTTAAAAGGTATCTGCGTATTCAGGCGCTGCTTGAGCTGTGTCTGGACCCAGCGGATCAATAGTACGTGCTCCTCTCTTATTATTCTCTTCTTCCTCTTCCCCTCTCCCCCCCCCCCCCCCACACTTTTCCAACCCCACCTGAAACATTGGCATTGATTTTTTTTCGTCAGTGTTCGACGCTGCCATTCGTTTCGATACAGTACTACTGCTCAGCCATAGATTCGTATTACGCAGTCACGAACTGTTTCTGCGGGGTGCCCCGCGATTTATAAGAGACTATGATGACGTCACTCGTCGAAAAAATATAGATCTTTTCATGGGTTGAATTAATTAAATAAATCCAGGAACGTAATTACACATCAACACATATATTTTGCTTTTGCATGTTGCATACATACGATAAACAGTACAATGTTACACGTTTTTATTTTTTAATTTTATTTTTCTCAAGTTATGGTACACTAGAAAATCGTTTCTTTTTTAATTTTTACTTTATTTTATTTCATCTTATTTTGTTGGGTTTCTTTTTTATTTCATTATTATCCACTACTACAAATGCTATGCGACTTAATGTTCGTTTTGTGTGTTTCCGTATGCGTTGTAGCTGTACAAGAGTCGTACAGGAAAAAAAATCGAGCCTATTTATAGTGACTGCCGTGACACGCCACGAGAGTCGAGGGAGTTTTACAGGGGCTGATGAAATAAAAATGGCTTTGCGTATATTTAACAACGGATGCAATATTCAATGTTCGATATATAGAGTTGCGTTGTATCGGCGAAAAAAAAAAAAATACTCTCACCTCACACGTTGCTCGATAACGAGATAAAAGTCTCGAACACGTTAATCAACTTTCTTGACACAATGTGACGCAAGCTCTCGTGTGTGTCACGGTCGAAGCGTGTGTGCCGCACGATGATGAAATGAAAACACTCGTAATCTGTCGTACGAGCTCACCGGTCGTTAAGCACGATACGGACGATTAAAATCGGCCAAAAAAATCAATAAAAGCGCCAGTCTACTTGCAACTCTAACAATTTAAAAACTAATAAAAATCAGCAATGGATATTGAGTGAAACAAAAATAGAGAGAAAAACAAAGAAATAAACGTATAATGTAGCCAAACAAAAAAGGATTGCGTTTAAGGATGTATCACGTATATATTCCCAAGCAAAGCATCCTGATTTTTTTTTATTTCGGTATTTTCACGCAAATTGACAATCTGATGAAGAAAATAAATGTCATCAAAGTTATTAATAAATTAATTAAAAGATCATGGCCTAACGAATACACAAACTTTTTTTGCTATTAAGTTAATTGGCTGATTTTTCAGAATGTATAACTTTATTTTCAAATAATTAAAAAATTCTTTTTATTTTAAGAGATGTTGAAGTCTCGAATTTTCCATACATTTTTGGAGAACGTTCAACGAACTGTTCTTTTTAAAAAGCGTATGTATTCGGACAAATTCGAGAATTAATTGTATCTAAAAAGAAAAAAATAAAGTTTTCTATTGAATTTTAATTGTTAAGAATTTTTCCAAGTTATTATTATACGTGAAATAAATGTTTTTATTTTTCTCATCAGACTTTTTTCTTGTCTCAGAGTACTAAGATTATAACGAAATGAAACTTTGTATACATCCTTAATTCACGGGTAATGTTAAAAAAAAATGGCTTTACAATTTCTTGTTTAAAAAAAATCATTGCAAATTGAATAATGATAAACGACTCTTGTCTCTCTTGTAATTTGTGTGTGGCAACGTGGGTCCACGAGGATAGGAACTACCGATGAAGAGGCAAAGCGACGAGAATCGACCCTCTCGAATTCAGTCGTGCACAATTATTTTTCCTCAACACTTTCTTTCAGTGAACAAAAAAAAAGTAAGTTTTTGTCACTTTGCCGTCTTCATCGTCTGCTTTGAAATATTGGTATATGTTTGGGTTATACGATGCGATTCGAAAAAGGTTTTTTTTTTTAAATCTATTCCGCCACTCTCATCTTTCGTCTTTCCGTCGTTCCGCTATCGATACAGCGCGATAAAAAAAAAGTGTTTTACTGCGCCCCAGCCAGTAATCGGAAAAACTCGCGTCTCTTGAAATCGCATTGGCGCGCACTTTTCCGAGAACTCGCTAGCAACGCATCTAAGACGACGCGATCGTTATACGCTTTTACATTATTATATATATATATATATATATATATATATATATAATATTCTAATCGTTCGTCCTGCCGATTCATCTGTACAAATATATACAAAAAAAAGAGTAGCCGCTCGCTGTCCAGGGCTCTCTATGAAAAGAGAGCTCGACGACTCTCTATAGCACACTCTCGCGTTTCTCTCTTCTCACTTTCTCTCTCTCTCTCTCTTTCACACTTACACACACACACGCACACACACACACACACACACAATCTCGCACAATATTTATTTTATCACTCTTTTACTTTCTCACTAGAAAAAAACACGGCCCTGGGCGGCAGCAAAACTTGTTCTCTCTTAGTTTTTTTTTCTTCTGACATAGCGAGTGTGTGGTTCCTATTCGTCGGGCGTACCTTTCTTCATCGGATAAATGAAAAATTCAAAAGGGCCCTCCTCACTTATAAAACTCTAGTGTTAAAGTAAAAAAAAAAGCAAAAAAGAAAAAGAATTCCAACGATAATGTGGAAGAACCAACTCGTTTTATTTCTTGGCGATTTTTGGCCAATCGTCGCACAGATCGACCGATCATTCGCATGTCGCTGAATAATTCCGTAAAATTCGTGCGTCGTCCGCTCGATGTGAGACAACAAATAGTACATACGAAAATAAAAATTTTACGTCCTTGAAAATCACGACGAAACAAATGGCGAGACTTAGTCCCGCGCTTTATTTTTTGACCCCAAAGACGGTTAGTTTTCTCTCTCGGGCCTTCTTATCACCACGTTTCGTTTTCGTTTCACAATCTCATTAAAGTAATTTATATATATAATTAAAAAAGAAAAGAAGATAGAGAAAACGAAGTCCTCACGAAACGTGAAAATGAAATGAAAGATTCTTCCTGTTCTTATGTACATTGAGAAATGGTTACTCCTCTAGTCATACGCTTTATTAATTAATGTCATATGTACACATATACAAAATGTACAGAAAAAGAGAAACCCTTTTTTTAATCGTTTTTTTTATCTTTTTGCTTCGAGAGAGTAAGCCGGATGGCTCGAGAGACAGCCACGTATTTTCTTCTTTATTACAATATATATGTACGCGAGGAAATGGGAGTTGGGTAGGGTTTTTTCGCGTGTCAGAGGGACAAAACGGAGCCTTTTCTTAAGAATTACACGAAAACTTAAAGGAATACAATAGCTGTGTTAAAAATAAAAAAAAATAAAAGAACGCTTGTGTGTCATATTGCAAAATGTTGCGCCTGAAGAAAAAAAAAAAAAAAAAAACAAAAAAGAAACGCGACGGTCCCAGGCTTCTCTCTCACCGACCACCCAGTTTGGCCGTTTAAAAAAATTACAAATTAAAGCGTAGCATCGTCGATTGCTCTCGGTTTATCGTCACGAGCACGATATAATTATAAAGACGTACGATTTGAAAGGCGATCAAGCCTAAGTACAATGGCCCCGCCAGACATTTCGGGGGGGATTTCACAAAAAAAAAAAAAAAAAGAAGAAAAATGTGTGACGTGACACACCGCGCCATTAACGTGAATATGTATTATTTAAGCACGCGATACCTCGCCAACGCCAATTAAACAAAAAAAAAAAAAAAGAAACGTTCGTCTTTCATCGTTTACGCTTCTCGTCGCTACGCGAATTTATGTACAAATAAGTCATCGCGCCAAATGCCAGCGTGCAAAATTAGCCGAAGACTTCTTCTCAAATGCCAACATTAAAACACATCGTTCTCGACAAGTTTGGCTTTATTTCTTATTATTATTTTTCGTCGATCTTCAAACTACCCGGGTTGAAAAGGTAAAAATAACACAAGAGTGACCCCGTGCCGGATTTTTTTTTCATCTTTTTTGCATCTTCGTTAAGTTTAAAATGAAAGAGAAATATAACCGGGTTTTGGGACCGCAACAACAACACTAACGACGCGCTTTTCTTATCCAATTCCGCGTCAACGTCTTCGGCTCTGACTCTTTTCCCTCGCTGCTCTCATAGTCGGCTCGCTTCTTCGCTCTCCTTCTCTCTCTCTATCTCTCTCCCTCTCTCTCTCTCTCTCTCCCTCTCTCTCTCTCGCTCTGTCACGTCTTTTATTTCACCGTATTTATTTCATCGGAGCCAACTATTCATCTCACTTGCTTTACCAAAACTTTGTTTTGGTGGTCCTTCACGGTTTTCCACCAAAACAGGCTACCCCCATTATTCGGGCGTTAATCGAGCACCGACAAGGGGGTAGAGAAAATTTGAGCCTCAAAACCTTCGCGATCGAAGGTCCCTTTAGGTCTCGCGTTCCTTCTTGACCTTGAGACCAGTGCCCGCGGTGTCCTCCGCAAGTATGGTCGCTATCTCACCCTGCATAAACGCCCAGGGCACTTGACTGTCGGCCAATGGACACTTTTCACCGCTCGGGCAGTAAACCTGCAACGATAAACACAATTTTTATCCGTTAAAACAATGTATTACATTTTTTTTTAATAATATAAATGCGAATAGTTGTCTTATTCGTTTGGTCGTAAAAAAAAAAGTATTAAAATGTAATATTAATGTAATACTGCAAATCCCGAACTTGCAATATTTTATTAATATTCAATATATTTTATTATTTAAATTCCTTAGAAGTGTCGTATTCAATAATTACGCCATAAACTCCTGAGTACATTTTAAAAGAAAAAGTTAATTTCGATGAATATTCCATTGGCAATATTTTATATTAGCTTAAGCAAAGACAATAACAAGTCATTTTTTATTGCGGACGCATGGAAAAACCAGCAATTACAGTAATGATTTTGAGGGAGGGTTTTTCCCGAGAGTATAATTGATTTTATCTTTTTTTTAACTCACCTCTGATCCTGCACCTTGCCTCTTGATGCTGTCCCGGCTGCACGGGAAACAGAACTTGTGATGGGGTACGCTTGGGCACTGAACGAAGTGAGTGTCCTCGAGACGTCCCTGGCAAAGTGTGCACTTAAGTGCGGGCGCTGATACCGGCTCGGTACCAGCGCACGTCACCTGTGTCGTAGCACCTTCCGACGAGGTCATCACGGTCGTGGAGGACACGTGTCTGGAGCTCGAACCACTGGACCGCCTGCCCGATCCCGATCCTATGTGAAAGAAACGTGCAGACATTGTAATCATGAAATTCTTTTAAAAGTAAATTATAACAACATGTGATTGTACATTCTTAGAGATATTGGAAGAATGATTTTATTCGTATGATATTATCATAACAGCTATTTTCATCTGACGACAAAAAAGCGCATCGTGCAACTTAACATTTTATTCAACTGTTTTTACTCATAATGTTAGAATTTTCTGCACATTGTATCGCTTGATTCGACAATATTGCATATTTGTAGTTAAATTATTTAACACAAATTGTTTACTACTGGCGTGTCGTTGTATCCGAATTGAAAAAAAAAAAAGTTATTTACGTCGAATTGAAAACACATATATGACAGAAATTCATTAATGTACATATACTGTGTGATGAAAATAATGTTTATGTGAATGTTAAAGACGCTATTTTTTAAATCAATTACGAAAAAGTGCTTATTCTCCCACTTGAAACATTTAACTCGTTGACTCTGTAAGTGATAATTCTTCATTTTTTAAACACTGTCCAACTCCAAGTTGGAACTCCAAGAACTCCAAGTTCTTGATAAGTTTATCAAGAAATTTATTTTTTCAAATATAAAGAATAGTCTTGCGGCCGTAGTAAAAATTGATTTAATATGGGTGGTTCTTTTGTTAGCATCCTAGTTTGTTTTTCTCACTTTCTATATGCATATGTTATACCAGTTTTTCTAAGTGCTTAAAAAAAATCCAAGGTACTTTGCATAGTCTCCGCTATATTATGCAATAGATGTTTAAGTCGAATGTTTATATCTATAAAAAAATATAAATTGTTATTAAGAAGGAAAAACTTGAGACTGGAATTTCGTTTATTTCAACAGCTACCAATAATAGAAAATCTTGGGTAAAACTCGAAGAAAATTCGATCTAAAACTAACCAATTACATTTTGAAGGATAAAGAGATTTAAAAAAAAATGATTACAAACCTGAACTGTTTGGGCTGTGTTGAGAGCCTCTCGATACGCTGCGTTGCTGAGCGTTCGAGGCTGTCGTTGGTGGGCTCCTACTTGTGGGGCTTGGATTGTTCGGTGGTTGTGGCACCGGTTCCGGCGACGATAGTGTGTCAGCTACAGACATAAGAGCTGCCATGGGCGAAGGTCCGCTGGCTGTACCCTGGTAACAATGAAAATTCACACGACGCATCGTTAAACACGCTCGTTTTCACGTAAAGATGGCAAGAAAAAACAGAAAAGAAAAACAGATAAAAATCAAGCGATAACCGAGGCAAAGAGTGCGCAAGTGCGCAAATAGCTATACTATCATGCAGCTCTTGCACTCGAGTTTTCTCTCAAAACAATAACACTGTCGACCACGTGGTACTTTATTCGCAGTTGAAAACTTCATTAACACTTCTTATCCGACGAATGAAAATTTATAATTGTAATAACGTTTATATATATATATATATATATATACATATATATTGACAACCGGTACCAGATAATGAGTGTGTATGGTGTTGTGTCACGTGACCAATAGCCGAGTACGAATGCACTGGACTTCCGAAAATTGTACGTTAGTCCGTCTCCGACCTTTGTCGCGAAATACACGAGTTCAGTACTACATTCAACGTCTTCTTAATACGTCTGTACCCGCATTCCATAAGCCCTAACATAATCTAGTATCGTGTTTATCGAACTAACCTGATGGTGATTGGACTGTGGATTTCCTCCACCAGCTTCCTGAGGTGGTGGCGGCGGTGGCGGTGGACTCGTCCTGGGACGGAGTGGTGATCCACCACCTCCGTTCGTTGCAACATTTGCTGGCGCAAGTGGAATTGACGGACCGACATATCCACCTAAAACAAAGTTTTAAAATAATATATAAAGACTATAAACTCTATAGAAAAATTAGGACTACTATCAAACGTGTTTGTGTTTCGTGCATTAAAGATTGATGTGAACCGCGTCACAATAGTTAAATAAATTCGTTGACTGTTCTGAGTGACGGTTTTTTTTTAAATTCTGTTTTAAAAAAGAATAATCCATATTATTAATTGGAGTGATGGCTCATTAAAAACACAAAGAAATTGTAAAAACGCTTTTAAAAATGTACCACTGATTCCCCTTAGATAGAGTAATTATTTAATCTTCACAATGAAAAATAGATTCTACGTTCTTAGTTAATAGTACTGAAAAATAAAAATAGGCTTCTCAATGTGAATTTTGTTTGCGACGATCTAGAATTGATTGTAACCGTAAAACGGTTGACGTTAGTTTGGTTTATTTCAAACACAAGTTTCGACGTGGTGACCCTATTCGCCGTACGAGGATACGAGGAAGAATAGAATTCTGTTTGTACTTTTATTTCTTTTTTTTTTAATATTCAAGAAACGCAACGGAGGTTCGGGCCGCGTAGACCTCCGACGTAGACGTTCTGCTGTTTTAGAAACCTTGAATCGAACGTGCACACTTCACTGACTGACTTGAATAGTCGATTGTGTATACTTGTCTCGCACCGTGAAATACGTGTTTCGCGATACGAAATCGCCTACGAACTGAGTATAACCGCGAATCGTCGCTCAAATGTAAGGACCTAATAGTTTTCTGTTTCATTCTCGAGGCTGTACACATAAACTCGCCACAATCACGAACACGCACTTTACAAACAGTTTGGCACGCACGTTAACGCTATCGCACGTAGCGACGAAGATATCCTTAAATGCGTTTCACGAATCAGTTCCCGATGAACCTGACGGAATTCTAAATATCATTGAGAACATCCGCTGAATAATCAACAACCAGTTAACCGCGTGCACAACTCTTTGACCACGCGCTCTCTCAGCGGGATGGTCTGTTTAATCGTATTACCGATTTGAAATTCTTTCGGTGTTGTTTCGATTTTGGTCTTGTTACTGATACTGTGTTGGTGACAATATCTATTTGGAAACTAGAGTGACTTGATCGAGCGAATTTATGTCTTTTTAAAGCAAGACAAAAAAAAATTATTTTGTTGTATCGGTACAGAAAAATCGAATTGAAAAATTCCCATATGCTTGGTTTTGTTCTAAACCACTTTTCTCGTTTTTAAACTTTTGGAATGTCCTGACTTTAAAATCTCGAGGAAAAAAAAAATAAAGTTCACGTAAGCAGAGCCTCCTCAAAATTAAACTCCTAGAATTTATTATATCCGGATCTGGGCATTTTTTAAAACATGCCTAAAACAACGCTATTTTTCATAGATATATAATAAATTAAAAAAAAAAATAGTCTCACAATGATGGGAGTTAACGCCTCACGACTGAGATCCAACAGGAAGACATAGAGAAATTCTAAAAGTCGTTGCAGCTCGGGGATTCGTTGGATATTCAGACTTGGAATTTCGCGGTGGTCAGTTCAATCGATATGATTGGAGAATTAATAATATTTTTAACAATATCCCGGAGTACGCTTAGGACTAAATATAGCCCTCTATAGTATATCGTAATAACGAAGTAAAACACCATAACGCTAGTTTTAAATGCGCGTCACGACTCACGTCTAACAGGAACATGATGGAATGTTAAATATTCGTTTCATGAGCAAACCTTAAAGACCCGTCACGTATTCCATACGCGTGTCGATAATGTTTACTCGGGGGCTCATTGCCGCCTGTACAACGTGAGGGGGGTCGCGATACTGGTGGCTCTGAATTCTCCCAACGAACGGCACTCGCACGCGAGCCACGCTTTCAATGCACGTAAAGACCCTGAAATATGAGGTGAAACGTGTAAACACGAGTCACTAGAGGAAATTCGTCCCAACGGATATATGCTTTTTATATACCGCGAAACAAACTTCTAGACAATTATCAATCCCAAAAGGATTTGGGGTTGCAAACATTTATATGTAATAGCTTAGGATGGATATTCAGACCGAATGAATAAAATATTTTTTGGCATTCTCGAAAAATTCTCTAGCAAAATCATCAGAATGCGGACAGGAAATATTGGGATTTGAAATCAACGTTTCCTAGTTCTCGTTTTTGCTTCTTCATAGAGAAAGCTTTGTTTTCATTTTTTTTTTAATTCCAAGGTAGAAGTTTGTTTTCAATGGTAAACTTACCATTCCCGCCACCTAAATCATCATTAATACTTTTAAGTTTTTTTTTTTTTAATTCGATAAATTCCCACATGTTCAAATAAATGACCTGGCATATTTTGAACATTGATCAAACGAAATCGTCAATTGTTTAATACTATCTGGAAAGAATGCTTTTTATAAATATATATGATAAATAAATGTCCGCGTAGATCCATATAGCTTCCTCTATGAGAAACACTTTCTCATAGAGGAGGAACTGCGGATGGGTGAGATAAAAAATGAGGAAGCAATGTCCAAGGTTCAACTTTCCAACCTTTTTCTTTTTCTGCGACGAATTAGGAAAGAAATTTAAAAAATGGAGAAAACACTAAATATGTGAAGATAGTTATTGCACTTGAGTGAATATGTACTGTTATATTTCCATAATTTGCGCTAAGGTCACGATGAAATTGGGGGAAGGATAAAAAATGAATAAAACTGTTCTAGTTTGATTACGGTAAACAAGAACAAGGTATTCCATTGCCAGGATCGAAAAGGCCGAGTTCGTGACGCATTTCAATAAAACTCACGACTATATAGCATACAAATCGTTATATATAGTTAAACTAGTTTATGTACTTAGTAATGAAAGTTTACCCTGATATATATTCGCTAGCCTTCAAAGGTCAAGCAAACTCCTCCACTCGACGTGCTGCAAGTAATACTACACTGCTGGGGTACGGCTCTGTTATATATTTATATATACATGTCTATATATACATACATACATACATACATACATACATACATACATACATACATACATACATACATACATACATACACACATACATACATACATACATACATATATATATATATATATATTCACATATGTATATAGAAGAGAGTACGCGTGCGAGAAACGAGGTTTCATTCGGTGATGACGACGACGTCATGGAAAGGTCAGGCGAGCGCACACTCGTCCGCTCTTTGTGTAGTCGTCGGGCTTTTACTACGAGGGAACGAGGCAAGTCCGTTCATTCGGCTCGCTCGACGGACTACTACGCTCGATTTACGCAAGAGCAACTTAGCAGAAACACTGCACCGGTGGGAACAACAGTAGCGTGTGACGTCTTGAGACATGTTGGATCTGTTTCAAGAAACAGGAGAATGAAAATATGGAAAAAAGAAAGACTAAAGTAGCTTACGTCAAGGATATTCCATAAATAAGTGATTTTCAACTATTGCAAGTGAAGATCGCTAATGTTATTTTTTTTTAAATGAAGCTTTCTAAAAGTATTTTTAAATAGTATTCACGGTATTACATTTTAATCGAATTTTAAGATGTCGGATAAAAAAATCTACAAGGGCGAAAAAATGTCCATTTTTTTACTAAAAAAAAAGGTCATAACTCTTGCAATTTTCAATTTTTTTTTTTATTCACAAAATTTTAGGGCAAAACTCTTGAGATATGATATGTTAAGGGAAAAAAAGCTCTATAGTGAGAGTTCCAAAAAAGGAATTTAATCTTATCTACTTATATTAATTTTGGCTTAAAGTTGCAAGTGAGGTCATTTTGACCCCGGGTGAATATGCGAAGGGTTAATAAATATTTGGCCACATGGATTCTGAGACATATACGAATCTTAACTTGAGAAGTTTAGAGCGCGGATAACACAGGACGAGTAGTGAAAAATATTTTAGATAAAATTTATAAATTTTAGACGTGATGTCTAAAAATGTATTTCTGGTGAACGTATTTTTTATCACAAAATCATTTTTCTGTAGTAGTAAAGTATTTTTGTTAATAAGGCAAAAAGAATTAAAAAGATTACAATTTCCCACATATTTATCAAGATTGATACAGGGAAAGTGCTCTAAACGCAGGTGAATTTGCCGAATCCTGCTTAAATTACTTTTTTTTTTTTTTTTTTTTCATGAATATTCCATATGAATTGTTTTAAAACGTCCTTGAACATTAACCTATTCACAATGTTTTCATGAGATTAAAGTGTTCCCTATAATGAGAAACTAAAGCTATTTTTCTGACTTCTTATTGCTGAACTATAAAGAACAATCCGATAAAGACTGACAATCGCCACTACTTAAAAAGGAATTCAGTAAAAAAAAAAAAAAGAAATACACAACGTTAAGAGCCTGGATGATTCAGATACTTCCGAATATAGTCGTGATATTTATGATTCTTCGGTTCGTTGTTACGAGATGATAGCTGTACAGCTCCGAGAAGTAACCGGTCTCTTAGTGGCACACATATAAGCTTCTCATCCTCTGAATAGGTTTACTCCGTCGAGCGTGACGCGGGATACTCGAGACTAATAGCCGAGAGAGTCGGAACGGACCGAGCCGAGAAGGACAGAGAGCACGTGGTTGCTCGATAGGTCAGAACTTGAAACCACTACCAACATCTATACACACAGATCCTACTGCCACAGCTATTAGCTGTGTTGACCACGACCTACGAGGTTTGTCCCGCTGCTGACGTAGTATAACACAAAAAATAGAATACAACAACGCCACAATTAAAACAGTACTTTTTTTTCATTCGAAATGCCATCGATTATTCGTGTCTCTGAATTCTTATTTTTTACACCTGACGCCAACCTGGTCCTAGTAAGTGCTGGCAATATTATTATAATTATAATTATTATTATTATTTTGCAAATTCATTGACTTTTGTGATTTTCCTCCATCGAGAAATAAATATATGGAATAATATACATGTGGGTATACTTCTGACTTAAAACTTTGATTACTCTAATTTTCATACTTTTTCTTTTTTAAGGTGATGTGTTACACAGACTCAAGCGTTATAAGTGCATGTGAGGTAACGCATTTGCGATTTCAGTCGAGCGAGAGAGATCGACAGAAAGGTTGTATGACCTTAAGGTGATTCGACAAATGAAATGCCTATAATAATTAAAAAAAAAAAAAGAAAAGCAATGATTCTGATACGTGGAAAAATTGGGATAAGAAATATTGTTGTGACAAAATCTTAGCGTACAAACAAACAAGTCGATTAGATCAAAATTTAAAAAAGCCATTAATATGTTTTTATGTTTCTGTGCATTTTTTACTTGAATCTCCTTAAAGTGTATGGCAATAAAATTTAAAAAATTGTACAGAGTAGAAAAAACCATACAGAAGATATAAAAATATCCAATAGGACGAACGAAGATATTTTTATTATCTGTAAATTCGCAGATATTAAAATAAAAAAAACTATTTTGTGTTTTTAAATTTAATTTTGTTTCATTGAATTTGGATTAAATCGCCAGTATCTTTATTTAAAAAATTGAGACGTTTTCTCATAAGAATATATTTCTTTCCAACTTTTTTAGGTAACAGAATGATTTCATATATATATATATATATACATGAATGGTGTAAAAATGAGTTTGAAATATGTGGAAAAAAGTCGCAAAGATCAGATTTTTTTTTCGTTTTTAAAAAAATGCGTATTCCTAAAATTTGATAATTTATGAAAAAGAAAGTGTGTTCTAGTTAATAGACTTGAATCTAATAATTGTTGTATTTGTCAACTCTACACTGTTGAAAAAAAAACTCTACTAGAAAATTACAGTACGTTTTTGGACGGTTTTATTTAGAAACCGGTGTAATAAATTTAATATGCGAGTATATGATGTAAAAAGTGCAGCAAAAAGAGAAATGGAAAATTTGAAAATTCCATATAAGACTACTATAAAATTACATTACAATTTTGAATTTGAATTTTAAACAGCAGTAATTTGACATATCCTTGAGTTAAATCTCAATTGGAGAACATAAAATCCACGAGTACACCGTTTATTTAAATAATCACACAAATAAATTGACAATCAAAGACTAAGAATTGTGCTTTCGACAACCACTACGTAACACGTAGCATTGAGCGTGGTGGTGTTGTTGATGTTGTTCGTACTATACCGGGCGACGACCACGACCTACGAAAAAGAGAGACGGCGCTACGGCCGCACAATCGGCAATCATGTCGTGTTATACACGGCTGTCGGGCTGCGGTACGCCCAGCAATCTCTGGTATACTACTAACAGGTCTGGCTCTGCTCGAGAGAAGTCAGGCAGTCGAACGCGCGCGCTGCTATATAAACGAGGGGAGTAAGGAGAGCGAAGAGATGATATATATATGTGTGTATATATATATAAGAAGCAAACAGGAACAGCACGCTTCGGTCGGAACGAGAAGCTCTAGAGAACACGCAACCACCGCCGGGACATGTGACCGGTACTTTTCCGTGACGACTCAGATATACTGGCTTACGGCTGGCTGCCACAAGGCTGCCCTCTTCTCTCACTCGGCTTCTCGTTGCTACGTATACACCACTTGTAATACGTGCGTGAGATTTCGAGCGGCTCGCGTGTTTATTCCAACCGTCTTTATATAGTATATAATACTTTCGTATCGACGGTCCACAGTATACCATTCAAGCATCGACAGCAAATTACGAATCGCGGTAATCACGATCAGACTTGTATATTGTTATTTTCATTCAAAAATAATTTCTTTTCATAGTAAGCGTCGAGTCGCTACCGCGACTCTTGATGTTTGCCAAAATTTCGAAAATAATAAAATATCCAAAATTTGTTAGTGCTTTTTTTGTTATATTTTTATATCTACTATTCACCTTAAGAGTTGTATTTTTAAATTTGTGTACCTTTCGTTGTCACATAGAATCAAATTGACCTGGTAACTTTGATTAACAATTACTATTTTTTTAAATATTCATCCGATACAAACGAAAAAAAATATGGTCAATACTTCAAAGGTTGCTTTAGTTTGAACACTTAAAAAACGTATGTGAAAATCTACTAGAAAATTACAGTAAAGTAAAAAAATGGAGAATTTTGATTCTAAAGTTTCTAAAAATTTTAAATAATATGTGTATATTGTATTTAACATGCCACATTATGAATAAAAACTTGGAAGAAAAAAGTTTGCAAAGCAAAACCTTTCCCATTGCGTTCGCATTTTTTTAGCCTGCCATTTATTTATCATACATTTTTATAAAAAGCAATTTTTCCGGATAGTATTAAAAATTCGATGTTTCTCTTTGGTCAACGTGCAAAGTGTCAGGTCATGTATTTGAATGTGTGGGAAACTGATAAATTCTCAAAAAAAATTGGAAAATTAAAAATTCTCTGATGAATCCGCAATAAATTCAGTATGAAATATCGACACAGTCTATTAAAGTTTAGTGCAAGAATTTTCTAGAAGTTTAAGATTAGTCCGAGTATACTGACATGAAAATCTCGAAAAAAAAAAAAAAAATGTTTTCATAAACCACAAAGTTGTCTCTATAGGAAAGCATAATTACTGTAATTCTCTAAACATTTGTCGGTCTAAAAAAACGCTCGGCGATTTTCGTGTACTGACACGGATAAACGTTTTTTTTTTTTTTTAGTACCCTATATGTCCAGCAAAAGTATACATTTTCTGCGATAGTTGAGCATAGCAAGTAACACGCGATAGATTCGTAGCATGAGTGCGTGTCAGTGGCCCACCGCGTGTGTGCATGCATGCATGCATGCGAGACTCGCAGCCACGCCGAGGGGGGTGAAGGGTTCCGGAGCGAAGTAAAAGATTGTGTATGCGCGCGCACGCGAACGACACAGCGGCACGTAGGCGGGTGTACTACCGGCTACTGTTGCGGTCGTGCAAAAGCGAGGTGAGGAGGAGAGAAGGGAAAGACGAAGAGAGAAACAGAGAGAGCGGGAGAGAGAGAGAGACATACTGTGTTGCGCGGGGCGGCTTAGTCACCGGTCGTTGCGTCGAGTTGTGGCCTTGTTTCGAAAGTACGAGGCAACTGCCGCTGCTGCTCTTGCCAGCCACTACGTATATATACACTACATAATATACATATCATATTGGACATATAGTGCCTGAATTATACACACAACTCGGTCCTGGTGACGCAGGACGACAGCAAAGCTGTTGGAAACTATATAGACTATGTTACGCGATAAGCGAACATCGTAGTAGTACGTATCTTCTCTCTCAGAGAGCGAGAAGGACGCACGATAAATGGAAGAGGTAGAAGACAGCTGGCGAGGACGAGGAGGAACGTGTCGATCGTTGCGAAAGTTTTGAAACTCCTCGTTAAGCACGCTTGGTACTGTCGAACGACGCGATGATATGCTGTGTGTTATCGTCATGTGTCTTGGTGCTCGGGGACGATGGCGACTAGCGGCAGTGCTATTCGCAACCTTCCCCTCGATCGAGACCCGGCAAGGATCTCGCGACGCCATTGCGCGCTTTCAAGCTTCGTGATACACTGCCAATGCGACGGGGCCGCGAGATTTTCGTGCGACTTTTCTCACATTGACGCAATGTTAACGCTACTTGACAAGGCTTACGAACAAGCTAAACGAACGGTTTTTGCCACTTTAAACGAAAAGTATTAAGGTGGAATAAAAAAGCAGTGAACACAACAACAAAAGCTAAAAATGTGCGTTAATTACGCAAAATATCTTTTGAGATTTCTGACTTTATCTTTCCCAGTCATAAAGAAAGTCTGTACATTTTTTTTTATCACTTTTAGTTTAACAAGTAATATCAGTTTAAAAATGATGAGTAGTGGCAAGTGCAAATTCCAAACATCCCAAGCGGTATTTTTTTTTCCAAATTTACAAATTATTATTAACTACAATAAATGACCCTCATGAAAAATCTTAAGATTTATTTTTAACACGAAAAAAAAAAAAAAAATATTTAAAATATGTAAGGAATCATAAATTCGGTATTTTTATCAACGCCGTATCAAGAAGTATGTTGAGTAACCAGGTTCGTTAGCCTTAACCTTTGCACGTAACACGGGCTACGTAACAATGTAACGTGAGATTACCATCTTGTGATATTACAAGGTAGTATCATAATAGTAATATTATATCTTGACCTACCAACGAAATTATACCTAAGGGCACCACTTTAATGCTCTCGAAGTAATGGCGCGTCACAAATTTGTTCCGCGTTCTCTCATAGTTCATATAATAATTGATACTGTTTGAATGTATGAATAAATTCAGAATGATGATTCGGTCATAATTATTCCTAAAATTATTTCGGTTTGAACGAACTCGGGCAATCAATGAAGCGATTCATCGAAGCACGTTGACACATTAAAGCTATTTTATCCTTTCAATACACAACGATCCTGTCTACGAGGGAAAATATTATGGAAACTGTATGCTGACCAAATATATCCTGAAAACATTTTCACTTTAACGAATTTTACCGTAAGTTTAGCGGTATTATTAGATCTTGCGTGTTGCACGGCAAACAATTGGAAAATAAAATCAATACATGAAGAAAAACAATGTATATATATACGTATAGTTGTTTATAATCGAATATATCTATATATAAAAATACGGTATTATTATAGAGGACGAGAGGACACGCCCGATTTTTTTTTCGTATTTCTTCCGTCAGTCACGCGACAGTCGGTGTTCCGTCAAGCTCCCGATCAACATGATAGAGTCCAGCGCATGCACGTGACGTCTCCGTGAATATCTCAAGAGTCTCGTGCTTAACAACTGGCACAGCACCTTTAGTGTGTTCGCACTCGACAGTCGCCAGTTCTCCACGTGTTAAATATTTAAAGAGAAAAAAAAAATTCATTTATTTCCTTTTATAATAATTATATATTTCATCTATAATTTTGTACCGAATATGGATAGTAATAGTGGTAAGTGCCTTCGGCTATGCGCGATCTGGTTAATTATTAGAAAAGTACTTTAAATGTTTCAGGTCTTGGTCGGAACTTTTTTCATTACGGTAGCTTTTTTTAGGTTTTTTAATTTTGGAAAAAAATCTCTTTAACACTTTACAAATTTTTCACCCGAGATTTTCCGCCATCACTTCTGCTAACAAATTATGATCGTAACTTTCTTCCATATTCTCGGCCGTTTTGAATTGGCATTAACTTGAATGTAAATAAATACCCCCCCCCCCCCCTCTCTCCCTCCCCCCTTCGAGAAGTCTCGTTTATTTCCAGACAGCGGAGCGATTCCTCGCCAGAGAGAGCCGGCGTTCTATTTTAATCAGGCGCGTCGTGGAGCACCAGCAGCAACAGGAATTCAACACACGCATAAAACAGCAGCAGCACCCAGTAGTGGCAGAAGCGGCGCACTTCAAAATATACGTATGCAGGCAGCAACAGCACAAGTTTCGGGCACGTATTTATCGCGGTGTCCGTGAAGCGGAAATAGTGTGTAAACTTCTCGCGTGGCCGGCCTGTACGGAAATTGAACGAGAAAATGGTGGAAGCGTTTGTCATTTTAAATAAGGTTGACGCGATTCGAGAGAAAGTGAAAGTCACCCAGTCACATATACAGAAGCAAAACCATTTTACTTTACGGCCTGTAAGCCATCTTTTTTTAAAAATATCAAAGTGCACAAATGACCGAAGTCTTTCCGAGAATTAAATAGAATTTAAGGGTCATTTACGGGTTCTGAAAGATTTTCACCCGTCATATTGTACAGTGCGTAGTGCATTTTTTTTGCGATTATTGAAATAATTTTTAAAGGTCACTCAGTTAATTTTCTTTATGAAATACATTTCTATGGTAGAAATGCATTCCATAATGGCCTTTTTAAAAATAAGACGGCGAACATAAAATGATGTTTCATTTCGCCAAAAATTCTCGTGCATATATATTAGACAACAGTTTTTCAGAATTTTCACAGAATGTTATGGCTTTCTACGGAGCGTAAAAATTACGACTTTTCAATGTTAATACTATTTACAAAAATAAATACTCTAAACATTGGAGGTTAAGGGCTGCATTTTGTTACCGGCGTGATAATATGAAAGATATTTGTCGCAACAATATTTACGAATAAGCCTTACAAATAATAAACTCAAATAGAAATTTCTAAATTAAAATTGAAATAATCCCACATATTTTTTGTTACACTTGATACGATAAGATAACCGTTTCAAACACCTTTTTTAGATCCTGTAATATTTCAATGTTCATACGTTTTGGTTCGAAAACTTATATATATAATCAGTAATTAAATTGGCAGCAAATTTTTTTTTTTCTTTTTCTTTAAGCACACTTTTAAAAAACAATCTATCATTTTCAGATATGAAAATACTTAACAGTATGTGAAATATACTTTTTTCATTTTAAAGTTGAAATAAGTTTAAGGGCCAAATCGATTATTCCATTAATTTTTGTTTGTATAATATTAGCATTATGGGAATTCTGAGTTCCAGAGCGTTTCATTATCGTTTCGGAACATAAAGAAAAGTGAGGAAAGGGGCGCGAGGTCCCTTTGAGTTTAAAAGCGCCGTTAGACAATTTTGCAATTCAAGAGGCGTGCGCGCGCGCGCCGTCTCAATCCGGCCAGGCTGCATATATCCCTACACTGGAAGAGAGCACCCACCCCTAAAGCCTAACGGCAATTAACGTAGCTTTATTCATCAAGTTGTGTAAGGGGGTCTAAAGTGGCAAAGCATAGCAATACGCCCGCAGTGCATTTGTCAGCTAAGCGACATTGTAAAGACTCGGACAAGTCGATAAGCGTTTGACCTGTAAAATCAACAAATGTTCAGGCCGCCTTCTTTATTGCACCCTCTTTAACAACTCTTCTTAAATTTACGAATTCTGACGTTCCTAACAAAATCTCTAATACAAAATCATAAAAATTGTGATGAAAAAAAAAAAAAAAAACATTCAGGACTTCAGGACAAAAAAAAAAAAAAAGATTATCAGCAATAAATCGCCTCAAACCAAATTCAAAACTTTGATTTAACCATGTAAACGCCAAATAAATTATAGTCCTTGAGCAATACTTAATGCAATAAAGAATAAGAGTAAGAAAAACAAAGTGTGTCAGATAAAAGTCCGTAACATAAGGAAGATGTTGACTACCGTCTATAATGTTTATTATCGCGGCGGAAAAAAAACGAAGAGGAAGAACGCAGGCATTTTAAAGAGAATATGAGTCACTGCGATACGGCGAACACTCGCGGTCGTGCTGCTGAACGCTTGAGTTGATCACGTTTCATAGCCGTTCATCATTCTCTCTCTTGGCCCCGGCGACATTAGCGATAGCCGCGCACAGTAATGTCGCGCGAATCGTCGAATTGTAACAGAAAATTGCCATTTCCGTTCACTCTTGATGTATATAGTATTTTTATTCACGATAACAAAAGTTGTTAATGCCCTTTTCTAAATATTGTTTATTTTTTAAAAGTAAAATTGAGAACAATTCCAGAATATTGTAAATTGATGTATAATTCATTAATTATTATTCATAGGATTATAATTCAAATAAGAATGTGTCTAAAAGGTTATGAGAAGCTATTTTATTCTTTTTGGTATTAATTTTATTCATGGAAATTTTATGAAATTGAAGTCCCTTATAATAATAGTTTTTTTTTTTTAATTTCTTGAAATCGTCAGATTAAAAAATGGTCAATTTATTTCAATTGTCAATGTCAATTATTATTGCCTAAAATTTATTTTCAAAAATACTTGTCAACTGAAATATCGGTCACGCTGATTGTGTTGAGTTCACCGTCTCACAGAATGAAGAGGTATAATTTATCGATTTGAGTCACAGCAATAGAATCGTGCAGGTTGAAATGATTGACATCGCACAGACTAACTAATTGATCAAATGGCGGTGCACGAATGCATCAGCTGCTCTCTCGTAGCAGCTTGTATATGAAGAGGACTGCGAGAGAGTTCGTAGGGGGAATTCGTGGCTATTATCGTTGTCGAATCGGGGGTCTACCATTCATTGGTCTAAATATAAGCGTCGAGAGAAGTCACCGTGACGTCACCGCTCGTGCTCGTCTCCCCAACGTCACATTACGCTTTCTCTCCTTGCTATTTTTTTTTCCTTCCCTCCCTATGAAGCATCCTATCACGTGCACCGTACTACAAACACGCCTTTTGCTGCACGAGGAATGAAAGAAATCGAGCCGTATTCAAATTCATTTCCACCAAGTTTGACAGTTAAAAAAAAACCTGCAAATTCGAACCTTACAGGCTTGTTTACATTTCTGCGGCATATATCCGTTTATAGATATCGTTCGATCTGTGTCAAAAGCGTGCAAGATTGATCAAGACGTTCTCGAGATACGGCTATTTGAATTGTTTTTAGTGAAAGATTGGTCGATTTTTTACATTACAAAAATAACAATAACATTTACAAAAATAATCGAAATTCCGTAAAATCCGAACCTCTATCACGATTTCGGCCAAATGCAATATCAAATTATTTTGAACGTATCTGCAAATTATGAAGAATTATTTGTCTTGGTAGCTAAACGATTTACGAAAGTTAGAGCTTGCATCGCCTTTCTGTTAGAAATTTCAAAATTTGATAACAGCAGAAATTATGACGGAATTATCGTTAAAAAATATATCAAAGACAGGGTGTGTAATCCTCTACGTGTGAGCTAAAATAGGTGAATTTTTTACAAGGCGTTCTCGAGATATAGATGTTTACATTTTACACACACACACATACACTTTTTCTAAATGTGATTTTATGACTATTTGGGACACTTTAAGTACTACGAGACGAAAGATACAACATTTCAAAAGGAAATTTAAAAAAAAAACGTGGCGTTGTTTTTTTTCTATCCTACGTTGTCGAGTCTATATTTAAATAAAGGCGATCGGTCATTCGCGATAAGGAAATAGTATATAGAGTGATAGAGTGTACGTGGCGGGTGGATGGATGGATGAATAACAAGGATGACGAGTGCGAGCGGACTCGAGCAATTGATTGTCGCATCGCGTCGGGTAACATCGCCGGTGATCCGTAAATGTTTACACCCACGAGGTAGGGAGAATAATAACAGAAAAGAAATAATGAGGAATATGGGATAAAAATGCTGACGGAAACGGTCGAGTCTTTTACATAAAAAAAAAGAAGAAAAAACTCATCATCGGGACGAGACTCTGTTGGACTGAAGAAAAATGTGTGATCCATGCTAACTGCGACATTACCGGGTTGACCTTCTTACGCGTGCACTGTGCACACTTAACATCGGTCATCCTGATAAGAACTAAAGGAGCGGTGGTAAACACACGACTTCTCGTAAAAACATTAAACAAATTTCCAACGATGCCGCGCAGCTTTAACATAAAAATCCTATAATTATTTTTCACTACCGTTTCATTCTTTGTATTATTGAAAAATTCTTTATAATCGATTATTTCATACTAATCGTTTTTTCTTTTATAGACACCAAATTATATATATTTTTTAAATGATTATTTTCATACTTTTGGAATGTTATAATGAAAAAAATGTTTACTATGTTTTCTAATATTCCACGTTCAATATCATAGATTGCTTTTTGAAAATTCTGATTCTAATTACCTGTGTTAGGGTAACAACGGGGGGGGGGGGGGGGGGGGGTTCTTTTACATGAATCCGGTGAAAATATTTTGTATGGAAGACTTGATTCGCTTGACAATCCAAAAGAATGAGAATGAGGAAAGAATAAAGAAGTCGGCAGACCATAAAGACAGACGTAAAAAAAAGTCAAGATTACGCAATATCTGAAATACAGCTATTTTTCATTTAATTTTATTATTTTTCTTTTCGTCTGAGTCTTTATCACTACCAGGCTATAACTTTACGGCTAGTCATGCTGCATATTTTGTCAACGCGGTCGGCGTACCCGGTTCTTTATTTATCGCACTGTTACACAGAATGAAATACGTCTGTGTATATTTATTGTATCATTGAGCAGCCGCGAACGCGATTATAGAGTCGTTTGTGTGGCACATCCGGGTCACATGAAGAAAGAAAAGAATTCTAGCCTTCTTTTTTGAAATGCATAAACGTGAAGGGAATCCCCGTTGAAATTTGTTGCTTTTATATCCTCTTATGCTATACTGAATGAACTTTGCACATTCTCGCTATCAAAATTGACAAAATAAATTTAAGAACGACAACGTACTTGATTATTCGACGCGATGTTAAATATTCATGTATTCAAAATAATGCACTGTTTAGATGAAATGAAAAAATCCAAATTCAACAGAATTAGCGTCGTTTCTTATGAAAGAGGCGTTTATATGACAAGTTATACATTATCATAGATTTTTGTTGTTGTTTTCCGAAACATAAATAACAATATCGCGCTCACATTAGGTTCAACGGATTTTTCTCCACAAAGCAAAACATTGCTCTGAACTTAATTCTTTTTACTTTCTGCAGGGAACTATACAAAGAAACAATAACAAGTCCCCTCTGTGACAATCATGTGTAATCTCTCACTGTCTGAAACAAGCTGTTGCTATCAGAATAACAAAGCATAATCTTCTACAACGTACATTGTTTAAAAAATTTGTAAAATTTTACATATTTCGATAGGAAAATTGTGTGTTTTAACGTCTTTAGTATACTGTCCAATAACTGTATATGATACGTGTACATTTAATACACGCAACTCTATCTCTCTATACAGATATACTTATTTTCATAAAGAAATATTTATGACAGAGAAAAAAAAGTCCGAATTCAAAGAGCTCCTTTGGCTCATGAATCTTTCTCGCAATTATGAATATTCCCAAATTTTTGCATCTCCAAATTGTGAAATTCTCGTGTGAGTTCAGGTGGAATTTAAGAATTTCTGCTTAAAGTACGAAAAAAAAATGTACACGAATTTACGGAAAAATAATTCAGCTTACGAGAATAACCGATGAAAGATAGAGTATTAAAAAAATCTACTGGAAAATGACAGTTACAGTAGATAGAAATTTAGAATTTTGTTTACGAATGTTTTTACGAATTCACCGAGTAATTTGCTTTCTTTTTACTTTTCAATTCGAAGTTTAGATATTCGTAACTTTAGATTTTTTTAAAAACATAATCAAATGGCTGTAATTTTACAAGTGAACTCTCACTCGTAAAGATCTAACAATAATTACAATAAACTGAGTTATTTTTATAAATTCTTTGCGATACTTTTGTTCTCTACATTAACTCTCTTTAATTATCCGTCGGAAACAAATACGAACACGATAAGACGAGACAGTAAATATTAATGGGAACAGACTCGAAATTCGTGCTCAAGTGTATTAGAAGAAAATTGCATGTGCAACTCACCATTGGCCTTGAAAGTCGTAGCGGTTTCAAAGCTGGGCGCTCTGACCGGATGTTTCTCCTTATTTCTGTCCTGCACATAGCTAACGGCAAGACTAACAGCGGGCAGTGAGTCGCCTCTGGTGAGCGGCGGTCTAACCGGATGTTGTTCCTCAAGCGAGAGTCTCTTCTCCGGATGTTCATCCTCATCGATAGCCGAAATACCTCTCTTGAGTTGTGTCCCACGATTGTGACTCAAATTAACATGATGCGCAACGGCAGCGAGATGAGCATTTGAGATTCTAACATTATTGCCTCTCATGCCATTTGCAATATCATGAGAAGCGTCTTCGTGACGCGACATTTGTTGCGGCTGTTGTTGCTGTTGTTGTTGTTGTTGTTGTTGTTGTTGTCTCGGTGCACCGGAATTAAAATCCGTTATCGAATTTCTGTGATGAGCAAGTTGCGTGTAACCGGCTAGATTGTGATGCCGCGAGTGCGACTGACCGGCTGCATTTTGTATCGGCAAAACATCGAGATTACTGCCACCGTTGTGTTCGGCATGTGCGCCAGCGCTTCGATATCCTTTCGACGCTGCGCTTGGCCTCGAATCCTGAAATCCATGCGCTTTTTTCAACTGTTTTGCCGACTCAAGCACCAGATCTATACGATCAGCACCCTCGTAATTCACGCAACCGCGGCATACGGGCTCGGAAAATTCCATTATCATCGCCCACGGCATTCTCGGCAAATCGCACAGATAACACTGCGTTCGTTTTCCCATCATCTTGACGTTTGCTCTCTCTCTCTCTCTCTCTCTCCGATAGTACTTAATTTTTCTCTTTTATTTATTTCTCCTTAAAACTAACACACACACAAAGAAAAACTCACTCTCGAAGACTAATCTTTCGAGATACACATTTTTCGGATGTTTATTCAATGTTATATACGGGATATATAAGTATTATAGTGTAAATAGTGTGCACAACTGTAATTCACGATGTTTTTGTATTGTTAACTTAACACTCACACCCAAATCCTGGTCAATCTTTTTTTCGCACTTAAGAAGCCTAGCACTTTTTTTTTTTGCAGTTGAGTCAGTTTAGGATTAAAAAGAAGAACAAAAAATAACACTGCTGTACCGAAGTCAAGCGTGGCAACGCCGCTTCGGCAAACGCGATTCGTATTTCTTCTTGTCTTTCCTCACACTCTCTTTCTCCCTCTTTCCCTCTTGACCCGCACTCTCTAAGTTAGAAAATCGTGCAGAGGCGCTTCGCCGTTGAAAAACGGCATAAAACTTGAAAAATTTCGCACTGAAACAACCAACTGCATCCCCCGAAGTGAGAGGAAAGCACAGTAAAAGAGTTCTTTACAACGCTTGTTATTGTTATTGATAAACGACGTCAATCGAAAATGCGAGCGCGTGCGCTTTTAAAAAACCTTTTGTTTTCCGGCGAAAAGTGTGACAAAAGCTCGACTCCCGAGGAACCCGCGTAGATTCTCGCACGATATCCCGAGAGCGAAACGTAGAAACCGGAGACCAGCCGAGACGAACGCTCGAGAATGCGACGGCTTGGCGGACTTACGGGGTGTCGACCCCCCACCCCGCTACACGACCGACCTATCGACCAATCGTCGAACGTGGCGTCACGGCATGCGACGTCACGATTGGGTAACGCGCATGCGCATTCGCTCACCTGATATTCGCGATTTCGGACGGAGGAGGGGCGAGGGGAGCAATTTTATGTTGGCGTGGTGTGTGTTGCCGTTGCTCTGCTGTGCCGCTGGGCAAGAGGAGAGGGGTCGATACGTAGCCAGGCAGCGATAGATGTATGAGGCATTTTATGTCAAGCAGTCTCGTTTTTTTTTCTTTTTTTCTTCGCAAACTTCTACACAAGTTTCCGTACGTTTTTTTTTTATAAACCACACAAAGTACGCTCAAATAGTTTTAAAATCTGGCTAATTATGAAGAGTACTTTGTTTACTTCTTGTGATTCTGGATGTTGCAAATGCATGATTAAATCATTTAATTGAATTACCACCTTACTGTCTATTGGCGAAGTTTAAATAGGGCTACGGTTCCGCGCGATTTTTATCTAGCGATAACTGTCTCAGATTCCAAGATGTGTTTCGCAAATTTACATTATTCAAATTTATCGAAATAGTAGCATGTGGCAGAAAATAATATAACAAGTTTAAACTCGCGTAGTTTAACATTTTTTTTAATCATTCAAGTTGTAGTTCTGTATCAGCTTTTCAATCAAATCTTTATTTATATTTTCTATCGTTATAACGAAAAAGTGTGACACCAATTTTCGCCGAAAATCCTCAAATTTGTTTTTATAAATGAACTTTCGAATTACTAAATTAAATCTTAATACATTGATGTCTTTTAACGACACAATTATCGAAGAATCTCTCGCCTGAAAAATTGTTAATCGGCAACAACCAAATAAAAAAATTTACAATAAAAATCCGCAAACTTACTTTTTTTTAAATTCTTGTAAATACTGTTTGGAATAAAAATAACAAATTCAGTCATAAATGATTATAAAAGAATTATTACATGGTGATATTTTTTTTTTTAAATCATAAAACCTGATTTTTCAGCGTTTCTCAACTTAATTTTGTTGTATTGCACACGGAATGCCCCATGCATAGAATAAAGCATTATATACAGCGGTGATCGAGCGCGCGGAGACCCCGCACAAGCGTCCGCGTCGCGCGCGTCGTTTTCGTCGTCGTCGTCGTCGCCGTTGTCGTCGTCGTCGTCGTCGTCGTCGTCGTCGTAGTCGTCGTCGTAGTCGTAGTCGTAGACGTCGTCGTCGTCGTCGTCGTCGTAGCTGTGGCGTTTCTTCTCAACGCTCTCGTCTATGTATGGTGCACGCTCTGCGTGTGTTCGCTGCGTTCGCGCGCGCCGACTCACCGATAGACCTGGTGGAGACGGGGAAACGAGAGGGGAATATACGCGACGAGGCCGTCTTTACACCCGAGTAAAACGTGACGAAGGCTCGCAAGAGCCCCAGCGTACTGCTGCCGCGCGAGATACCTTCTCGACCCGGCTTTTTGGGTCATTCCAGGCTGCGCGTTTCCCACTGCACAGTCTGGAACTACCGAGGGTACTCTCTCACGAGCAAAGGAGATGCTATGTACACACACACACACACACATATATATATATGTATATATATATATATGCCTGGTACGGCCACGGGACTTTCGCCAAAGTGCGACAAGGATCGAGAGATAAAGAGAGCAACAACACATACCCGTTACCGAGGGGAGTTGAAACTCGGAGGTCGAGCTCGCGTCCTGGACCTCTCTCCACGCGAGATTACCAAAAAACCGCTTTTAAACCGGAAAAATTATTCACAAAGATAACAACGGTATTCTGTTGGTTACGCGAATTTTTTTTTTACTACAAGTACATAGTAAGAACTGAATTGAAAATCGTGTAGTTTTAACACGAATTATTTTTGTCCGCTGAAAGTTTTCGTTACTTTAATTTTTTTTTTTTCATCAATTTGGAGTCTAATAAAAAAAAAACGCAAAAATAATTTATTGGAAATGTTGTTTTTTCATTGTACGAAATATTTGTTGTCATTTTAATAACGGAGCATGGAATGTTATAGCAGAAAATAACGCCAAAAAATGTTGACGTTAAACAGCTATAACATTCCGAAGATTGTGTTCTCTATAAATCGAGCTTTATACAAAATATTATGTAATGATAATGAGAACATTGAAAAATGGATATTTATTTGAAAGAAATAAAGAAGCAAACTGGTATAACTTAGAAACATTATGGAATCACATGGAAAAAAATACTAAAAATTCGGTGATCACTTACAGAAGTTGAGGCAATTTTTGCATACCGGAAGTCTTTTCCGTAAACAAAATTTTTGCCACAAAACGTGGCCTGAAATTACACAATTGTTTGTCAATAATTTTTTTTTTTTTTTTTCTTATGGGCTACGAAAAAACGCAGATTTTTGTTTTTCAGATATGTCGATAGGATTGATCGTTCCCGAGATATTACAGATTTAATGAAAAACGAAAAAATCGGAATATTCCGAGAGAAATTTGGTTTAATTTGAAATTTAGAGTATCTATTTAAAGTACTCAACCTCATTTTTATAAACTCTTGGAGAATTCTCTTTTGCGGCTGATATGGTATAGAATGCCTCGTAATGTGAACAGCGAAACTACATATATCAAGAGTAGCGCGGTAGCGACTCGACGCTAAGTATAAAAAGACATTAGTTTTGAATGAAAACGTCCGTTTAAACCGTTTAAATGATCTGACTCGACACGAGATGTCGAGACTACCGCTACTCCTATTTACAGCAAGACGGTGCCTTTTTCGGTTACGTTCAAATGTAACTCGAATTATCTCTGGCTACATGTCACGGATGGAAAACGTATCGGGTTCAATATTTTGTTATTTATTTTGTCTCTTTCGAATGAGATTATATATTCGCTGTGATCCTCTAACTGATAAGATTAAATAAATATTATATATATGATACGAGAAGAGAACTTTGTTGCCGCACACCATTTTCCATTTAGGTGGTGAGTATTCATTTCACGCAACAACAATGTAACTGCTACGTTTATTGTGTCAAGAAAGAGTAATGTAGTTTATCGTCTGATTGTGAGAGACAATATAGTATTTATGTACAGGAAAGCTATGCAGCTCCTATCGTCATCGCTATACGCAGCGGAATTGAAACCGGCTGCACAGGCTTCTGTGTTCCTGTGTCCGCATACTGCACTCTACATAACACAACGGGTTATCCAGCACAAAACAGCGTCGACTAAAAGATACGCGGACGTGAAATCAATGAAAGTCAAAGGTACAAGAACCGCGGAATGCATCTTCGTAATCGTTACTTATTAAGTTATCGGCGAAAAAGGAAGAAGCTACACTGGTCGAAGCGCATATCGAAACTTCGCACGTCCACATTTTCTCATCTCTGCCGTTTCAGCTGACCATAGAAAGAAAAAAAAACATTTTCTAAAATAAGAATCCTATATCTTGTGAGAATAATTTTGTGAAACAGCGGACAACTTACATCGTATAAAAATATTTTTGTAAAATAGAGGTCCTATATTTTGTAAAAACAAAAATTTACTTTTTTATTTGCGATTTTTTTAAACTTATAAGGTGACGGAAAAAAAAAGTTTTTATTTATCAAATTTTCACATTTTTTACGCACTTTTAACACAAAATATTGATCATGTCGATGCACACGAAAATTGTCATGTCAGGAAGAAAAATATTGCAATATTTATAAACAATTACTGCTTGTAAAAAATGACAATAGATATATTGTAAAGCGTAATACATTTTTTTATAGTAATAAAGTTTTGTTTTTGTACAATTGATAATAAACATTGTGGATATTTGAATATAGAAAATTTGTACTTTCATCTTTACTATGTGTTGATGTAAAACATGTATCGGATCAACAGAGATAGAAGTAATGGTGAATCATGGCGACATGAGATACAGAAACACTAAAAATATATTTCGTCTCGTTTTATCGGTGAATAAAAGTGAATACATTTCGGTGCGTATGCGCACCGAAATTTTCCGATCGCTCCCACCCAACTACTGGAATTGCTTGACGAACTTCCTTCGAATTTCTTTGTGCTCGCGATGCTGACATTACGCGGCAACTTTAAATACACGCAGCTCTGAGAAATCGCGTAACAATTACGTAATCGCGTAAATTCGTCAAATACTCAAATTTATTTATTTTTCTCATCGTGGAAAGTTTTGGATCTCTTTCATCTCTACTATGTCTTCAACTTGAAACCATAGGGTTGGTACGGACGCAGAAATCTCCATTTCTCAATAACATCTCACGCTGCTTTCAAGTACATATTATTTGTTTTCGACTAAACCGCTTTCTAGATATTACAAATATTAACAACAACTATATTTTTCGTAAAAAAAAATAATAAAAACATATGAATAACATTTTTTTAATAACAACATTTCTTTTTCTTATTACAAACAGCAAAAAATAATTGTATACTATCGGAATGCTAGTATCAAACCTGATTGTTACTATAACTTTGTTTTTTTCTTCAATCACGGAATACTTTTAAGACATTGTAAAATTCACACATTATTTTTATAACAAAAATAACGATAAATGTTAATTAAAAAGATTTATTTGTTTATGAACTTTTGTCGGCAATAACGTTTTATTAAAAAATCTTAAAAACTTGCCGTTTCATTTTTTACTGCAGAAAGAATGTTGATTGTAATGAAATAAAATGAATAAGTAAATAAATAAATCCATAGAATATTCGTATAAATAAAATGTTTGAAGCAGCAGATCCAAAGATGAGAAAAAGTTCAATTGTTTTATTTCCGTTCTGACGAGAACGTAAACTGAGTTCCACCTTGACGCGACTTCTAAGATTCGTCATAATAAAGGTGACTGTTGTTGCTCCAGAGTTCCGCGATACAGATAGTATAGTATTTTCTGTTTTCATGAGAATTCTCCCTCTTTCCCGTTCTTTCTTTCGGATATAACACGTATAATCTCAACGGTACATAAACAACTGTCGGACTGCCCGCTCGTCGCGTTTGCTCATTCGTTCGTTCGCATTCGTTTCTCAGAGCGGATGAACAGCGAAACCCGCGAAGCCTCTCTACTTCTTGTATACACAAAAATACGAGTAAGGGAAATAATTTTATTATCATCGGCTAGCGACAGCAAGCTCGATGCTTACTTCTGGCACAGCATCAGAAGTCCGACGACGATAAAAGCTTGTTATATACGTTGCTTCGAGACCTCTAGCGAGCGGCGATAACACATGCCACGCCTGGATGATAGAAATTGTGTACTCATCATTGCAGAGACCCACGGACGTTAAGTCGAACGAGTCGCTTCTGCTCTTCAAGCTATATCTACTTATTTAAACTGCTAATCACTTGACTTGTGACAAAGTTACTATTGTTATTGCTATGACAACAACGTCCTGACAAGGCAAACGACAAGGGCAGACGAGCCGAGAGACTCAAAGACACTTTGCTCGTGAGTTCATTCGCAACGACGGTTATGCAATCTGTGTACAGAGGGTGATAGCTGTAACGAAACTGTTTTTTTCTTTATCATGCGTCAGTGATTGGCACGTGAAAAGTATTAAAATCGTTACAAAGTAGAACTTTTCACGTTGCTTCCTCATTTTCTTTCGTCGGCCATTCACAATGCCACCTCTATGAGAAAGTACGTTGGTTAATTACGGTAAATATTGATTTTGGCTTCCTCATAGAGGAAGCTTTGTGGATGGTGGTCGAAAACACGTTTAAACGTTGAACTAAGATTTTAAACAAAACATCCATTAACAGAGGTGGTACATATATGTAATAAAAATGAGAGGTTTCTCTCCAGTTGTAGCTGTGAAAAAATCGAAAAAATGAAAATCATTTTTCATTTGAAAATAAGAGATGTTTGAGATGCCGTTGAATAGGGTTGACATTTGCTTTTTCTCATATGTTTCCTGACTCTAAGTTTGTAAAAACGAAAAGAACAAAAACGTTGCACACAGCTTCCTCATTATTTTGAGCCCTGCACAAACCCTGAAAATAATAAAATTGGATGCCTCAAAGTAAGTCTTCCCTAAATTCCTAAACTGCACTTTTTCAAAGCCTATTTTCCGAATTCGTATTTGAATTTCATATGTTACGTCCGGTGGAGCTCCACGTACTGTCGTAATACCCAATTAATCTCGAGATAAATACCGATGACCCACAAATAATCCACACTCCAACGGTAAGCTTTAACTTCTTTTTGTACACAACTTTTTTTTCCTCCTTTTAGAACTCTCGTGTGTATTTGTACAAGCGTTCATATTTTCCGTATAATACTGATTGCATAATTGTTCGTTCAAAGAGATACGCGTGACGCTCGTTTTCGCCAAATACAGGATACGTTTTCTCGACTGCCTTGTTTGAGCGACGATATAGTATACAGTATACCCTACATGCTATACACACGTCACGATACAATACAGTATAATAATGTTATGTACCGACAAGTGACATCACTGCGAGAGTCTCTGTAGCTCGCTGACATCATGCATGCAACAAGAGATTCATATACTACTAGCAGGGATAAGCAATATTCTAATTAAGGAGACGACATTCCATAGGTATTCATTTCGCGGCTGAACACACAATATCGAAAAATTGTATTTATAGGCTAACTAAAATAACCCTGGTGTTCATGGCTGTTAAAAAATCAAAAATAATGCTGCTCTACTGAAAAATCTACAAGGTGATAAATAAATATATATTTTCGATTTTTTCTGCCATCTTAGTTGTTGCATAACGTTTTCGGACAAGAATTTATGAAAAGAAAAAAGTAACATAATTTTGGAATAAAAATAAAAGTGTTTGAAACGGTGATTTTATCGTGTCAAGTATATAATAACATTGTCAAAAAAAAGCGTAACTTATTTGTTTCTTCTCTTGTTTTGTCCGAACTTCATTTTCCATAATATACGGATTAAACAAGAAAAAACCTATTCCCGAAACGAGTGAAATAAAAAATTTGAAAATAAGCCTGCAAAGTAGAACCGTGCAAATTGCTTCCCCACCATTTTTTTCTTTGACAAAGCTTTGTAAAAAAAAGCTTTCTCAAAGATAGTAAATTGCGAGGAAGCAATTTGCAGGGTTCTACTTTGCAGGCTTGTTTGAGTTTGAAAGATATTTTAAAAAAATGCAAAGTGTCATGAAACTTGAACCGCTCGTTCTACGGCAATTCACATGTGTGCCAAATTTGATTGAAATCAGTGAAAAAAAAAAAATTGAATTTTTTTTTCTTCGCAACAACAATGTTTTCCTCTATTTGGAGTAAAATTGAAATTTATCAACATAGCGACCGTTCCGTAAAATACATTCATCTTTGATACTATAATAATGGTGAATTCACGTGGCAAATTGCAGCCAGAGATCTCCGAACTTACAACAGCAGAAGTGTTTACGAACACTAGGGTTAGGTGGACCCTGACATTAATCCCTTTATTTCAAATTTGACATTTGACATAAACAAGACATTTGAATGCATGAATTTGGTCGTAATCCCTGTGTGTCCCTGACGATACCGGCGAGCAATCAGAGCACGAATAAATCGCTAACAATGAATTTCGCTTTTGTCGCTCATGATCTTTTTACTGAAGGAAATTTAAAAAAAAATTAAAATTGCAATAAAATCAGGACCACACTATTGATTCTCGTCAAATTTGGCATCAATCATAGTTTACTCTAAGTCCGCTTGTGTGCAACATTTCAGTCTGATATATCATAATTTACGAAAGTTATAATAGCGTGAAAACGATTTTTTCAAAATTTTCAGAATACTGTAAAATTTGAATTTTCCAACCGATTCGCGTCAACTACAATCTCAAACGTTGTTGTATGACAGCCCACTTGCGTGCCAAGTTTGAAAAAGATACATGAAAAATTATGACTGTTTGTACATACACACATACAGACATTTCGTACAAATCACTTTTCTCGACGTTTTCGACCGTTCTGAGTATCCTGACATGAAAATCTCGGAAAATTTTTTTTTCACGAAAACAAAGCTTCCTCTACGAGGAAGCGAAATTTACAGAGAATACCTTTAAGTAGTACTTCTATATGGTCAATTATGGAACAGATTCAAGAGAGTAAAAAGTGTCCGATTTGCTGCATAACGTCTATACGTAAATTCATATATAGTATGCATAATGTATAGATTAGTGTTTTTCAGCATGAGCATGAGGTGCTAACGTGAACCTCGACACTCCAATTGCGTACATGCGAGCGAAGAGCTCGCAAAGCAACACTCAGCTGTGAAAGCGTGGCATAAGCAACATCATTATACGCTACGATACGTGAAAATCGCGTAACCAGTGATGACCACGTATTACTTTCATCGGTGAATTTTATTTCTGCTCCAGAGATTGTAAATAAGTTATGAATCGATACTGTCATGTGTCTCTTTCATCGTCATTTCATTTATCTTGTTAAATTACGATATATGTTTGCTATTCTCGGTCGTTTAGATGCACATAATGCATAATAATAGAAAGATTTGCGTGTATAATACATTTTAGAGGTTTTTCTTTTTTTATATTAGAGATCACTCGCAGTGCCAGTACGTAATAAACATTTTACTGGAACTACAAGTGAGGTAACTTTCCTCCCCCTTAATTCCACTCTTATTCTAAGCAATAAAAATGTTATGTCGCAAAATCAGCCCGCTACTTTTCGTAAAAAGATTATTATCTTAGATAAGTAACACATTCGCTTATTTCTTACTTCAACGAACAGACATTTTGTTATTTACAATGCTTTCTGCAAAACTAATTTAGTGACAAAAACTCTGTTTGTTAAATTTCCACCGTTTTTTCTGTTGAATTTTAAAAGTGACAAATTGGAAATTTATCCTTCTGATTTTTTTATTTTTTTCTTTTTTTTTTCTTTTGAAAACTGGTCAAAAAACATTTTTGAAAGTATGATGACAATTTTTTACTTGGTAAAAATAAGAAAAAAGATATATACATTCCTCGGCAGTTGAGTCACTATAATTTTTGAAAAACTTTTTTTATTAAATGACCCGTTCATTTAGTGGTAATATTTATTTTTATATACTTTGCGATGAAAAAACGATATTTTTGCTTCCTCATAGATAAAGCCTTGTTTTCGTGAAAACATTTTTTTCGAGTGTTTCATGTCAGAGCACTTACAATTAGAATGGTTCAAGATATCGAGAAAAGTGATTTAGAAAAATGTTCGTATGTATGTGTGTACGCGTGTGTGTGTGTGTGTGTGGATGTGTGTGTAGCAGGGCTTCGAAATTTCAATCACCCATAACTCAAGAACAGTTGAACCGATTGAGCTCAAATTTAGCACGCAAGTGAAGCAGCAGCACGTCTTTGATTGTTGAAATTTTTGAGAAGATGTATGGAGAAATTTTGATTCAATAGCTTTTTGAATTTTTCAAAAAAAGCGCGCGAACGGTTCAGCTTTCGTAAAATTCACGATATTTTGCTAAATAGTTCTTCACAATTGTAAGTACCTTTAATGATGTTGGGTATTGAGTTTGGCCGAAATCGGAAAAGCGGTTCAAATCTTATGGAGTTTTAAAATTTTCGTAATTTTTTTGAAAATGCTGTAACTCGAACACGGTTTAAGTAACTAATTGGAAATTTTGCATAAAGCTTAAATTGAGTGTGTTAATGTTTAACACTAAATGTAGGCAAAATTCATAAGGTAGTTAAGGTTTTATAGAAATTTGCATTTTTTATGTTCAAATATAAATATGAAAATTCAATTGCCCAGAACTTCAGAGCAACACGATGGATGTATATGAAATTTTGCACGCAGGTAGAGTAGAAACTAATACTTAATTATTGTGATTTCATTTTGCTGCACCTCTAACTATCAAAAATATGAAGGTAACAAATCGGAAAAGCTGCTAATTGAAAAAAAAAAGCTGCAAAGTAGAACTTTGCACATTGCTTCCTTATTAAATTTCATCTAGCACAAAGCCAAAATTAATAAATAAACTTCCTCATAGAGATGGCTTTGTGAAAAATGAAATTTAATGAGCAAGCAATGTGCAAAGTTCTACTTTCCAGCAAATATCACATTTTATAAAAACCCATGATTAGCAAATCCTTTTGCTTAACTGTTCATTCACTGATGACTATCGTATATATATTTCAGGGATCCGGTCTGATACTTAGAGCGTCGAATGAACGACCTTGAGCGGTTGATCGCAGATGATGCTTTTGAAAACGCAGATATGCGTTGAAAGGGGTTGAACCGTGACAATCACACGTGATGTATGCTACTGTGGCAACGGGGGGGGGGGGGGGGAGGGGGGGTAGAGTAGAAGAGGTGTAGCAGCCAGCAAGCGGCACATGATGTCCATGCGGGCTTCGTGTGCACCAGTGAACGTTCTCTCTAACTACGCTCGGCATCCCCGGGAATTGCTGCTGCGAGCTGTATATAGAGGCAATTGTACCCTCGACCTTGAACCGTATCGATTTTCCCTTCGGTCGTTGTAGAGGCCCGCGTACCATTCCGTTTCTCTGTCTCCGTCTTTATCACTGACATCATCTCACGTTACATTCGTACGTCATGTGTCTCTATTATATTATCAACAAAAAAATAATTCTCTCCAAGATATAAAAAAAGGATGCAACTTCAAATTATGATTCTATAACAGTATTTCCTTGTAATAATGGCAATGCGCTAAAAAAATAGTACTACAAAATATAATATTACAACATATAATTGTCGTTCATTAAAAAAAAATTATAAGTAAATATCACTTGAAATTCGTAATCCCTAAATTAACCGAAAAGATAAAAAAAAAAGAAACAATGATAAGAACAATGCCCAATGAACCCGGAAAAAAATCATAGCATTCACATTTTTCATTCACTGCGCGTGTATCTCGGTTCTTTTCATTCTCGTCAAATACTTTGGCATAACAGTATAAGTCGTGCTGAGATAAGTTTTATAAAAATAAAATAAAAATGACGGAGTGTGTCATTTCATAATGGAGAGAGTGAAAAATAAATATTGGCGAAATTGCGATAGCCCGATATGTAATCAGCAGGTGAAGCAACGTATGTTAAATGGGAAATCCAGTTTGAGGATTTTCTTACTTTTCTGTCTGTTAGCGGCTCCTTGTTCTGGTATGCATGTATATACACATGTACCACACATTTATATATGTATATATATATATAAATAAAAATCGTAAAAAAAATGTATCCCTGGCATCCCTTAAGTTTATTTATTTCATCGAAAAAAAGCACCCCAGAATTTGTTCAGATTTTAAAAACTATATTTAGGAGGTGCCCACAGCCTGTAAAGGCATGAAATTAAGTCAAAATCTCACATATTTTTGGTATACATCAGGGAGGTCATCCGACAAAATCATCCCTGGCACCCCTTATGTTTGTTCATTTAACTAAAAAAAGCACCTCAGAATTTGTTGAGGTTTATAAATTTATATTTAGCATTTACCCAAGTCCAATCAATCAGAATAATGTAATTTAAAAAACTGGCACGCTTGATTGTTGGGAGCTACAAAACTTAAATAGATACCAATTTTCAGCAAAAAATATTTTAAAACCTACGAGTTATTCGACTTAAAAAATATCGATATCTCGAACAGTCATATTATGAAAGTTGTTTTTTCGTCGTTTATTCTCATTGTTTAGTTAAAAATGTAAGATAAACTGTTACGGTGGGCGCAAGTTAAAATGGTGGGAGTTTCCGATAAAATTTTCTTTGGCAACTATTGAAAATGATTGGTTTTCTACAGAATTTTCCTACTGTTTGAATTTGAAAATATTCCGCGACAGTTGGTTAATAAAAATAACTGGTTCTGTGTGCGACGGATCACCTCCGTTACTTCCATTAAGTATAAAGAAATGTAATCGTATTTTCATCTATCATGAAATTAAAAAGAGAAACAAATTATGATACTAAAAAATGGCTTAGAAATTAGAAAAAAAAAAACACTGCTGAACTGGTCTCCAAATACCGAAGATTTTACTTCATTGGGCCGAACTGCGTCACTGGAAAAAAAAATTGTTTGGAAAATGAATATCCGACGAAAAACAACTTTCGTGATATCGATATTTTTTAAATCGAATAACTTACAGGGGTTTAAATATTTTTTGCTGAAAATTAGTATCCACTTAACTTTTTTCGATTTCAATTTCGATTATTTGGGATCCTTTTATAAACATAAAAATGCATTTAAAAAAAAAACACCCATTTTTTTCAGTGGTACTTTATATAACTAAAAAGGTCGTCGACCCCTCCCACCCTTAAATGGCGATGGGCACCTTCTAAATATTTATTTTTTAATCTGAGATAATTCTGAATTGCTCCTGTCCTCAAAATGAAGATATTCAAGAGGTGCCAACTTGGGAAAAAAAAGGTTTTTTTGGGACCACCCTAATATATATATATACATGTGCACATATACATGTGTGGACAGTATATAAAAGGCACACAAATACAGTTCATATAGCGGAGAGTTGGTGATAATTAAAAGTGACGTAACAAGCCGACGAACCGTTCCACGCGAGCGACCGTCGGATGTGTATGGAAAGGCGGAGAGGGGCTGTGCGGAAAGCGGCATGCACGTGACACACACATTGTGTATGTGTTTCGCGCTGTCTCTCGAAAGCCGGCCGTTCTTTTCTCGACCTCTTCCGAGATGCTACATGTTTAAACCGACGTATAGTGCATTAGGATGTTTGACAAATTTTTCAAAATTAAAAAAAAGTAAGGTTGCATTTATACTTTTATAAAAATCAGTTGTTGTTCTATTGCATTGCTCATTGTAAGATGTCAAGTATATGCGGCTGTCGATCGGCCAATTGACAGTCGCGTATACTTCATATCTTTGAAACATTGACGGCCATTTACCTTAATAATATCTTCGAATATCTATTGCTTATTGCAAATAATAATCTGTACTGCCTTTGAATGAATATGGCAGATATTTAAAAAAAACTGAAGCCCGTAAATTCCCTTTACAAAGTATTAATCAAAAATAAATTTAATTTTTTTCCCTAATTACCGACTGGTAGATTCTGGCGTTAAAAAAGCATATGGATAATCGAATTCGAAGTTCGAGATATTTGTGAAACCGTTTTATTCGTGTTATGATTAGTCAGTGGTGGCTATAATGTATTGCGCATGCCGTCCTCCTATGCCCATCGTACCGACGGTCAATGGCAGTCATTTTGAATCCCATCTCTTTAGTCGTGTAAGATTGAACTCTTTTATTATAAAAAATGGGTGTACATCTGAACTCTGTTCTTAAATAAGATTACAGTCAGGAAAAAAATGATAATAATAAAAAGCGAGAGGAGCATACTTAACGTTGTTTCTACCCAAAAAAGGACTTTGTTTTCAAGCCGTTTACATTGAATAAAAAAATCTAAAAAGAATTATTTGTTTGAATTATAATCAATTATTTATGATTGTCACTAAATCCGTTGATTGTATTTTTTTTTTGCAGTCAGACGTCTTTAACAAAATGGGATTTTTCTTAAAATCCACATATCGTAGTATTATATAATTCAGAACCAAATGATCACCATGTTTTTACAATAACAACAAAAGTTATTTCCTTTTAAAATGTTTTTCTGTTGCTATTTTTACTTACACATAATTGTCAATACATATTTGTAACAATAGTTTTTGTCAGTTTTATTTTTTTAAATATATATATTTGACGGATTAACACATTCTTCTGTTATTTTTTACATTTTACACTTTAACAACATATTCGTAAAATATGAGTTTTTTTTATTAATCGAACAAATGGATTTGTAACTAAATTAACAAAATTATTTTCACATAACGTAGCACTTTTATTTTACAAAATGATGTTTTTACTGTGTAGTGGCTATATTCAATGATAGTACGACTTTAGTAAATCGCGATAAAATAAGAATAAAAAAATACGTGATGGAAAATTACTACTTGCGACAGTGGTTGATTATCAACATTTTTATTCACCTCTCCGAGTGCTAAAAATATGATGTTTGTTCACTACGAGTACAGCCGACATAAGTTTTAAGTATCATTATTATTATTACTTGATAATAGACGCATTGGGGCGAGACGAAGAATGGGTGTGAGTCAACCGCACAGCCGGCTGGGTTGTATATCGATTGGTACAAGCGCGCGCGCGCGCGCGCGCTCCCGTCGATCTATATAGTTCATACTACACAGATACTATACAGTATTGTGCGTTGTGCGATAAGAACGCCGGGTAAGCGATCGATAATGTGATGTAATATCGCGCAGTTCTATCTATCTCCACTCGTGATGAAAAATCGTAAACAAAAAACGGTATTAAAACAAATAAAAAAAGAAAACTTATCTCCGAAAGAAATGTCACGCAATCTTGAGCTGTAATTTTGAAGAAACTGTTTTTTAGCCCCTTTAAATTGGTTTTTCATCATGAAATTTCAATAAAACCAAATTTGCTTACTTATTAAAAAACCAAGTTTCATGTGCTAACTTTTTCTTTTACAGCTGATAGACACGATTCTACTTTCTACTAAAAATGGGGTCTTATTCTAGGGTTAAAAATATAAATCTTATAGATGAATCAAACAATTAAATATACTAACGCATTAAAAAATGTATTAAAAAAATAATGCTATTTGTAAATTGTATTTTTCTTGCGCAGTTTTATCTTACAAAGATATAAATGATTTTAAGAAAAAATGCAACCTCTGTATTTTTGGGAAAAAATGTGGAACAGCCCACAAAAAAAGTACTCCGAAGTATTAGTACAACTTTGGTACTTTTGAGAAACATTGGAGAAGATGAGAAAAAAGTGGCTAAAGAACCTGAGTTTCAACGGAATGTATCATTTTGTTTCATCACGATACCATTTTTTTTTTACCAATATGATAGTCCCAGTTCCACGAGATTTCGGGTAAAATAATTTTTTTCACTACTTGAGAGGATCGGCCATGTCGCCTAAAGATTCTGTAAGTTTTAGAGCCATATAAAAATGCCCTTTTTCAACTTATCTTTACATTTGTCAGTAAAAAAATCAGGTTGATAAAATAATGTGCAAAAATTTATTGAAAGGCTGATATAAAACTACAACTTTTATGGTGAGACATTTGTTTTTATCTGACTTATAGTTTTGGAAATACGTTTGACTTAAAAAATGTAGCATAAAAAAATATAGTACTGAATAAAAAATATCTGAATTCACGGAAAGTGCTCCGAACTGTTAATCAAATCGGGCACATTATGGAAAAAAATAATTGGTTGATAGAGAATAATGTGTATTCTCGTATGATGAGTGGCAGAGTGTGGAAAAACCTGTGGTTCTCTTTGTTTCGTTCAATAAGTAAGCAGGCGATGGACGAATGCGAATTTATTGATACTAGGGCTCTCGTCCGGAAGGTTGTGTTTCCGATCGCGTGGGTGCTGCTGGCTTTCCGACGATGGTTTATGACTCTCGAAGAGCGCATGGTTTACACGCACAGTTCTAGATGAATTAGCTAATAGGTGAGGTACACGTGATATAGCAAAAGAGCGACGACGCTGTTACAGTCTGATCGATAAATCGAGAAAGCTCTCTATATGTATCTTATAGTATATGAGCTAGTCCAGCACAGTTTTGAAACAATCGGTTTGTCACAATGTGTCTCACACTTTGTTATTTATTCGAAAGCCCCATTTTTAAGAATTTTTTCGATCCCTTTTACAGAAAATATTAATCTTTAAAGTGTTGTCATTTTCCAAATCACAGGTTATTTTTCTTTTAAATAAAACACTTGTATTCGGCATATTTTATTCTCGTCTTGAATTCACTCATTAAGAAAAAAATTGCAGTACAAAAATGTTACGAAGGATTCATAATAATCTTTGAAATCGAAAATCCGAATTTCTAAGGAATTTTTGAAAACATTTTTATTAATTTTCTACCGAAAATACTGTCCAACCATTTTTATTAATTTTCTACCGAAAAAATGTCGATTTGTTACAAAATATTTTGTCAAAGTAAAAATATATATTAAATAATATCTCATTTTGGTATTCGGATATTCAATTAGCAGTATTGAACCCATAATTTTTCCTCATAGAACAAGATTTGTTTTCGGTAAAAAAGATCTGAGATTTTCATGTCAGGACACTCAGTCCAAAACGTGGTTTACAAAAAATGTCCGGATGGATGGGTGTGTGTGCGTTGCCGGCATGCAAAATTCAAACCTTCATATCTCAAGAACCGCTTTAACAGACAGACGACTTTATTTGTGAAAAGTTTGAAAAAACTCAAACATATGGTCAAATTTTATTGAAATTTGCATTTTTCGAAAAATGTCAGTTAGCTAAATAATTTTTTTACAAATAAAGCTGTGTCAAACGACGACTGGTATTGAATTTTGGATAAATCGGTAAATAGTTTCGGTTTTTATCGGACTCAACATTTTTTTAAAAATTTTCATTTTGCTCTAACTCACGTCATATTTCACCAAAGGAATTTAAATTCTCTACAGACAAAAAATAATACTCTGTACTGCTATGTACCAAATTTGGCGATTATCGGTAAAGGGGTTCGGGTTTTATGAAATTTTGAATTTTTTTAAAAATTTATGTTTTGCTCCAACTCCCGTAAAATCTCACGAAATCAACTGATATTTTCAACAGATGAAGATGAACATGCAATGATGCTATGTACCAAATTTGGTGATGATCGGTAAAGGGGTTCGGATTTTATAAGATTCTGAATTTTTTGATAAATTTATGTTTTGCTCTAACTCACGTCAAACGTCAACAAATCAACTGAAATTTTCTACAGACGATAAATAATACTTAGCACTGCTACGTACCAAATTTGGTAATGATCGGTAAAGCGATTAAGATTTTACGTGATTTTGAAAAAATTATCATTTTCTTATAACTCTGGTCAATTAACAATGAATGAATTAAAACTTTTTCAAAATGAAAAATGCAGATGAAAAATATTCACTGTTGCTATGTACCAAATTTGATGACGATCGGTAAATGGGTTTTGATTTTGGAGCAATTTGAGATTTTTCATGTTTTAACAGATTACATTTACATTTTTCACAAAGCTTCCTCTATGAGGAAGCCCAAATTAATAAATAAGCTTCTTCATAGAGATGGCTTTGTGAAAAAAAAAATTAATGAGGAAGCAATGTGTAAAGTTCGACTTTGCAACTTTTTTTTTTATTATTGTGGCGTATTTTTTCCCAGATAATTTCAAGACGAAATAATAAACATCCCTGTATAGTTGTTACGATTAATTAATACCAAGGTATATTTTATTGAAAAAGTGATGTTTCGGAAAATCACAATATTTCGAAGATTAAAAAATGAGATTACACTCCGTGTCCACGGAAACATTTGAGAAAAGTCTGAATTAAATAAAAAATATTGTGGACAGATGGTTTTCAGAGCTAAATTGCTTTTTTATACCTGTGTACTACATCTAGATAAAGGCGGAGAAATTGTGTTTGCCCCAGAGTTCCGGTGTAATCTCGAGAGCTATGTATCCTCGTAAAGTCATTGTAAACAATCGTCGAGTGGACCGTGGTCAGTCTCCATTACGAAATTTCGTTTTGGCGTCAGAGAGTTAACGTTGTGCAAATCCGGTTACGAGCGGCGTGGAACGTTTCATACGGTTGCGCAAATCTAGGAGAAGTAATCAATGACGAGATTAAGCACCGTATTATTTTCCGTGTGACTTGTCAGTATTCCATGCAGAAAACTTTTACCGTAAAATCAATGATTCCATCAATGAAAATTCTTCACTAGGGTAATAACTGAGAGGCATGAGAGATTAATTCTTGAACCATTGTATTGAAAAGGCCAATGATTGTATCTATTAACGATAATTTTAACAATGATAAATTTTTCGAATTTAGAATAAAAAATATGATTAAATCAGAATTAACAAATATTTTCTTATAATAATGATTTTTTTTTTCTTTAAGGAATGTAACAATCTTTTTTGGCAAATATATAATGTCAAACACAAAATATATTGATGTTGGAACGAAAATTTGTGTGAAAATTACACAAATAGTATTGTTTTTTTGGGTTGAAAGTATAATAGCCTACATGCAATTTCTAGTGAATAGAAAAATGTCAGCTGTAATGAAACTCCCTGCGTACGAAATATCCTATCTACATATATATATATATGAAGATTTTTATTTATTTTTTTCCCCCAGTGTAAGACACGTTCAGCCGGAAAAGTCCGGGCCGGCAGTCAGCCGCTACACGTACTCTACCTACTAACTCGTCGTTGCCATTTCCCCTTGTCCCAGAGCTGTGCACGAGTGAATGTGTGTGTGTGTGTGTAAGCAATTGTAACTGGTGTGCCCGGTGTCGTGCGCTCTCGCACAGCCTGTGTGACGTCACCCGAGCGAACGTCTGGCAACGTCGATGAGAGGCGTTCGCGCGCGTTGTGTGGCGTTCCGGTGTGCGACGTTGCCGCAGCCACTGTTGCCGGCTGGTGAGCGAAGCGCGCTCTTGTTTTGCTTGTTCGCTCGTTCGCTATATGCTATATATCCTTGGGCGTGCAATGGATTCAGGCAGCAAAAGCACCACGCGCCGGAAATCCGACGCGTCGTCGTCAACGTCTCCGGCGCTCGCTTTCGCCTTGCGGGCAGCTGGCAGCGGAGCCTTGTGCTCGCACAGAGCTCGCCCAAGAGGATCGCCGCGTCGCTGCTAATTCCGTTATGACTCGACGATGCCTGCGTGTCTGCTCGCTGACTTCTTTTGCCTGCTCGTTTCCGAGACTGTGGGACGAGGCTATGCCGCGCTCTGTTGAGCTTCGTACGGAAATCTATATATGCACACTTTTAACCGTGCAAAACGCAAAGAATGTACGCGGTTCTCAATAGGAAGACTATACAGAGGAACATATAATGATAATGTCGAGTTTAATCGGTTAATATCAACGAATCTGGTGGAGAGTTTTCGCTTTTTATGGGGATTAGCCCTCTTCTTTTTTTGCAATCTGAGAGCATAAACGTAGAGCATTAAACTATTTTTCAAATCATTAAAGGTCTGTCGCTAGTGTTGTGAGACGTTAAATAACCCGGTAATATTACCTGCAGTTGAATATTTCAGTTGGCACTGAACAGTAAAAGTGAAAAGAATTTTTTCTATTTTTAACTAAAATTTTGCACAAACGTACAACATTATTTTGAATAATTTTTACGAACACAAGTTTTTTACGGTACTAGTTTTAGATTAAAAAATGTACAAAAATAATTTACTTTACTAATTTAACATAAAACGAGTCATTTTCCATTTAGATAGAAGAATGTTACGCATTTTCATATAAAAATGGCGAAAGTAAATTTGCTTTTAGTACCATAAATTACGGAAAAACAAATTTAACCAGTATTAAAAAGAAATTTCTTCATTTTCGTGGCTTCATTTTTACCGGAAATTTAGAAAATATAATGTTTTTACATCTCTAATCAGGGTTTCAGTGAATTTTTTAAGTATCAATCAAGGACATCTCAGTTGAATACTCCAACTTTTAACTTTAGCAATACTATATTCATACGTTTTTTTTTTGCACACGAAACGAATGAAACTTGAAAGATAGAAATTTCCTCTAGACCATTTTATAAATTAATTATAGATTTTTCATTCAATTTAAATACATCCTTTTTGAAATTTTCAAACTTCGTGAATCTTTGGAAATTCTAATCTCCGCAGTTATATGCAATGAAAGATTTAATTACTCGAATGGGATTTTATATAACACGACGAGTTGCTTTTCGGGCGATGGAAAAATTCCAAGACGGTTCGCCAATATCGCCATTCTAACAGTGATTCATCCAAGAGATAGTATCGTACTTTGCTACATAGTATTACAAAGTAGTGGTACAGCGGTAGATCAGATTCTTGTCAGGTACAGCGTGCTCAGCAGCAGTAGCAGCAGCAGCAGCAGCAGCAGCAGTAGAAGCAAGAACCTCGTGGATTATAACCCAGAGCGAGCCGCTGGGGGGCAGAGAAAGACCATTTTGTCACGTCACAGAGCGCGGGACGTGGGGTTAAACAGGGAGAAGAGGAAAGAGAGAGAGAGAGGTACGGGCGGCGGTCGCTCGCTCGCGCGCCAGCCGGAGAAAATCAATCCGGTTCTCTTGCACGCCTCGCTTCTAGGTCTCTACTAACCTTCCGGCGAAAAAGCGGTAGCGTAGCTCTCCTGGTCGGTTGCTGGCACGCCGCGCGCTCAACGCCAGGCGTTCTATACTAACCCGACCGCTTACGTACGCTGCTACGTCGAGACCGCGGTTTAAGGGTCTTCTCCCCCATCTCCCCCTCCCTGCCACGATGCGATATTGACCCGAAGTTGCGTTAGGTTATTTCTGCGAGGTTCGTGTACCTTTGCACGCTCACGCTACGAGTGTGCGCGGACGCGTTTCCGTCGACGACTACGATCAACGACGACGCACAACCATCGCTTCCGTATATTCTAGAAAGAAGAAAACAGTAACGTCTCTTGTATACTAATAATGCGCGTACATGATAAAAAAAAGAGATGATTGAAATTTCGGCAACTCTAACAGTCTCTATCAACAAACGTTCACGCGTAATTTTTGTTTAATACAGAATTTTAGGAAATACAGCGTTTCTGTACAGAATCCGACTGTACACAATGCTCGCCTCTACGCAACAGCGATTCTACACATAACCGAACTCTCGACAATTCCATCTCTACATAAGCACACCGGCAAAACTGTACACCGGTAAAATTTAATACAGTTCCGATTCGAAACATGCAGGATACTATACCCTCACCAACTCGCAGACCAATCATCGTGCGCCGTTAAAACATTTCTATCTGTCGGCGCCCGGTGATTCGCAATTATTTCTCGCATAATAAAACGAGATACTCGTGATTTAAATAAATATTGAAATATTTGCTTGTATATGTCCGTTACAACAACAAAAAACCTTATTTTATATTCATCGAAATCATTTTTTTTCTTTTGTAACTGTATAATTGTTATAAATGTATCACTATGCCATTTTTCCGTAATTCCAGTACCAAGAATCTCGCAAATTGTGTGCTCATACATTTCGAGGGAAAATTGTGTAGACGCAGATGATTCTGACTTTAACCTTCCTTCTCCGACCTTGATGAACGATAGATGTTTTTAGTCATTAATTGTTGCTGTTTTTCGAATTCACCAAGTAATAATATATGCTAAATTGAGATGGCAAACAAAGTTATTCGTTTCACACCTCAATTACAAGAAAATATTAGTTGTCTTCGTAGTAGTTTGAGTTTAAAAAGAAAAAACGAAAAAAAATCACAGATGCCTTTAATTTCCAATTATCGATCAATTCATAGTTTTAACAGACAAAAAAAAAGCTCTCATCAAGATCTAAAAAAAATGACAACGTTAACTTCTATGGAAAATACATAAAAATATCTCATGGATTATTAACGTAAACTGAATTATTTTTCTATAAATTCGTTGTTATGTATTGTTCGAGATTGAGTAAGAGAGCCATTAATATAGATGTGTCATTAATTGTCTTCACTAATTTCTACTTGAAAACATGGAGAAACAATTTTTGAAATTATTGCTCACGATTAATCCGACTGTACAAATGTCTCTTTAAACTATTTCCGTCTGCAGTTTTTGCAAGACAAATTTGTGTCTACTGACTGCAAAGAAATCTCAAGTTTAAATTGTATACTCCGACTGTATAATATCAATAGATCATTTAATCAGGTTGAGAATTTCAAAAAAATCAAATAACATATTGTTAATGCGAGGGTTATACTCTCTTGTTTGGCTTTAGAAAAAATCAAATAACATTATTAAAGCGACGTTTATACTCTGTTGTTGCCTTGACACGTCGTGACGAAGAGAAGCACATGAGAGCAACTCCACACATCGAGCAGGATGTCTCGATGACCTGCTGTGCGGAACGCGCATAGTGAGGAGAGCTGGCACATGTCCTTGGCCTACCGGGAGCACGAGCGGCACGCGCGCTCCCGAGTGTAAAGGATCTCTTGCTCGTCTCTCCTCTTCATCGCTTGTGCACGCTCCGAGCAAAGCGTTAATTGGATTTAGCCACTTGAGAGGCAATAAGAGTATCCGGATGAGTCTAATACAGTTTGTGAGAAGAAACTATGACAGTAGTAGAAAAATAATAACAACAAATTTTGGCCGTAAAATAATTTTCAGTATTTTTAATTTATCCTTATTTAGCGTATATTGATTATTTGGAAATTATTATTCGAATGAGGAAAACTAATGTATGATATTCCAATGGAAAAGCGACGTTTTGAACAAGTTGATCGTACGAGCAGGAAGCTACTTCACAATCACCGTCGGGAGTTCACTTTTTTGCACATCACAAATTACTATGTTTTTTAATTCGAAGTTTTTCATACGAATTAGTTTTCGTATTGTAACATCAAATGCGTTTGTTAATTTAAGGAAAATCGCTCGTATTTGACAAGATTTTTTCGTAAACTAGTAAAGTGACAAAAAAAAAGTTATATTATCGTACTTAACATGTTTTCACGAAATCTATATTTGTCAAATTTACAATCTTTCTATATTCGTCAAATTTACTTTCTTTCTTAACTGTATTTGACGATTTTTAAAAATTAGTAATGACAAAAAGAAGTAAATCTGTCAAACTATTGTTAAAACTATTCATCTTCTTTCTTTTTTGTTGTTGTATAGTTAGCAAAAATTGTACACATTTGTGGAAAAAAAACTTGGTTAAAAGTAGAAAAATGTTAGTTTTGTTTGTACCGTGAAGGAATATGTTTCCGAGGGAATATCGAAGGAATAAGGCTTGTATTGAATGGTTCGCGATATACGGCATGACACATTAGGCGCCCACCAGTTCCTTTACCGCGGCTGCTGATACTCTCCGCTACTCTCGGCTGTGCCGTCAGCCAGAAATAGTTTCTCTCGTGTTTAGTGTTCTGCTGGTTTGAATCAATGGGATGACGTCATGGCAGGTCGAGAGCGACGTGCGCTCAGCTCACAACACGGAGCGAGGGCAGTGCCGAAAAAAATTGCGTCTCGATCGTTGTCGTCGGCGGCGGTGTGGAGGCGACTGTCTGCTGTGGTATACCGATTCGTGCGCTTGGCGTACGACGCAATATGTCTAATGGTACCCTGTAATTCGTTTCTTTCTTTTCTGTCTGTATCAGCAGCAAACCACTTTTTATCATTTTTTCTTTTAACGAATAAATCTCTTGCCTCCCTTGGCGCCAGGGAAGCGTTTAAGTCATTTATGTCGCGAAACGTGCATTCATGCAATTAGTAAGATGTATCTTTATCACTTTAATTGCACGATAAATTTAATTATTTACAAAATTATCAATCAACCAGTTTGTTTTATTTTTCTTTTTTTTAAACCGCTTGTTGCTGTAATTAAAAATTGTTTGTCATTTATGAATTTATTATAAAACTTATAAAGTGATAGTTTGTCAAGATAACAAATTTTCTTGGTCTACATTTTCCACTTAGACTAAAAACAGTTGTGCCAATAACGCGAAAAGTATTGTGCTCATTCACAGCGACACAGATACACGATTTCAAAATGAAATAAAAATATCGAATGCGCTCCTAATCAAATTCCGGACGTTAAACATTTCCGAAATTGAGAAAAATAAAAATTCAAGAGTTAACAAAAATATATAGTCGGTAGCTAAATGATTGAAGCGAAAACTGAATAAATACACAAGTCTTTAAAGAAATAGTAATGCCATGAATGGTTCCTCCTGTATGAAACGAATATGTAGCTCCAAATTATTAATCCTTGAGGAAAATTATAAATCCGATATCTTGATACCAAGTGGAGGAGACGAATATAACGGAATCTATAATTAATATTCCACCGTATGTGAAGTAGAATACGTTATATTTAAATATCTGTGATACGTGAGAGTTCTGAGAAATCAACGAACCGTAGTCTAGGCCGAGAGAAATAGACTATTCAACTGCGCACGCACTCTCAGACACGCACGCATGCACGCACGCATTCACAGTGCGTGAATAAACTGTGACAAGGATGACGTCACGGTAGTGTTCATCCAGCCGTTGCTAGTCACGGACGAGGTATGCTATACTACTACGGTTTATAGTAGCGCGGCCGCAGTCATTCGTGATTCTACTGCGAACTAGACGAGAGGAGACATCGACTAGCGGGACGCTGTCCGGCATAACTTGTGTAGATATATATATATATATGTATATGTATATAGTATATATACAGTAGTAAAACTACAGTAGAACGTCGATTACTATTCAAACATCTAATCGTGATTTGATTTATCCGAATCGTTAATCATCCGAATAGCAATTCGGTTTATCCGAGTTTTCGGAAAACCGAAAATACGGACGAAAAGGAGGTGATTTTTCCGAAATTTTTTCTCGATAACGGATGCAATGATACATTTTTTTTCTTAAAACAAAATATGTCTTTTAAAAAAAAAAATATTTTTCTTATTGTAACGTTCATCGTTGGCTGACATTATAGCACACTGAAAGTTGAAAGCTGAATTAATAACGCAAGTTGTAGGTCTAAATAGAAAAGATTTCATTAAAATTTTTGAAAAAGGCAGCGATCGAAAAGAAAATTGTTCTTTTATACAAACGATCAATGTTGTACTGTTAATAACAATGTTATAAATGAACATGTAAATTATTAATATTACTCGATAACCTGTAAAGTCAGGATTCGAACAGGCTTTGAAACAAGTCATTCGGTCGATTGCTTAATCAACTATGTGGACGATGTCGAGAATATTGATTTTATACAATAATAATGTGGAAGACTTATTAACAAATTGGCAAAAAGAATAATTGGTGTCTGCTGCTGTCAATTTGGCAAAGCTACGAATTAAAAAAAAAAAAAAAAGTTTGGCAAGATATTTTTCAAACTTCGTACCGTTTATTTATGCAATAAAAAACGACTTATTCCGGCTAAATTAGAATCCCCCCTTAAGTCTACAATTTGATTTTCTAATTCCACAAAAATGAGTTGAAAGCCCAGTTTCTCGTGTTCCAAGCCGAAACGTCACGTGCTTACTCTGGAAGAAAAATCTAAAATGATTTCAAAGCTAGAAAAGTACGCCACAGCGGCGTCTCTTCCTCTCATTTATAATGTTGGAAAGAGCGCAAGAATCACGGACATCAAGAACAATATCGAGAAGATTTGACTATATTAAAAGTGTTAATTGTCATTAAATACATTAATTCTATGATATTAACCGTTTCACTGAACGGTGGTCCCAACTGGTTCGAATAATCAATGTTCCACTGTATATATATGTATAGCATATGACTATCACGCATTCAACAGTATCTATACTGATGATGAAACGTGCTCTGGCTTGATCTCAGTTACGCATTACACACTCCGCGGGGATCAATATGGCGACGTTAGCAACACAACGATGACTGAAATACCACGAATTACTATGAGTACTCCTCTATGTCCGGTTGGCTACCGGAAAATTATATCTCTATGTCTCGGTGTCCGGCTGTGTATGCTTCCGCTTGATACTCTTTATAGACGTCATAATTAATGCAAAAGTATTATCAATTCGTGGAAATCAAAGATGATTTTCAATGCAATATCTCATATCTCAAGTCTCATACATCTCTTCATTTTTCATGCTATTTTTGAATTTAGTGAGTAATAAAATTGCACTTTCATTTGATAATGTCGTACACAATAGACGGTTCTCTGTATATCTGAGACGTTGTTTGTAAACAGAGAGAGGGAACGACTGAGAGAGAGAGAGAGAGAGAGAGAGAGAGAGAGAGAGAGAGAGAGAGAGAGAGAGAGAGAGAGAGAGAGAGAGAGAGAGAGAGAGAGAGAGAGAGAGAGAGAGAGAGAGAGAGAGAGAGAGAGAGAGAGAGAGAGAGAGAGAGAGAGAAATGAAAGAAAGATCGATGGACGGGGCAAGACGACGGTCCAGGTACAGAGTAGCAGCAGCAGCAGCTGTACTATAGCTGCCCGATCTGCACTAGCAGCCGGAGCGTGTCGATGCAGCGGCAGTATCCAGGAACGTAGCCCAGTCCGTTTCTCGCGCGCGCACACAATCACTCCACCCCCTTAAAATCCCTCTCCTGGCCGCCATCTTGCGTTATCTCGTACAACATACTAGAGTGTGACGTCACATTGCAGTCGCTCGATGATGAAGCCGGGGGGGGGGGGGGGATGAAGAGAGAGAGAGAGAGAGAGAGAGAGAGAGAGAGAGAGAGAGAGAGAGAGAGAGAGAGAGAGAGAGAGAGCGAAAGGGTAGAGAAAGAAGTGAGACAGAGAAATTGATGCAGCGACGAGGAGTAGCGTGAACGGTGCAAGACGGAAGGAGAGGGAAGAGACTCGGCACGCACACTAACCGGAGGTCAGACCGAGACCGCATGACATCAGGGAGGTGCGCAGAAGCGCAAAAGACATCCCCGACCTGGTCTGTCGTCGTGTTACGTAGTAGTAGGAGAGATAGAACGTCGACTGTAGTATACCATAGACGGGTCCGTGTGCTCTATAGTGCTGCAATGCTATGTACAATCGGCACACAAAGTTTTCTAACCACCTTTGAGTATGCACTTTGCCTAAGGTAGTCTTTCTGCTATGCGCTAGTTAAATCAGTGGCAAATTTTAAAAACCGTTTCGACAAATTCTCGTGCTTCTATTGAGTATATCGATACGTCCTTTGAGCATCAGTATGTCTTCTTAAAATATAAATACATTCACAGCTATATGCTTTCAAGAGAAAGTCCAGTTTTGTATTAGAAAAAAAAAAACATAATATTAATGCGATTATAACGAGCAATAGCTTATTTTGTTTGTCAAAAGTTGCTTTATTGATCGAACGGAAAAGTGTTTTTAGAGTATCCTCTTTCAAAAAACAATTTCTATAAAAACAACTGAACTACGATAACATTTAATTCAACGTCACTGTTCAAAATAATAGCAAATTTTGTTATCGAAAATGTTATTCATCAGCTGGCATATTAAATGTATAGCATCAGTTGACGCAAAATTACAAACTTTTATAGTAAACTTTCTATTTTTCGTCGTATTTAGCATCAATTACTGCAATTTTATTACACCTCACTTGCGTATTATTTTTAATATACAAGTTTATGTAAAAAAGAAAAGCCTTCTATACCTGTAATGGAAGTTTATAGGAAAAAAATGTTAACCGTCCATTTCCATATAACAGTGTATTTTCTTTTCAATCTGTGACTATAGATGTATTTGATATATTAAGAAAAAAAAATGTATCCATAAACTACTCTGGAAAATCGTTAATAGAACCACCAAAATTTGTTAAAAATGCATCATATGCGGTGCTCATAAAGTACACACCGTGTCAAGAAACGGTGTTCAATTGCTGGTGTCAATTTGCATTACAACCTCTCTTATATTTCAACATGTTTTACTTGAAAATAGTCAATTGAAATTTAACTATATCTATTGAATTTTATTCGTTATTATTTTCAATATTTCCATAATTCTACGTTTATTACTACTAATTTCAGGAATTTTGTCAATTTAACCCACACGTAAATGGGTAAATGGGGAGCGAAATTGCCGCCACATCTCGCCAATTTTTTCGACGGCTTTCAACGAAGAAAATGTAAGAATTTCAACCAAATCGGAAATGCCGTTTCGGAGGGGAAAAACAGTGGCAACTTACATTTAATTGAAAAATAGCATAAAATGAAGTCGGAGAATTTTACAAAAAATGTCGTTGAAAATCCAATATTTCATGTTATGATTTTTTTTTGCGAGCCGTAGTATTGGCGTTAAAAAATAAACAATGATTATTTTCAGCGATTTTCAATGGCTGGAAAATGCAATAAAAAAACTTTTTGTTGACACGAAAAATTGGGGTGGCCGACTTGACGGGTTTTGCCCCATATATGACAATTAATTTATAGAAAAATAACGCAGCTTGCATCAATATTTTGGCGCAATTTTATAGAAATGAAATTTACAATTTTTCTTAGATCTTATAACGAGTAAGATATAATTATGTTTGTTGAAAGATCCATTATGAATTCACCTATTAATATTTGTAATAATATTCATTTTTTGATATTACAGTACTTTAATGGTGTTGAAAAGTCTGAGGCTATGAATTGAGAAATGAAAGAAAGCAATACTCGGTATTGTAAAACATAATTGAACGAAGAAAATGAGCTGCCATTTTTCAATGTCTAAAAAAAAGAATCCAACTGTAAAAATCCGTAAAAAAAATCGTAGCTTTGATTTTAAAGCTTGAATTAGTAGGAATAAAATGATTACTATATCCAGTCGTAGCACGAGCGAAAAATTAAAACTATTTTTTTCTAATTGCACGAATCTGTCAGAAAAAAATATACATTTTCTCTCTATTCCGATATATTTAATCCCACTACATAGTCCGTGTTTACTGGGTTTTCAAGTCACACGTTCAACATGGCCGCCCGAGTATTCAGGAGGAACGGAAGGGAACGCGAGCTGTGGAACCAGCTCTCGGTCCCTTCTTCTGCCCCGCCCGGTTGGCACCAGCTCATTGCGGCAGTAGGTACCCGCTTACCCGCTCGTCCCGGCGGGGCGCGACCACTCCTTCACTACACCTTGTGCAAAATTCTTTTCGGTTTTGTACGTTTGCCTCTCGATTAAATGTTTTTTTATACTTAGCCATTGGTGCGCTCTTTTACATTTCATTTCGCATTTTCTTACGTTCTTATCCGATTTACGTGCCACTGTAAAAAATACGGCATTGAGATTTACAGCAAAGATACGAATCTATCGGGACTACACAGTTGAGTTTAACACCAATCGATGTTTATTTACAAATCCCTATTATATAGGCGTAAAATTGCAAAATTCAAATATAATAGTAAAAATCAAGACACACCGGTGTCAATTCCAATAGCACGTAGTCCCAGTATGTCCATTCTATTCGTGTAAAATTTAAACACCACATTTTTTTATAGTTTCAAATTTAATGCGTTTCTATCATTATTTTTGTCTTTATTTTACGGAGAAATAAATGTACACGTGTATAATTTATTCTATAATATGTTTGTCATTTTTTCAAGAGCCTTATTTAATTATTATTATAATTAAAAAAGAAAAAAAGAAAAAAACATATGCTCGTAGCTAATTTAACAACTAAAATATCGCAAATGACTTTTATCAGTCAATATATTGTTGAGTATCGACACAAGAAGCTTCTTTCTTTAAGTTTGTAAAAGGTAATTTTCGATTTCAGAGCAAATTTTACGCTTTTGAATCTAAATTATTCGGCTTGTTACAGCAGTATAATTTTTCAACTCCAACGATTTGATACCACCGAAAAAAAACCAGACTTTGTTGCTGTGAAAAAAAATAGTTTCTTTTAATAACGAATTTGTTTGACAATCTTTTCGTTCTTAAATTGTTTTGCCGCAGGAGCAATGTCACTGTCGGCAACACTTGTTTTTGTCAAAATGACGAAAGCATTTTTCTGCGTGTCAGAGTTTCGGCGATACGACCGACCACGCATTAATATCTGTCCAGAGAGATCGTGGTAGGATGAATCTTCGAGCCGTCATTCTTCTTACGACCCCCAACAGAGATTATACAATGTTGCACCTCAAGTATTGTATTTGTAGTCTGCCGAAGCAAATGCTCGATTTATCGATGATCGTCAGTGTATCGCTCATACAAATTGTGTAGTGTACACGTCAATATATCACACGCTATTACAACATTCCACAGAACTCAGTCCAACGGTTTTTTTTACGAGTATGGAACCCTTACTATCTACAGATGCACCCAAGCTGCAATATAAATGTTCGAAGGCAGTTGCACTGAGAATAATTTGCGGCCAGAGTCTCTTTCAGAACTCATATTCGTTTCGTTAGTTGCTGCTTCCTTCCGGCTATATATATTCTTTTTTTTTCGAATAACTTGTCTTGATAGTCGCATTTCATCCACCTGCCTTAATAGCCCTTTGTTAGCTTCTTCCAGAAATTCAGAGAGTTCAGATTGTCATTTTTTAATCTATCAGGTTTTATGATATTTCAAATTGGGTTGCAGACTTGTTATTTTATTTATTTGAACAAACGTCTTTTGTGTTTTACAAATACGAAAAAAAAAAAAATTAAAGCGACAAAATAATTTAGAAAAACTTACGAGATTTGTAAAAATAGTTTTGTTACAAATTCGATTGTCACTTAAGGGGAGAGTTAGGCGAAATTTACGGAAGTTCAAAGCCTAATATTTCAGTTGATTGGACGCCAGTATTAATTTTTAAATATACCTACTATTGACCTATCCGTGAAAGGATTTTTCTGCCAGGTGGCAAATAACCTTGATAATCAAAAGCTTACGAATATTACGAGGGTCAGCTACAACGATTTTTTCTCGTTTTAGCATTTTGCACACTTTTGAAAGAGATCGAGCAGGCCAAATATTCCTAAATAATTCTTAGTTATGCTTAAAATTTGTCTTTCCAGCATGAGTGTAGCGATTTAAGATAGAGGTAAAGTTGAAGCAAAGCCGTAGATTTGAATGGTTATATGAAAAATAAATTTCTTAAATAAATAATAACATTATCAATTTTTACAAAGACAATAAAAAGCTACACACATGTCATGAGGGTTTATCTTAAGCTTAATCGAAAATTATTCGAGAATATTTGGCTATACTGATTCTATTTCAAAAGTGTGATTTATTTCGATTTTTAAAAATTTAATACTATTGACCTCATATGTGAGATATTAGTCTTTGAATATCCGTAAATTTGACCTGACTTAATCAAACAGCAATTCACGATGTATTTAAAACCTAGACTACTAGTACGTAAATTTATGTTGATTTTGCAAGTCTTTTTTTGAGAAATTTACAATAATTGTATTGTAAAATTGAGTATATTTTTGTTCTAATATGTATCGGAAAATGAAAATACAAAATTAAAGCAAATTTTGTTTGTACTTTTATCCTTTTTGTCCGTAAAAATAGAAGAAAAAACCAATCTCTTTTTAATTAAAAAAAAGGTTGTGTACTTTTGCGAACAGAAGTTTTGAAATAAAAATACCAAAACTGTGTAGTTTCGTTTTAACCATTAATCGATAGTTTTGGCTAGACGAGCTTAATTTATAAACGTGTCGAATAATTTCTTACAATAAACATCCTATGACAGGACTTGATACCATATTTCCAGACAATCCTTGCCCGAACTGCTAATTATACTACGAAACGATAATTTTTTTTAAACGCGTGTGATGTTAAACAAAACCCCGTAGACATATATATACAGGGTGTCCCATTTTAATCTTACACCTGATTTATCTTGCAAAATAGGACTCCGATCGAAAAATGAGTCTTATGAAAGTTGTAGGGTTCAAAGGGGGACGTTTTTCTAGAAAAAGAAATATGGTCCAAAATTCAAAATGGCGGAGGTACGACGGCCGACATGTTTTTCTTAAATGGAACCATGACTTTTTTTTACGACCAAAATGTTCGGCATATTAAACCTAATAACTTTTGTAGGAAACTTTTTTCGATAAAGTCCATAATTCATTTTTTTTAAGACCGTTTTAGCGTTATCCATGTACCACGACCGTTTTAGCGTTATCCATGTACCACGAGGAGGTAAAGTCTTCAACATCCCATTTGTGTGTGCGTGTGCGCGCGTGCGCGTGTGCGTGCATACAACACTTACAAGAATTAGGTCTCTGCGGCTCGTCACTTCGGCAAAATTTTTGTACTCCAAACCCTCCTTGTAAGTGTACTTTGAATTCTTCTCAAACATGTTCAAAGATTCCACCATTCATCATGTTAAAAACTTTAACATCCAATGTCTAAAAAATTCGTCGAAGGCAAAGTATTTTTGGAATTACAAGTCTTCTTCGTCACTGATGAAAAATAACAAATTCATCACACGGACACTTCGAAATGATTTTTGTGGATCGCGCGTTTTGGACGGTACATCTGTAAAAGTTTACCGACAAACATCTAACGATGTCAGATTTCAGTCCGAACGAGATTGTCGACATGCTCCTCATTTTGGGGAGATGTCGTGGCAATTATTTTCGCGCTGCAAATTTGTATCGTCGCGAATATCCGCATCGTCGGCACCCATCGCGGCAGACAATTCGGACGCTGGAACAGAGAGCGAGGGCAGGTCACATAACTCGCCATCGTAGACGTCGCCAAGACGTCAATAATGATTTTGATGGCCCGTATGCGGCTCGAAATATGGCTATTTTAGCCATGGTAGCAAACGATCCCCACTTGAGCGTTCGAGCGATCTCCGCGCAACTAGGAATTCCCAGGTCTACAGTCCACCGAGTGTTGAGGAGTACAAGGCACCACCCGTACCGACTACAATTCCACCAAGACACTCCGAATCCCGATCCGTTGCGAAGGGTCGAGTTTTGTAGGTGGGCGTTGAGGCAAATCGAGAGATCCCCAGACTTCTTCAGGTTCGTCATGTTCAGTGATGAATCCACATTCAACAACCGGGGTCAGGTGAATCGGTGGAACTTCCGATATTGGTCTGACTATAATCCACACTGGGTGAGACAGCTCGATCACCAACATCGGTGGAGTTTAAATGTTTGGTGTGGCATTGTTAACGGCCAAATAATAGGACCCCACTTTTTTGAGGGAAATGTGACGGGAGCCCGTTATCTTGATTTTCTGCAAAATGAATTGCATATTCTGCTAGAAAATCTTGATTTGGGTACACGTCAACAGATGTGGTTCCAGCAAGACGGTACACCCGCTCACTGGGCTCGTATTGTAAGGAACCATCTGGACAGAACTTTCGGCGGAAGGTGGATCGGTCGAGATGGACCTGTCCACTGGCCGCCAAGGTCACCTGATCTCACCTCTCCCGATTTCTTCTTGTGGGGTTACCTTAAAGACGTTGTCTACCGCCAACGTCCAACCACAAGAGAGGATATGAGAGAGAGGATAGCAGTCGCCTGCCGCGCAATTCCAAGAGATGTCCTCTTACAAACAGTCGGTAGTTTTGAGAGGAGAGTTCAGGCATGTCTCAACATGAATGGTGGGATCTTTGAACATCTTTGAGAAGAGTTCAAAGTACACTTACCAGGAGGGTTTGGAGTCAAAAAATACTGCGGAAGTGACGAGCCGCAGAAACCTAATCCTTGTGATTGTTGTAACGACCAACACGTCCGCACATGCGCACGCACACGACCACGCACACGACCACGCACACGCACACACAAATGGGATGTTGAAGACCTTACCTCCTCGTGGTACATGGATAACGCTAAAACGGTCGTGGTACATGGATAACGCTAAAACGGTCTTAAAAAAAATGAATTATGGACTTTATCGAAAAAAGTTTCCTACAAAAGTTGTTAGGTTTAATATGCCGAACATTTTGGTCGAAAAAAAAAGTCATGGTTCCATTTAAGAAAAACATGTCGGCCGTCGTATCTCCGCCATTTTGAATTTTGGACCATATTTATTTTTCTAGAAAAACGTCCCCCTTTGAACCCTACAACTTTCATAAGACTCATTTTTCGATCGGAGTCCTATTTTCCAAGATAAATTAGGTGTAAGATTAAAATGGGACACCCTGTATATTTTGTTATAAATGACAAAAGAGGAAATTATAAGTTAAGAGTGACACTCATTTTTTGTTAAAATGATGAAAAATTAAAATAACCCAGAAATTGACAAAACGTTTTTGTATACTTTTGTGGTCAGAATCTTTCTGTTGGAGCTAGAAGAAATGAAAAATTTTACTTTATACAATGCAGCATAAATTGATTATAAATTCTAAAAAGAAACCTTGATTCTATTATAACATCTGTGATTTTTAGTTGGGAAAGTTTGAAATTGCTTGCCTAACAGAATATCGCTATGAGAAACGACAGAAGGAATCCAATGTACAATATTTAATACTAATATGCCTTTTTTAATTGGCGTCTACTCGATTAGTTTTATTTTTCATTGTCGCGACGTAGCGCAGACGACGAATTAAAAACAAAAGGGCAGTGGCTCGAAGAAAGTTCGCATAGTCTTCACCTGCACATATTGCACCGGACGAGCGCACGCGGTTATATACAGTATAATGATGATCGGATGGCGTGATTTCGGGGTATAATGCAAGGCCGGGGTGTGGCGAAACGTTTTCTAACGCGATATCGCGTGTGGCTCACCACCGGGGCTCACCGAGTGCTACTCGCGAGATCCTCATTCTCTTTCTCGGTCTGTTTCATGTGTCGCGTGAGTCCTCGCGGTCGAGCTTCGAGGCACGCAAACCTTCCCCCGAGTTTCTCCAGTTTGGCACGCTATCTCGCGTTCTTCGTTATAACTTTTTTTTCTTCTTTTGTTTAAGTTCCTCCTACTCCGATCGCACGGTTCGCTTCAGAGCGACTGTATCACTTGGCCCTTTTGTTCGTTTAAATGACCCGACGCACGAACTCGCAGAGCCCCAAATGCTCGTACTGCTACTCTCATCGTCACGAGCCGTGGAGCTCGACGGCGAGATATGCCCGCTGCATATACACGAGAAATGCACGCGACCGTCCAACAGAAACAGAGAGAGAAAGAAAGTAACGCCATGTGCCAGCGAATTTTGTAACTCGAGGACTCTTTGACACTGCAAGATAAATTCGCCAACATTGCTTCACAAATCCGCGCTATCGTATTTTATTATTTTCTGCATATCCGCTAAATCCGAGAGTTTGCTGTAGAAACGGCGCGTTTTTTTTTGCTTCCTTATGTAGGAGAAGCTTTATTTTCATGAAAACTTTTTTTTCTCGAAATTCTCGTGCCAGTATACTTACAATTAGAGGTGTCTAAAAACTTCGAGAAAAGTTGCTTAGAAAAAGTTTGTATGTCTGTGTGGGTTCATTTTCCTGTTGGCGCGATAGCTTTTGCTTTTTTTTAGATATCGTGCTGGTAATTTACTGTTATCGATTTTTTTTAGCCAAGATATTATCGTAGGCCATGCCGAGGTGGTTATAATCGCATACTGTGCTATGTGTCTTTAGCATATGGAGACGTAATCGCTATTACTCTGTCGTCGATATTGTCACTAGTAGACTGATGTTAATAGTAAGACAGGCACGTGCACTTTTCTTTTCTTACAAAAAGTGCACACTACGCTTGTACCAGACGATACATCACACGGAACAGCGCGTTGACTAAGCGCGTGGGAAAATGCACCACGGATAATACGTCACCTTCTCGAACGTGCGATCGCTCTGCTAGACGAAATGCGCAGTTCACTCATTTCGCATTTCAGATGACATTGCGTACAGTAGAGGCTCTCATAACATGTATTCCCACGATTATTACATATCTGAACCCTTTAAAAAGGGTATCGACGAAACAATCACGAGGAAGCGTGTGTGCAAAGTTCTACTTTGAATCCTTGTTTGAAGGAAAATCTAAAAATTATGTTAATATTTATGTATCACTTTTCGCTCACTTTCCAAAATATTTTAAACATAAAACATCAACTGTTTCTCATATCTTTAAAACTGAAATACAATTGTGAATATAAAAATGTAATGTTTTATAAAAATCAGACCCACGTTGGGCTTTTTCACCAAATCTGGTAGCAAATGAAGTTTTAGTCCGTATTGGTCAGATGTTTCGAAAGTAGAAGCGATTAAGAACTAAAAATCTTTTACGCATTCATCGATCGGCACCAAATTCAATACGTAACACCGCTCAATATTGTTATTTGTCTGCAGAAAATTTCAATTGATTTGGCGTGAGACTTGACGTGACTTAGAGCAAAACGTACATTTTTTAATGAAATTCAAAATCCCATAAAAAACGTACCTATTTATAAATTCTTCCTAAATTCAATACCAATCGTCCTTTAACATAGCTTTATTTGTCAAAAAAAGTACTTATCTCGATAGCTACAAATTCGCGGCAACCAGGACGCGTACAGACATTTTTCGAAAAATGCGGAATTGAATAAAATTTGAACAGATGTTTGATTTTTTTTTTCATTATCACAAACAAAGGTGTCTGCTTGCTCCATGTCTGTGCCAAATTTCAGTTCGACTGATCAACGCGCATACGCACACTTTTTTTCGTTTCGAATCATTTGGAGTGTCCTAACATGATATTGAACCCATACTTCTAACGTCATGTTTGTTCTACAAGAAAAATTTACAAACTATAATTTGCAAAATTTAACTCCCGTTAGCTTTGCTTATTGATTTATGTCACAAATATAATTATTTTTACAGCCAAGTGCGTTCCTTATAACTTTATATCTGCAGGCACAAAAAAGCCGCTGTCTTGTCCAGCTGTTCAAACATCGTGACAACGTTCACTTTCGTCCCAGTCTCTTGGTTACTGAGAAAACGATTGGACACTCAACTCTTTCCAATTAATACATTCCCAACATCTGTATTTGTACTTATATATATATATATATGCAAAGTGACATCTGACGGGACTTTGGGTCTGCGGTTTTTCGACGTAAACAACAAGCGTATGTACTACACAAGAGCAAAGTGTCCGTTGAGCGCGCGCAGCCTGCGTCGAATTTCACTTTTCTTTGTTCGGAAGCGTGGCGCAGGCCGTTAGGCCATCAGCAGCAGCACCAGCAGCACCTGACGCAGAGGCGTCTGCTCGCATTGCGCTGTTGGCCGCTATTCGCTGACGCCGCGAGCGCCCGCATGCGCATGCCTGTGGCAGGTGAATCGAGTCAGGTGCCCGAACAGATGGGCTTTCCTCGTTCCTCTACTCGAGAAAGCGTTATAAACGGTCTCTCTATCATAAAAGTGGGTTACAACGATGCGCGAATTACGAACGTTCCAATAATAAAGAGATAAAATGAAGATGAGCTAAGAAAAAAATGTTAACAGTAAAATCCAGTATATAGTCAGTTGCACTATACAAATAGGCGTGTCATAGTATAGTCTTTCACTTGCGCCACTATTCATTATTGTGACAACTATGTAAAACATAGTAGATGCCTCAGGGAGATATTTCCACATGACGACCGACGCATAGTACGGATGAAAAACAAAACGTTTACCTTTTTTACATTCTCATATCGGAATATTTAGAATGGACTTAAACGTCGAGAAACGGGGGTTAGCAAAAATATTCCTATCAATATGTATACGGGAGATTCTACACCGAGTCGACCTGGCTCGACGTCTCGAATTTCGTCCGCGATTTTTTCTTAGATTCTCCCAACTGTACGGAGCATTCAAGAACATTTTATTAAAATAAAATTGTTTATTTAATTAATTACGATTTTTTATATCGAAGTATTGGTATAAAATTCGAAAATCCCCCGAAATGAAAAATTTGAAAATATTCTTAAAAATTATATTTTTAAGCCAAGACTCAGAGTGAGTTGACATTTGCTTCTGTTTTTTACGAGTTTTTCCCGAAAAAAAAAAAAAAAAAATCAAAAAACTTTTTTTAAATATGAAATGACGCTTAAAGGTATAAAAATTGAAAGTAATTCACTGTTAGCTGTGGCTAGAACGTTTTCATGTGTATCACAGGTTCATTGAGAATTTTTCTGATTCTTTTTACTCATTTTTTTATGTTAACAAAAAATCAACGTGAAATAAAAATGAACGAAAATCGCCAATTAAAGAATTTCATATAATTTTCATGAATTCTATGCCCGACGTTAATTCTGGTTTCTCAAAAGAAAATTACACCACAAATAAAAAATAAATTTTTCATTCTCAAGGATAATTGAAAACAATCTTTATCATAAAAATCGCTTAGTACGGTGAGTGAATTATCAACGTACCAAAAACGAAGAGACACTATATGTTTTTACAGAGTGTATTAATAAAGAAAAACATAACCTGTGCTTTTGACAAATGAAATATAGCAGCAAATTATGAATGATGGACCCTTTAAGATAGTAGTAAACCTAGGCTCCTATTCAAAAGTTTGTACTACGCGAGCGCTCATTCGTAGCTACACTCCCTAATCCGAAAGAAAGAAACTTTTAAGTGTGACTTTATCCACACACTTACTCTCAGTCCTATACATATACACTTTAAACCAACAAACTCTAGAGAGTCGAGAAGTTTGGTAACGTCGCATTTTGTGTATTCGTTTAGCGAGAGCTGCGCACGCATTGACACATGCCCATTCCACGCTACCGCCAAAAGTGTGTGTGTGTGTGTGTGTGTGTGTGTATCAATTGAAAATTATTTCTATTTCATTCTAAGTAATATAATATATTTTATGCCACTCGTGCGATAAAGTTGTATACGAAACTCGTGCGAGACACTTTTTCTCAACTCATGTGATTGCTACACTCGGGCTTTGGCTCGTGCTGCAAACTCACACTCGTCAAGAAAAAGTTTGATCGCACTCGTATCGTAATATACTAATATTGAAAAGTTAGATGAAATAATTGCTATTTATAAAAAATATATATCATATCATATGTTTGATATTGCGCAAGAAAGCGAGAGAAAGAGAGAACTGAACAGGGTTGCCAGAACTCCGCGCCATCTTTCTCTGCTCGCGTATTTTCTGCTTGAAATTTATGAAAAGTTGTTGCTTTCGCAGAGCTCTCTTTCTTCAACGGTGAGGTTGAGGTTCTGTATCTTTGGAGCATATATCCGTATTAGCTTCTTGAATGACATAGTTTTTTTAAAAAAGAGCCTGTAAGACGCGTTTAGCTGTATGAAATCAAATGTGGCATTTTTGAGCTCAGAAGGTCACTCGATATAGGGATTACATGTAAATTATCAAAACTTTAGCTGTTGATATCTCGCTTCCTAAGACACTCGGCTTCTTGGGCTTTTGAATATTGATAAATAATATCATTACCAAGCTGTAGTAACAAGTACAGAAAAATCGTAAGAAAATCGATTAACTTTACTACTAACTTAAGGTTCAACACGACGAAAAAGCGAACATTTCTTGCGGGAATTAATGAGGTGTAACCTAAGCTCTTCCTCATTCGTAAATGATGACGAGGACGCTGACGCCACTTAATATATTTCACGGTCGACGCGCGTCCCCGTCTCGCGATCTCTTTTCCACCGGCGAAAGTGACCGCGACGCCGGGTTATTCACACTCCTGCAACAACACAGCGCGCGTACGTCATGACTCGACTATCCTCGAGATTGCTGGCCTTGGAGCGTATAGCAACACCGGCAACGGGAGGCTGTTGATGTTTTGTTATTGCGACTATGCATATTAAGGTTACCAGCGTGTAAACAAAAATTTACAGTAGAATCCAGATAGGTCTTAAAACACCTATCCACTGGCAATACATTCCTTGGATTTTTGCAATGTAGAGATCGTTGGATTGGGAGAGATGACGTTTGGGGGATATTTAATATATCCACAGCCACTGTTTGAAAAGAAAATACACAGATATATGACGAAATGTTTCATGAGATTTTTTTCATAAATCAGTTTTTTCTTAGAAAAACTGATAATTTTAGTCCAATTATGACAAGCAATAGCAAATAGCTTATTACCGGTCAATCAATAAAGCATCTTTCGATAAACAAAATAAGCTATTGATTCGCAATCGGACTACTTAATATTTAGTTTTTTTTTTCTAATATAAAACTCCATGACAAAGACTTCTCGTCGTAGATTTGTATATATGCATATTTTTTTTATATACGTCTTTGCATACTATATGTAAAAGATGGGTTATCGGCCAATCAAACGAAGATTTTTTTGCCAGGTGCCAAAGCACTAATCTCAAGCACAACTGAGAATTAACTGGTTCTATTTCAAAAGTGTGCGGAGTGTAAAGTAAATTTTAAAAAATGGTTGTAGGTGAACCCCATTATCCGTCTGCATTTTCTATCTATCAAAATTTCGTGAAATCGCTTTTAAAAATTTAGCACTGATTTGACCAGCACGTAGCACGTTCCCGATACTTAAGGTAGTCGCTCACCTTAAGAATCGGGAACGCGAAGCTCTTATATGTGGGGGATATTCCGCATTCAAGTGTAATACACGTTGCATTTGAATTTACTCGGTGCGAGTATATATTTGCCTCTCTCTCATTCGTACAATACAGTATATAGATGCAGAGATATGCGCCGAGTTGCGACGTAGAAGCGAGAATTATGTCACACACGGCTCGCTCGTTTGCTCGCTCGCTCTCTATAACGTCACGTTTTCCCTATCGCGCCTACGTGTGGGCCTTCGTGTGCACGCTATGTGTCGACTCCGTGACACGGGACTTTTCCACGCGCCACGAATACCGAACTGACACCCGTTTATGCATATATACTACTGTGTATATCCATATGTATGCCAGGATAACTCGTGAATCACTCACAACTTTGCATAATACGTGTTTGAAAATATTATTTTCCTGTTTCACTTATTTTTAGACTCAATTATATTGCTGATAACTGATAGTCGCTCACCAGTTCCAACGCATTTCTTGTGATTACTGATAGCTGAGATAATTAATTTTATACATCTTTTGTATATTTATTCATTAAGTCGATAAACTTACATATAATATGCGATGAATGTAAATCCCTTAATTGTGTTTGATATTTATCTATTTATAGATTCTAGTGACTACTTAGGGTACATTAGTTCGAGCCAATGGAGTTTTGAAGACAGAGTTATCGTATTACATAATTACGAGATACAGCACACAAAGTCACCACTTAATATCTGAGTACTTCCCATTTTTCTCAATTCACAGCTTTCTCAATTATCAAGTAAAAAAATGTTTACATGTATGCAAAGTAGAAGTTTGCAAATTGTTTTTTCTACAAAGCTTCCACTATATGAGGAAGTACGTTTATCTACGTTGGCTTTCTCATAGAGGAAGCTTTGTGGAGAAAACATTTTGCAAACTTCTACTTTGCATACATGTAAACATTTTTTTTTTAATGTAAAACAATGAGGAAGATTCTACTTTGCAGGCTTGTTTGTGCATGAAAGGCATTTTCATCGACATTTTTATCGATTCACGAATTTTTTTTATCACAAAATTCGCAAGCTTTTTGAAATCTAAAAATCGTCATGAAACACACACACACACACACACACACACACGCACGCACGCACGCACGCACGCGCACACATTTTGTACAAATCACTTTTCTCGACGTTTTGGACCATTCTGAGTATGCTGATATGAAAATGTCGAAAAAACAATTTTTCACAAAAACAAAGCTTCCTCTACGAGGAAGCGAAATGATTCATATATTTTCTTATAGAGATGGCATGGTGATAAAAAATAGAAAATAGTGCGGATGCAATTAGTTAAGTTTCAACTTTCAATACTTTTGCCTCCATCTAAAGGAAGTTTTTGTAAAAATATTTTTTTTCGAGATTGTCATGTCAGCATCCTCAGAATGGTTCAAAAGGTCGCGGCAAGCGGTTTAGAAAAAAATGTCCGTATGAACGGACAGAAAATTCAATCGTGCCTAACTCACGAACGGCACGATGGATCGAGATCAAATTTGCCACGCAAGTAAAAGTAGTTACTCTATCACCTCTTTAATTGGTGCGATTTTTAACAAAATGTATCCGTATATACAGATTTTATAGAATTTTTCCAACAAAAATTAATTTTACTCTAAATCATGTCGAATCTCAAGAAATGAACTGAAAACTTCTATACACGAAAAATAACATACAGCGCTGCTGCGTACCAAGTTTGGTGATGATCGGCATAGTCGTTCGTATATATCGTGATGCAACGATATTAATTACGAAAATTCGTTCTCATGTGTAAGTGAATTTGTTTTTTTTTTGTTATAGATAATATACATTTTTAACTGTTGCTCAAGTAACTATGAAAAATATAGAGGTAACGATATTTAAAAAATGCTAATTAAAATGAAAAATGATGCAAAGTAGTACTTTGCGTGATTGCTTCCTCATTGAATCCCACGTTTCATGAAGCTTCTATGAGGGAATCAAAATTAATAAATAAACTTGCTCATAGAGGTGGCTTTGTGAAAAATGAGATTCAATGAGGAAACAACGTGCAAAGTTCTCCTTTGCATCATTTTTTTAGGTTTCTTTAGTGAATTTTTTAAATTGGTTTTTCACAAATTTGTTAACCACCGTAATGGGACACGCATATAAAAGGTTTTCGTGGCGCTCAGTGTAAATGTCGTTTATCGTCATCATTTCCTCGAGTACCCTTACAGTTTTTATGGGACAAGTTAAGAGAAAAAAGGGGCGGGTGTCACGATGCTTATGGGGCACGTGGTCTACCTGTGAACCAGCAGCAGGATATGATTGAACCTCTTGAGGGTCGAGCCAATGGAGAGTCTCCAAATCGATGCAAACAGCTGCCGCCTCGGGGTCTAACAATGAAAAGGCACAGTGATTGGCCCGTTAAGAGTGGAAACTTTTTGGAATTTATTTGCAATTTAAAAAATTAGGACATGTACTTGTATATTACACACCATTAGGTACTGGTCTCGAATTATAGAACCTTTCACAATACATAAACCAAAAAACAAGCCTGAAAGACCTGTTATTTAAAAATACCAAAATGGAACTTGACTTTATACTAAAGAAAGCCTGAGCTGAAAGATTCCATACTTTAGAAGAGTCACATTATTACTTTTTTTTTTACAATAAATTTTTAGTAAAAAATACAACTCCATTTTTACAAAATTGTTTTTTACCGCATACTTACACACTACTGATTTAAGTATTTATTTTTAAATAGTAGCAATAAGTTAACAGAGACCTAACATTTTTTTTCTTTTAACAAAAAGTTCTTCTCCACAAACGTATAGAACAAAACGTATGACTTTTATTCTACAAAATGTTTTTGGTCATTAATAATAAATGTTTCTCGTTTTTTTTAGCACTTATCATAAGAAATATTGTAGGGTTACCAAATTTACACATTTTTAAAATCGTCTTTGTAATTTTACAACATGTTGGTAAAAGACAAACGATTTTTTCTTAAAATAACAAACGAATTTTTTACTCATTGAACAACATCATTTTCAATGAAAACAAGTGCTCCGATATTACAAAATAATTTTTTATACGGTATAGGTGAAAAGCAGGTGCCGTGATTCACGTAGAAATTTTAAAACCTAAAGAACAGCAGAAGCCAAAGAATTAGGTCCCTTGAAAAAGAAAAGAAAAAAAAAATTACGTTGAAAGATGAAGGTTGGGATCCAAATAGCGAGAACTGATCTTTATCGTAGTTGCTGCACGAAAATCACAGCTGTTTCCTGTGGCTCCTATTAGAACAAGACAACATCGTAGACGAACGTCCGTTTCTGATTCCTTTGTTCTGTGTGCATCGATGCATTCTCTACCTTCTGCAGCTCCGGTCGACTGTCTAATTATGCGAAAATCTTTTACCCACAGCAGCAGTTGCAACTTAAACAAGTGATTCCATCAAGATACATTTATTATTAGGAATTAAGTGGATTTAAAAGTGTACTATTATTCTGCCCGTAGACTATCGAGATTTCTCGAGAGACAGGATTTCACGAGGTAAGGTGCGAGAGTCAGGTGTTCGGTTCGTTGTCTTTTTTTGTTTGTTTCCTTTTCTTGTGTTCGAATTAATTTTTTTAAGTGACGGTCGGGGACTCTTTTATCACTCATGATTCACAGTCAACTGAAACATCTCACATGAGGTTTACTATCTTCTTGGTCATCTCACAATTTTTCTGTACAAATTCTCATCAAGATTTACTACAGTAAAATGTTTCTAAAGTCAGTGTCGAGTGTTTTGCTCAAATCAATATTTCTCTCGGATCCTTTCTTTTTATTATTTAAAGAATATGAAATTAACTTAAGAAAAAACTTTTTTCTGCATACCTGAATATCTTAAATAATGTATAAAATACTTAAAAATATGCAGCGATTTTTAGATCGCAACACGAGACTTTCTCATCACGACTGTTACTGTCGTCGCGTTACTGTTGTGAGGTTACTTGATGTTAATAAATGAGTGATGCAGAGTTGAAATAAAGAATTTTTGAGTTGTATCAATTCATATTTTATTGAATTATTCTGTTTGAATAATTAAAAAATTTTTTTTGTTCATTGCAAAATGTCAAGTCAGGATTAACAACTAGAAGTGAACATAACCTCAGCCATGTGTTTATAACATCAACATTAAACCCCAGCCGGGAGTTTGTGTTTATAATCATTTCGAGTTTAAGTGTAAATAATTATCAGTCCAGTTCTAATCGATAATCGCTTAAAACCATTCATGTTGTTTTAATAATTGGTTTTCTAAGGTTGCAATAACATACATATTTTGCTTGATGCATATTTTTTACAAGCAAAGCTGTTTTTACTTTTTTCATCCCATTTGAGTGACTACTAAGGTAAAACAAGGCAAAAAATTAAAATGAGTTAGTGTTTTGTTTTGAGTTTCTGTATCTAATAAGAATATCTAATGAAATGTTGTTTTTCTCTAATAGAAAGACAACATTTCATTTTTAGAAGATACGCAAATAAGTTTCTCTGTGATTGATGCTCTTCTTCAGAAGTTTTCGTTTATTCAGACACCCCTCTTTTGCATAGTTTATATGTGCTGAAAAAGTAATAACTTTTCATAGAGACTATGAACCGGATCAACATTTTTTCCGTATCTTTGATGAATAAAATATAGTTTTGGTAATAAAGTTTAAAAGAAAACACCAATGCCTTTTGGTACTTTACCTGGAAATGTCAAAATCAGTGTGTTTTTTTTTGTTCTATTTTTCATGTTTCAAGCAAAGTGTCAGAAGGAGATTTTTGATTGGGTTTCAATACCAAAACTACATTTTATACATAGAAGACGCACATAAAATTTTACTGCGCTCCACAAGTTTTTACAAAAGTTATTGTGTTTTCGAACGGCACAGACAGCCAGCAATGAGTTAATGTCTTTTTTGTAATGTAGGACACTCGAAGATGTATTTCCACTAAAATCTGGAAGTCGATTTTTTTTTATTGCAATACTCTCTCTTTTACATAATCCATATGATGTGATTAGAAAGTAAAGATATGCAATTTTGCTGAAAAATCTTTGACGAGATAGGTTAGCTTAAAAGTTTCGATAATAATGCTCTCCCTCAAATTTTCATCATTAAGCTAGGTAGTTATTTTTTCACTGACTAAAATGAATATAATACATGAACATGGCTAAACAATAAAACCAAATTAATTAACAATCACACCATGAGAAAATCAAAATTTTTATTTTGGATTTAAGATTGCAGATTTCTGATTATTTATCTAAATCTCATTATTCTGTAAAATCGGAGTGACATTTTTCGTAAAAATTATTTTGTTAAATAGGTTACACATCCATAATGTTGCTTTAACAAACAAATAAATTATATTTCACAATTGTTTGGTTAAGTAAACAATGAAGTGTGCATTTGTAAAATTCCCATGTTTTTTCGAATTACAATAAATATTTTTATTCCGTTGCATAAAAATAACAACAACAAAAATGATGAACTTTCGATGACAAATACCCGAAAACTAGAGGAAAATCCTGAATTCCGATTATTACAGTTAAAGATTTATTAACAATAACAATTTTTGCACTGACAAAAATAAATTTCATAGGAAAAGGGTTAAATAGTACGAGCAAATTTACCGACAAACACAGCACGATCATAAACCAATTTAAAAAATTTGTTTTTCCATTTAGAATTGCATTTTGTTGTTGTTGTTATTTACAATTTACATGGCCTTTTTATGCTCGAGATTCTGACATATACGTCGACGGTAAGAGAAAATTGTAAATAAACAAGAAAAATTGGGAAATTTGATCGCGTGTAAATTAAGGACCGTGTGTGGCTCGAGCTCGCGTGGAACAACTTTGTAGACAATGATTTACTATGAAAATTTCTTCATAACGTCGTGAAAGACTTGAAAGTTTATTTAAAGAAATGAAATTGGAACTAACACGAAAGGGCACGAGCGGATTAGTCTCGTGTACCAAGAAAACGTTTGCGTGCATTAAACAAGTCGCAATCTTCGGGTTCCCTTGAGAAATGTTTCGCCTTGTGTACATATATACACGATCTTACAAGGGCGGACCGACTGGTTGGACTCTCTCGCATTGGTGAACCACAGCAGCAGCAGCAGCAGCAGCAGCAGCAGCAACAGCACCAGCGGCATCAGCATCCCGCGAGCTCGCGCGAAAACGAGGATTCATTCAAGGTCATCCTGTTCTTCTACATCGGGGCGAAGCACGCGTCTTGAGCGGTGCACTGGCTCCAGACTTCTTCAGCACAAGTCTTTCGCCAAGAGTATTATTACCGTGGTGCTCACACTATATAGAATCGTATAATATTTCTCAACTTGGTCGCGTCCTTGACGAATCCTTGATAATAAAAAATGTGTGGCAATCATTCTCACAACACATGCATAGAAAGAGAAAAAAAAATTATATTTTCTAAAATCTGAGTGTTACTCTTTGTAAAAAAACGTATTTTCTTCGCTAACTTACAAATTCATTCGTTTGTTTAACCAAAAATATACTTTTTTTTACCATTTCTTGCATTCTCATAGAGAAAGCTTTGTTTTTGTGACATTTTTTTTTCCCCGACTTTCATGTTAACATATTCGAAATTATGTGAAACGTCGCGAAATTAGTGAACTAGAAAGAAAAATTTTCGGTGTTTGTATATGAAATTTGGCACTCCAAAGGAGACCCTTCCGCCGCTGAAAATTTCATTGGAATTAATTATCTCGTTAAAATTTTATTTCAACGATTCAATTACTACAGTTTGATTTTTCTTTTTCATGCAAAAGGACGTAAAGACGCTAACTTGAGTAAATTTCAAGCTACCGCGCTGAAATTTCGATAGAAAGACAAACAAAATAATGACAAACAAAAATGTGCATTTCTTTAGGTTTTTAAACTTGAGAACGGCTCTATGTGTTAAGCTGAATCTTAAGATACAAGTGGAACACTCACAGCCCAATTGTCATGTCCAAGTTCATTAAAATCTATATCATTATAATAATTTTATTAAGATTTTTTCTATTTATGAAAAGCTCATTTTGATCAAAAAAGATTATAATGTTTTAAACTTGTATTTTAAAAATTCATAATACACGAAGTTAACTAATAACAGTTTTTTTTTTTTTTTTTATTGAATACCTATATTTTTTGAACCTTGCACAAATACAAAATTTATCCACGTACTACACTGGATTTGTGCAGATTTGCGGAAACAATTCAGACAGATTCGTCTAAAACAATTAATCTCGTAATAATTAGATATCCGGACGAATAATCGTATGTTGCTCATCCGGGTGATCCTGAAAATCGTTAAAAAAAAAAAAACATATCCGAATGAATAAGATACGATCAATCGTCCGGGATAAAGTGAATATCGTAAAAAGCAAACAAAATATTAGTAACATAATATGCATTGGTAAGATTTTTGAGATCTATTCCAAGAAATAATCGTATGTTACTCGTCGTGTGGATACGTTTAATCGAGAAATAGGGTCGCGGTTTTTATGAGACTTTGAATTTTTCGAAAAAATTTCATTTTCCGCTAACCGTTACGTCAAATCTCACCAAATGAACTGAAATTTTCTACAGATGAAAAGCTAAGATGAATACTAAGCACTGCTACGTGCGAAATTTTGTGATGATCGGAAGAGCAGTTCGTATTTTACGTGAGTTTGAATTTTTCAAAAAAGTAACGTTTTGTTATATCTCACAAATTTTACGCAAAGCTTCCTCTATGAAGAAGCCAAAATTGATAAAGGTGGCTTTGTGAAAAATCGAAATTAACGAGGAAGCAATGTGCAAAATTCTACTTTGCAGCCTTTTGTTGTTGTTGTTGTTGTTGTTGCTGTGAATATTGAAATTATTTCTTAAAATAAAAATTCCCTATTTTTCAAATGTTTGTATAACTCGAAATTTCTTAAATTAATTACAACAATGTGTATAAAAAATTGTATAGAAATAAATAGAAATGCAAGGTACAGTTATTCGGTGCAGTTGAATTTTGTTGTGTATCTATATTAAAGCCATATTGGCATTTTGATTGGTTTTATAATATATTCACACGATGTTTGCACGCACTATAGTAAAAGTTTCACTACATCGTAGTAACAAAAATACCAATACTTTCTATCCACGTGTGTTATCCCCCCATCCTATAACGAAGTTATACGTGGTACAACGCTGTTGGGATATTTCTGTCGACGAGTTGAGAAATAGGTCGAGTGGGACGAGATATTATTAAATATAGCTCAAAGCGTCGAAGCGTATCGGCTAGAGTGAACGTTATATCCTTCTGATAGCCAGCGCGACAGCAGGCAAAAATAAATTAATTACATTTCTTAACACCGATTGAAACAAAAAAATGCACAGTTTTCACGATGCAATAATACACGCTATAATAAATATCAATTATTGTACTGATCTTATATACTGTAATACGAATAATGTAATTTCGTATTTTAATGAAATTTTAATTTGATAAAAACACCGAAATAAATTTTTTTTTTAATTCACCAGCAACTCTTTTTATGGAGGCACATTTCTAATCTTATCATCAAGGGACCTCGGTATATGAGAGAAAAAAAAATCGTATTTCTTTATGATTTTTTTCCAAGTAAGCGACAAAATGGAAGTGATCCGGTATTTTTTTTCGAGTTTTCTCATTAAAATATTGATAATTCTTTTTTGTTTGTTTATAGCATTACAAGAAACAAAAAAAAGGACAAAAATGTTGCTTATTAAAAATGTTGTATTCTTATTTCATGTTTTTAATCTCTTAACAAACAAAAAAGAATATTTTAGTTTGACAATGTATATGATTGTCGTTCAAAAAAAAATTGTACATTCTCCTGTAATTTCAACAGTTTTGTTCTAATTTTACAACAAAAATTTGTATAAACTCGCCAAATTTCCAGAATCTTTGTATTACTCCTAAAACTGAACAAAGAAAAATCCGTAGAATAGAAAAAAAATGGCGGTCAAATTACCACACCAGGATTTGACGGACAACAAAGCCTCTTGAAAGATAATAATTTTTTTTTTTTCTAACGATAAAATCATTCAGGCCTTCAAAAAAAGAGCGGTCATCTCTATCAGAGTTGCAATATTTAATCTCGCGTCGTAATCTCGGTAGTTTTATCGATCGCCAGTGACAGGAAAAAAAAAGGAATTAAAAGCAATCTAGAGAAGCTTTGTGAAAAAAAGTCACGTTGGGCTCGCGTGTCGATACTGATAATTCCTTCAATGATATGCGGCCAGGGGGACAACAGCTCGGCTGCGAGGGAGTCTGCGGGCTTGATTACGTTATCGCCCTCGTCGTCGTCGACGACGACGACGACGACGACGACGACGACGACGTCGAGTCACCGGGCGATAAGACATTGCCCAGCAATGAATACTGCGTTATCGGGCGCACCGAGAGACCGTAGTGCCATAATTCGTGAAACGCAACCAACAGCAGCTAGCATCGCGCAACAGCCCAGCGGAACGAGTGATTGCAATACTATACGGCTATTATATACACACGATAGGATTGGATAGTACCACAGTAGTATTCATAATATAACGATAGAGGGAGATAGTGAGCTTTATCGAGAATAAACCGATGACGTTATTCACAAAGATTCCTTGTGTCTAAAGAAGAACTGTGCGATAACGAAGCTCTATCTATTTCTCTCTGACTATATATAGATACAATATCTTTCGCTCCGTGGTGAAAAATATAATGAAAAATTATCAACGCTTCATTGTCCATGAAAGAGACTGGATCGGGTTAAAATCAACGCAATTTTTTGTATAATTCCATCCGGTATTTCGACCGAAATGTTATTTCACGGTTTTTTCTGTTCAATTTGAAAAGTAACACAAAAATTGTGTCAATTTCTTGAATTTACAAAAGAAACCAACAACAACAAAAAAGAAATTTCAAGTTACCAGAAATAATTTCGCTGAAGCGGAGTTGAAACAATTATTTCTTAAAACAAAATTTGTATACAATCAAAGCAGACCTGGGCAAAGTACTCCAAGTGCAAATACTGGAAGTACCTGGTACTTGGAGTATTTAAAGTACTTGAAGTACTAAATAATGAAATCATTTAAAATCTTTGTTCAACTCCAAAGGAAAATTCAATATTAATGAAACTTTATGTATCTTGATTTTTTATTTATTCCTATACATATGTAACAAATTGTAGAGCAAGACTAACATTGATCTTTTTATTGATTAATCCATTTTATGGTTGCTTTTGAAAAAAAAAAAACCTTTCAGGAGGACAATTCTTTCAAAATGTTTATCTGATAATGCATAGCGTTTTGGGATGTCAGCGATGCTTCTCTGGTTAAAATGTTTCTCTGGCGATTTCTCTGAAAAACTCTAACCAGACCGTTTCAGTGATTTTCAGAGATTTTCACACAATTTTCTCCGATATTTGCTGAAAAACTCTACATTTTTCTCTGCAAATCTCCAGCAGTTATAATTTATCAGCAAAATTCAGAGAGTTTTCTGATTTTTTTCAAATAAAGCATGTTCAGTATGAAAATCCGAGTTGACTTTCTCAGAGAAAGTATGAGTTATTTTCTGGAAAACTGTGCTTCTCTCGGATAACGTGAGGTTAGAGAATTTCAGAAAACTGACGAGTTTTCTCTAACATCGGCTCCTTTTGTTACTCGTACGAAAAGTAGACTTTATCAGAGTAAGTACGATTTCTTTTCTGAAAAACTCTGTTTTTCTCGGATAACTTGAGTTCAGTGAATTTCAGAAAACTTACGCGGTTTCTCTGACATCTGCTCCATCTCTTAATCGTACGAAGAGTAGACTTTATCAGAGTAAATACGATTTCTTTTCTGGAAAATCTCTGCTTCTCTCGGATAACGTGAGTTCAGAGAATTTTCGAAAACTTACGATTTTTCTGAGGGTAGAGAAGAGAGAAGTTGACAATTGAATGTGAAAGGATTTTCAAAGGGATTTTTAAATTGAATAAAAATCAGGGTTTTTCATAGCAAGGTTCCTCTGAATTCAGAAAATAAGTACTAGAGAAAATCAACAAATTATACAGATTTTAAGAAAAGTCGATTAAAAAAAAAACACAGAGTTTTAGAGTAATTCTGAAACTCTTTAACGAAGCATGCAAAGAATTTCAGGGAAAACACGGACTTTCTCAGAAATTCTGTAGGATTTATATGAGAAAATCAGCGCAAATTGGAGTTTTTAGGTAAATGTTGGTGAATATAGAGATTAATAGTCAGAGAAAAACAGCATAGTTCATAGTTATTAGAACAGTGTAGAAAGAATCATAAAGTATCAGACTATTCTGAAACATGTTTGTCGGCCAACCACGGGGAGAAATTCATGGAAAACTCGGACTCTCCCTGAATCTTTCTAAAAGAAATCGATTTTTAAATTATTTCACTGAAAATATCAGAAAAATTCTCTGAGAATCTCTGAAAATTGCTCTGATAATATCTGAAAGTACCTCTGATTTTCTCTGACTTTTCGTACTTTTCAGAGAGAGTCAGAGTTTTCTCTGAAACTAAATATACCTGATTGTTCTGAAAATCTCTGATTTCCGTGCCAAATTCTCTGAGAAACTAATAACTTGATTGATATTTTATGCCGGTTTATATTTTTATATTAATATAAAAGAGAAAATGTGTCGTTTCTCTTCTTTTTTTGGCGTTGAAAGAAACTTGGTGAAAATATATGTAGAAACTTTTGCCTTAAAGCTAAATATTTTCTGATATTGACATAGCTGTGTCGGTATAGAACTTTCACGAAAATTACTCTGTACTTGACTCTACTAAAAGTACTGGAAGTAAAAATTTCAAAAAGTACTTCAAGTACCGTACTTGAAGTCCGAAATAACTACCACGTACTTGCAGTACTGCCCAGCTCTGAATCAAAGTATACTATTTTTAACAAATAAATCATATTTTTCGGAAAATCTAGATACTGTACAGAACATTTTTTGTCTTACTTGGCACAGAGTTTCTGTGAACGTCTGGGAAAATGATCTTTCTGTTCTAGCTACACAATTTTTAATTTAGTTTTTAAAAAAATGACGGTGTAACTTGACCGAGTATTAAAAGAAAAAACGAAAAGTCACCCAACTAGCCCCGCTATTGTTGACTATACAGCAACGGAAATGAGCCCCCGTGTAATTTTTCTTTCATTGCTGGCAAAAAAATTATATATTTTTTTTTCTATCAATCTAATTTGCAAGAGTGAACGACGAACGGTCGGTGTCGTCTTTTACGCCAAGATTCTATTAAGAGAACAATGAAATGTCACAACTGCATACATACATCAGACTAAAGGGAAAAACCCGATATTAATTCGTCACTGTGAACGAGCAATTATAATCAGCATTTCCGAGAAATACTCGTGACTTTTTTCGATTTGCATACACTCTGCACATCTCTGTTAACCTCTTATTTTTTTTGCCTTTCATCTTTGTTTTTTCTTCTTTGCTGACCATTGGACGACGAGCAACCGCTAAGGTACGTTGTACTACTGTTCTATTGTACATTCACGGGATGTTACATACTGCACTTGGACTTGGCATCGCATATTGTTAACGAAGATAAGGAAAAAAAAATGTGGATTTCCCGTATGCTGATGGGCGGCCGCTGGTCGTAACTTTTTTTTGTTATGAATGCACGGTTATATATCAAATGAATATGCCTTCATGACCTCTGTTTCTTTTTTACTACACATTATTTTTTTCTCAAGTTGAAAATTCTTGAGGCATTGAAAATTCATCCACGCATGTACGTAGAGACACATTTTTTTCCGTAAAACGATACATTTCGTAAAAAATAATTTTGTTAAATAATCAACAAGGCCGTTTTGCCTTTAACGGTGGCAAGACGGCCGCCATTAATGGCATTAATGGATTCTTTTGTTCACTAATAAAATGACAGAAAAATTGGTGAAATCTTCAAATTTCCACGTATTTTGAATATTAGAATATTTTTCATTTTAAGAACCTACGATTGTCATTGTAATAAGAGCGAAATTGTAACATTTGTCAACAAGCGTCAAGGCTAATTCAAATATAAACATTGCTCTTGTTGAAAATATATTGTACCTTGAAAGAACTATTTTTTCTTTTCTTTGTAAAACCAATATTTACAAACTACTATTATTAACAATAAAAATAATTTATGAAATGTATTTAAAAAAATTGTCTTAGTAGAAAGATAGTTTTTGTTAGTTGTAGAAAAATGTTACTTTATTCTCCTGTGCGCTTTCTCATGTAGAGGTGATTTTGTGAATAATAAACATATATCTTTGCATATCTCTTTTTTGTTTTTATAAATCAAATATCAGTGCAAATATTGTAAAAGTTTGTCAATGTTGTTACAGAATTGCCGGCGCTTTCTCGTGGAAGTTTGGAGTGTGATGAGGTGAAGTGTAAAGGGGGTAGAAGAAGGTACGATGCACGTCACGTATCCCAGTAGTTCCGAGGGGGTGCTGGGGAGTGCTACTACGCGCACCCCCCCAACGCCAGAGCCGACGCGAATGCCCGTGCCTTGCACGGAATACCAGAGAGTCTCGCGCGCTGGCTCGCCGTCCGGAGACGTCGAGAATGTGCGACGAATACGGTAAACTATAGAGCGGACCACCGTACCTACAGCGCGCACGGTCCAACCTCGTGGAGAAGAGCGCCTACCCATCTCTACCGTCGACGCTACAACTCCCCTACCCCGCCGCCGCCACTCGACAGAGAGCGTCGTTTCACAACGCGAATGTATGCCCGTCACGTGACCGAACGCCACTGTACCTCGTTACTTGCGGTCTCTCTACGACCTACCATCCCTATCCAGCGAGACTCTGCCCTCGCTATTCCAAAAAAGATAAATCACCTTTTCTCCGCAACTTTTTTCAATTTCTCTGTCTCTTTCTTATGCATCGTTTGAAAAGTTTCGAATTTTTTTCCAAATTTTTAAGTTCGGTCTTTAGGGTTAATTATTTTTAATCTATAAGGGCTTGATGGTATGGCTTGAGCGCTACAAACTCTCGTGCCGAGCCAACTTGACGTCGTTCGCCCCAAAATTCCATGGCTATAGTTTGAGATATCTAGTCCTAAAATTTCATGGCCAACTTGACACCGCTCATCTCCATGAAGTTTGCCGACCAACTTTGACTTTTTAATTTTTTCTTATATCGCTTGATAATAAAATCAATCATTGATAGTCAATAGTGTTTTTCTTAATTCAAATAAAAATATACCCTGAAGCTGTCCGGCATTTCTTTTTTTCTCCCGAATCAACGTTTTTAACGCTCAATCGATGCGGGACCGTTTAACAGTTACGAATTCATTTATAAAAACGTTTGATAGTCCACGGTTTGACAGAAGAGTTAAAAAATCGTAACTCGTCATCACCTGGTTACATTAGCAGGCCAGCGGGTCTTATTACCAGCTTCACCTGGTAATATGACGTACTAAAAAAAAATTCCGGCCAACTGCAGGGTAAATTTTCATTTCGATTTAAAAAATACTGTTGTCTATCGATCATTGATATTAGGCTATCAAAATACCATCGCCAATTTGACACCGCTCATCTCAAATTTCCATGGCCAACTGAACAATGTTTGCCTGCCTTCTAGACACGGCGTGGTTTTTTTTTTTGTGATATAGAGAGAGATATGTTAATTCAAGTTTTCAAATTAATGTATTTCACCTAAGACATAAGTTTATTTTTTGATTATACTAGAAAAAGGGAAAAAAGATAAATCAAATATTTGACGTTTGATCCTCCGTATTAATTCGTTTTTATCAATTCAAGCTATCTAATCCATGTTTCTCTTGCGATAAAGCTTTATTTTTGGACTATTCCAAACAACAACAAGTTTTTTCATTTTTAATTTCCCTTTTAGTTTCTTAATCATAGCTTGAAAATTCCTTAATTTTGTCCATTTGATTCTGAGTCATTGACTGTTTGAGATGCATGTGTAAAAAAAAATGATTAATGATTTTACTTAGTCTCGTATTAACGTCATTAGGGATTATACGGTATATCGTCTGTTACTGGAGCTTAGCGAGGAACTGATGTGCACGTTTTCTTCAAGTCCGCGAATATTTTCGTCGCGTTCGTCTCAACCATTACCTCGGCTACGTGCCGGGGCCCCGCGGCCCTGTACGTGCTACGTGATCGTCGTGGCGACAGCAGTAGCGGTGGACGAGGTTTCTATACTCTTTGTACTCGAGGTGTACAGTAACGTCAACGTTCGAAGGAGTGAGACCTGCCATCGTAAACTCCCACTGGCTATCGTGCATCGTGCTAGCCTTAGGACTGACAGACCGACGTCGTGGATTCGATTCCCCACTTAAGTGCCTCTCACTGTCTCGTACAGGTTCCTGTCCTTATAGACGTTCCGCGAGTGCTTGCCACTCAACCACTAGAGTTCGGGGTGCCAGATATTCGTAATGCATATGCGAAAACTTGACATTTTCTACACGAAAATACAAGCAATTAACAACTCTTATTTATTTTGTACAAACAATTCTTTGTCAACATAAATAGACTATTGTTGTTTGTGCAGAAGTTTAAAATCTGTCGAAAACACGTTTCGTCGGTTGAATTACTTAATCAATAATACAGCACCTTATTAGCTACTACATTTTAATTATCGTGACTTTATATGCCAGCGTGTATGGAAGAAAATTTGGAACTTTTAATAAATCCACACGTTCTCGCAGCAAAAAAAAATCAGTTGACCCGAGACTCTCGATAGCTCCTTGATATTTATTGTCTTCTCTCATTAGTCTTATTTCTCACGTTTATTCAACTTGCTCTTTTTTTCGAACTAGACCGGTAGGAAGTCGAAATCTGTAACCCTCGCAGCTTTTCCGAATATATACATGCTAGACAGTATTATATTTTACGGACACTGTGCGAGCTCGCTGGAAGGAGAACTCACGCGGTTACTCCTGAATACCGACGAGAAGTTGAAAAAGAAGTAGGAGAGGGTGGGAGGGGAGGGTTAGGTCGTCGGGATGCCGAGGACTCTCTTCTACTATATGCCCTCTTACGCTACGTGGCGGGCATTCGCGGATCGCGTATACGCTGTCTGAATCCCAAATCACGATACCGGGTATGGCAAAGAACGTCCAATATATATAGTACATAAATAGCTATATGTGTACTAAGTATGTGCAACGTATAAGTTTTCTCCTTAATTGGAGTTTTCTTCATGTCCATCGACGCTTCTGCCTTATTTAATTACCGGCGAAAAAATTGTACATTTTCTCTCAATACTACTTTATGTGTTAATATATTTTTTTTTTAATATTCAAAGGGTTCAATTTGCTCAAATTTCCCAAACATGAAATCTCGAAAATACAACAAAACTAAATGTTCTGACTGCCCACCGATTTTCAACCAGAAATATTAAAAACTTTGGAACGTATTCCACTTGGAAAGAAAAAAAAAAGAAAAAAAGAATTCATCAGTTTCCGCCAAGAGTTCATGAGACTTAAAAGCTAAATTTATAATATTACATCTTAAAGACTTTTTTCAATTCGAATTTTAGAAATAAAATTTTGTAAATTCCATCATTTTTTTCTGTTTCTTCCAATTTTACAAATGAATATCGGGGAATTCCAAAAATGTACAAAATCTTTCTAACGATCTTCAAATTAAATAAAAAAAGGCTGCAAAGTAAAATCTTACACATAACATTCTCATTATTTCCCACCTTACACAAAGTCCCCTCTATAAGGAAGTACGCTTTTCGAACTGCACATTCTGTGTTGTTAGGAGCAACAAAATTTTAACGAGTAATTTTAACCAATTAAATTTTCCGCGATGGAAGGGTAGCAAAGGCAAATGGAAACGTACCAAATTTCAGCCAGATTGTTCACTCCGTTTTCAACTTATAGGAGGTTCCATTTTTTCTAACCCTTGACTAACACCGAACATTTTTATCACACAATTTCAAGTATATCGACATGAAAATCCCGAGAAAAAGAAATCACGATAAGAAAGCTTCTTCTATGAGAAAGCCAAAATTCATGGAATATCAAAAAAATTAATTTAAATTAACAAAATGTTGATCACTTGAAACACAGGCATTCCAATTTTATACAAGAAATTGTTACGGTGCAGAATGACTATATCGCAAACTAGAAGAATCTCTGTCCTCTCTCACTCTTTCGTTTGCTCTTCTGTGTGAGGCTTGTTACGCTTCGCGCGAGACAGAGTTGCCTTCAGGGTAACTCTGTGGTAGCGACAGGTTTATCCGAATATGGTCATGATCCGTGTGTGGCCTGAATCGATGGAAAAATGCAGTAATTTTTTTTCTTCCTCTCCATCGATCGAACCAGTTATTCTCGTATAGTGTACCAGTAGGGTATATAGTGTGTGTGGAGAATTCAGTGGCGCGCAACGCTGGCGAGTAAAATAAACAAAAACAGAAAAAAAAACGTAACAATACGAAACAACGGATTCGCGTTGTCGAGAGTGCTGAGTTTTACGTGGGAACGCGATCAACCGCGAGGTAGTCCCTATTTTTCAAATATATTTTCATTCTCTTTCTCGCATTATATATACTACGAGATCGGTACAGAGCGATAACAACTTTACGTGAATATAAACCTCTCGTCTCAAGCTGGTAATCCACTATATTTATCTCTCCTTCGTTGTAAAACACTGAATTTATGTCACGACTACTGGTCAATTAAATCCGATCCATGCATTTTATGTGTTCGTATATTCATCGCGAATCTTATTTTATATATATTCGACAATAAAAGTCACCTTAAATTGTTGACTCCATTAGATTATGATTAATCGAGTCGCCTGTAACATTTAGGATAATTCGACAATCGTGAATTAATGTCATTGTTGTAAAAAAAAAAAAAAAAAAAACCTGCCTCCTGTGAGGTTTGAACTCACGACCCCTGGTTTACGAGACCAGTGCTCTACCACTGAGCTAAAGAGGCCCATGTGTCTTCTCTACCTACTGCGCCATCTTCAGCGAGACGCCATTTTCACACTGGCGAATCTATTTTGAATGCTGAATTTATTCACAATTTTGCTTGCTGAAGAATTTTTGTTTTCGTGAAAAAAAAATTTTTTCGAGATTTTCATGTAAATGTGTTCAGAATGCTTGAAAACGTCAAAAAATCACATTTACAAAAAATGTGCGGGTGTGTGTGGTGTGTGTACAAGCCATATCTTGAGAACGGCTTGAGCGATCAAACTGAAAGTTGGCACACATGTTGAGGTGTCGATGTTCCAGGGCAAGTGCAATTTTTAATGAGATCTACGCAGTGCTTTCGTTTTTACACGATTTTTCATTTTTTTTTTTTAAATGTCTGTACGGGCTTCCATAATTTTTGAGATATCGGTCTAAAATTTACTACAAAGTTGGAATATTATAGAACAAAGACCTGTAGTGAATTTGGGCCAAATCCATGCAGTTCTTTTGTTTTTACACAGGTTTTGACATTTTTCAAAAATGTTTGTGAGCGCTCTTGCTTCTACAATTTTTTAGATATCGGGTTAAAATTTGGTAGAAAATTGAAATATCATAGACCGATGATCGGTATTGAATTTGGGTAAGATTAGTTCAGTCGTTGAGGTTTTATGCGATTTTCAATTTATTAAAAAATGTCTGTATACGCTCTAGCTCTCACAAATGTTCAGATATCGGATTGACAATTGGTACACGAATGAACTATTATAGACCGATTATCGGTATTGAATTTGGGCAGAATTGGTTAAGTCGTTCAGATTTCATGCGACTTCCAATTTAAAAAAAATGTCTGATGACATGTTTACGCGAAAACTAACTAATTTAAAAAGTAACAAATGACGGAACAAAGCTTCTTGAAGGTAGCCAAATGTGATAAACGTACTTCCACCTATAAACTAAACTGATAGAGGAAGCACGATGACAATACAATTTTCAGCTTCTTATTCATTAATCTCAATTCAATGTACTCAATTAATTTATTTAGTATTTTTAGCGTTCTAGTTATAATAAATATCAAGTGTATAATGTTAACTTGGAGCAGCAAATAGATAAATCGTCTGTCGTAATTACACAACATTTGTAATATTTTATATTTTCAATAATTATTATTGATTTTGATTGGTATTTAAAATAATAAATAAAAATAACTGTCTATTGATCTTCTATAATACATGTGATTGTTATAGCAAGGGGAGTGGGCATAGTATTTAAATCTTATAAAATGAACCAATCTAAAAGCGCTATCAGCGAAATTCGGCAGGCGCATACTGAAGTTATTGGGTGTTATTCTATGTCGTCGTTATTGGTTTAGAGCAAATGCACGCAGCATTAGAGTCCTCGTTATAAAGTAGAAGATTTTCTTTATATCCTCGTGAGTTTCCACTCGCAGGAGTACCGCGACATTTTGCAGAGCGACGGGCTGACCTAGGTAAAAACGCCTGTGCGCTTCGTAAATTAGACAATCTAAAAATATGTGTTCTAGTGTTTCCAGTTCGTTTCTGTTGCAAACTATATAAGTCTGTTTGGGATCTGACTTATAGAAAATCTTGTTGAAAACGAGAGAGGTATTGTAAAAGTTTGCAAGCCGCACTTGCGTAATTGCCCGTTTCATAGCCAGAGGCCAGCTTGTTTTCAGGTAGGAAGCAGCATCCTCATGAAAAACTTTAAGAATCCAGATTTGAAGCGAAGTAGACCTCAAATAGTCTTGGAAACCTTTGGATCTCAGGTAGTGTTTCTAAACAGAGAAACATTGCGGAGTTAGGTTTAGTTATCAGTTCACTGAAACCAAATTCCGAAATAATATTTCGTAGCTGTCACGCCCAATTGTACTTTTCATCACCGGAATTATTGTTGATCAAGTCGACTAGTCTACAGAAGATTTTCTTGGGCAGTCTATCGTTGTTTATCGACAGGACTCTTTCGACCCATGAAAATAGATTTTTATCGAGTTACTTTTTTCCCTTTAACTACAAATTTGGAATAACAAAAATGGTGTTAAATTATTTAATTACATCTGTACAAAGTAAGAAAAAAGTTCCTAGCGAAATTCTGATGGTATAAAAATAAATGTATTCTTCATTCCCCTCAGTCTATCTCTTTATTTACATCACAAAGATATGCAAAATTTCTTATGGATATCGCGAATATTATTGTAAAAAACCCCCGCAAATAACGAGAGTTGCTTTGTGCTTTGTTAGCAAAGCGTCGAGTAGCGCGCGCTTATTCTATTACTTACGCATTCACCGTGCCGGGTGTAACATCTGCTTAAAATCTTTACAATGGTTTTTCTGCCACGGTGACGTGTGTATACGCGTTGCGTTGCCAGTGGGTTTCCTTTATTATTACGTCCGATGAAAGGAGAAGGGAGGAGAGGCTTACCGCCGAAATCTTCAAGACGATTCTCTCGTGAGTAACATCTGTCCCTTTTTAAAACGGGAGCACACGGCCAACAAGAATGAGGACGGTGAAAGAAGAGACCTAAGCGCGCGCGTCATCGAGTCCTTTGACCGCGTGCCAGGCGCATCCGGAAGAGAAGAGCAAGGCACGCACACAGCATCACTGTGTGCGTTCAACGCCTTTGGGTCTCTACAACGAAATGGGAAGTGACAACTGACATCTGCCTTACGTCACGACGGGATTTATGGCAGGAATGAACTATTTTTGGAGAGCACGTCTTACGGGACTTGGTTGTAAGAAAGAAAGAAAAAAAAAAAAGGAAGAGGGATGGAAAGAAACGACAGTAACTGTATTATAGTCTCGTGTAGACACGCGCCATAATAACAACTTGTTACCACTCCGTTACATATTTCTAAGCTTTTCTAGGTTTTTTAATGACGATTCAAGAATTCGTTCAATGTCAAATGAAAGTTTATTGCGAAAGAGTTGGGTTGCCGTTTTCAAGTAGATTAATCGAAGAATCGATCTTTTGTATAGAATTTAATCAATTTTTCATAGGGTATAGTTTTCGTCAAAGTTCATCTTCGCCAAACTCATGTTCGACAAAATGTTACTAGAATAATATTACATTGTAGTATATAACATTCACTCGTGTGCACGGCCGATGGCGCTGTGAGCTTCTTCCGAGTCACAATAATTCGCGGGACCATCAAGCCTGTTACAAATTATATTGTGAAAATAAAAATACTGCCGGTGAGCGCGGCCTGAGGATGTGTTCTAACTTGATCGAACACTCTTTTTTGTGATGTAGAAAACATGAAAGTATAAGTAACTTATTGTTTCCCGCGCTTAAAAAATGTTCAGGAATATTGTGATCCGCAATCTGGATCGATCGAACTCTGGGTATTTATTAATGAAATTCGCACAAACGACTAAAAATCCTGTCAATTTCACAGTCAAATTTAATCTCGATAAAAGTATTTTTGAAATGTATTGGAAAATCTAATGTAAAACGATAATTTTATGGTGAAACTTTTTTTTTCTATAGCATAGTCTTCGAAATATGTTGACGAAAAAAAAAAAAACAATTTTTTTAATGTAATCATTTTATTTTTGGGTGAAATTTTTTTTTTAATTCAGAAAATGCTATTAAATAGTACCCAAATTTGGCTGACTACGAGAAATATCTCAGAGAGTCAGTAAAAAAATTACTAAGCTGACAGAGAATCATGATAATGATATTCTGATTATCTAAAAAAAAAACAAAAAATCTCCCAGGTCGTAATGTAAAAAAAAATTTAGACCCATTTTTTAAACATAAAGTATTTAATAAAGAAAAAAAAGGTATTGAAAAATATGAATCTCCTACAATTTTCCATATTTTAATATGAGATTTTTTGCCATGATCAGAACATCGTTACATGCAATCAAGAGCATGGAATTCTTTGTACGATCTTTTTTACAAATAAAAAAAAACATGAAAGATTTTTTTTTCGCTTGAAGCAGGTGCACTCTCTCTCTCTCTCTCTCTCTCTCTCTCTCTAATTAACGTTTTTTTAACGAATGTTTTGAACATAAAATAGAAACAATATACTGTATAGCAGAGCTCGAACGTAGTCTCGATGCATTCTCAGACGCGTGACGCATTATTACATTTTTGCACGCTCGTTCCAGCGTTACAGGAGAGCCGCAGCCCGGAGTGCAAACGACCGAAGCAAGAAGGAAGCGAGAAAGATGAAGAAGAGAAGGCGGAGACGAGAAGCCGATAGGAAGGGGGTCCACCTCACCCGACCACACGAACAAAGACGTTCGTTCTTTTAATTGGATTCTCTCCTCTTGAAATTAAAAATACAATCTTTCCGTCGACTTGACTGTCCTTCTTTCGCACTGGCGCATTAATGGTCGCGCGATCAACACTCCAGAGTAGGTATACCACATATGACAATGAGTTCCGCGAATCGCGTGAGCAACAGCCCACAGTCTGCAAACCCAACGACGACCACGTCGGAGACGACGAATGTCAGCGTCGTAAATCCACTTCCCGTCCGTCTTTACGCTGGCGAACGCTTCGTCAGGGCCGCGAAAGTCGAGAAAACTTGAACGAAAATCAGATATACATATTCCTGCAACTCATTCAACTGACATTTTATATGAGGCAAATTATGGATATTTTTCAATAAACTGATAAATATAATAAATTAATTAACCTTACTGTTATCATGATGTCATTAATTTTAATAATATACTACAAGTTTTAAATACAACTGTGGGTTCAAAAAATTCATTAAGAGAATTCAACTTAAAAAAAAAAAAATTCTTTTGTTAATGGTAAAAAATGAAGCCAAATTTATAAGGAAATTATAAATCAGTTTAATTTTTTTTTTACATAACATTATAAAATTATAATGATAGAATTTAGTTATCCAAGATGTAATTCATGCTTAAATTATATTGTTTAAAATTGCTTAATAAAGCATGGAGAATTTGAAATTAAGTTGTGTGTTATTTGTCGAGTGATTTAGTGAATACGAATGATTCGTAAAAAACTGTGCCCCACAATATCATTGTCACCCGAATACGCTTTTTACAATCCGCTCGCCTTAATATTCGTTTATTGTCATTATTGACTTTATTATGAGGACGAAAGGGGTCGTTCGTTTTGACTCTTTACGATTTTTAGAGGGAGCTTTGACAAAACTGGAGAGTTTCCAAGTTTAAAGATATTCCCGTTAGAAGTCTGCCGCACACGATTTTATGGTAGCGCAGGTTATTGGTCAGATTGAAATGCAACGAACGATTATTGAGGGGATACCGGCATAGGGCAAGCTTAGGCTTTATATGCGGATAAACGATGATACAAAAATATCAGCGATTTGAAAAGCATTTTTTATTACAACGTAGAAATATATATAATAGACTTTATTTTATTTTTCAATTATTCACGGTCTGTTTTTATCTTGACATTTATATTTGAGATCAACGTACGATTAGTTAAAAAAATTTGCCATTATTTTTTCATAACTAATGTCAAGAATGTACGCTTCTTTATCGAGGATTTCTAAAAAAAAAAATTATGAACTATCGAGGCTATTTAAAGTTGTATTTTACAGGTAGAGAAAATAATAAAATTCTCTCCATGCATTGTTCAACTGTTTTACTTTATAATTAGATTATAATATAATAATTAAATAATTATCATGAATTAATTATTCTTTTCGTAGATATTATTTTTCGATAACTAAACTTGTCTTCAATTCTTAATTATATAATGTATTTATAAATTTCGCACCAGACTTTTTAAAATCTATCTATTTGACAGTTTTACATAATTGAGGTAATTCAGCGTGATTTTCTACTAAAAAAGTAAAATTCTGTTCGCGGATAATTGAACTGCTCGACAGGTTGTAATTCAAACTTAATTACATTTTCGACAAACTAATTTACAAAATTCTTTATAAATCGAATATTTCCTCGTACAGAAAACTTGTTTAAATTCATACAAGAACTCTCGTAACTATTGAAGGTTTTTTTTATTTAAAAAAAATCTCTTTCACAGACACCATCAATTTTTTTGCAGATACAACGAATATTCGCACAAAGAACAATGAAATCTCTCGATGCGTCCCTGTCCGTGTCTGGCCTCCAGAAGATTCCCGTTGGATGAAAGCAGCGGACTTCTGCGTTCGCCGAGCGTAGCATGTATACTCGGAGAGACAAGACGAAGAAGAAGAAGGGCCAAAGCCGATATGTTGAAGAGAGAGGGAGAAAAGTGAGAAAACCAAGCACGAAGACTGAAGAGTGAGCGAGGGAATCTCGTTGGGGTCTCTGCGTGGCAGGGAGCGCGTTGAGAGAGCATACAGCGTCGACGACGTCGGCGTGGGACCAACCAACCTCCGCCTCTCGTACCCTTGAACCTAAGCCGAGAGAGAGAGAGAAAGAGATAGAAAGACTCTCTCTCTCTCTCTCTCTCTCTCTCTCTCTCTCTCTCTCTTTCACGCGCTCCCGGTGACGACGTCGGCCGAGGGCCGATTGCGGTGTTGCCGACGCCTCCTTCTGCGCTGCTATGCACGTTGTGCTATGCTTTCATTGCAAGAATTTCAACCGTCGAGCACACTAGCAGTAGTAGTAAGAAGCAGTGCACGGTTCTCTCTGCATGCTGCTGCGCTTCTCTCAACCAAACTTGCAATGCTGCGCTCTCTGTCTGTCGCTGCCGTAGCAACTGACGTCACGAATCCGCGCGCTCGGCCAAGTTGCGCGCGTGGGGTTACGTAAAAAAAAAACGTGCTGGTACGGCGAACCCGTAGTTCTCGTAGTCGGCTACGTCGTTGTCGTTGAGCATTTCGAGTTCTACTCGCTTGGAATCGACGGCGCGCGGACGGCTATAGTGCCCCACTTATTATGAATGCCTCAGACTTTAGCTTCTATACCTCGACAATCCAACGAGAGTGTCTCCATAGTCGAGCCTATAAATGCGTTTTGAAAAACGATATATGTATGGGATTAAATTGTTGTCCTTCATTTTTTCCTGTTACTTCGCCTCCTACGGCTATTCAATGCTCTTGGCTCTGTTTTCCTTTTCTTTGTTTTCGGAGTGAGTTAAAGAAGCGAGGAAGATGGTATTGTCAGGACGACAAACTCAATCTGAAAACGTTTTAGCTCTTTGTTAATTTTGAGAGAGCTCGTTATATAGGTCATTTGGGCGGTTTAAAATACACATTCTGCCACTATAACGCACATTCGAATTTCAAATAGGGATACCGTTTTTAAATCGATTAATCGATATTTTCTATGCAATTTAATAGATTTCTGAGCCGATTATTAAACACTGGTTATAATTCACTGAATCGATCTAATATGGTACAAAATCGATTCAGTTAATTGAATTAGCACAAGTAGCACGAAATGACAATTTCAAAAAAACGGTATACATTTAGTACGTTAATAGTATAGCAAATGTACATCGACATAACTTTTTTTTTTACATATTAACATTTGGGCAACTCTGACCACTGAGACCTTGAAAGCGTCGTTGAAACTTCGTTTTCAAGTGTCTCCCGTGTTTATTAAAATGTTTTCTTAAAGTAAAAGTAATATAGCTTAACCAAATATTGGATAATATAGTTAACGCTAAAAGAAGAGTTCAAATAGAGCGTTAGAATAACTTTTTCTCGAAATAATAATTCGACATTACATTTTTACATATATTTTGTCCTTTTTTTTTTAACAAGAACAAAAAAAATGTATTGAAAAGTATATTGCGCACTTAAAATAAATGACATTGTACAAGAGACCGATTTCTTGAAAAAAAAAAAGAAGAACTAACGGATATTAAATTTCATAAATTCAGTTTTGATCAATTTGAAGAAAAAAAAAAAGAAAAATTGATGTTCGGTGACCCAACTTTTCGCAATCGATTTACGGTTGAATTGATCAATTCGGGCTACTACACAGGTCGATCCTACAGATCCTACAGATCGATTATTCTCTAACAATCCGGCAACCCTAATTCGAAACTGTGTGGAGGGAGAAAAATGATTCTCGCGAAGGATTTGAGTTGTGCTGTTGTAGGCAAATTCGATCTTTGCACTTAACAAAATATAGTGCTACATCTGTAGTAAAAGTGCTTATTTCGCATATCAATAAGTAACAATTGTTCACTAAAGTCGTAGATGTCGAGAGCCATTTTAGCCAATACAAAAAAAACGAACATTCTAATATTGAATCCGAAAAATACATTCGTATATCTTGAAAAAGCTGTACTTAAAATACGAGGCATTCCGCACCAAGTGGGTCCACCCCTTTTTCAAGATGTCACAAGAAAGTTGAACATTCTTTTGAGTGTAAAGGGTTTAGAATATGTACAAATTATTTCAGATTTTCAAATCTTATATTTCATCCAGAATGAAGTCACGATTTTTTTTTTTCGTGTTTTGTACATAAAAAATATAAAAATACGATCCATTGTACAAACAAAATGTTTTAATGTAGTTTCCAATGAAAATTTTTCATAGTTGCGCAGAATAAATGTCATATTTTTAAGAGGAAGAAACTGAACATTTTTGTTGTTGAGAAATACAATCTTGATTTTGTTCGAAATTTGACAAAACTTCTGTGACATTCTTTTTGTTTACTACTATAATGGTTCATCCTTACTACAACGATTCGCAAAGTAATACAAACATCGGAATAACTATGTTTTGGATTAATTTAAAAAACGTTAAATTTCAATTCCAATAATATCAATGCCACTTTGATCGTTTGCATATTTTATGCTTAACAAAATGTTACTTCTGTTGATGTTTAAATGACTATAATAGATTTGTTTATCGGTATCGATCCACATCCGATGCTTTAAAAATCAAGCAGAATTCGCATTCGGTTTTATAACGATCGGTTGGTTGTATCCACCGGATACAAGCGAGATTCGCGGTTTCGATACGAAACTACAGGCTACACGTACATCATAAAAGTTGTAAAGGAAAAAATTGAAAGAGCGAAGTTCGCGGGGCGTCTCGTTTTCTCGACTTATCTTCTTCTCTCTTTCTCTCCTTCGCCATTCTGTCCGTCTTTATTGCACGGGGCGAGCTCTTGTGTGCCATTTACGAGACAAACCGGTTTACGCTCTTTACGCTTGGTGGCTTCGCGCTAATAATGTTGATTTTTGCTATACATAATGTTGGGAACCTAACCCACATTATTTTCAACTATACAAGAGCCATAAATACAAATCTATGCCTGATATTTTGAACAAAAAAAATCGATTTATTTTTTTAAAAATCACTAATCGAATTATTATTATTTTGATAGATTAGTAACCGTTGCGTACTTCGGTCACTGAAGTTGCAATAACATTCGGAAGCTCTCACTGTACTCGTTCGTTATTCGCATCGCGATTATATGGCCGAAAATATTTTTACTACGCGCACGTGGCTTGCATTTATAAGGCTGACATTAGTAATGAGATGGGCGGGTAAAGCGAGACGCAGCCCCGTGTCTTTTGTTCTCACTAACCTACAACAGACTGGAGTGACGACGACGAAAACGATTTGCATTTGACATTCGTGACCGTGCTGTTAAAGAAGCGATTCCTTAAAATAGACAACAACGACGATTCAGACAGGCGTGTCGTGCTACTGAACCGTTTCTTATCCTCGTCACAGCCAGTCTCTCTGCCTCCTTCTCACGAATCACGTTTTTCAGTTTTATTGCATTGTGACACAATTCTGCTGTGCAGAGGACAAATTGCCCTGACAGATAGTGTATAAGAATTTACTAACAGACGTTCTTTTATTTTTAAAGGCTAGTATTTTTTACAAATTTTTTTGTTTCTTTTTTTTTTTCAAATTCTTAAAATCTTGACAATTACATTTCTTGTTATTAATCAAATATTAGTTTTCAATTAAAATTTCTTTTAATTATTTCATTGATCGGTAAAAGTTAAAATTTAATAGCTTCTGCTTTTGCAGTAATGTGATTATCACATGATTACACATATCTGATATAGTATATGTGTTTTCATGTTATGTAGCCTGCTGATTATCAAAATACAACCCGGCTTAATCACCAGCAGAAAAAGTGTTTAATTCGCACATGAAAAATAAATAATAAAATGTCAAGATTATAATTCCATGAAATATTTATCCACGCCTGTAAATTAACAATTTTCAGTAATTTAAAGAACTTCCCATATAGCTCAGAATATTTAAGAGATATTGCATAACTGTTTCCAATATTTCATTAAAGCTGAAATATTACTGGTTGAAAATTGCGAAACATTTAACTGCAAAGTCACAATTTTTTATTTGCAAAATATTGTTAAAAACTACAGAAAATTCAAATGTCTGAGTAATGTTTTCAAATTTGTCGAGAGGTTACATTTTTTTTTTTTCATTTCATTCAATATTTTTAACGACTTCGGATAATTGATTTTAATTCGGTGTTTCTAAAGATTTTTTTGCGATGTATTAAATTACATTTCAAAGGTAAGTTTGAGATGTAATTTCGGCATTTTTAATCACGGAAACTAAGAAAGTCCATACGACTTTCTTTTTTTAGCTTTTTAGCAATTCTCATAAGGTTAATCAATTTTATATGGAATATCAATTCACTGGTACATTACGATACGAGCGCGGAAAATCTTTTTCTGAGAATAGTATATATTATTGTTCAACAAGGGTCGAAAGTTGGCGATTGTAACGAGTGCCAGGTTTTCCTTCCCCAAATCACACGAGTCGCAATTGCCAATTCGACCCTCGTTCCACGTGATATTTTCTGTAACGAGCGCATGAATAGTGGTGCTTCGAATGGTAATTTTGCGGGACGAACAGTGAAAAGTGAAGTTACAACTTTTTCTCCCTAGGGACGAAAGTGAAATCCCAAGGATAGAAAGTGAAGAAATCGCGAACTGCGCATGCGCGACTCATCTTTTCTATACTGACTTAAAATGAGCCACTTTTGGCCCGCAAAACTGCCATGAAAAGCACCGCTTTTCATGCGCGAGTCACAGAAATAAGGTTTCCGTCGAGTATCGTACAAAATATTATTTGACAAGGTGCGAAAATGGAGTTTGACGCATGCGAAACATGCGTGAAACGCACGCGTTTCTCACACCGAGTGACATAAACATCTTTTTAGTTTTATCCTGCCTTCCGATAAATTCCAAAGTTACGGAGCGGTTTCATAAAACAACAACAAAATCAGCAATCTTGAAATATCGTATTAAGAGATCAATTTCAAGATAATCATCATCATCATCATCTTTCTGGATGGGGAATATTTGACCCGATCATTTAAAATGAGTGACCTTGCACAGCTTTCGGATTAAAATTTTTGCAAATCGAATATTTTTTTTGTATTATGTCCGATCATACTGGGGATCTGCCATTCCATTTGTAGATAATGACAGAAATATAATTTCAATATGTGTTCCAACGTGCGGGGGTCCTTCCCGTTTTACTATCCCTTCAACTCCATCTATTTTTTTGCACCACCAATTCCTTGCGAATCCCGCCCGAATGACAGAAATATAATTTATTTGTTAAAAAAAGATTTCGCAATATTCTGCAATTATATAATTGCAATGTTTTAAGCGGACATTGCAAGATTTTCGTCAAATATCTTAATAACATTATTTTAATTTCATTATAATATTAATGATTTGAAAATGTTCGAGAAACATTTCAATATTTCAAAGTCATATATCAATAATAAGTTGTCAATATTCCGATGTTAAGTGGATAGAATACTATTTAAATATAATTTATCACCTTTGTCGTATATTCGTTTGCAGATTTGGTCGCGTGGTTCGTCTAGTCTTCTCTTTCATAAAATAAAATAAAAAGATATACGTACATGTTTACGGGTACTAGTGTACACAAATGAAACCGGTTACGATGGTGCGTTGTCGTAGTGCCGAGACTTTCGAAAATTCCAAGATGACGCAGTCCTCTCGTCTCTACTCGCGCACGTACGCAGTCGGCCGGTGGTTGCCTGTCTTAAGATACACCTCTTTGTTCTTAATTGCCGATTGTGCAATAATCTCGGAAGTCACAAATGTTTAAATCTCTACGTCAATATTAATTGACCGATTCTAATCTCCGATCGATAATATATTCAAGTATATTATGAGAATCGTTGATACACAAAAACTTGAAGAAAATTACGGAGTAGGTATACAGGTATATAATGAATCAATTATAGGTGTTATAAGTGCACGAGGCGCGCTTGACCTTTGACGATGGGTCAACATGAAAAAGTTGCTGCGAACAAAAATACTTTTAGTCGATAGACATATAACATGTGTAGACATACTTTATTCAACACTTACCTCGAGAAACGGTGACACACGTTTTTTTTTTCACGTCACTCATAATAAAGAACCGCACAAATAATACAAAAGGTTCGTGTTTACTGAATAAACGAGAAGCACACTTTTCATCGCTTTCCCGGTTCTAGAATCCGTCTATGCAACCTGCATGTATTATGTATACTTGATTCGTTTGGGATGTTATTGCGCGCACGTGTTGCAAAATATTTGAGCTTACAGCGCCCGTATAGAGCTAATTGGCACGTACGTCGCTGAAAACAGCTCGGCTTACTTTCTTACTATATAGCGGAGAGGACAGATATTTACGTTCTTGAGTGCATACTCCTTTTACAGTCATTCATTCATTTTCTCGGAACAATAAATATAAAACCGTACTCACCGGAGATTACCATTCCCGTGACTTTCCTGAGAATCAGCGTCTCTTGTTGAATGCAATTTCTTCATTGCCGATTCTGTAAAATAAGAAAAAGGCTTTGTCATTTTTTCTTTTAAATTATGTTCCAGCTGTGCCTCATCGAAAAAAAAGATTAACAGTAAGAGTTTTTCGTTTTTTTTTTTCCCTTATTAACTACAATAAAGAAAATCTGTACATTTATCGCCGAAATCTGAACCTGTTTTCCAACAAGAAAATATATACGAGAGTATTTCATTTTTAACTTGTAGTTTTCTTTTTCGTCTCCTATTCTGTCCAAGTATAAATTTGAGCTTAAGGGATCTTCGACGTACTGTAAGGGCCTGGAAATAAATCTTTTAATTATGTGTTATTTATTTGTTTTAACTTTAAAGGCGTTATTTTCCGATTGCCAGATATTTAAAGAACTACAGAACTTCTTTTGTTTTTGGGCTTGGCTATCCCAGGTGTCCCTCGCCGATTTTAATAATATTGCAATATATTATACTACATGAAAAAATAAGCGACACGTATTTTTCTTTATCTGTGGTAAAACAAAAATACGGTAAGAAAAAAAGGTCTAGGGGGTGAAGCGGCCTCCTAAAGTAGGGGTCGAAAAGTAGTGATTTGTATGTTTTATATATAAAAAGGTTGCATGGTCCACATTGCTTCCTCATTTTTTTCACCTGTCACAAACTCTCCTCTATGGTAAAATACGTTGTTCAGTTTTAACTTCCTCATAGAGGAAGCCTTCTGGATGGCGGATCAAAAAAAAATTATGAAGCAAGATTCGTATGTGCAAGGTTCGACTTTGCAATTGTTTTGAAAAAAATTACGAAAATACAAATTTCTATTATATTTTAAGTACTTAATCGATTTCGCCCAAATTTAATAACATCAAACATCGCACCACACCCCGATTAAGTTTTATGCCAAGTTTCAGCCCAATAGCTGGAAATTTCTTCGGGTTACAGTGGCACAGACATTTTTCAAAATCTTAAAAATTCCATGAAATCAAAATGCTTCAATCGATGATTATAAAATGTATACCAATGCGACACAAACATTCTATCTATCGGTTATTCTATCTATCTTGATATAAACTCGATCAAATGTGTTTAGGGGTAGTTACCCCCTGAAAAATTATTCTCCCAAAACACGCAAAAATACGTCAACTTACTTCTATAACGTATAAGTAACGTGTAACACATTTTTTCGAAATTTTTCTACAAAATTTTTTCTTTCTTTTAGGTAAATGTAGTACGTATATCTGTAGTATGTTACTTTTAATGAGTTTTGTTCGCGAAATTAACATATTTTCATACAATCTTGATAAAATGCATTTAAGGGTACTTACCCTCTATAAAAGCATTTTTGCGAGCCATACAAAAACACGTCAACTAACTTTTGTAGTAATGTGTAGGATATGTTTTTTTCAAATTTTTCATTGCCTAATTTGACGTATTTGAGCATTATTTTCATCATAAAAATCCATCCAAAGATTTTTTTGTCCCGACATATATATTCGCTTTTATGAACAAAAAATCCGCACTTTTTGACACAAAAAAATCAAGACTATGAGCACCCGCCGCTTTTTCTTTTAATTTAATGTGTGAGACAATCTTTCGATCAATCACAGGTTAAACTGACATACTAACGAAACCTGTTTAGCAAGAGTTATAATGTTATAATAAAATATTTTTAGAAAAACAAAATCACTGAATGTCCTTCAAACATTACCTTTGGAAATACCAAACTTCTGTATGAATGCAGGATGAATGCACCGGTAATTGAACAGTCACCAGTGAGTGAACAATATTTTTTTGCGGGTTCATGAGAAATTCCGACCATTTAGCTTAGCATTACATAAAATCAATCAAATAGATAAATTTCAAAAATGTTCTATTTCTATCTATCTACTGTAATTAGTTTTATCGCTGAAGTCTATTTCCGATCAAAAAAATGTAGGTAGTTACTGGTGTTTTTGAATTTTTTATATATTTGGCGATAAAAATACGATATTTCTTTAGTTGCATCACATAATTTGACATTCTGATTATGTGTTAAAATTTTCGTAGACAGTCTGGTAATATTACATTTTTTAAAAACTCATAATTAACAAATCGTTCTGCTTAAATGTTCATTTACTGGTGACTCTACCCTTAGATTACAATTTTCTTAAGAAAAAGTTGAAAATACGTTTTTTTTTTTGCCGAATAACTAAATATGAACCTTTAAAAATAAACCTCACGAAGAGAGGAGGCCTTGGGAAAAAATTCCAAGTGCCTCCTTGAATTTTATGCACAATTCATGAGGTATCGTTTAGATTTAATGGGTACACTTGCAAGCGTGTTATTTTAACGTGGCAATGATACGCAAAGACATCACATTTTTAGAGTTTGTAGATACTGGTGGGGTTTAAGACAGGAAAAAATGCTATACATATTTTTTCTTGCGAAAACAAATTACAAATATATATATATATTTGTAATGTTGATAAAAAAGTAAATGTTTGCAAAAAGATATATTCGATTCTATTACCGACTAGATATACAAAGTCAAACCAAAGTTACTTTTGTCTAAAATATTAATCCTAAAATGGCACTCTGTGGAAACTGGATTTTTATTGGAAGTTATGATTTTGGCGATTTTTTAAATCTTTCGATGGTTTGAAAAGTAACCTTTATGATTTTAAATTCATCGAATAAAAAATAAATTAACCATCAAACTCTTCTTTATTGTCTAAATTGAAACGCGAATTAAAAAAAAACCGCATCAATTGGAATTGTGACTGTTATCTTTCTTGCATAAAAATTCATAAAAATTATTATAGGTCACTGAGAAACATTAATTTAGTATTGTAATAAAGTAATTTAATGCGACAGCGATGTTGGTTTTTTCGGAGTAAAATGGAAATCTATCGACATAGCGAACGTTCCTTGGACAAAATTCATCTGTGATAATCAATAATCGTAAACTTACGTGGTAAATTGCAGCCATATATCTCAGTATTTACAAGAGTTGGAATGTTTGAAGAGATTTTAAAAAAAATTGAAATTTCCCTAAAATTGACTTATATCTATAAATGATAATTGTAATTTAAAAAAGTTATAGCGCAAAAAGATTTATTTGTAAATTTTCAAAGTGATGTGAAATTTCAAACTCTCAACCGATTCGCGCCACATACAATCCCAAACGTTGTTAGATGATGGCCCACTTGTGTATCAAATTTCACGGATATATCTGAAAAATTGCGATCCCCATCCTGTATACAACATCCAAACATACAAATCACTTTTCTCAACGTTTTAGAACATTTGGAGTATCCTGAGATAAAAATCTCGAAATAAAAATTTTCTTCACGATAACAAAGCGTTCCTTTACGTGGAAGGATAAAGATGAGGCCGCGGTATGTCAGGACATCTTCACGTTTCGCAATGGTTAAAATTGAGATAGATTATTGAAACAGTAGAAATGATAGTTATTTAAAAAATAATATCTATGAATTCAATAAATAAGTGTGAAAAAGTGAAGAAAAAAAAAGCCAATGCCGAAACCCGGGATTGAACCGGGGACATTTAGATCTTCAGTCTAACGCTCTCCCAACTGAGCTATTTCGGCTTGTGAAAGCATTCGCGCGTTCGGAGTAGAAAAGAAAAAAAAATATACACACAACAGTGGTTAACTGCAAATTTATTTACTATACAATGATGTGAATTAGTTGTATTAATAACAACAACAAAAAAACATACAAGTCGAAAGTCTACATCCTGCGTCTCTATAATACCTTGTGTTATTGAAATATAAATTGGAAAAGCTTAATTTACACCTTATAATGAAATGTTATTACAAAGAAAATATCGAAGAAAATACATTTTCATGTGAAAGAATCAGACTATTTTAATCAATATACTGACGATTTAATGAGCAATACTCAGTTGACAATGTATTGTTGAAAATTTCAACAGATTTCAGTCGACCTCTGACGTTTTTCTCGTTACACTTTTAAATTGTTATTTAACTTCTATATCAAGTGAATTGCCAAGAAAGAGCGTAAAGAAATTGAGTTATTTTCGGTAATCCTAATGGTTATTACATAGTGTAACAGCTTTTTCTAATTCTTTTTAAGTTTGTTGTCTTGTGTACTATTAAGGGTTGTATAGATAAATAGGCATCTAAACTAAGAGCACTTAATGAATCTGAAGAAGAATCGTAATAAAAATGATTTAGTCGAAAATAATAAAAACGTAAAAAAAGAAAACACTCACCACGTGTTGATCTCGCGCTCTCGATTTTCGTTAGTTTTTGCTGCACCGCGTTAGTCAAATTTTCATAAGCTCTCCAATCGGTAATCTCTCGTCGTAGGATAACAATCGGATCATCTGTATCAGTCTCAGTGAATTTTCTCCAAGTTTGCATCTCGACAAGCGGCGGCATAACGAAATTTGTCTGGTTGTAACGTTTTCCCGCCCCTGTTGCTACGAGAGCCTTGGCTCGAGCGTACTGCAATTTCTTCACGTTTCGGTCTCTCGCAGTCATCGGACTGCTACTGTAGCTAGTTTCTCGAGTCGACGAGGCTTCGGTATTCGGTTTTTCGACTTTTCGCTGGTGGACCACCACAACTCTTTTGCGTCGAACCATTGGAACCGTCGATTTTTCTTAATCGAGTCACTTGGAACGCGTGTCTCTACTTTGTTTGTTAGTGCAACACCGGTGATACTATTCTACCGAATATATCGAAACGAGAAAATTCTTCTTTCCAACTTCAATGATATTTCGATTTGTTTACTTTTTATAGTTGACTTCTCGAATCCTAAAGCTCACAATCTTTTCCTATTTCTCAGAGCTTTGAGTCTTGATTCTGTAACGTGTAAAGATTAACGTTTAAATTCGAGCACACGAAGAACTGCGTTTTTAACGTAAACACTGCAACACCTCGAAAGCGTGTAGCTCGAGACACCTACCGGACTTTTGCTCAACAGGCAAAACAAAAGACGCGCATGCGCGCCGTATCTCAATTTCAACCAACGAACCGCCAACTCTATTATTAATCTAATAATCTACGATACCGAAATTAATTACATTCTACTGTAATGTTATATAGCAATTTCTATATGAATAAAAACTTGCAGATTTTCTACGGTAAATTTCATCATGACGCGACATGCGCGTGCGCGAGTTTTCTCAATTTCGAGCAGCGAACCGCGAACCTTATTAATTTATAGTCTCTACTGCCGGAATTTCCGATATTTACGTATTGCCTCTATTGAAAGACCAAACGTACTTACGATGATCGTCATGCGATTAACAAGTCCGAGAAAAACGTTCACTAACCCTACAAACAGACAGAGCACCAAAAGCCAAAGCAAACGGTCACTAGTAACGGTCAACATAAAGGCAAACATGTTTGTCGGAAGCATTTTATGAGATGGAATTCAAACGCGATCAAACGATACAGCTTGATACATCAAGTTTTGCAATATTTTTTTAGGTGATTCACGGTTAAATTTTCACGTACGAACGTGTTGAGAGACGTTTCTTTGTTGTTGGTTAGTTCCGAATGATGCCACACACACTTTTTCTTGTTGTTCGGAACGCATCGACAGTCACCTGTTTACGATCCTCCGAACGATATGTAACATCTGCTCTACTCCTACCCCTCTGCATCACTTAACGAGTCCTTTATTATAGTCAACTGCTAAAACCTTGTGTTGCCTAATATTCCAACTCTCACGAAGTAACGAAATTCAACCTGACTTGTTAAAGGCACACGTACTTTTTGCAGTTGACGCTTTTTTAACTGCTATAAATACTCCTAAAATTTATGAATTTCATTACTTTACAAAATATATATGTATTTTTTTATTTTAAACAAGCTACATTTCATAGATTTTTCGTAAATCAAGATTTTCAACAATCTTCACTTTTATACTTTTATTTATCTGCAAAGCCCTGATAGATTAAACTCATTATTCTGTACATGTCATTTCAGCCGCTTTGATGAAAATTCAAAAAAACAATACACATTATTATCCTTGAGTAAAAAGTTCATGAGCGACAAATGCCAAATTCATTGTTAGCAATTTATTCCTGCTCTTGATTGGTCGCCGGTGTCGTCGGACACACATGTATCTCGAGCAAGTTCATGCATTCGAATGTTTTCTTTATGTAAAATGTCAAATCTGAGATAAAGAAACAATAAATTAGTTTCTTTTTTCAATGCATTTTGCTTCCTCATAGAGGAAGCTTTGTTTTCGTCAACATTTTTTTTTTTCGAGTTTTTCATGTCTCAGGTTGGTCTAAAAAGTCGAGAAAAGAGCTTTAAAAAGAGTGTGTGTGTGTGCGCGCGCAATTCTTTTAGACTCAAACCTTTTTCTTCGATATCACAAGTGCATATATTTTTTTCATAATTTCCGTGATTTAGAAAGTCTTTGACTAATGTTTATAAATATTTGTTAAGTAATTTATATTTTTCAGATATGATACTCGAAAAATGATTTTAAACTTATAGATTTTGCACATAAACATCAAAGTGAAAAATATAAATATTAATTATCGATATTAATATTAGATACTCGTTAACATTTTTAATATCTCAGGAAAATATTGTTGAAACATTTGAAAAATTGTCTTTCGCGTAAAAAAATCGCACCAAATATGATATAACAATTTTTCTAGATATTAAAAATATAATTTTTATATCGCTATATTATTGCTGTAAAAAGTTGTTACACAATAGGTTTTGCAACAATAAATTGCTATTCACGATTAAAAGAATCGAACAATTGAATTGGCCGTCTGTAAAGAAAAAAAAAAAAAACAGCTCTGCTCGCCTAGAGTTGTGTGAAATTTCCGCACATTGTCGTTTCAAAGTTCTCCACGAGTCGTGTATTGCGATCTAACCTAAAAAACCGTCGTCACCAATGGTGCACATCCCATTTAAGTTATTATAATATTCCTCGTCTCGCATATTCGGTCACGATGGCACTGCAAGTTCCTGGAGACATCGAAGCCGACCAAGTGAAAGCTGCAAGTATTTCATCGAAAAATGACATTTTTCTCAGAACTTTTGAAAAAACCAATAATCATATCTAGTGATTACCCTTTGATTTGCTATACTCGATGATGAATATCAATTGTTTTTTTTTCGTATCTTCCATAGTTTAAAGACTTTTTGACATCTTACAACAAACTGTCGGAGATCTGTTTCGTCGACTGTGTAACAGACTTTACAACGAGGGACATCGGTGCCAATGAGAATAAGTGCGCCACAAACTGCTTAGAAAAGTACATGAAGATGACTCAGAGGCTATCGCAGCGACTACAAGAATTCCAGATGATCCAGAATGAAAATGCCCTTGCAGCCGCAAAAAAAATGGGACACATGACTTAACATTAACGCCGTCAGAGAAAGAGATGAAAAATAGCTAGCAGAAATCTTGTTACCAAAAAAAAAACAGGCAAAGAATATATCTCATTTTTCTTGTATTTAATGTATAATCTGTTCTACAATATTACTTGTTTACTATGGAAGGCTTACTATAGAAACTTAAACTACCTAGACTTTATAAAGCTCGATAAACATTGTTGTTTTTTTTTCTTCGTGTCACAGATTCTTTAATTTAGATTGCTTAAAATTATGAAGCTAATTTCTATGAGTGACTTTCTTTATGTTAGCCAGTGAGATGGGGGGAATCTTTTCAATTCATAAATTCATATGTCATATTATGTATGAAGATAAAAACGTATTTCTTGATTTTGTACACATTAAATATTCGAAATTACATGAAAAATTCATACCGGTCTGAACAACCACTGAATCGACGTAAAAAACAATAATACGTAATAGTAATCGCTCAATTTTCAGACAATCAAAAATTCTTAACGCACGCATGTAGTTTGGTGAAATTTTATTACTAAATTTTATTCAATGTTGAAGAATAATCGAAATTTCGGATACTCTTTTCGTTGGCAGTAGTGCAGTTACGTTGTATATCAACGTTTTGCTAGCTATGTTACAAACATTTAAAGAAATTTATGCATTGTATATATACTAACAATCAAAAGTTTCATTTTAGTAGAATTTGAGGACTTAACGAGGTTTTTTATTTTTTTCTAATCCCACATCATTGATTGTGAATAATAATACCAAAAAGTTATTAACGAATGAGTTTCCAAATGTTTAAAATAATTGAAAACTTGAATTTTAATTTAGCAAAACTAATTCTCGGATTTTTGTCGCATACGATTTTTTAAAACAATTTTCTAACAATTTTGAAATTCACGTTTCCGGAAAAGCACTATTTTTATGAAATTGTTCGTTCAATGATTCTAAAACTTTGTATTATTTTGTATATCAACTGTGGGTGAAAATAAAATTAAAACATTTCAAAAGATTTGAAAGCAAACAATGATGTGTTCTGAAAATCAGTGTATTACGTAGAAAAAAAGTTTTCTATCGAATTTGTAATTGGCTTCATTATTATTATTCAAAGTCAGTGTCGTTGGTATCTGCAATTAAACTTTTCGAGATTTCTCTCTTCTTTAAGTATTGAAATTCCAATGAAAACTTTGATTGTCAATATGCAATGCATCCTAAAACGACTATTAAAAAAAAAGAACGAAAAAATAAGATAAAACGTCCAGGTCGTTTTTAGATAGAAAAACAATTAGCAGCCGTTCAACTGGATTTGGAGTGACCAAAATTGTGAAATTTGGCTTTGTGCTGAACTTGAGTTTCCGGTCCCTGTGTCACCCACTCGTAATGCGAGGACTGAGCTAAATTCTGCATTGACCCGATATTCGGAGTTTGAGCTCCCAAATTCGAGGCTATTTGTATCTCTGGATTTTGCATGAGGGAATCCGGATTCGGTGAATTCGGCGGAGTCTTACGGAGTCTCTTGTAATCGGAGAATCTGTTGAGTGTGCTTTGATCGACACATATAGCTTGAGTGGTGTATCGAGTTTTGTACAAAACCGGACAGCTGAGATCGCCCTTTAAGCTCAAACTGTAGAGATTCGCGAGACGACGCAGTTTCTCGCGCTCCGGCTGACACACAGGATGCAATTTAAGTTCGCTTTGCGATGGATCCTGAAGGAATCTCGAGACTTTCTCGTTTGCCGATGTTATTATTGAGTAACCCGGAGTGTTGTCAACGTGACGACGACCCGCGCGAATTTCTCGGCCGTTTGGCACTTCTCTTATCCACTGTATTCTTTGACGATAATTTTTCTTTGCCTCATCGGTAAGATGCTCGAAACTTCCGTGTAGAATTGCGTGAAATGCCGGGTCTGCGGCAACTTTTTCCTCGACCGTTGTTTCACCTTCGTCCCACAAAGTCGATTCGCCTACCCAGTCCGATTGCTCGTCATCCCCTTTAAAAACACACAAAATTTTATGAAATTATGACGTTTCTTTAAGGCTTTAATTTGAATTTCACTGACCAGTTGATCAATTTTCCCAGAGTGAAGATCATACTGGAGCTATCAATTAATAGCTCCAATTCTATATTGGGTTAATTCAATTTTAAACATTATTTCCTAATAAATCTAATAACGCACAGATTACAAAGCATTGAAAAAATTAATATAATCTTGTTTAACTATCCACTGTAAAAGAGTACATAAAGATAACATTGATTTCAAGCTGTTTTCATTTATAGAAATTAAACTGGAAAGAATGGAAAATGACATTTTCTACTAGCAAATGTAACATCTTTACTTTCCATACGATTAGCAATGTCATTAGATTTTTTTTTAACTAAGTTACATACAAAGGTGCGCGTGTATTTGTAGTATGATTAAATTACAATTGGATCCCATTTTCTTTCTCCTTGATCAACTTTCAATTGCCCTGATTTTTTTGATAATGATTTTTTGTTTTCACATAAAAATTTCTACCAAAAGTCTCCGATAAATATGTAGAAACATTTTGTTACCCTCGCGATCCTCATCGTGCGTTATAATTCCCGCTTCAGAGTCGCTCGACGAGATGCTCGAGCTTGATATTCGCGAGCAATCCATCGCGTCCTCATCCTGAATCTTTCCTCTACTCTTTGACTTGGAATTACGCGACGGTTTTGGCGAACGCATCTCGCAATCGATGGAACGTTCGCGACACGATCTCTTTCGTTTCCCGCACCTATTAAAGAAAAACAACAAAAAAATGCTAAATAATAAATCCATCAAATGAAAAAATTAAATCTCTCAAATGATGAATTAGAAAAATTCTTGCCATATTCCGTATCCATTGTCGCAGTCGGTGCGTAAAATTCGTTTCTTCTTTCCAACGGAGTTTGTGATCAAAGTCACTGCCTGGGAGGTCGAAGGATTCGAGTCCGAATCTACTGCCATTCTCTTAAACTTTCTTTTCCGCTTTATATTCGTTCTCGGTACGAAATTCTCGTTAACCGAGTCGCTCTCGATATTACTGCCATTGTTAAGATTCGAGAAACGTGCGAATCTCTTGGTTTGATTGGTATCGTCGCTGTCCGATTGATATTTCGATGCTGTCGTAGTTTTCGGTATGCGAATATCACAAATAGACGATGAACTGTCGTCCGAATGTTTATTGGCGCTCAAAGAAGCTGCAATAAAGTGAGAAAAACGAAAATTTTAATATTTACGAAATGAAGAAACAATAAACATTACGTTGTTTTGTAACAGCCCAAATTACTCGAATATTACTCTTACACTTACGAATGTTTCCCGTGGATCGAGCTCTGCGTCTTAGACCCCATCGCCTTCGCACATTAGTGCCCTTGCTGCTCTCCTCGAGGGCGAGAGTCAAGTCGTGGACCAGTGCCTCCATTTTGAATCTTAGATCGACTGGTACCGCCTTGAAAACACGCTCCATCTGAAGATTATGCTTTTACCTGTTGCAAAATTATCAAATTATTCACACGTTCCACATAATGGAGCATTGAGGCTGCTGATGATGCAGGTGAAAGTGGCTGAAGCTAGGTCATGTGAAAGGCTATGATCCTCTAATATACATTCTCATTTCAAGATTTTCCATGAGAAAAGATATTGGCAATTATATCAAATCAATGTAACTATGTATAGAAAAAAAAACTCTTATCCAAGCATTGTTTTTTTTATTATTCTGTAAACAAAGGAGAAAATTGAAACTGCAGCTGCAGTGATTTTACCAAAATTAATTTGCACAATAAAATAAATAAAATAGATAAAAATGTTTAAACATCACTTCTTTTTCAACTTCATTCTGACTTTATGTAGCCCACTTTATGGATCAATGTATTTTTCATTTTATGTCTCTTTGCAAAATTCACTTTACACAGATGGAACAATAGAGCAATCGCATGTGTGAGCAAGTTTGAAAAAAGAAATATTGTCACTTGACATTTATATTGTAATATCATAAGTCTAGAAAAAAAATAAAATTCTTCAATTCTACATATTAAATCTATCAATTTCATCAAAAATACCACTTGATCAATTATTAATAAAACATTTTTGCAAGTGAAATATATTTTTATAGCTCATTTCATTGTCCAAATATTTTTTAAATATGTCTACAAGTCTTTGTGCTTGTGTTGCACTGATAGACTAAACTGAATTTAGGCAAGCTCGCATTCACTTTGTATTACAAACTTTAGGTTCAGATCAAATATAGGAGTTTCCATTTCAATGTAATAAGAAATTGTACTTTTTCCACTAACTAAATGATAAAATTGCCTTGTTGTGATCCAAGTGAGAGCTTTTAATAGAAATTCCTATACTCAAACATGCACATCCGATAGAGCCCATCGGTGCAACCTACAGAAAAAGGAAAATTTAATTATGACATTTTTCTCTACATGTCAAATGGTATTTTTTTTTTATACCATTTAAGGACTTGATATGCATAAATGTACTTTATTTGTATAATTTTCATTTTATGGTCTTCTTGACCAGCAATTTTCTTATTCAGAACAACAATTATCATTACGTAGATGAGCTTTATTAATAATATGTCGAGAATTTCTGTTGAAAGGACTTGAATTAACACAATTATCTAATTTCCCGTCATTAACATTGACACTCAAATAAAGCTGCAGAGATATACAGTCGAAACTGCGACTAATACACATGTTGAATCTACGCTCGTTTTTTAAAGGGAAAAATGAGATCTTTAAATGGACGTAAACAAGTGACGCGTGAAAGAAACATTTACACACACATATTGGATCGATCGAAAGATTTAACAATTTTGTGATATTAACGTAGTTTGATGAATTTACGTGTTGACCTTTTTAACTCGAGCGACTCACGGCTATTCGGACAATCTCAATTATCACGAGGTCCATCGCAAATCCTCGCATTATGTCTCGGCATACTGTAAATATAACAAGGTGAGGTAGGTCTTCTCTGTAGCGCGATGCGAAACGAGTCAACTCCCGCGAGCTCCTCTTCCCACTGTACTGTAGTAATACTATTTTAACGACGCATAACCGTACACAGCTGTGCCTGACTGTGTTGACCGCGCGCGGTCTTACATACGCGGCACTGCATTCGCGAAACACAGTTGAGAACAACAGTTGCTCCGAAGAAGGAGTAATGTCCCTATTTCTGATCATATATACATATATATAACAAGAGTCGCGGTAGCGACTCGACGCCAAGTAGAAAAAGAAAATTAGTTTGATATATGTATATATGAGGATAATCACATTCCCTTAAGAGATCTTAAATTTATATAAAATTTCATACACTCGTGTTTTTTCTTTTTTAATTGTAAAAATTTGTAGAATTCTCTTTCGCCATAGTAACACTACCCAAGTATTTCGAAAATAACATAAAAATATTCCTTTGACATACATGACAATATTGCAAAATCTGTTAACAGTATTGTTTATAAATATTGTTAGTAGTATATTTGCAGTATTTGCATACGTAATATTGTAATATTGTATAATGACACTTCCGAATAATATTGTAATAGTAGTATTAGTAGTACAAGTATTTTATTGAACAACAATAGATTACTACAAAACGATTGCTGTCAGTAGCGTACATTAATATTTTAAGCCAAGTGCGGGCATTGTCCAATGGGCCATCGACCTGAGCCCTTCAGCCCGTAAGTCTCGCAAGAATATGTTTTAACGTATTAACTTATGATGAGAAGACAAATATTTTATTTTGCGTTTACAATTATTTTTTTATATTGTAATATGATACTTGGAAAATATAAGAAAAACATTTTTAAAAAATAACAATATTTTAAATGTTCAAAGCTATTTTATAAATATAATTTTCGAAAAAACGTAATTTTCCTACGGTGTGATTCTAAAATATTCTTCAAGTAATTTCATTTTTGTCGTTTTGAAAAATATTTTAGAAAACTAAAAAATTAATCCAAAATTCACGTATCATTTTCGTTTTATGATTTCATTTTATGTTGTTGGTTACGGTTGCTCAATTTTATATTGTTATTTTGACGTTGACAAATTTATCGTAATAAAATTTTGATTATAAATTCTTATTATGCTCCGTCGGTATTTTCGTTTTTCTGTTGTGGCGCTCGCAGCGTTTTGGTGACGATTAGACACGCAGCCGACACGAGAGTTCAATGGGTGTAATTGGACTGTGGGCTGTGGTAACTTACATGGCTGTCAGCAGAAAACAAAAATGTCTCTACCTCACAGAAAATTAATAATTTTACTCTTACTATCATGTATGATAATAGAAAATTGTTTGAGCGAAGATATCCTTGGTTGCGGAGGTTTCATAAAAAGTCACGCGAACATTGATTTCTCGAAAGTTCACATAAAGCTGTAAGTATACACGATAGGACACTTCTCGTGGGTTATGACGCGGCATGTTATCTAGCGTATCAAAATTAAATAATCGTTAATTAATGAATTAAATTTCGCGCGACAAACAGTTACACAAAGGCTGGAAGTTTGAAGGATCAAACGGAATGCGCACCCAACAATGGATATTATTTCCTACCGCTTTACGACAAAGGAGAATATATTTTAAAGGTATCCTGATTATTACAATGCAAAGTCATCGTTGAAACATGTGTATACTATAATATTAAAATGAAATCATTTTACAAATTTACATTATCAAGTGTACTCAATAAATTTTGGAATTATTAATTTAGGTCGATCCACCACGTGGCTGGAGCTTTGAACCTACAGAAGTACCGCTAGATATCGATGGGTCTACAGATATTTGCAGTCAAGGAAAAGATATCAATTTTACATTCAAAGGCTTTGGCATTACTGGAAAAGTAAGGAATAATTTTCAAACGCCATGTCGATTGAAAACCTTTTTTTTTTTGTTAATACAGTATATATATTGTTTTTTTTTTTTTGGCAATAGGTAACAAGCAGTGGATCTACTCAAGGTCCGGCAGGTGTAATAGTATCTTTGTACAAGGATACAAGCAAGGGAACACCCGTAGGAACTACAACCACAGCCCCGGGAGGCACTTTCTACTTTACTCCAATTCAGCCTGGAAAATATGTTCTTGTGGCCACTCATCCTGTGTAAGAACATCAAATTATTTATTCATTAGTGTTTATTCATGCTAAAATAACTTCTAATATTTTTTGATTTTATTTATTTTTTCAGTGATAGTAAGATTTATCACTAAAAAAATTCACATACTAATTTATAGATCTCTATTTTATTCACTGGGCTACTACATGGAGATTGGTATTTTTTATTTTATACCACTCCAGAGCTTCAGATCTGTGAGATTGCATACAAATTCACAAAAATTACTTTCTTTTTATGCTATTTCGATCATAAATTGTTCACGCTTTTCGACAAAGAATATCGATGTTTTGCGAGGAAAAAAAAATCGAGAAGTAAAAAATTATAAGTTTCATAAAAATAGCCTTACGATAATCGTGAAAACGGAAAATTCACAATTGGTAAGAAAATGTCTACAAATATAATTTGTACAGAGACGAGAAGCGATAGTTCTGCTAAAATACAAGTACATTCTTAATTATTATTATTCTTAGTCACATTTTAAAAGCTTAAAAGTTTAAGCTTAAAAATACTGTAAAATGTATAAAAAATATGAAAATGTTAGGGGCGAGATAGAATATTGACATTAGATATTCAAATTTTATAGGAAGATCGTGCAAATTATTGTTTATTTTCATATACATTTTTTAGCTGGATTCTAGAAAAAGATGTCGTCGAAGTGACAGTACTCGAGGGAAATACAGAATTACCGGATAACAGTCTAGTAGTATTTGGTTATGATGTGAGCGGTCGTGTGACCAGCGAAGATGATCCTGTTAGCGGAGTTTCCTTCATCTTGTTCGGCGTGAGTATATCCGTAAAATATATTTCTATAAGATCAATAATCCTCTGAACAACGAACTTCGCAAACGCTCTTTCACGTTGCTCCAAACTTTGACGACTCTTTTGAGTCGTTCCGATGAAATCTAGGTTCTCTGATACTACGTGTCCGGAGAGCAATCTACGCAGGGTCATAAAAATGCTGTAATTGTAATTAGTAAACTTCTCTATTCCTTGTTATTTCTAAAATGTTTTATACATTACTAGGGGGGGTACGACTTCCGCGCGTTCTGCTCGCCAACTCCCCTTATCATCATAATTGTAAATTTTCCTTTTAGAGTTTTGTAAGTTTTATAAACTTCATCTATTCTTTATCAACATTCTACAATATACCCCTCATCCAGACCCAGATTTTCCAAGTCCCCTCCATGAGCCATACCTTCATGCCAGGATTTTTCCAAGTCCCACAAGACTTTCCCTCCACCAGGCCAAGATTTGTCCAAGTACAGAAAAATTCAGTTCCAAGGATCCCTTGACGGACTTGGAAAAATTCAGCCCAATGCTCGATTATCCTACATGGCGGCAGCGGCGGCGATATATTTTTATTACACAGAGAGATATTCTATATTTTATATTTTGTGCAAGCTATTTCCTTATTGAAATTTAATACGTAGTACAAGGGTCTTTCCCGTGAACAAAACAATAAATAAAAATAAATATATAAATAATTCTGAAATTTTTTCGTTATTGATACAATTACGTCAAATATATTTTACATATTTATCATATGAATAAAAGAATTCATAATGAACGTTTTAGACTGGCAAGACGAAGAACTGCGCTACTGCCACAATCGCAGGATTCGAGACAAAAAAGCCTCTCTGTCACGTAACTTCTGACAAATCTGGTAGATTCAAGTTTCCGGCGTTGTCAATTGGCGAATACAGGCTAATTCCGCACTATGCTGGTGCACAAACGAAATTCGACGTTCAACCACCGGAACTTACCTTCAAAATGCAACACAACAGTCTGATATTGCCGCAAGATTTCAAATTAACGGGATTCACTGTAAGCGGAACGGTTCTCACGTCGGTCAACGGAAGTCCTCTCGCAGGAGCGAAGGTCTTGTTATCCGGTAAGGAAGTCGTGGTTACCGACAAAAATGGACAGTACACTGTGGAAAAGATCAAGTCCGGGCAATATACTCTAAACGTCGAAGCTAATGACGTAAAGTTCGACGAGACTATTGTCAAAGTTTCGCCAAGTTCGCCTCAACTTCCGACTCTCGCACCCAAGTCTTATAAAGCTTGCGGTTTGGTTACTCTCTCGGCCAAGGGAACTCTGCATCATCGTAAAATTGCCGTTGAAAACAGCGCGGCAACTTTCCGAGAGGAGATCGAGACGGATCCAAAAAATGGTCAATTTTGCCTCTATCTCGCTCCAGGAAAATATCAATTTAGCGTTATTGTGAGCAACGAGGAAAAAACTAAAGGCTTGCAGTAAGTATTTACTTAAACTAAATGTTTTCATGACACAATGTAATTATATAATTTAATGCTCTGGATAAAAGCTTTGTCCGGTTTAAATTTCTATTTTTTATTTGGTACGTAAGTACATTTGGTTGATGAAAAAAGTTTAAGTATACCAAAAAGCGCCATGTCCCGAAGTTTTCCATAAAAAATCAAAATTATAATTTTGTTTCATTCAGATTCTTCCCTCTGCAACAAACAATCGACGTCTCATCGAAACCGGTAGCGGACATAAATTTCTTGCAACTGAAAGCAATTCTCAGAGGTTCGGTTCAGTGTTTAAAGAACTCGGATTGCAGCCAAGTTTCCGTGACGCTAAAAGTACTCGACGGCATTACAGTGAAAACTTTGCAAGCTAAAGGTAAATGAATATAACAAAAAAATCTGGCAATCATTACCTTACGATTACGATACAAAAGCGGCCAATGACGCTTCGCTATTTCCATGACAACGAATTATCCGTGTCGTTATCGTGGAATGGCGCGTCATACGATAGTACGAAACCCTTTTTCTCCTGCCTGTAAAGTTTTGTTTCATCAAGCAGACGGACGATACGAATTCACCGATGTTCTCCCTGGTCACTACGAAGTACTTATCGACACTGATGTCTTCTGTTGGGAAAATCCAAGTCACCGAATTTCAATAACTTCCGAACGTGCCGAAGTGCCACCTTTCAAGCAAACCGGATTTTCCTTGACTTTCATAACGTCGCACGACACCGCTGTGGAGTTTTTAGAGCCGAGCAAATCGAAGAGAATTACGTTGGAGCTTCCTCTCGGCAGTACGAGGCACTGTGTCTCTAAACCCGGCGAATATAAATTCGTGCCGAAAGGCTGTCACGTTTATCCCCGAGACTCTTATAACTGGAACACGAATAATCTATCCCCAATAATATTGTCATCGACGGAGCACAATCACAGAGGTAAAATCGTCAGCACCGCTTCGCTCGACGATGTGAGAGTGAACATTGAAACTGGCGGCGAAACCAACGTCCTCGGTCCGTTGAAACCCTTAAAGAACGGTGATGTTTATCGTTACGACTTTGACTTTATCGCGAGCACCGATAATACGTATATCATTACGCCTTTGTCAAATATTCTGCTTTTCAATCCACCGTCTATGAAAGTCGTCGGTGTCAACGACTGCCACAACGACATTGCCACGTTTACCGGTGAACTTGGAAAGGTAAGTTTTGCTTCCTCATAAAACATTATTTGTTTTCTTTTTTTTTCTCGATATTTTAATATCAGGGTAGTTGAAATTTAAGCATCAAGAAAATGATGTATAAAACACAAAAACATTTTCTAAAAATGGTTTAGAAAACATATTCAAACATTCGGATTTTATAGCGTTTTTAATTTTTTCAACAATATTTATACACAATGGCAATATTGAGCTTCATAGATAAAATGATACCTAACTACATATTGTGTAAAATTAATAGAGAAATTTGGATTTTGTAAGAATTTTAATTTGTAATCTCATAACTGCTACAGCAGTGACAAGATTCTGACTGAGAAATAATAAGAAATCAAGCTACAGCTTTGTTCAGATACGGGATAAATTTAAGGGATGTCTTATATAAAATGTGGCCAAAAGTGATAGAGAGGATTAAATTGCATAGAATTTTGCATTTTTTATGTGAATATTGCTATAGTTTGCAAAATTGAAGGCCCGTAACTTGAGAATTATTTTGGAAATTGATCTAAAAAAATTCACATTAGTTATGCTATAATTTCTCGTTATTGACTAACCTTTTTCATTGAAACATATTAAAGTAATGAGATATTTGTGTTTTTTGAATTTTCTAATTCCACAATCAGTTAAATTTTGCTCAAGTTCAGTTTCAGCTATTTTAATATAAAGGGATGCAAGGGAAACCTTTCGCATTCCTCCTTTTTATTTTTCACAGCTTTCACGTTTGTAATATTTTTCTTAACAATTGAACGTCTCAGATCGTAAAATATTCTTTCCTCTTTTTTCGAAGATCGTTAGCGGTTCGGTATCGCCACCTCTGGAAGGTGTGACGATTCAGATTTTCGGGAAAGACAAAAATGCGCCGGTTCATACCCTCGTAACTGAGAAGGATGGTGCTTACAAAATTGGACCACTCGATGGAAAAGTCGAATACAGGTAATTATATAGCGGTTTGTAAATTATTGTCAGATTAGTGAAAAACCGAATCATTCTTATTATGCTCGTCGAGACTTGATCACATAAAAAGAGGTTTTTAAAAAGTAGCACTGTTACAAATTTTACTTATCGCGATTTTTTTTAAGTATTTCAAAAAGTTATGATTTTTTCCAAATATTGTTGATATCTCTAAAATGTGTATATGGACATATCGATGGTGAGAAAAGTAACGTGTTTGGAAAGCCCAAAACAACGCGCAACGTCTTTTTCAATGTCATTTCAATTTTTTAATTCTCAACAGAATTGCAAAAATGTAACATTAAATGCCTTGATATCGTTAAGTACGCGATTCAATCTTATTACTTTTTACTCTAGAATACTTTACATATAATACTCAAAGAAATTAGAATAGAAATAGAAAATAAACTCTAATTCGTTTACTCTGAATAAAATATTTAGCGTGACGGCGGAGAAAGAAGGTTTTGTAATCACCGGTCCGAACGCGGCGGGTACATTCCTCGCTCACAAATTGGCCGAAGTTATCGTCCAAGTATCCGATCAAGCGGATTCAGCCTCCCTTCAGGGAGTTTTGCTCTCTCTTTCTGGAGGCCAGAGCTATCGGAAAAATAGCGTAACCGGCGAAGACGGTTTGCTCACCTTCAACTCTCTTTCACCGGGCGAATATTTCCTCCGACCGATGATGAAGGAATACCGTTTCGATCCTCCATTCAAAATGATAAATGTTGCTGAAGGCGCGACCGTCAGAGTTAAGCTCTCGGGTACGCGGGTAGCTTTTAGCGCTTACGGTTCAGTTACTTCGTTGAACGGTGAACCCGAGCCCGGTCTTCTTGTTGAGGCCCAGGGCCAAGGCGATTGCTCAAATTTACAGGAAGAAGCGACAACAGAGGAAAATGGCAATTTCAGGATTCGCGGTCTTCAGCCAACGGTAAGAAAAGTTTTTCTCACTTTATTTATCTAATTTATATTCAAAACCCTATTTTGTTTGAAATTTTTATCAACATAGTGTGTCATTTGCATTTACAATAACTTAATAGAATTGAGTTAAAAATGTAGAAACATAAATTTGCCTCGAGTATGCTGCTAATTTAATTTATGGTGTCCACTTGGTCAGGGAAGTCAGGGAAAAGTCAAGGATTGTTTTAAATTTGTCATTTAAAATCAAAGCTTTCCTCAAGATTTTTTTTTTTAATCTCTCCCGCTAGAAGTTTGTACGGTCACAGTGTAAAGTCGGGGATTTTTCGCCACTGTTTTCCTTTGGAAGATTTGGAAAAACCGTTTTGTTGGGAACCAATGTTGAAACATTGACAAGTAACATTATTTCATAATGTTTCTTGATTGTAGGTATTTAGAAAAGAGTGTTGATTGACAAAAATCTTTAATTCAACGCTCGGAAGATTTTATCGGAGATCAATGTTATTTAATTCGTAATATCAAATAAGTTGCCATCGAAAACGGTGTTTATTGATTTTTACTGTATTTTTATTTAATTAAAAATATTTGAAGTAAAGTCTTCTTAGGCGTCAATGCCAGTACGGTTTTATGATAAATCAGTTTTCATTGTTTTCTGGAAAGCAGTGTTGATTTTTTTTTAAATTCTACAGTGTATGTACGCGATCCGTTTGAAGCCAGACGTAGAAGCGAACGCTCACATTCAACGTGCAACTCCAAGTTCGATCGCGGTACAAGCAACCGCAGACGTGCACGGTCTCCGTCTGATAGCCTTCTACCCAATATCTCGCACGGACATCTCGGTTCACATAATATCAGCGCAACCAGAGCACTATCGGACGTTGCGCGTAAAGTTATGCAGGGAGGATCTTCCGGATTCGCCGATTCATACATCAAAATTAGACACTCAACATTCCTCGAAAATCGTCAATTCCTACAACTCCGGTTTCCTCATTCACTTTCCACCTCTACAGGCAAACGGCAAGAAGTACTTTGTTCAATTGGAGTCGTCGTTGTCGCAGGCGCTTTACAAGTACCGAACGATACCGATTTACTTCGAGGCGAACACATCCTTCAAGCAGATTACGCTTAAATTTAACGCCGAAAGAAAAGTCGATCAAGGCGAGATGAGCCAGACTTCGGTTGTCGCTCTGCCATTCATAATGCTCGTTACCCTGGCATTTTTCTATCGCGATAAACTATGGTCCTGGTTGAATGGGCAGGTTGAACAATGGTCAAAACACGTTCCTGCATCCAGATCACCTGTTCAAACAATTCCCATTGATCCTCGTGCCGACGATATAATCGTCGAACAGATTATGAACATTAATAAGAGAAAGACTAAACCACGGAAAACGTAATTTATGCATTTTTTTTCTACGGTGTACATCGTAAGTTCGGTATAATGAGTCATGTCAAGTGTCGCGAAAATAAAACCTTGCACGTTTTCTATCAAAAGTTGCACAGAAGACTGTTTGAATACGCAATCGCGATTCGCAATTCATATTAGTCCTGTATTCCTCACGTGTTTGGTTAATTAACGACTGCTGTTATTGTTATACAATTAAAACGGATTCTACGATAGTAAGTCATCAATTTGCGTTGGTGGTTCTCGCGCCTTTGAAATAATTGCTAAAGATATTATAAAGTCAGATTACATAATAGTCTAACGCGGATTATGTCTGCGCCATCAATCTAGTGATTCAGCAGCACTTTTGGTAAATTATAAAGATTACGAAGTGCGAATGATTCGAGGAAGGAATAACTCAACTTGCTTATAAACAATTCAAATACTTTTCAAGACTTTAGTTGTTCAAAAGTTGGCCAAACGTGCTACGAAGTGAAGTGATGCGTGAATCTTGAAAATATAGTACAGTTATTGAGATAATAGTACGCGTTCCCATAATTTACATTCTCATGTTTTAAACAATCCGGTGTTTAAAGTCCGTTTCCAGGGTTATGCGTTCTCATTCTTTAACTAACATCGATGCCTATTGTATAGCGCTATCAACAGGAAATAGTTAAAAAAAAAAAAAAAAAAAAATAGTTATTTCATATCAAGTAAAATATACAGATTACTGCTGTAGGAAATTGTTATTAAATTGTATATAATATCGAATGAAATTAATGTGCTGTTACGCTATGAGTATGATGCAAAATGAATTTCCAACAAGTAAAAACACCAATACCAAAAGATAAATTGTGTGATATATTTATTCATGTACACTGAGTTATTGTTTTTTATTGTATAATATCTGGGTGACTTTTTCAGTTTGTTCAACAAAAGACTTGAGGCTTATCCTAACGCATGAGAAAGTCCTGAAAAAGAATTTCGCGAGATTAAAATCGCGATTCCCGATTCATTAGTTGCGCCATTAGTCACGTGTTTTGTTCAGTGGCGAGGGTCCCAGTTATTTTTATCTAAATGTAATGATTCTACAATAATGAATCATCAATTTTCATGTGATTTATCAGTTCTCGCAACTTTCGAATAATTGTTAAAGGTATTGTAAAATCATTTTATATAATCGTCTAACGCGGATTGTGTCTGTGTCATTTATACTCTGCATTTTCAGTAAACTGTAAAGACTACGGAAGGCGAATGATTCGTAGAAGGAATAACTCAAATTGCTAAATAAAATGTCATACAGTTTACTAAGCGAATACGGCGAAAATCGCATCGTTTAAATACTCAATACTCGAAAGAACCACGTATTTATAGTAAATTTCCATAAGGTATTCCCAAGTGTTTACTTAAGCTACAAAATGAATTTTCGACGAGTAAAAACACCAATTCCAAAAAAATTCGTTAGTGTGATATATTTATTCAAGTACACTGAGCGATTGGTCATCGTGGAATATCTGATTGACGTTCAGTTGGTTCGTCGAGAGAGTCGAGGTTTGTCCTAAACTACGAAGTAGTCCTGAAAAACAATTCAGCCATATTACATTTTTTTCGTTCCTTTTCATCGACTGTGTGAATATTTACCTCTGGACCCTGTTCGTAGATGCATTTATGGAAGTTGTATGTTTTATCGCACAAATCCTTTCCAGCTGCGAACAAAATAATATCGCGTTTATAGTGAGTTATCGAATCCACGTTGAAGGAAGAAGATCGTATGGCTCACATGTTTGACGACAAGCCTCGATCATTTTAGTTCCCTTCTCTTTTATCGATTCTGGCACCATTTCCAACAAGGCAACGAAATTTATGTCATCATCTGCGATCTGATGAACAAGAAATCAAGTTCACTCAAAACGTCAAAATTCGACAATAATATGAGCGTCAACAGTGGCACTTTACCAATTGGAATTTATCCAAGGTGCATTTGAAGTAGCATTTGAGTTTATCGTCATCAGGGAACTCGCCGCTTACAGTTTTTTCAATCGCATCTGAGAAATATAAAAAAATTGCCAAAAAGTTAATTAATGGGAAATAGATGAAATAATGTTGTAGAATTTTCTGTCAATTCTGGGATTTTTTCTTGCACGTTTTTAAACCCATCATTTCAGAAAATGTTGTATCTTTTTTTTTTTTATAGTCAACATATATCGAGAATTATTAAAACGCAAAAAAAATGTCTCACCATAAAAGACATATTTTAGCTTTTTAGTGAAATTTTGTAAATAATTTTATCTATTTTATAACGTTGGTTTCTAACAAAAATGTAACAGCTATTTTTTTTTCTTTCAAGAAAACTCACTTGTATTTCTGAAAAATACATAGGTTTTTTTAGGCTTATGTGAGTGTATGTGCGTATGTGCAGGGCTTGGAAAATTCGATCGCCTATTACTCAGTAACCGTTTGAGCGATCGAGCTGAAATTTGTAATTTTTACTTTTTTCAGAAGAGGACTAACTTTCTTAAAACTTCGCCGATATAGCTAAATAGTTCTTCATAACTAAACACAAAAGTAGTTAATATTTTATGGAAATTTGGATTTTCGTAATTTTTTGAAACCGCTATAACTCGAGAACGGTTCAAGCAACTAATCCAAAATTTTGCATACAACTTGAATATATGTGTCCTTGTTTGATACTGAATTTAGTGAGAATCCAAGAAAGCGTTTATATTTAGTATTTAATTCGAAATGTTCGAAAATAATAATTAAATATGTTTGTTAATTTTTGTTGGCGTTTTAAGTGCAGCTGCTGTACATAGTATGATGTGATTTGACTTTGTCAAAAATACAAAATAACGAGGGAGCAATTTGCAACGTTTTACTTTGCAGCCTTTTTTTGAACTTCGAAACGTCTCTGTCAATTAAACCACAAAATAGAATTCACACGATCTTCGGAGTATTTTCTTGATTTCGCAGCAAAATAAAAATAGTTTTTCCGAAAGAAAGAAAAAGAACGTGCTTTTTTTCTTGCTAAAAAAACAATGAAAATTATCAGGTCGATACAATTGATTTGAGACATTTAATTGAAAAGCTGATTTAAGACTACAACTATCGTGATACAATTTTTGTTCTCTTTATAGTTTTCGAGACAGGTTGACGACTTAAAAAAACTGAAGCATGCTCTCAAATGATGAATATAAGAGTAAGAAAGAAAGACACAGAAAAGTATCCTCAGGTAGTGCTCATGAAATACAGCCAATTATGAAAAATGTATAAGAGTGGGCTCCGAGAAAAAGTTGTTTAATTGACAGAGTGTCCCAAGTGTGTTTTGAAAAGTAAATTATACGACGTACCTTCGGTTGCCCCTGTTTCAGCGATACAGGCAGCACGAGCAGCCTTTCCTGGTGCTTCCAATTCAGCAGGTACCGCCTGACATTCGGACAATTAGATTTTTTTTAGAAATACTAGTGGAAGGTGTATTCTCGCTATAAACCGAGCCCAGCACCTTCCGACATCTTGTTAACTTACTAAAATTTCACTAGCTTTTAATCATTATTAGAGTATTTACGAATTGCTGATTCCACGATAATAAGCGCAATTTGTTTTTTAGAATTACAGTCCAACTTGAAATATTAGGGTGTACCTAACTGAAACACTAAATTGCATGTAGCTGCGTAAATAAAATTGTTAGGCATCTAAAATTTGGTGTTTGTGTAACATCTGGTGCGGTAATGTTACCCGACATTAAAGTTGAAATAAAATGAAAAAAATGATAGGCACAGTTTAGCGAGAATACACGATAAAATGAAATAGATTAATGAGAATTGCTTTAAAACTTACGGCACCCTGAACTGCGACGGCGACGAATGCCATCGCAAAAGCGACCAGAATCACTTTCGACATTTTCTGCTTAGTTATTCACGTGTGACTTAGGAATGAAACACGCAAACTGTTTTCTTCTGGCGCAGAGCGTGATGTTTTATATGAAAACCTGCGGAAGTTTTAATTGCACATAGCACACCAACGATGAGATAGATAATCATCGAACTCGAAGATTGTCCCTGCTCAGGGTTATTTTCCTCGATCACGTAAGATCATAACGATCCGTCAACGCGATTAACATTATTTTCTATACCTGTAGCCGCATTTCCTTAGATTCATTCTTCTCGCCGCGACTTGACTATAATGATTCTGTGAAAGAGACACGAGGGCGATTATTTAACACAGGTATATATTGATTCATTAGTCTTCGAATATGAGACTTTTCATTACCAATCGTTAACGCTATGCCGACAATTACGACTAACTTTTTCTACATAATTCAAATTGCTCGACTAAATATTGCCGATGTGCGTGACTGTACAGATTCGAGAGAGATACAAGTGACAACTTGCAATTGATATTCAACTTGAACATTTATTCATCCAATAGTAAGTACGTTAGATATACATAAATCAGAGATCGAGGACATTTCTATTCGACGTTGTTACAACCGTTTATTTCAATGGCTCATCTAGTTTTACACTGCAGTAAATGTAAATGAATCGATTAGATTAGTAATCATAAATGTCATACAAGTACATAATTAATCAATTATGGATATATAGAGAGCAATTGAACTTTGAAACACTGCGGCATGCTTTTTATCCCATTAAACAAAGTAGATTCTTTTTTAAATTCAACTAAATAAATAACGGTAAAGTAAAAAAAATGAATGTCCTGAGTTCCAAGTATTAAAAGACTTTCATGAAATTTTATATTCAATATTCGCGTTTAAAGTTTTCGTCGTTTTTGTTGAATGCTTTGAAAGTAAGCTTTGACTTTACAAATAACTAGCCCAATTAAAACTGAATAGATGTTTAAATTGCTGTGGAAATTATTACCAGAGCTTTCAATTTTGAGCAAGCTTGGAAAACATACGCGCACACATCCACACTGTTACTTTTTTTTCCAAACCACTTGTCTCGATATTTTAGACCTTTCTATAAGTAATCTGACATAAAAGATCTCGAAAAAAAAATTCTTTACCATATTTTCATAAAAAGCAAGCTATCATTACGAGAACTCAAAAACTTTAATCATAGACGGGTTGATTGGGGTCTGCGTGACCCCAACGGCCTCTACCTATAACAATAATTCAATTTCACTATCCCGGTGTCATGATGCCAAACACTTGGCATCCTGGTTTACCTGGCACGTGACACTAAAAAATTAGAAAATACACAAAACCATCTAATAAAAGAAAAGATTTCAAGTACAGTAACCTTGATATTTTTATATTTTTACCGTTTATATGTATTTTTAGTCATTTTTTTTTTTAGAACTTAACATTTTATTTATTATTGTCCCCAGTTTTCTTTTTATTTGAAAAAAATAAATATCGCTTCAAAACATGGCATGTCGGAATCTACAAGGTACCTAATATGTCATGAGAGCAATTAGACAGAAGTACACTAAATGACATTATAATAACACGAGACGAATCGTTGCAATAACACAGCATTATTGTTGTTGCATCGAAAATTGGACCTAGTTACACAAGTGTGAGAACAGGATGATGATGTTATGATCCGCTTTTTTTTTTTTTTTTTCAATAAACAGACATTCAATTACTTCGCATTAAGCTATAAGTAAATATTTAACGAGACGTGTTTTATTCTATTTTATGAATAAAAAGCTGCCAAGTGGAACTTTGCATATATTGCTTCCTCATTAAATTTCATTTTTCACAAAGCTACCCCTGTGAGCAAAAGTCTATTTATTAATTTTGGCTTCCTCATAAAGGAAGTTTTGCGAAAAATTAAATTTAATAAGGAAGCAATGTGCAAAGCTCAATTAGCAGGTTTTGCAATTTGTTACCTCCATATTTTTCGTAGTTAGAGGTCTAACAACACAAAATAAAATCACAATAATTAAATATTAGTTTCTGCTCTACTTGCATGCAAAATTTCATGTATATCCATCGTGTCGTTCTCAAGTTATGGGCAATTGAATTTTGACACTCATGTACGGCCATTGAATATAAAAAATGCAAATTTCTAGAAAATCTTATCTACTTTATGAATTTCGCTTAAATTTGGTATTAAACATTAACATACTCTATTTAAGTTTTATGCAAAATTTTAAGTCAGTTACTTAAACCCTTCTCGAGTTATAGCATTTTCAAAAAAGTCACGAAAATGCGAATTTCTATAAAATTTTAACTACTTTATCGATTTTACCCAAATTTAGTATTAATCATCGACACACTCTATTTAAGTTTTATCAAAAATTTCAAATTAGTTACGTAAACCGTGCTCGAATTAGCATTTTTTTTAAATTACGAAAATTTGAAAACTCCATAAAATTCAAACCGCTTTTCCGATTTCAGCCAAATACCAAACAACATCAAATGTACCTACAATTATGAAGCAATTATTTAGCAAAATATCGTAATTTTTACGAAAGTTAGACCATTCGCGCCTCTTTTTTTCAAGAATTCAAAAAGCTATAAGATCAAAATTTCTTCATATATTTTGTCAAAAATTGCAACGTGCTAAATTTCAGCTCAATCGGTTCAAGTGTTTTTGAGTTATAGATGATTGAAATTTCGAAGCCCTGCACACACACACACACACATAGATTTTTTCTAAATCACTTTTCTCGATGTTTTGCACCATTGTAAGTGCCCTGACATGAAAATCTCGAAAAAATAAATTTCAATGAGAAAACAAAAACAATGAAAAACTCATTTGGGAATGTGTTATCTTTTTAATTCTCTCGTAGACCGTTTATATACCCAACACCCATCTGTCATTACATTTTTTTCATCTTTTTACCCACATTAAAATTTCAAAAATCAAGCATAACAACAGCTAGAATAAACAGCAACAAAATAACTGATAAATACGATAGTTATAAGTTCTCATGAATAGGTATGTAGCAACAAATGTGATTTTATAACAGCAAAATTAACTGTACAAAATATGTTACGAATAAAGAACTTTTTAAATCGAAAATCAATCGTCATTGCACGAGCTCATTGCAAAGACAATATTTCTTTCAGAATATGAATCCTACCATTCGTGTGTAAGTCATACAAAAATTCCACTTGACTTCCGTCAAGCTCCATCATCGAAATGAATTTTTGACAAACTTTGGCATAATTTTCTGTTTGATGGTAGATAAGCGACACGTAAAAAATAGGAAGCATATTGACCATAATATACTTAAATTCAGCATATTTTAGTCAAGTAAAAAACTCGGTCGTCTCTCTCAAGTATCTAAAAAAAAAGAAAAACTGCGTACTAATGAATAATGCTGCTAACGATGTTAGCTAATAGTTCTCTAAAATAGTCCTCTAAAATAAGTACGGAAGAAATCAATGTTCCTTGAGCTTATATACTTACGTATATACAAGTACTTTCTTATCATTAAATTCTCCGTAATAATGTTCAATTTCGTGTAATTGCCAAGCAATGTAGTGATTATTTAACCATAGCAATGTTTTTTTTTTTCAATTTAAAAACATTTAATAGAGTTATGAGAAATGTTAATCATTCCAATGAGGTCGATAATTATATCGTCACCGGTACTTGTGTCACCGTAAATATGTTGTACTTTTGTGAGGCGCTACCGCGTTCCTTCGTAACTATTAATACATCAACGAAGAAGTAAACAAAAAAATATGGCGATTAAAATGTATTTCATTGCAAATAGGCATTTGTAGCCTTGTCTTCTTGACAGCAAAAAAAATGTCATTGAATTTAAAATCACTTATGGGCTGCCAAAAACAAGTACACCTAATTCTTTAAATTCCATGAAATCATTTAAACAAAATTTTTAAATACGAAATTTTAAGAATTAAATGTGGAGTTGAAGTGATAAAAAGACTTGTTTTTTTTTTTCAGTCCCCGCAATCGAACTGTTTTGGTGTCAATGACATTTTTTTTCAGTATCAATTACACCACATCCGACAATAAATATAATACTTTCAGGTGGTTGCTACCTTGGTATACATATATGTCACTCATCGGATAAAAAAGAAAAAAAGCTACCGTCTCGATGTAGCTAAAATCAGCTATGACAGTTATAGCGGCCTTTGTTGTTTTGCAATAGTTGGAAGTAGGAGGAGCTCACGTTCTTATTTTTTCTCACGTTCCAAGTTTTTTGTAGGTACCTGCTTGCCGGTACACGACCGAGTATTTTACTTGGCTATGTATTGAATGTAATGCTTTTTTTTTTTTTCTTTCTTTCTATTCTTAGTCATATTTGGCGTACTTATATTACTTAAATTTTTTTTTTTTCGCTGATTTATATTTACTGAACGAGTAAAAATAAATGTATTAGGGTGGTCCCCAAAAAACCTTTTTTTTTTTTTTCCTAGTTGGCACCCCTTGGATATCTTCATTTTGAGGACAGGAGCAATTCAGAATTTTCTCAGATTAAAAAAAATATATTTAAAAGGTGCCCACAGCCATTTAAGGGAGGGAGCGGTCAATGACTTTTTTAGTTATATAAAGTACAATTGAAAAAAATCGTTAAATTTTTTTTTAACCCTTTTTTATGTTTACAAAAGGATCCCAAACAATCGAAATTGAAATCGATAAAATTAAAGTGGCCCAATTTTCTGAATCGGTAAAAAAAAATTTAATTTAAAAAACCGGCACGCTCGATTGTTGAGAGAGTGACAGAAATTAAGTGGATACTAATTTTCAACAAAAAAATATTTAAAAACCTGTAAGTTATTCGACTTAAAAAATATCGATATCACGAAAAATGATATATTACGGAAGTTGTTTTTCGTCGGTTATTCATTTTCCAAACAATTTTTGTTTCAGTGCCGTAGTTGGGCCCAATGAAGTAAAATCTTCGGTATTCGGAGACCAGTTCAGCACGGTTTTTTTTTTTCTAATTTCTAAGCCATTTTTTAGTATCATAATTTGTTTCTTTTTTTGATTTCATGATAGATGAAAATACGATTGCATTTATTTAATATACTTAATGGAAGTAATCGACGTGATCGCTCGCACACAGAACGAGTTGTTATTTTTTTTTCCAACTGTCGCGGGATATTTTCAAATTCAAACATCAGTCGGGAAATTCCGTAGGACCATTGATTTTCAATAGTTTCTAAAGAAAACTTTATCGGAAGCTCCCACCCATTTTAACCTGCGCCTTTAACATTAACCCTAACGTTACGTACGCGAAGCGTACGTAAAAACGCACTTTACGGACGCAGTGAATTAAAACAACTTTCTAAATATAATTGTTCGCGATATCGATATTTTCAAGGTCGAATAACTCCTAGGTTTTAAAATATTTTGTTGCTGAAAATTGGTGTCGATTTTTAAGTTTTGTAGCTCCCAACGATCAAGCGTGCCAGTTTTTAAAATAAAAAATTATTCTGATTGATCTGGACACCCTTAATTTTTTAAATTTCCATTTCGACTGTATGGCATCATTTTTTAAACATAAAAATGCACATAAAAAAAAATTACCGATTTTTTCCAGTGGTAATTTCATGTAGCTAGAAAAGTCGTTGGACACCTGCCCTTATAATTCCGTGAACTTGGGTAAATGCTAAATATAAATTTATAAACCTGAAGAAATTCGAAGGTGCTTTTTTTAGTTAAATGAAGAAACGTAAGGGGTGCGAGGAATGATTTTGTCGGAGGACCTTTGAATCTAATGTCAAACATTTGAGATTTTCACTTAATTTCGTGCCTTTACAGGCTGCGGGCACCTCTCCTAAATATATAGTTTTCAAAATCTGAACAAATTCTGGGCTGTTTATTTCGGTGAAATAAATAAACGCAAGGGATACATTTTTGCTTGGGGACCATCCTATTACGCATAATCAGTGAATAAAGGACTTTCGGCCTTAATAGTCGAGGAAGAAATTGTACTAGGATAATGTGTGACATGCACTGAAATATAGTGTAATACTGGAACGTTCGGCGAATGCCAGAGACGCGATACACTTCTTCATGTACAGTCCCTAGCAAGATTTTTCTTCTCCAGACACTTAACCTATGCTTAACCTCGACTTAACACTTTTCTTTTAATATGGCAGTGATGTATAATTTTGATGTATGGCTAAATATAGTCAATCCGAAGAAGGACAATACTTGTGTAGTCAAGATAAAATGGAAATCTGTAGTAAACATGTGTTAACGCGATGTGAAACAAGTGTGGACGAAGATAGAATTTATAGCGCTCCCGACGGAGTGTGAGAAATATTTTCGATATATATTTAAAATTATACTTTAGCATCTAACGATTCGCTTAAAAAAGCATGAAGAATTTATTTAATGAAACTCAAAATGAAAGAATGAAAGTTTATTAAGTATGATAGATTTTTAATGGACTGGTAGAAATGTTTTATGTTCTACATTAATATACTCTTCTATGTTTTAACCGGAATAAGCTTTCTAATTGGACGGTCTCCACGATGCGTGCGCGGAATGCAAAGAAAGATGGGAATATTCTGTCGATTTATAAAAGAGAGAGACGGCAGTGCCTGTTCTCTCCCACTTCTTCTGTTGCCAGCTCATGACGAGTGTTAGAAAAAGACAGAGACACCTTCTTCTTCTTCTTCTTCTTCTTCTTCTTCTTCTTCTTCTATCTTTGTCGTCAGGCCTTCCGGCGAGCGTTCCAGATTTACTATAGTTCTATGGTGACATGTAGAACAAATTTAAGGTATAGTAATTTTTTTAGTTACGATAAAATACGAGAAAATTTTTTAAAAGTTAAGCCTATTTCATTAACTTAGCTTGAATAAGAATAATAATCAGCCACATTGAAGATGCGATCGGGGTCCGAGGCTGGTCGAGTTGGTATGAAATGCCCTATATGCAATTATGGGTACAGCGACAGATTGAACTTGGAACACATTGACGCGATTATATCGAATGTACTTATTAAGATTTTTCTAAACATTTTTTACCTTTCAAAGCTATATGGTAATTTATTAATTATGCATACAAACCTTGGTTGGTATCATTTGTAATTGAGAAAAAATATTAAGTGTACGTTCAAGCATCAGAGATATTACGACTTCGTAAATGCTCCAATTTAATCCAATGGATACAGAATTTAGATTGAGATATGTCTGTTACACTTATTTTGTTTTATTATTTAAACCGACACATAAATTGTATAAGATTTACGTTAATTCAAACCGCATTACATATAATTGCACACTCGTGTTACATGTATAAATTCGATTAAACGTTGATATAAATATTCGGCGAATTGTTTTAGTTGAGCATATACAGTAGAATTTTGGTTTTCATTTGATTTTCGACGAGATTTGATTTCTCGCTGAGCCAATAGCTTCAAAAGAGATAGAAAGTCTGAAAACAAAGTAAAATGTTTGACATACAAATTCAGAGTGTGTTACGTTGACGATATTTCTTTCGAAGCGACGGATAACTCACCTTCGGTGATAACTCGGCGTAACATCTGTTAAATGTATATGCGTAAGCGCAATTATCGCCGTTTGCTGTAAATTCCAAAAATAAGATACAATTAATTTAGAGCCGTGGAAGAAAGACTACGACTCGAGTGCAATCAAAATAGAACATACAGATACATTGAATATTGGCTTCATGCGTATCGTGCAGTAATTTTTTCTTTTTGTTTTTTTTTTTCGAGTATCAAAGCATGACATTAAAAATTTCGACTACACCCGTCAAGTCGCAGAAGTTATCGTGCAAAAAAACAACAAAAAACATAGATACCCAAATATTTACCGATCGCCTTGCACTTGGTAACGGTCCTCTGAATTTCGTCTCTGTAGGCAGGTATTTTTTGGGAAAATGTCAGCATTATTCCGTTAAGATTTAGCTCTCTCTTGTCGTCCACTAGGCCGAATTGTTCCCACAGGCAATACATGTAACACTGGAACATTAACGATAATTGCAAAATAATTTAAATCAATCATTTTTTTTCTCCACAGATGTATTGTGCACGATTTATTTTACAACATTTTTCAAATAATTTGTGTCAAATATAACTGTTCGCAATAAAAATGTCAACAAAATAAATTGTCGTTATTTGTTTATTATGCTTGGTAAATGTTAGAATTCATATTGTAAAAGAATAATTCATCAATGTTGATGTTCTTAATTATTCCAGAAATGCAAATATTTCAACTTTTGCATAATAATAAAATTAATATTTTTGTTTTGTTTTTAAATCGGCAATCGGAACTGCGACATTGCTTCCCCGCTGTTATCTTTTTTTCATACAAATTCTGTTATTATAGCTCACTGGGAAACATTAATTTAGGTTAAAATTCCAATTGAAAATCTATAATACCGTAAAAACCACCTTTTTTTTACCGTCGAACAAAAAAAGTCAAAGAATTAGACTATTTACTGAAATATTGTCAAGAGATTAAGTTGTTATAAAATTAGAACTACTCGATCTATTCTCACCAAATTTCAATTAGAATCTTGTTTTATCATAGTCCAGAAGTAAAAGAAATTTAAGACCGATATCTCGCTCAATTTGCGCGAAGGACATTTTTCCAAACATAAAAAATGTTATAAAATTTGAACCGTTGGACCGACTTCCGTCAATTTTCCACGTAAACCTTGTTAAAAATATTGAATGTTCTTTTTTCACGGCAGCAATATTTTGATTTTTTTCGGAGTAAAATCCAAATTTATCAACATACATTCCTTGGACTAAATTCATCTTTGATAATCAATAATCGTGAATTTGCGTGGTAAATTGCATTCATATATCTCTGGAATTTACTGGAGTTGGAATGTTTGAAAAGATTTTTTTGTTTTAAATTGCAATAAAATTGGAACCATCTATCGATTTACGCCAAGTTTGGCACTGACAATGCTTTAATTGAAGTCCATTTGTAGTTGTAGTGTAAGAAGACTTTTCAAAATGTTCAAAATGCTGTAAATTTTCGACCTCTCAACCGATTCGCGCCAAATACAATCCCAAACACGTTGTTATACGACAGTCCACTTGTTTACCAAATTTCAAGAAGATATCTTAAAAACTGCGATAGTTATCGTGCATACAAGATCCGAAGAAACGCACGCACACACACACATACATACATTTTAGAGCATTTTGAGTATTCTCAGATAAAAATGTTCACGAAAATAAAGCTTCCTTTACGGGGATTAAAAAAAATATATATTAAAAAAAAGTTAACAAATAAATTGTGGGGTCCTATGATTGTAAAGAAAGATTTGATTGATAATTGTTGTCCCTCCACAGTTTCTAATAATAATTAACATATTTTTAGCGCTAAAACGTATTTTTTTCTGTTTAACAAACCTAATATAAATATTTTCAATGATATGATATATAAATTGCTAATATTTTTGAAATTCGAATAAATTATCATCTCTTAAGATTCTGGAGCGATTAATCATTTTTTTTGTACCTTTAATGATCGTAATTCTGGCCAATGTCCATTTCTTACAGCCTCGATGTCATCTGTAAAGTGTAATAGAATGTCGTGTTCATTGACAAAGTGTCGCATAATTGAATTATCAACGTAGATTAATAAGCAACAAACCTGTTGACACGCCTGTCTGTGTCTGACACGCATTCACCACACTCGCCGCAACAGCTATCATTTTGTCGGAGACAAAGCTCGGCCGCCGCGTCTAAAAAGTAGAAACAAAAGTTGATGATAATTTATGTGGAAACAAGAAATATTGCTCAACAGCGCCGCGTGTTCACGAACCTTTTTCTCAGCGCTTATCGCACTTTTCGTAACAATTATTTTTAATCTCTCAATAAGGTTTCTACAATTTGAAAAACAAGAATAAATAAATCATTTTTATGTACGCTTCACGGGAGATTCGTCATTTCGTTTGAAATATTATTACGAATGAGAAAGTATTTTAAATAATTTTTTATTAAATCATTATGGATTATTCCGTCTACAAAATATTATACTCGTTACAAAATAATAATGACTCTACGTTATTCAAAGTTTCCGCAAGAGCATGAAAATAGTTATTTCTGCAACGTGGCAAAAATTCAAGTTTATTCACGTGTCATAATTATTTCTTTTCAATGATTTTTAAAAGGCTTTTTCATTCGAATAGCTCACATTGCTGATATTTAAAAAAAATATCTCTATTTGTATATTTTTACCACATTTACTTCAATGAACGTTTTATTATTATTTTGCTTCAAGTACTCCTATAAGAGCTAATATAGTAAAAATAAAGGATGGAAACATGATGATTTACGAAAATTTCACAATTAAATCACGAAAGTATTTTCAAACTTGTAAAATGCACTACCGAGGACATCAGGATGACAGCTCGCAGTGCTGTAGAGCTATGGGGGTTACAGTTATCGACCTACCCCGCAATAGACGAGCGAAGCATGCAGCAGACAAACAGCCAGCACCGAGTATTTCATGGTCCCCGATTAATCTTTTTTTTTCCTTCTATTTATCTTAATTACTTAATACTTTATTATTTAATTGGAAAAAGGTACAAAGAATACACTTGACGTTCGCGACATAAAACTAAGTGTTGAGCAGATCTGAACGGTGCTCCCCGATGTTTTTATTCGGTGGCCTATATTCACAATCTAAACCTCTCTACCTACGCGGAGAGTCACCAAGGGTGTGACTGAAGCCGCGGGTTGGTCATGAGAGGGATAGGAAGCTTGCAGACGCGAGCATGGAACCTAGTAGCAGTGCGAGGGGAGGAGAATAGTATAGGGTAGATAACTTGCCCACCTTTTGTCATATTTTTTTTCCGATCTATTAATTTTCAATTTATAAATGCATTTTCCAAAATTTCTACGAATAAATTTCTACGTGTATCATTCAAGAAAATCCTGATGAAATCTTATGATGAACTTCGGTATTCTTAGTCTTAGCAAATATTCTGGATATGAGGCATTCCATTTGACTTTCGCCAAAAAGAACTTGGAGAACATTGCATATTGCTAATTTCGATTTTTCACAAAGCCACCTCTATGAGGAAGCATATTTATCAATTTTGGCTTCCTCATGGAGGAAGCTTTGTGGAAAATTTGTCAGTTATAACAAAACGTTAATTTTTCGAAAAATTCAAACTCACGTAAAATTCGAAGCGCTTTACTGATCATCACCATATTTGGTACATTAGCAGCGCTTAATATTATTTTTCATCTGTAGAAAATCTCAATTCATTTGCTGAGATTTTACGCGAGTTAGAGTAAAATTATTTTTTTTTCGAAAATTTCAAAATCTCATAAAAACCGAACCTGTCTGTCGATTCATTTCAAATTCAATACCGATCCTCCGATTTAACATAGTTTTATTTGTACAAAATTATTCAGCTCGATAGCTACAAATTTACGTAAGCTAGAGTACATAATAGAGAGATTTTTCTAAAAATTCAAAATTCAATAAAAAATAATGTTATGTTTGATTTTTTTTTAAATCATCACAGACAAAGTCGTCGAAAGCTGTGCCATGTGTGTGCCAAATTTCAGCTCGGCTGATAAAGCCGTTCTTTAGGTATCTAAGTATGAATTTTGCATGCCGGCCACACACACACATACATACATATTTTCTAAAACACTTTTCTCGACGTTTTCGACCATTCTGAGTGTCCTGACATGAAAATCTCCGAAAATAAAGTTAAGACGTCGTCTTAAGACGATGTGCTACATTTTTTCGCCGTTCTCTCTCGCTCCAATGTCGCCACCAGTGATAATGTCTCTCTCGCACTTACGGTGACTCAGTCGGTGTAGTAGATCACCTTAAGACGATGTTGCTACATGTCGTCTGTCTCTGTCAGATTCCCATAAGTGCGAGAAAGATAGTTGAATGTTCCCGAAGCGTCGTTCTCGGGCACGGTTAATATTTCAGATAAAAGAGGAGAACGGTTCACTGCAGATTTCCAAGACGCAGTCATCCGTTCTCATTTTTTGTTCAAAACATCAAATGGGAATGAGAAGAACGCCTTACAGTTTTTGTTACCGACCGAGCAGTAGCACATCATCTTAAAGTGATGTGATACATGCTCGAAAACAGCTGGGAAACTGCAATCGGTATCGAAGACTGTAATCAAATCTACTCAGAGATGTTTAATATTCTAGACAAAAGCAAATTAGCTTTCACTCCGTCCTAGATAGACCAAGTGAAAGCTAATTTGCTTTTGTCTACAATATTAATCATCCCTGAGTAGATTTGATTACAGTTTTTGATACCGATTGCAGTTTTTGAATATGTGTCACGTCACTTTAAGACGATGTGAAATTACTCGATCGGTAACGAAAGCTGTAAACCGATTTTTTCCGTCTCGATTGATCTTTTGAATAAAAGGTGAGAAAGTCGACATCCGTCTTACGATTGTCCATGTCGAGTTTCTCACTTTTTATCGAAAAGATTAAAGATGACGGACAAATTTGGGATCGTAAGATTAGTTCTATCTCTCTCGCATTCGTTGAGCATTCACATCACCTTATAGGACATTGGTTAACATTGATAATGTTCGATTTGGTAATATCCATTTAAAAAACGCTTTTACCAAAGACACGATGCTTTTCTTCTTTCAAATGAACCGAGCCAATATTTCCCTCTACGTCTACGCACTTTACGCGTCATGTGACGGAAGCTTTCGAGCTCGCTGCTTTCGTTCTGTGCTATTTACAACTAACAGCTGATTGTGGTGGATCTTTCATAGCCGGAATTCCACGAGTTTGCACAATAATCTCATAACGAATTTTCGACGTGCCGAGGCTCGTCTCTCGACGCAAGGGATAGGTAAATTTATCCGCGTCTTTTACAAAAACGGTGAGAAAGATGTTGGCCGTCAGAAGAGCTACGAAACTTGCGTGGATAGCCCGTAATTTCGCGACTACTAGCGAGGATATCGGAAATTTAGTAAAAGTAAGTTTTATTCCGACCGGCATCTAATAACCAATTGCGTCATTTTCGAACGTAACAATGATCCCACCAAAATTAGTAGATACGCTTTTCAAAGGTTTTCTAGCACATTAAAGAGCGACTGTTGTAACATAATTTTTTCACATTTCCAGAAAAACACAGTCGTCGTGTTTATGAAGGGTGTACCGGAGGAACCACGCTGTGGCTTCAGCAATGCAGTAGTTCAAATTTTGCGAATGCACGGTGTTAAATACGATGCTCACGACGTACTCGCAGACGAGGATCTTAGACAAGGTAGCATAAACAACAACAAAATCAACCATTAAATCTTGCTAATTGTTTCCTTATTATTTTCCACCATTTACAAAACAACACGAGGAAGAAGAATGTTGATCAATATTTCTCATTGTTTCCCTTTTGCTAAGCTTGAGGAAACTTTGTTAAAGGAAAATAATGTGAAAGCACTTGACAATATTCTACTTTGTAGACTTGTTTAAATTCAGCTTAAGATTTTCATAATTTGAGAATTTTGAAAAATCTCCCAAGACTTTTAAAACATAGCTTCTATGACAAAACATGTTCATTAATTTTGACTTATGGATATAGTAAGTTTTATGAAAGGCGAGTCACAATGAGGTTGTAATTGGCTAGTTCAGTTTTACAGATTACAGATTTTCATTATGATTGTGTCACGACTTCTTATCCGCCAAAAAAACAAATTCGATGACAACATTTTTACATCTAAACACAAAAATTGATATGATTTTTTTAGGTTCTGTAGGTTTGTCGTACGAATATTCCGTTGAGGAATCAACTACCTGGATAAAGCAAAGATATTTTATTGCGTAACCATTATGATAGTCAGATGAATAATATGCATCGACAGGCCGTCCTTAAATACTGTGACAATAAAATAGCACAACACTTTGGTCACAATTACAAAGATCCTCTCTATGAGGAATGAAAATTCATTGCAATACGTTATATTGAAATATTTATTAGATTTTTATTAAATTTTTCATACAGCAAATATTTGTAAAAAAATACATGTTTTGTACCCCTCAAATCACTTTTATTTTTCAGGTATTAAAGATTTCTCCAATTGGCCGACGATACCACAGATCTTCATAAACGGAGACTTCGTTGGAGGTTGCGATATTCTGCTACAGATGCATCAGAACGGCGAGCTCGTTGAGGAGCTCAAAAAAGCTGGTATAACGAGCGCGCTGCTGGAAGCTGAACGAGAATCTAAAAGTTCTAAAAACACAAAGGAATAGTTTTTAATACTACGCCACATAATTTATCTTCGAATTGTAAATAATCGCTCCTCTGTTCATTAGTCGATTAAAATTTTTTTTTTTTTTTTCGTTACAATAATTTTAAAAAAGTTGAGAACACGTACACTCGCTTGACCTTCACAGTTTCTGAAGTTCCCGTCTAAGTATCTTTCCCGCCGCGCTCTTTGGTATGCTTTCAATAAACTCAACGTATCCAAGTTGCTTGTGCTTGGAGACTCGCTCAGACACGAAGTTTTTAATCTCCGAAGTCTCAATTTTTGCGCCGCGCCTTGGAACTACAAATGCCTTCGGCACTTCACCATATTTTTCGTGAGGCACACCGATCACCGCGGCGTCCAACACTTTATCGTGAGCTTGAATTATATGCTCTAGTTCTGCGGGAGCGACTTGGAAACCCTGTACTTTTATTAGCTCCTTCAGTCGACCACGTATGAACATCAGTCCTGATCGAAAAAAGATTAAAAAAGTTATATTATTGCATCATGACGTTTTCCTAGTGCAAATGATCGATTTTTTTTTAAAGAAACGTTATCTTTAATCGATGCTTAAAATCTCTGAGCCATTAAAAAAGAAGGTATTGTACTATATTTTCATTATGAAACTATCGATTTGAAAAAACTGCAATAAAAGCCTTATGAAATGTACATGAAACACTACATTTTTTACATGTAAATCATGATTATAATAGTGTAAATATGTCGGTTCAACATACTCTAACTAAAAACAATTATTCATTACAAATATCTGTAATTGTTTAACAGTCAAAACTATCAAACATTTAGGTGGAGAATTCGTGTCATCTTTTAAGATACACAATGAGGCGCATTGAAATTAGTAAATAGTTGCAGATTATTCTTGAACAAAAAAAAAATAATCAAGAATGTATCCCTTTTGGAAGTTGCATGAAGCGTTCCAATAAGCAAATCATTGGAAAATTAAAATATTTACAATGAAAGGGAATTTATTATGAATTTGTTCATTCAATAATAATACTTTACTCTTATAACACGTTAATAGTTACTATTCTGCAATAATATTTTTTAATGATCACTTACCGTTCTCATTGTAGGATGCCAGGTCTCCAGTTTTGAACCATTCGCCATCCATGCAATCGGCTGTTGCCTGATGATTGTTGTAGTAACCCTTCATCACCTGTGGACCGCGTACGAAAAGCTCTCCTACCTCGTTGAACCCGAGATTTTTTCTCTGGTTTTCGGCCTCATAGGCAACGATGCGAATCTGCGTGTTCGGTACGAGATAGCCAGTTGATTCAGTGGGGCTATCGGCGCACAGACTGACAACCGGCGAAGTCTCAGTGAGTCCATAGCCCTGTATGATATTCACTTTATTCGGCATACGACTTCTGAATTTTTCGAGAGCATCTATGGCAATTGGCGCTGCTCCGGAAACGACAAGTTTTAGAGATTCCGTGTGACGATTTTTAAACCTCTCGTGGTTGGCGAGTAATTGTATGAGAGGCGGCGCGAGATACAGCAACGTCGAATGATTCTCCTCCAAGATTTTGAGCAAATTATCGGGACTGAACTGAGGCAAGGTCACCACTTTGCCTCCGATACTGTAATAAATAGATAAGACAAGTTAGTAGGATATCGATTAAATTAGAACTAAAATATGAGGTCTACAATGAAATGAACAAATTTTTCAAAGTATAATGCTTTCAATGAGCTTGTTGATAAGCCAAGCAGAAACGATAGTACCACAAGCACGAATTGAAGCATACGGTCAAACCGTAAATATGATAAAGTGGAAGAATTAGAGGGACAATCTCTTGATGAGTTTCTGTTGCTTCCTCCGCTATTGATACGCCTTTCGCATTTGTTTGCATTATATTTGCGATCAAATTTCTGCAACAAAAAGAAACCGTAAAGTATCTTAAAATATGCAGAATAATATTACATCAGATGACAGAAGGTTTATACCGCTCAACCATTCAGCTAGAGCACTTTGCTAGATTCTCGAGATGTCAAGAATTAATTGACAGCTACTCGTTAGTTTCTTGTCTTTTAGACCGCCGAAAAGGATGAAAAAAACATGGCAAACTTACAAACGTGGTTTAACAACTCGATAAATGAAATGTCTACTTTTTAAAACTGTTTTTGTTGTAATTGAGGATTAATCTTCGACCAAAGGGACTGTTTTACCAAAAAAAAAAAAAGAACATCAATGTTCGATTTTCGTTGACGCTACTATTACTTTTCTAAAATCTGCGGTTAAATCTGATAAAATGCACATCAGTTACTATAAATCTCCGAATGTATGCATCAATATATGTGGTGCTTTCGAATGTAGTAGGATTAAACCCAATATCAAAAAGTCCAAAAAATTCGCGACCGATCGCTCATAACTGAGCATTTGATTTTTCGAAGTTTTATTGTCTCTGTAGGAATGCAATATGTTTTTGCAGTAATATAGCTTACGTTTCCTGTTCTGATTAGAAAATGAAAAGCTTTTGGTATTTCACCTGTGAGATATTTCAACACCTTTTGGAAGACCACTGGTGCCGCTTGAGTAAGGCAGTATAAGAGTATCTTCAGGGTCGAGCCCAGTCTTTTCACCAGTTTTTTCAAACTCCTCGATGTCGTCCCGCACCAAATCTTGAAATTTTATCGTACCTGGTGGCGCCGCACCGTTTCCATCCTCAATGACGATAATTGGAAGTTTAATATTTAAATTCTCCGATATAGCCGCAGCTACTACTAAATATTTAGACGGTATTGTAAAAATTGCTGTCGCGTTAGAGTTCTTTATCTGAGCTCCCATCTCATACGCCGTATACGCTGGATTTATAAGGGTCATCTAAAGAGGCAGAATTTATATCGAAATAATTCATATGTACGAAGTAAAAGTTTCCAGTGACAAATTATCCGCTCCAAAAATTGCAATACTTTTCAAACAATGTTCTCGATTGATGTATTCCCAACTTCGAATGAATTTCATACTCTGTATTTCCTTACTATATTTTTGATAATCCGATTTTTGCTTCCTCAAGAAGCTTTCTTTTTGTGATTTTTTTTTCTAGATTTTTATGTAAACTTGTTCAGAATGTTCGAAAACATCTAGAAAACATATTTAGAAAAAATGTCCGGATGTATGTGTGTGTGTGTGTGTCAATCATTTAACGTTCATAACTTGAGAACGTCTTCAGATATCCAGTTGAAATTAACCGAACATGTTGGGGGGTCAATTATGCGTGCTCGATGAAATTTTTTGACAAAATCCATGTAGTGTTCTTGTTACCACATGAATTTGAATTTTTTGACAAATGTCTGTGCGTCCTCTAGCTCCCGCAATTTTTTAGATATCGGGCTAAAAATTGAACGAGTGAATTATTATAGACCGACGGTTGCAATTAAATTTGGGCGAAATCCGTTGTCGTTCGGATTTTATGCAATTTTCAATTTTTTCAAAAACACCCGTGTGCGCTCTAGCTTCCACAATTTGTTAGACTGCGGACTAAAAATTGATACAAAGTTGAACTATCACAGACCGATGATTGGTATTAAATTTGGGCGAAGTCTCTTCAAGCATTCGGATTTTATGGGATTTTCATTTTTTTTAGAAATGTCCGTGTGCGCTGTGAATCCCACAATTATTGAGATATTGGGCTAAAAATTGGTACGAAGTTGCACTATTACAAACCGGTAATGAATTTGAGAAAAATCAGTGCAACTGTTCAACTTTAGTGAGATTTTGAGTTTTTGGGCTTTTGAGAAATCATATCAGTTGGCCTCGATAATTTGAAAATTGCTTGAGATATCGATGAGCTGAAATTTATAACACATGTTTTCTTACACTAGCAGCATAGCGCTGATGACATGTTTACTTAAAAACTAACAGTTGAAAAGTAACTAATCACATCACAAAGTTTCTTCAGGAACCCAAATATGATAAACGCACTTCCACACAAAGAGACCCGCGCAGACTGTGGTAAATAAAAGTGAGGAAGCACTATGACAATGCAATTGTCAGCGTTTTTTTTTGTCGCCCAGAATTTTTGGCAGGACATTTCTGTTGCCGGACATTTTTTGTTATTTTTGAATATTTTGTCTCAGGACAATTTATCGAGGATATTATCCCAGCAAACCGATTTTTACCCGATTGCCGGCTTCGCTTCCTGCTAACATGAGTAAAGCGTACTCCGGTACATTGGGTAGCACGACTGCAATTGTGTCGCCTGGGCGGATATTGTTTTTTCGCAAAGATGTCGCTAATCTTCCGCTCAATTTTTTCATCTGGGCGTACGTGTATCCTCTTCCGGTTGCGGAACATATCTGCGGATATAAGCTAAAATTAGTAAATACAAATCTCTAAGTTGCATTTGAAAAAGGATTTAACAATTATTTTTCTGTATGTTCATTGTTATAATATTTGTTTACTGCATTAGGTAGAAGCTTTTGAATCTAGATCTACGTTAGTTGAAACACCAGTTTCTCGTTTGAGAATTATGGAAAAGTATTTTTTTGACATCTTAAAAGATAGTGATACACCTGTGGGAATTTGTTCGCCCAATGCTAAACGCCTATAGGTCTGTCTCTCTCACGCCGAACCTTGATTTTGGTCTTTCGACGCTCTTGAAAAAAAAAAAACGGCTTTTTGTATCGCAGAGCCAGAAGCTTTGCCCAATTGTGCCGTTCCTCCGCGCATTCCCTCAAAATTTAACTCCAATTTATCGAGTTATTTGGGAAAAAATAGGTTTCTGAATTTTGATAGTGGTGGGGGAAGTGACACTGCTTCTTAATCGTTTCATGTCACATAGGTGGTGCACAATTTACAAAAATAACTTTTTCTTTTATAAAATATATTCGCGACTACCTGAACGATCGTAGCTTACGCTGTAAAGAATAACGTCGTTCAACGATCAGTTCGATTTAATTAGCGGATGAAAAAAATCGTTCATGTGTTTTCAAATTTTTTGTCGTCTCCTGTTTACCATTTCGTCATGTTATTCTTATTTTATATAGGCCGTGTACAGTGGCCTTTTTTTCAATAATAATTTTCTCGCACACTTTACGGTCTATCATTTTGAAAATTCGCACATGCATTGAAGCACGAAATAACTAGGGAATTTAAAAAAAACGAAAATTCTATGAAAATAAGTACTTTCCGATAATTACCTTGACTAATCTTTTTGTATATATTTGTGTTGTCGTTGGAATCACTCACCACGGCCATCTTGTTGGCCCATAAGTCCAAGTTCTTGTATACGAACTCGTGAAAATAAATATTGCTAAAACCGTGGACGTCGGGAAAAGGGCTGCTCAACACATTATTACTATCAAGCTTTGCCTTTTTCACCGACTGTTTTAGAGACGAGACACCAAAAGACCGGGAGCTCCTCTGCCATTCGCTTTTTCTATTTTTCAGAAAATCTTTCGACTGGGATATCGAGGAGATTTTTACTGCGCAGTGATTACCAGCAAGAGCGAGGCCACGCTTGATTGTTGTTATTCCATTACCGATTGTGAATCCTTTCGGCGTCGCTCTACACTTTGACGCAGTTAAAAATAAACTCGACATTCTTATTTTCAAATATTATTCTTTGTCCATCGACCTGCCTGTATTCACGGTCAACGTACCACTGTGGGAGCTCGAGATTTTTGCGTTTGCTCAACGACCAACAACTTCAATAATCATAATCATTCAATATGAGAGCTATAGCACTCTTGTGTACAGTCCGTATCACTATATTAATGTTTTTGTTGCATATATGCGATAAGACGTATACTTTCGAACGTACTCGGGGAGATTTCGTATTTTGGTTTATTTGAAACATTATACCTGAAAGAGTTTAGAGCATTAGCGAAACAATAATTGGAAGTGTAGACGTCCGTAGATATGAAAATTACAATTTGAGGAAGCGGCTACGCGTCAACCGCCATCTATCTTTCTATTTATTCATGTTCGTTTACATCTAAATAGCAGTCGCCTCGACGTGTTCAGACTCATAGCAAGCAGTGCTTGTCACACGGACTGCTGCTATTAACAAAAATCTCAAGAGATACTTATGGTTTTAACGTATTGACTTAATAATTTTCATACCGAATGAAATTTTTGTAAGTTTGTATTACGAAAGAAGCAGTTTTTAGCTTATAACAATATAAAAATTAGTCAATTTTATTATCATATTTTGTAGATAAATACAATTATAATATATGGATTCTATATCACTCAAAACTATATAAAATCAAAATTACGTTATTAATTTTGAAAAAGTTTTTTTTATAGGTTATAACAAATCCATGTAATTTCATTTTTTGCTTCCTCATAGAGGAAGCTTTGTTAAACGTTGAGAAAAGTCGTCTAGAAAAATGTCTGTATGTGTGTGCGTGTGTGTGGAAATTGTCTTGTTAGTACGATAACTGATGTCGTAGTTTTAGATGTCACTTGTTTAACGCCCTATGCTTGTTTGAAACCGAGCGTCGACGCGACATCTGAGTGGCGCTTCCATGCCCTATATACGTGTGCCGATATACGTTTTGGTGTTTTTTTTTCTCTAATGCCGCATCGAGTAGATACCATTAACATCTTCAAGGTTACACTGAAGAACGATAAAAATAAGATGATTAATACGTCAACTCTATGAAAAAATGATCTTGGTTCCGACCCGAGATACTATATGAAATATAGTATTATGAAAGGCTGTTAAAGGGTTGAAAAATTGAAAATAAATTGAACGGATTAATCTATTTACTAAGCTATTTACTCAGTATATTTGGGTGTCTCTGTAAATTACAATCAAAACATCATGAAGAATAGAGTTATTCAATTGCAAAGATAGAGATCTAGGCTATTTTGGGTCGGAAGACTCATATAAAAAATCGTGAACCAAATCCGCGAGGTCGAGGGTCAGAGCCAGGTCGACTTGGTATGGAATGCCCCATATGCAGGAAGATTAGGAAGATTAAAGTTTGCTAAAAAAAAATATCGAAACAAAAAGTTATGTTCTTCCATGAACCATTTAATGCAGAATATGTCACATTTTTTATCGCTTCAAAAAAGCCAGTTTCACCCTAAAAAAAAAAATGGAAAATATTTTTTTTTCGTTGAGTGCGAAATTTTATTTTACTGTAGATTTTACAGGGTAATTGGTAGTGTATTCAGAGTGTGTAAAAAGATGGGCATCATGGAACTCGAAATTCTTGTCGAATCAAAAATATTTTACGGAAAATTAGATTAATTAATGAAAGCAACACATCTACAGGCGTCTGTCTGTAGCTCGTAGATAACCCATAGACGCCTCTGTTTATACAAGGACCCGAACGAACCTATGCGGGCCGAACATAGATGCATAGATGCTGATGCGCTAGGCGATTCTACGACGAGCCCCGACAACGTTATAATATGTTCTGCCCGCGATTTGATTATTATACCGATTATATGTGCTTTGTCAACGAATATATACATCTTCAAACTCCACACATTTCTCGGTTTCTTACATTAATGCACTTTTCTCTGTAAAATATTTGTTTAGGTCAGGTAAAAAGTGTAAAAACCAAAATATACCCTGTCAAATCTACAGTGAAATAAAAGATATCGCCTTGAAAGAATTTTTTTTTTTAATTTCGCTGGAAATAGTCTTTTTCACGCCATGAAAAATATAACATATCTTGCTCATGGAAAACATAACTTTTTTGTTTTTACTTTTTTCTGCCTGACCTAAACAAATATTTTACAGAGAAAAGTGCATTAATGAATTTTATTTTCCGTAAAATATTTTTGACTTGGCAAGAATTTCGACTTCAAAGATGCCAATTTTTCACACGCTCCGAATACACTGCCAACTACTCTATAAAATCTTCAGTGTAATAAAAGATATCGCATTGAAAGAAAAAATATATTTTCCATTTCTATTGGGTGAAAATTACTTTTTGAAAAAATTCATAGAGGGTACCTTTAAGTAGTACTAATATATGGCCAATTATCAAAAAGATCCGAGAGGGTTAAGAAAAAAGTGGCCGGATTGGTGGAGAATGCCTCACATATGCGTCGCGATGTTCAAAATGTAAATATTACATAGATTTCATGTTTTAGTATAACGAATAGGCGTTGAGTCGCTACCGCGACGCTTGATATTTTTAAAGCTTCACTGCACGCTAAAGTGTACGTAAAAACATAGTTCGTTTGTGGCATAGTGATAAAAATAGAAAAGTAGATAAGAACAATATTAAACGAGAAGCTTTTTTTCTGTGTGAGACAAAAGACTCGTACGCGTTATCTCAGCGCAAAAGTCAACCCCCAAACCAACTCGAACCACTTGACATTCAACTCTTGAAACCCGAAAAAAATGTGCACATATTTTGAAAACCTTACACCAGGAATCCTACGATGAGACTTCTTCATTTCTCAGTTGCATTTTATGTCTCGAAAGCTTAAGATCCAATATTGTATGTCAGCTTATGCGGAGTCGATTTTTCGTTGGCTAATTTTACCAAAAAATTTGTTGAAAGATGAACGAAAGAATTGCAATAGAGCGAATTTACGATTTTTGTGCATACAAGTGTTGTAGAAACTCGAGGTTCCACACGGGATCGAAATTACATAGGTTCCCTAAAGCGAATGATCATTAATCCCCCCCATTTAATCCCCCCCATTTGACCCCCGACATTTAACCCACCCCCTTTGCAGACGCCTGTAAATTCTGAGATATCAGTCTGCAATTTTGGTTAAAGGCACTGTCGATATGTCGGTAAATTTCGATTTTAGTGAATAAAAAAGAAAGAAATGCTGTCAGGAAAAAAAATGTATTACATTTTTTTGAAGGTTTAACTTAAATGTGGTTCACATATGGACTAAGCCAAAATTGATCAACCCACTTTCTCACAGAGGTAGCTTGTCGAAGATAGAAAATTGTGAGGATGCAATTTGCAAGTTTTTACTTTGCCCGTTTTTTAAATTGTAGATAAACCATTTTCAGGATAAATGTTTTAGTGACAGGTAATAAACAATTCAAAGATCCACTCAAAATTAAAAAAAATATATTAAATTTCGTTTCTGTTGGAATTATATCATCTAATTTTAGAGATTTTTTGGGAATTTTTTTTTTCAGTGGGTGAACTGATACGGAATACCTCACATATAAGTTATACATATATATTTTAAAAGATTAAAAAAGAAAAAGTGTTTATCGTGTCGTTTAACTTAAACTGCGTGAGACGCTCCAACCTTCTGAATTATGCATACTAACGAGACAGTCTGATGCATATAATCGAGAAAATAATATTTTATTTTCTAAAGGGGTTTGGTATCTTTATTTATAAGTGATAAAGAATTATCTTTCAACGAAATGTCGCACAAAGTCCATTGATTATAACACTGTAAATGGAAATGGTAAATCACTGTCACGTGTTGAATTTGGTTGATTTTTGTCCCGAAACCAACGGTCATTTGTGGTTCAGAAGAATCATTCCATGAATTTCTTAAGCGTGTTAGAGGGACGATTAACGGGACGGTTGATACAGTTATATGAAATACATGAATCGGCTGTTCTGAACTGCGAATTACCGTTACTTCAGAACAAAAACAAACCCGTTTGCTTTCACAGTCGTTTTGTACTATTTTAAGAATCACTTTTACACCCACTGCAATTGATAACACAATAGGAATATAGAAAAAACAATTATTTTCGATTTTTTCTTTAAATTTCAAAGCTTATACCTGCTTATAGTGCCTAAAAAGTGATCCGTCGGTAAAGTTGAGTCGAAGTGTAACACTCTCGCTCGCAGTGGCGCGCTAATTCAAACAGAGAATTAAAGACCAGTACGAGCGTTGTTACCACCGATGTCCGTCCCACGTTAAGGAGTTGAAGCTCACCCCGTCCGGGCTCATCGAGGAAAATAAGATTACAAGAAAACACAGAGTTTAAATGCGAAATTAGAGCTAGCGTTTATTAATAGTTTTTATCACTAATAGTTATAATTTTTCACAAGAAACTATCGGTACAAAAATAAAGTCAAAATCTTGGAGTACCAACGCGCTCGACTACTCCCAAGAATCTGTCTTCGCTCTTTTCTGCTCCAACACTCGCGGTTCGACGCCAACGCTCACACCCATGCGAAAGCATGCGAGACGCTTACGTTAAACGTCCGCGTCGTCCCGAGTTGGAAAGTTGCTATTGTTCCCTTGACTTCAAATTGGACACCATATGGCCCACCGTCGAAGAACGGTTGGCCCTTTCAAGAGTGTCTGGCGCCAGGTCTCACCTTTGTACGTTAAAACTAAGAGTCTCGACTTTCTGCAGTTTAACTTTATTTATTATCTGCGTTTCCCGAAAAACGCTCTTTGAAAGAATGTATATCTGGACCTACATGCTGGCCACTTGACTCGTCAGAACTCGACTTTGGGAAAGCAGATTTTAGTGCATTTATTTATTGCAGTATAAGGAGCGTAGGCAGATTCTTCTACACAGCATGATATTTCCGTTCGCTTTACGTGGAAATACTTATATACGACGTACATCTATAAATATTCGTACATGTTATAATTATTGTTGGTAGTAATATATTTACAATTAATAATGGTTTGTTGCTTATCATCAGTCAGCTCGCCCAAGTCACTATTATTGGTCTCTCTCTGCTATTTCTAATTTGAATTTACCGCGCTCAAACTCGAGGAGGTGCCGCGCGTACGTCGCGCTCGCAAATCGCGTATCAGAATCCGTTACAGAAGCCGCGACCAGTCGCCATCTGTAATTTCGCTTACTGCTGGCGAACTACTTGCAAGCGGGTATATCAGAGAACATCGGAGAATGATCACAGGTGAGGTATATGCACGTATTCATATATATATATATATATATATAGGTTTCACGTAGTTTGTGTACGGCTCTAGAGAGTTCCTGAGTCCCTGAATCATCTTTCACGTCATCTCCTGTTATTTATGGAATTGGAATCCAACCTCTCTTCTCCTTTTTTCGTATGAAAGACATTCCAATCGACCTTCCGACGTTTCATGGCTTCTAATTTTCTTCGTGTCACAGTAAATGTACATATACATATTAGATTCGATTGTCGTCATCTTTCCCACCGTATAACTGATATAGCATGATATGGAAATACCGGATCAGCTCCACACGCCATATGGGACTCATTCGTCACATCGAGCGTGCACACGACTAATTAATATAGACCTCCCTTAAGCAGAGGAGAGCATCAGCGTAACAAAGTACGGCGAGTGTAAGCGGGACGGGTATGGTAGAGCACCGAGCTTCACAATTAGCCCGTATCTCTTGTTATGCTATATAGACACCGAACAAAATTCGCGACCTATATGTACATATGTATAACTGCGACATTACAACGGTTTGCACCACGCACTGTGATGATCATCAGCGCGAGTTCACTCGTAGAGTGACGCAACAGCAAGTCGACAATGATATATCGGCGAATCTCCATTTGTATCTTGAAAAGCTTTCCAGCTTTCCAACATACAAATGTAAATTTGAAATATGTTATAGATATGCTTCAAGCTGACTGATATGGAAAATTTGAATGGGACCAGTTTTTAAGATATAAAATCGTCAAGTTGAGACTTTTTACGTGAATTCCCATTGCTGAATTCAGAAATGAGCCTAAAATCTCACATGCACATATCGTTAGATGCCGAAAATCCAAGATAGAACTTCCAAAAACAGAAATTTATATATTTGCTTTTTAGAAACTTACCTCTATGAGGAAGTATGTTGACCAATTTCGTAGAGGAAGCTTTGTAAAAAGCAAAAAATAATGAGGAAGCAATTTGGAAGGTTCTACTTTGCAGGCTTGATTATTCTTGAAAGACATTTTTCTAAAAATTCAATGTGTCGTTAAATTTTTAGATCGGTATCTCCTAATTTGCTCCTAGTGAGCGCGCGAACGAGTTTTTTCAAAAAATTGAAAATACCATAAAATTTCAACCTCTCGACAGATCTGTGTCAGATTTGTACTCAAACCTTATTAAACGATAGTCCGTATGTGTACAAAATTTAAGATAAATCTGTGGAAAATTTCGAAATTTTTTTTTTCCCTCGCGACATTTTTTTCATTTTTCTTCAACAAAATCGAAATTTACCGACATGTCGACGGTTCATTCGACTAAATTCATCATTGATAATCAATAATAGTGAAATCATGTCGAAAATTGCAACCGGATATCTTAGAATTTACTGTTGTTGAAGTATTTGCAGACATTTAAAAAAATAAATAAAAACTGCAATAAAATCAGAACCACTCTATCGACTCTCGTTAAATTTGGTACACATAATATTTTGATGGTAGTCCATTTACGTACAAAATTTCAGCTCGATATCTCTTAATTTGCGAAAGTTATAGCGTGAAAACTTTTTTTTCAAAATTTTCAAAATGCTGTAAAATAAAAAAATTTCAACCGATTCGCGACTATTACAATCAGCTCACTTGCATGCCAAATTTCAAGCAAATACATAAAAAATTACGGCAGTATCGTGCTTACACGGAAATCTGCACATACGCACACATACAGACATTTCGTATAAATCACTTTTCTCAACGTTTTGGACCATTCTGAGTGTTCTGACATGAAAAACCCGAAAAAAAAAATTTCTAGGAAACAAAGCTTGCTCTATGAGGAAGTAAAGCCATGACGTCATTGCAGATTAAGGACGAAATATCGGTTTAAAGTTGTCATTAAACTCGCGAACACAGACAGGTCTATGGTATATCTAGGCATCGGCTGCTCGAGGCATAGTTGTCAACTATGTATGCCTTCAAGGACGCAAATTTACTTACACATTCATTTTTGACTTCTAAAAATGGTCTCCACATTTAAGGCATGCAAATTCTTACTGCTAATTTATGAATAGTTAACTAAAAGTTAAAACGTTCTTTTACTAGCTGACTATAATTTTTTTTGACATTTGAAATTTGACGAGGCGCTAGTCAAATCGAATTCTCAATATTATATTTTTATTAGTTTTAGGCAGCTCAATATTTTGTTGAACATTCATATTTAGGTCTATAAAACTTGTAGTTAAAAAAAAAATAAATAAAACACGATTTTTGTTGTACGACGCTATTAAATTATAGTTGCATATTTAATTACTACAGTGGTGATCGACCCAGCTTAATCGCATATGCTGGAATTGCAAGGATTAGAACAGAGTGGGAATAACAACGTACTGTTAATGCAGCCCATTATAGTAATTTTGGATAAGCCGAAGCAAAATAATTGCTTCCACATGATCTTTGAATGTTTACCTACTACTACCTCAATGAGAAAGTAACTTTTATCTGTTTCGGCTTCGTCATAGAGGTAGTTTTGTAAATATTCAAAAATCATGACGAAGCAATGTGCAAAGCTCCACTTAGCACCCTTATTTTAAATAAACAAAAAAATAAATGCTATCCTTTCACATTTCAGTTGATTTAGTGTCTGTTGATCTGAGTTAGAGGAAAATGTTAATTTTAAAAAAATTCATAATATCATAAAATCCGGGCCCCTTTTCCGATAATCACCAAATTTGGTACATAGCAGTGTAGAGTATTACTTTTCGTGTGTAGAAAATTTCAGTTGATTTGGTGAAATCTTACGTGAATTAGAGCAAAATGGAAATTTTTCGAAAAATTGAAAATCCAATAAAAACCGAGCCTATTTGCCAATTTATCCCAAATTCAATACCCGTAGTCCTTTGACATAGCTTTATTTGCAGACATTTTTCGAGAAATTGAAATTTTAATTTTTTTGAAACTTTTCACAAACAAAGTGGTCCACCTGCCGCATATATGTACCAATTTTCAGCTCGATTGTTTAAGCGGTTCTTGAGATACGAAGTTTTGAATTTCGCACACGCACACGCACATACTTTTTTTTAAAACCATTTTTCTCGACGTTTTCAACCATTCCGAGTGTTATGAAAATCTCGAAAAAAAAGAATGTCTAACGAAAACAAAGCTGCCTCTATGAGGAATCAAAAAAGATGCGTGTGGAATGTCACGCGGTACAAGTGAAACTTCAGAACTTTTATGGATACGCGGTATAATAGGATAAAAATTGTTTTGGCATTAAATAAAAAAATTAAGTTACAGGAACAATATTCATTTTATCTTGTGCTATTCTACATCCAAATATTCCCAGAGAATTTTCTTCATTACTTTATGGTGTATGACTTGCTGATTATTGTGACTGTTGGCCTGTGGCATTTCATCATGTTGTTCAGGCGGCGTGATATTATGGGGTATCAGCACTCCCGTGTCTGTAGATAAACTGACCAATTCATAAAAAATAGCTCGAACTATTTCACTAACAAGAGTAAAAAGAAAATTGTGAGGAATAACTGAAAAAAAAAAAAGAATTCTTACTGTTTTGTTGCTCAGCCGAGGTAATATACCAGATAGCACAACAAAATTAGATATCAAAATGTAATCTTACCACAGGTTACCATCCATCCAAAAAGTTCACTTTTGGACGTAGGATATCTTATAGTTGCCATTCGGGCTGACATATATATGTAACCCATTTAGATGACTTGTTGATATCAGATGTCTTTTTGCGACCTGGGTTTATGCGGTAACATCACTCCACTGTCAGTAGATTGTTTCTCACCGCTAAGTTTTAAACAGAAAATATGAAATAAATAAATATCACGTAACACGAAAAAAAGTGGATTTATTTAAGTGACAAGAATAAAAACAACGTTATCAGTAATAATTTCAAGAAAACGCAATACTTACCTTTTTTTCGTTGGCGATATTCTCTCATTTGCACATTGCTTACGCTAACCTTAGCTGTCTAGCCTGCAGCAGAATTACTTGAGGAAACCGTCTGCTTATTAACCGGATTCAGCCCTTTTTGCGCTGACATGTATTGAGCAGCAGTTTTAGAGGGTTGTTTTTTTACAGGTGGTCTTCTTTTTGACACTGGTGATTCTTCTTGTATTCAGTGTATCTTCATCGCGCTACTGCTTGTCACGCAGTACACGTTCTGTGTCATTTTTCTTCTTTCTTTCCATGCTTTTACTTATTTTCGTCTATTTGCAATTTCAAATCACCACCTTACGTCATCGCTAATGCCTCAAACGGTAGCTGAAGCCGAAGACCACCGAGCCACTACGAAGCTCCCCGAGTGGAGCCAAGCGGCGGTAAGGGAATTGGCTTCCCCTCTCCGCTTAGACTCCCCACCACTATTCTTGGTTCACCTCCCCTTTTTTCTTACCCATAACGCGTAACGCTCAATTTTACCACGGCGACAGCTACCGAGACATAAGAAGTTTCACTTCACCAAACACTTGGGGAAATTGGTCTTTTGCGATAGCCTCGAGGCAAATGCGGTTGTCTTCTCACCCTGCTTACAATTTTCGATTAAAACTGAAATTGAAACCGATTGAATGAACAAAATTCCAATTACAATTTAATCGGTTTTAAAAGATTTCAATCGGATTTTTGTCTATTTATTTGGTTTTATTGGGATCCTTTATTCAGTGCAGTCTCCTTTCTTCTAATTTTTATATTGTTTCATTCGACTGTGCGAAATAAATGGAGCGTTGAATTTACAAAGCTTCCTCTATTCAGGAAGCCAAAAATAATTTTAATTTTAAATAAAACCAACGTACTTTTTTAATATTAGAGGTGGCAATGCGAATAGCGGAGCTAAAAAAATGAGGAAGCAATGTGCAAGGTTCTGCTTTGCAACTTTTTTTTCTTCTGTTGTTTCAATCGACTGGACGATGTAATTCTAGCGTTGAATTTACGGGGGTGTCCTTTGGGTCACGAGCAAACGAAGGAAAGACGCGGGGAGTTATCACATACAGTTAAAAATATTATGAGGTTCGGGAAGTGGATCAAGGCTCCGTTATAACTATACCTTGGGTTTTGGTGCGACGAGTTTTGCGTGTATGCATGCATGCAGGCGCGAGCACGCTTTTCTCCATCGCTTCTCGCGTTTCTTCGCTGTTTGACGTTCTTCCTAGACCTCGCGAAACAAGTCGCATTTTGCGATCTCGTTCACTGCAATACTTACCCTCGTAAAAATGCATATTAGCTACCCCAGACGATTTGCGCGCTTCCGACTATTGTATGCACTGTTATTCGTATGGAGACTTAAAAAAAAAAACTAAATCGCAACGTATCGCAGTGTACACGAAACGATGTATGGCAAACGAACGGTCGAATTCACTGCCGCATGCTGTTAAAAGTTAAGGATAATTATCGTAAAGGAAATAAAACCAGTTATTGCTCATAATAATAATGAACATTGTAATAAACTATCAATTGTATTATGCGCCCAACATATATTAAAAATTATTATACGATTATTATTATTATTATAGAACATTTGATTTTGCACCAAATATGGCGAAGCCTTTTGGCCCTGAAAATTAATATCTATATATCGCAAAAATCAATCGTTATTTTTTCAAGTCTGACCTTCGTTTATACTCAGTTCGTTTGTACTTACTTATAAAAATTATTGTCATGGAATTTACTGAATTTATTTCATTTATAAATAATGTTTCGTATTTTATGATAAACTGTACTTATAGAGATAAACGTATGAATTAAAGCAAACATACGTTAAAAAATATTTAAGCATGTATCAGTAATTGAAGTATATTTTTAACAGAAAACTACTAATTCTTTCTTAGGTGGCCTGCATTATTTTTTGCTCTCTCTCTCTCTCTCTCTTTTTCTCTCTGTAACGAAAAAAAAACACGGGTCGAGGAGAGCGAGAATGAGAAAGTGTAGAAAGAATATGGATTTTAATGCTGGGTAAGCACCGACAGAAGGAAGAAAATAAGAAAAAGCAAAAGAAGAAAAAAAGAGAACATTTGACGGCACGCGCTCCCGTCACGCTGCTGTTACTGCTGCTGCTGCAGCAATTCGTATGGCAAATCGCGAGATCGCGTGTTGTCGCACCCTCCCATCTCTCTCTCTCTCTCTCTCAGTCTTCTTATTTTACTTTAAAAAGCTCGCGCACCTCTCTCGACTCTTTTTAACGTTCTCGCGGTTAATGTTACGTTGTTAACCTCGACCTTGCGTGCGCAAGAATAACGCGCGTATTATATTCCCATTTCGTCTCCTGTGTGAGCAATTCTCCGGGGCACCCAGACGATTTTCCATATACTATTCGTCTCACTCGCTCTCGCACTCGCGTTAGTTTTTCGCATTTTACGCGAAGCTCCTTCGTGGCTCCGGGAAAATCAGGACGCGATCCGAGACCAGACGACTCGGCGCTTCCCGAGACACGGCGTCTAACAGTATAGAAAAGGGTTTTTGGCCAAGGAATAACGTCCTTCTTACGCTCCGATTCGTCGCGACGAAATTCGCGCTGTGAAATTAAACCTCGGCTAATTTGCATAGTATGAGTACAAGGAGAAAGAGATAGTGAGGGCGAGACATCACGAAGTACGTGCGCTTCATGATTAAAGGAAAATTGGGAACACAGCAGTTTGCGAATTTGTCATCTCAATGGAGAGGAGCTTCGCATCTTCGTTATTTTTCTCGTACCACTCTGCTTGATGATTTCTTTAACGATAGCCTGTACGCAGCTAATATTTTATACAATACGGAGGCGTATAATAACGAGACAACTATCGACCGAATTTACTTACTTCATATTAACTATCGTCAACAAGATATTTTATAATTTATTCTCATTTACTTTATAATTATTATTTATTGACATTTGCTAGTTTGTTTTGTGTAATTTAAGCGGAAACTTTTTAATGTTTTATGGGTTAAGAAAACGGCCACAATTTCTTTTTTGAACCTGGTAAAAAAAAGTTTATACATTCACAAATCGCGGTTTAAGAAAATAAAAAGTATTATCAAATTCACAACAACAAAGAAGAATGTTATTAAACTTTACGTAACAGATATAGATGTTTCTCTATAAAAAAACTTGGTAAGTCGTGGTAATATTCGTATACAATAACACGGAAGAAGATGAAGATAAAGAGTGTTTAGATTAACGTAACAATATTGTACTAGTATGAGCTGATGAAGATTAATAAAGAATAAAGCCCATCAAACGGGACTCTACGAAGGTAAAAAAGATTGGATCTGAGGTGGCTCCTCATAGAATAGTCCCAGTCAACACAATTACACGAAGATTAGTCTAATGTTAAGATCTCCTACTCAGCAATGTAATTGTTATATAACACCATCGTTATGTAACAGTTACAATGCTGAGTAGGATATTGTAATATAACAGCAACCAAGCCGATTGTTTGTGTTTACTGGGATCCGACATACCCCGGCGAGCTTCTCGGGACAAATAAATAATGTTCAGAAGTGTATATAAAAGTAGTTTCTGTTCCGCACTTATTTCAATACACAATGTGTACGGAAGGCACGCCAAGATTTTTGTAGAGAAACATCTACATCTGTTAAACATCTATCGAGAGATTTTGCTTGGCTAATATATTGGACTCGGTTTAATATTTTTGTAAGAGATTTTTCAGCAACGAATTTTTTTGTTAGACATTTTTTAGCAAGGATTTTTTTCGTTATGAGATGGCTGCACTTTTAATACTTGGCGTAACATTTTTGTTTTGAAAACATTATTTTTACAGGCGGAAAAATTATCATTATTAATTTGAGGATAGTAGTAGATGAACGAAACGAATATAATCGGCAACCATAAAATTAACATACTTGTAAAAAGCCGAACAAATAATGTGAACTTTTATTCGGCTTGACTGACAATTGCGCTCATACTGCTTTAACACTCTGCATTTTTTAAGGTGTACTAATCCTCGTATCTGTAATCGCACGTATAATATTTGCTCACTTCCCTCCACCTTCTCAACTGCTCATCCACTCGTTAGAATTCGGTAGATAAATGTGAGGTGCCGCGTGACACCGGATGTAAATCGAGTTCTTCGTCTCCGTCCGCGCCCCTGCAACGATTAAACTTTTTTTGTAACCGTTGGAATAAGAGTGGCGACGAGAATAAAGAGGGTAGCCACGTCGTTTTTAATTAAAATTTATTCACCGTCGGACCGTGAGACTCTTGTCATTTCGTTGAGCTATGGGTTTATACATATAAACAAATATACGAGCTATTCCACCGGCTTCTGAACCTGACGCACTTACATATGGTTTCTTTTATATATATATATATATCTGAGAAAATTCTGAATTGCTCCTGTCCTCAAAAAAACTTTTCTTTTTCTAATTGGCACCCCTTGGATATCTTCAATTTTGAGGACAGGAGCAATTCAGAATTATCTCAGATTAAAAACAATATATTTAGAAGGTGCCCGCAGCCATTTAAGGGAGGGAGGGGTCAACGGCTTTTTTAGTTATATAAAGTACCACTGAAAAAATCGGTATTTTTTTTAAATGCATTTTTATGTTTATGAAAGGATCCCAAACAATCGAAATTAAAATCGAAAAAATTAAGGGTGCCCGATTTTCTAAATCGGTCAAAAAAATTTAATTTAAACATCGGCACGCTCCATTGTTGAGAGTGACAAAAGTTAAGTGGATACTAATTTTCAGGAAAACATATTTAAAAACCTGTGAGTTATTCGACTTTAAAAATATCGATATCACGAAAAATCATATTACGAAAATTGTTTTTCGTCGGTTATTCATTTTCCAAACAATTTTTTTTTTCCAGTGCCGTTGTTGGGCCCGATCAAGTAAAATATTCTTCTAAAAAAAGAGACCAGTTCAGGAGCGTTTTTTTTTCTTCTAATTTCTAAGACATTTTTTAATATCATAATTTGTTCTTTTTTTAATTTCATAATAGATGAAAATACGATTAAATTTCTTAATACTTAATGGAAGTAATCGACGTAATCCGTCGCACACAGAATAAGTTATTTTTTTCCAACTGTCGCGGAATATTTTCAAATTCAAGCAGTATGAAAATTCTGTAGAACCAATCAATTTCAATAGTTTCCAAAGAAAACTTTATCGGAAACTCCCACCATTTTAACTTCTGCGCCCACAATAACTGTTTATCTTAAATTGTTACCTAAACAATGAATAAGCGACGAAAAAAAAACTTTCATAATATGATTGTTCGCGATATCGATATTTTTAAAGTCGAATAACTCCTAGGTTTTTAAATATTTTGTTGCTGAAAATTGGTATCCATTTAAGATTTGTAGCTCCCAACAATCAAGCGTGGCAGTTTTTTAAATTAAATTATTCTGATTGATTTTGAAAATTGGACACCCTTAATTTTTGAAATTTCGATTTCGACTCTATGGCATCCCTTTTTAAACATAAAAATGCACATAAAAAAAATTATCAATTTTCTTCAGTGGTTATTTACTAGAAAAGTCGTTGGACACCTGCCCTTATAATTCCGTGGACTTGGGTAGATCCTAAATATAAATTTATAAACCTGAAAAGATTCTGAGGTGCTTTTTTTGGTTAAATGAACAAACGTAAGGGGTGCCAGGGATGATTTTGTCGGACGACCTCCCTAATGTCAAATATATGAGATTTTGACTTAATTCCGTACCTTTACAGGCTGTCGGCACCTCCTAAATATAGTTTTTAAAATCTGAAAAAATTCTGGGGTGTTTTTTTTTTGGTGAGATAAATAAACGTAAGGGGTGCCAGGGATGAATTTTTTTTTGAGGACCCCCCCCCCCAATATATATTTGTCTTTATTTTTATTTTATAAAAATGTCTTGACAAACAATTTACTTTCTCGTTAAGAATATTTAAAAAATCTTCAAACATTTGAATGCGCTTCCTTTAAGGCTGGCGACCAGCTGTATCCTGGTGAAATGACGTTTCGTTCTTTCGTTATAATGAAAAAAATTAATTAAAAAGAAATCTGAAAAAATTATACATGCATTTTTTATGTAGAAGAATAAGATAAAATATCGCGAACCAGATTGGGCAAGGTGATATTCGGCCGTTGGTCGAGTCGTTATGGAATGCCCCATAAGTTTTTCAACAGGCCATCTGACATGATGCCGCATAAAATCTAATAAAAACTGAAGGTACTCCATCCACTTGGGTAAATAGATAAGACAAATATTGAAGAATATCGAAGAGGATAAATTGACATAGAATTGTTTATGCGTATATCAAGGCGTTGGATTTAATTGTGAAAAGACAGGAGGGAGTAAAATTGAAGGGGGCAGAATACGCAAGTAGATAAATCCTTGCGGTTGGAGCGATCCGACGAAAAGGGCGAGAGAGGGATTAACGGGAAATCATGTCGAAAGGGAAGAAAAGAATGAAAAGAGGGGAAAGGGAGAGTGCGAGAGGCTCGTGGCTTCCGGTTGCGACACAGTTTTATTATTGCTCGTTAACGTGGCCCTGGTACTCGTTATACAGGAAAGCACGATTACCGAGTAGTTTTGTAGTGGAAGGAACGCAAGTGCTCATGCACTCTCTATCTGGTCGATTGAACGATTAGGAAAGCATATCCCCACCCCGTGCAGCCTCTCCCTGTCTCCAAAATGTGTATATGTGCGCCTCTCCTAGGGTTGATCGGCTTCAAGCAAGCCCACTATACGGCATTTGGTAGTTATTGACTGCGTGAAGTTGTAGAGCTGATGTGCCTCTTCCAGGGCTCTCATTTGCGAAGTGGAAAATCTTTCGAACTCGTGAATATCGGATATTGCCAAGTTCGGCATGTACCGAAGAAATTCAACTACCTTTTTTTTTGCATTCTGCAATTCTTTTTTATTACATTTTTTTTTACTTTATTTGATAACTGTCCATAAATGTTGTGGCACATTTATAACACTCGCATTAGTTTGATAAAATAAAAATGACAAGGTAATTCGAGGAAAATGGTAAGAATCTTTAGTGCTTTTGGCATAAAATTATACATTCCGTGAAGGGATAGAACAGCGTTGCGCAACTCTAGTTTCAGCTTTTAGCGGTTTGTGGTGTACGCGCAGAAATAGAGAGACACAGTGATGAGGATAGTAAGGCAAGAGGGTAATTACCTGTATAGTCAGTGTGTGGGGAGAGGCGCGCACTTATAGCGAGCAATGCCGTAAACAGGCTGGTAATACGGTCCCGTGGAGTAAACGCGTCGGGACATCTCCATTTCAAATAAGTCTCACCGAGCGTAAGGTCGTTCCCGAAATTGGTACACTGACTTATCTCCATTTGCCCGTTTGCAACAACTGTACCGCTTTAACATCCGTGCAGCATTGGACTTTGGTGCACACCTGGAATGCTGCTCTCTCCTTCGCCGCACTATCTAATTCAACTCAACGAAAACCCGTTCGTGCAATTAACGCTGTCGTACGCCAGTCCAGGTAACAACGTTAATTCGATCAGGGCAATTTAATAATTTAGACAAATAGCCTACTTTTCTTTTAGTAATTTACGAATTTTCCCGCTAATTTTATTATCGTGTATCTCGTTCTTGCTCTCTGTTGCCAAATTAAATTACTTCATTAATATTTTTATACTCGCATTTTCTCTTCCAGAGAAGCTCGGAAAATACAAGTACTAGATGAAAGTTCACGAGGAAGGAGAGATTATCACATACATATATTTTCTGTTAAATGACAAAATTATTATTTTCATCTTTTTATGTACAGATGACGTACAGACAACATTTATAAGTCAGTGATGAAGTACAGTAAAAAATAGTTTTGTAGATTCGTACTACTTTCGGTAGAAAAAATATTTTATTGAAGATGTAGCAGGTGCGTTTGTTATTTTAAATAACATTAAAAAAGGGTTAATTAACTTTTTTGCGAAAACTATTTAAATCTTTAATGAACGACGGGAATTTTCGTATGAAAATTCCGATGGAATACTGAGATGAAATGATTTATAAAAATGTCAATCGGTTTGAGAGGGATGTCAAACGAGTTTGTTTTTTAAAAGTGAGTTACAAAAACCTATCTTCAAGTTTATTGTCTAAATTTTATGTCAGAGAATAATACGTGAAAGAATCTGTATCTTTTAATTCGGGATGAAATTGCGATTACTTTTATTCTTGAAAAAGCTTTCATTTTCGGCTAAATATGAAGAATGCAAGGTGAAATTTTGGCGCCGACGAAATCATAGTATTGCCAAGATGCCTATTTCGAGAACCGATAAATCGTTGATACCTCCATTTCGCGTTACTATTCTCCGGCGAAAAATCACCAAATTCTCACGACCATAATGCTCGGTGTCGACTCTCACCCTAACCGAAAAATCTCATCCCTATCGTGTGAATTCGATGGTACAATGAGCTACAGTTGCCATAGGGAAGAAGTCGTATAATCCCAAGACACAGAGAGAAGAGCGCCACCGAATATACGGATGGAGATTCTCTGGTGATAGTGAGAAACGCGAAAGGATCGATCGACGAAGGTCTCCTATCGTTTCACCGAGCGGGGCATAACGTCCGGCAGTAAAGCGGAGAGGAGCTCGAGACGTCGGCCACGACGTGACGGTATCTATATACCTATATAAAACCTAGTAGAGTATGAAGGCGAAGAACAAGAAGAGGAAGAAGAGCAAAAGCGAAAAGAGAAAGATACGGGTGAGAGGATAGTGCGCCCGTATAACGACGCACTTGCACATCTATAAAAGGAGCCAAAACGTGAACGAGCAGTATATATATGTATACCTACACAGAGCCAAGCAAGCTCGTCCACCGCACTATCCCCCCCTCCCTCGCCATACTTTACTTCCATTTCCACCTTCTGCTTTTCCGCCCGTTCCCTCGATACCCATGGACGCGCTTCAGGACTCCCTCTGTAACGGAAGCCCAGTAGGATTGCCGTCGGTTTCATCGTCGTAGACTTTTCGGGGCGTCTCGCACAATCGTCTAATGCCACCACTAACCAGAACCACATCATTACAACCTCAAGAATATCTACAAAAAAAAGCCTCTCTAGGGGCTTTTCCCACATGTAGAACCATCGACAAGAAAAACCCTTGCATACAATCGACGCTCATTTCCTTCAGGATATACCATTCCCCATCTCTCCCGTCATGTATGTACAAAAACATCTGAGCAATCTCGTGAAAATTGTCATTTTTATTATTCATAGAAAATGAAATGATCTTTTCAGCGAGAGAGCCAACACTTTGTGTAGATGTTCGAGCGAAAGTATCGAAGAACAAAAATAGAAAGTATCTTGTTGGATGACTCGAGCTGTTGTCTCTGGAGAGAGATGTCTCCGTCTGTTTGCTCTTTTTCCCGTCTTCTTTCATCCAATCTTGCGACACAAAGATCTCATACCCTTTATATACCTACACAATATCCTTGTGTTTTATCTTGTTCGCGTCTTGAGGATTGTTGTGTATGTGACAAATACATTTTGAGACACTTTGAACTCTGTTGTCTCTGTTGGGAAAACGTGGGTTGGAAAATGGGGTTGCCGGCGAGGTGGCGCCCTCCCTCATGCCTTCGATCGACCCTGTATGATTTCCCTCTTGCTTCCATTCTCTCGCCTCTCACTCGCTCACTTCATCCCCTTGGAGCTTTCTCACCCTTCCTACCCGCTGCCACACCAACGTACCGACACTGAACATACACTTTCATGCTTGGAAACACCCTCACAACCTTATCTATGCTATGTACACTTTCGTTCGGTAGTCCGTTCGTCGTCGCAGCGAAACGGGGGTTTTGTAGTCAGCGCCACAGCGACTAACCAGTCACCATTCGGTCACCCTGCGATACGGAGGGGTTTGCTTGATCGTGGTCCGGAACGACGATATCGTTGCCGAGGCGGTAGGTAACCCTTCACTCCTCCACACAATCGCCAAAATCAACCTTATCGCATTTTCAACCACAACCAAAAACACACCCCACTTTTTTCTCTTTTTTTACACTTTTCCAACTCTTTCTCTCGAATCTTTCTTTTCAAATTAATCTTCCCTATTTCGGACTTTTATATTTCGTTCATTCGAGAATCTTTGGCTGAACTCGTGGAGACTTGAAAAAATTGTTCGTGTCTTGAAATAATTACGACGTGTTTTGTAGATTTTGACTTTATTTCAGTGAAGAAGCTACTTGAATGTGAGAAGAGAAAAGGCCGAAGTTGTAAACTGTGCGCGAGAGAAAGAGACGTAGCTCCGAGAGAGAATTAGTTTTTTTTTAAATTGTGGTGGAGAGCAAGTGCTGGAGAGAGAGGGAGAGGGGGGGGGGGAGATAGAGTAAGAGACAAAGAGAGAGAGAGAGAGGGAGAGAGAGAGAGAGAGAGAGAGAGAGAGAGCGAAGCTGACGAGCAAGAACGAGAGTGGAGACATTTTTTCTTCGTCATCACGGTTGTTTCTTTTGTTCCTATTGAAAAGTGAGGTCGACCGACCGCCTTCCTCGTCACCCCTCCGTCACTCCCTTTCCTCTTCATTTTCTTTCTTTTCAATTTTTACTTCTTCCCCCCTCTTCACCAGCCTCGAGAAAATGATCGGGATGCTGACGACTATATGGATAAATGGGCGAGGAAATTTCTGCAGTCATCATCAACACGTATAGATTCGCACGATGTTCGTGCTCCAGTTAATGAATTGAGCCTTTTTCATCATTGATGAGAATAAGTAAAACGGTTATCCAGAAGGAAATTACGATATGCGAATAATTAACCGATGGATTACGGGAGAAAGGGAATTGCGAATAAATAGCAGCAGCAACAACAGCACCGGAAGATTGTGATTGAGCTCTCAGGGTGATTGATCGAATTGATTAATTGGCACGAAATTAGTGTGACGAGGAGATTACGGTGAGGAACGCGTAAATAACCCATCGACAAATCTTCTCTTGTCTCTCATAGACTTGGCTTAATCCTTGTGTACAGAGCGACAAGTTATACCCGCGACGGGGGTTGCTTTGCTATATGGCATACATGTACACTATAGTATACAGCCAAACGGTGAACGTGAACGTTGAACGTGACGCGCGCGTTGGGGTTTCCGGTGCTGTAACTGGAGCGCTCGGATGAACACGTGTCCAGCGTATCGGTTACGAGGCCTCGCAAACGATGTGCGCCCCCGAGACCCACCGACTCACGATACACCATATAACATCGCCGACTCTGACTCTCTCGCACTCCGCGGTGGCTATCGAGCGAATGAGCCGCGTGCGCGCGGATCCGTTACGGTTTTTTTTCGCGCTATTTCCGCACCCTTTGCATAGGCTCTCGCTTTTTCGTTCACTAATCCTATTTTTTTTCCATGACGCCTAAAAAAACAATAATGAAAATTGGGGAAGCTTTCTTAACCAGTTGCAAAATATGGAGAATCAGCAATTTATGTTTATCGTCATGAGCTACAATGATTGTTGTTGTTGCTTATTGACGTTCACGATTTATTAACGTTTAAATAAAGTTTTTGTAAATCCTGTATCAAAAGTTGTTGAGTTTTACGAAGATTATTTCAATGCTTTTGACTTTTTTTAATCAGCTGATAATAAAGGGAAAATAACTAATTAACATTTATCGTCTGGAATGAGTGTAATTAGACTTTTTGAAAATGTATCAAAAGTTCATGAGATTTACCGGTGCTTTTTTGTGCGCTTTTAACACTTTTCAAACAGCTGAAAATTAATGATAAACAACTATTTAAAGGTTTTATGAACTAGAACGACTATGATTGTAATTCAACATTTCGAAAATTTTAGCTCGATACATCGTGCCGTTCGAGAGTTATGCGCAATTGAATATTAGCTCACACACGGGCATTAGAAATGAGAAATGCATAATAAAAACAAAAAAAATAAAATAAACGACGTTACATACGGCTATACGAAACATCGTTACAGACACGGTTTCATCACATTTTAATTAGGTTCAGAGTATTGGTTTAGTTGCTTAAGTTTTGCAAAAGCAAGAGGGAAAACGTAAATTTTTTGAAAAATTTTAAATCACGTAAAATCCGAACCATTTTACCGAACCTCACAAAATTTGGTACGCAGCAATGTTGACTGTTTTTTTTTCGTCTGCAGAAAGTTTGAGTTGATTTCTTAAGATTTGACGTGAGTTAGAGTAAAAACATGATTTTCTTCAAAAGTTCAAAATCCCATGACAACCGAACAGCTTTACCGATTTCGCCTATATTTATCAAAGGACACATTACTGTGTTCAATTTTAATACAAAGTTTCAGTCCGTCAGCTAAGAATTTGTTCGAGTTAGAGTTTTTACGGACATTTTTCAAAATCTTAAAAAACTCATAGAAAAGAAATGCGTGAAGCGATTTTTATAAAATTTATACCAAGTGAATATTGACCAGTATTATACATGGCACTAAAATTCGAGCTGATTCTGTCAAATAGTTCACGATTTATGGTAATACGTATTTTAGGCCTTTCAGACCATTTTGTGTGTTCTGACATGAAAATCGCAAAAAAAAAAGTTCAAGAAAACAAAGATTTCTATATGAGGAAACAAAAATTGGATGTTTTAAGAGCACGTGCTTACAACTATTTTTCTGTGTTACCGTCAGACTCTGAAGTTAATTTTCTAGAGTACATAATATTCGTTTACAAATTTGCTATCGACAGTATTTCAGTGAAAAATGAAAATACAATGCATTCGCGAAGGAGAGTAGAGATGAGAACGTATTTACGTGATTCTCGTTGTTGTACGCTATTTTCTTATTCGCATTTCTTCGACTATCGCGGGTATAACTATGTACGACGATATGTTTCTTTTGTCCGAGTGAAATGGCGAAAGGGGGGGAGGGAGGGGGGGATTGTAGGGTGAGAAAGAAGAGGAAAAGACGCGGAGAGGACGACGTCGTCGACAACGACAACGTACGACGGCGCCGGCGCTCGTAAAACTTTTTCCTCTTGCTCTTATTCGTGTTCTTACTATATCGGGAAGGGTCTCAAAAAGTAAGGGGGTCAGCGTCAGGGACATATAGCGTGTTGTATAGCTCCCTACTAGCTTCTACTAGCGCACGCTACCAATGCTCGACAAATGTGACGCACATTGGAACAAGTTGTATAGCAACTGTGCTACACACGAGTGTCGGCTCGGATTTTTAACATTTTCTCTCCTCAAGCGCCGACAATTACACAAAAGTCTTGACAACCCTTGGACAAGACTTTTGAAAATCTTCCAAAAACTTGGAGCAACCGTCATTCAATGAAATTACTTACGATTTGTTTTTCGTGAATAGCGCAAACAGAGAATAATCACACTGATTCAATCAACCAATAACCTTCTGCGAGAAGAAAAATATTTTTCTAGACGTTTTAACTGATGAAATTGAATTTTTAAAATAGCTGTATTTTCACTTTAATATGTAGATGAGATAAAGTGACCGATTTCAAAATAATTAAACGTGAAATTCTGCCAAGTTTTAGCCTAGCAGTTCAATATTTTGGGACATCAGTCATCAATAGTAACCTGAATTTTTTAATTCCTTTATTTAATATTTAGTCATATTTTCGTTATAATAATTATAACCCTATCTTTTCGATCGACTGATAGAGCAAACGACGAGAAATCACAGTCACGGGAGTTAAAATAAGGCTAAATTTGTAAAAGGTCAGTTCACGGTGTAACGCAGTGAGAACTCCTCAAAGATTTTGTTACAAAATTCTTTGTTCAAAGATTTTGAAACCTCCAATGTGTAAAGGTGAACTTTTTTTTTGTCAGGGAATTACGTAGAAAATTTGTGACTTTTCAATTACTCGGAAAAAATATACAATTATAAGAAAATTCCGTTAAAAAAAGTATTGCTATTTTAGAAAACATTATTTATAGCAATAAAAATATAATAATATATTATACTACTAGCACAAAGTAATAATTTGGTTGTTTTTTTCAATTCAATATTTCATTAGTGTACGAAAGTATTTTTCGTGGTGAAGAAGATAAAATGTTCGTTCAATCAGAACCATCATATTTTCTTTTTCATTGTAATAATTATTGTTCTAATTTTTGGATTGTGCGGTGACCATATAATTGAGCAAGAGTCAAGAGATCATGATCGCGGGGGTTCAGATAGGGGTGTATTTGGGAAAGGTCAGTTCACGGTGATATGCACCGAAGGTAAATCGTCGGTGTGCGCTAGTTTTTTTCCTGATTGCAGTAAAACCAGGAGCTTTTGAAGCGTTCACTCGAGAGGACGCAAGGGTTGAAAAAATCCGCTACCGAGGGATGAGAACGCTTTCGAATTTTCCTGGCAAATTCGTGGAGGCCTCCGCGTGCTTCAACTATTTGTATGTCCCCCGTTTTCTCATGCACCACTGGCTCTTTCTCGTTATTCCTCTCTTTCGGTCTTTCTCCCACTTTTTTCCCACGTGTGTGTGTGTGTGTGTGTGTGTGTGAGTGTGGGTGCGGGAGCTCGTCTCGCTATTCGGGGGTGGGCACGGAGAGTCAGTTGGCGTGGACGCTATCGGAGAATTGGATGAGCCATGGCCGTGTCGGGAAACCGGCTCGCTAGTGTATCGAGCGAGAAAAAGAGAAGGAAGAAAAACGATGGAAAAGGTTTTGCTTAACGGCACCAGAGACTCGCGGGAAAAAAAACAAGCAAATGGAAATAATTTAAAAAAAACGACCGTAGAGAATCGATGGAAAAAAATATGCACTCGTTGATTCGCACGGGTTGAGTAAGGAGGGGAAAAAACAGTTTCATGTCTGTATTCGATACTGATCAACTTAAGCGAACTTTCAATCACTGATTTCTTATTCAAATGTACGAAGAAAAAGAAATACAAATTATATTCGAAATTACCAAGATATTTTATGGAATATCAGAATGATGCGCTTCTGGACGTTGATACCAGCATTTTTATTTTTCGATTTAAGTACACAAATTTCTGGGCGCACACCCGAATAATTTGGAACGTTAATGGGATAAATGGGATAATTATTCCCACTAGTATAATCAATTCGTATAAAAAAATCACATGAGTTGATTTTTTGTAAGATTGTTTTGGTCATATAAAAAAAATCCACATTCGAATATAACCAATCACAGGAGTTACAATTTTTTCACTATATTTTTACAAAAGAATTGTCAATTTTTCGAAAATGCAACACTTACATTTTCTAAACATCGGATCTCGACTTTTTTCAACATGATTTCAAACATCGTTATGGAAAATCAATTTCGTAGAATCTTATACGATTTTAAACTTTTAATTAAATTGAGAAAACTCTACTCTACCAAAAGAATCACGTATTTTTTTAATAATAAAAAAACATTAAAGAATGCGAATATAAATATACATATTGAGCGAAAGAGTTGGAGTTACACAGCACAATCAATGCTCAGTATTGGAGGAACCTATTCCAGAAGTAGATAAAAATCTCGCGAGTCGAAAGAGGGTTGTGCGAGTTGAAAAGGAAGACTTCTCCGACAAGGAAAAGTATCACTTCGGGCGTGAGGGGTGCCAGACCGTGAGATAGAGGTGGCTGGGTTGTTCGTGTTTTCGCGTCCTCCAGGCTGATGGAAAAGAGATCCTCGAAGCGGAGTATTCTTGATCGATCCTAGAGCGAGATGTAAACGTTGGCTGGTTGATAAAAAGCGGAAAGAGAGGATAGCAACTCTAGCAGAGGATACAGCTCGAGGCTGTAGGCAGCGGAGAAAAGATGTGTAGAGGGAAAGGAGCACTGAACGTGAAGGGAGTAAGAATGTCTCAAATATGTCCAATGTGTTCGTGTATGAGCGTGTGTGTGTGTGTGTGTGTGTGTGTGTGTGTGTGTGCGCACAAGGTGTGGTGGTATAGCGAGTGTCGATTACTGTAGTAAAAGCCACCTCGTGCCAAAAACTCCACCCCAGGAAAAAAATGACTACCGCACTCTCTTGAACCTCGTTACGTATGAGTAACAGTTAACTTCGGTGATCATTATTATTTCTCAACTAAGCAGTATATTAAGGATTCTCTGTTAATTCAGTCACATTTTTTCGAAATTTCTAGCTGTTTAATGTCAACATTGTTTGACTATGTTTTTTTTTGGGTAGCTGAATTGATATGGGATATGCCTTATATATACTGCAACGACGTTGTACAAAGAGTTTTCTTTACTTTTTTTCACGCGAATATTTAGTCGCTGGATATTTTGGTTTGTGGATCTTCGATATTATGTCGGCAACCTCCCACTGAAGTATTATAATATTCGAATGTGGCTGATTTTGAGAAATATCTGAGAGGATTAGAAACAAGCTCTGTGACTGAATAGACATGGAATATCTTGTATAAGTACTACATCGCCAGCTCGCCTTTACTAATACACCTATACGCGTGTTGCCCGTTCGCAAAGCTTTGGTACGCTATATATCAACATAATACGTCAGACGAGGAATCGGGGTAACCTCTTTTTAACGGGGCTGCTGGCCCCTCGCTCTTTACCCTGCTTTGCGCTCTATCTCATGTTCACTGCCGCCCTCCCCTGCCTCCACCCCGACGAGGGCCTTGACGCAACGGCGTCTTCTCAATTACGATTTCCTTCGCGAGAGATAATCCTTCTTTCAACATAATTTTCCTTCTTATCGCCCTGTATCGTTGTATAATATTCATTGAGTGCCTCGAAATTCTCTTGTATATACTTAAGGAACAAGATTTCGAGAGGCGATGTGCGGGAGAAGGTCGAGTAGACAATTCTGTCAGACGATTCGCCTGTTCTCGTAACAGAGCTATGTCTCCGTGGGAACGATGGACGCGTACAGAACAGGCACTGGGGTCATTAAGGTCTGTGGCCTCTTCGCTCACTCTGAGAGAGCGTTGCGCGCTTATCTAGAACTCCCCGAGGATTCTTCAAAAGCCTGTGCTAGGAGAAGCTACAGAGAGAGAGAGAGAGAGAGAGAGTTTTTTGCTGTGACTGGACGGGTTCTCGATGGGGCAGTAGATAGAGTCACTTGCTGGTCAGACGCTCGTAGAAGAAAAAAAACCTTCTTCATTGTCATCAATCTTTAATTATTTATTGCTTCCTTGCCGAGGAAGCTTTGTTTTCGTCAAATTATTTTTTCAAAGAGATTTTCATGTCAATATACTCCAAATTGTGTGAACCATCGAGTAAAGTATTCTAGAAAATAAAAATGTCCGGACTTTCTGTCCAGATATTGCGTGTGCTTGTGGATATTAAGAAAATTCGAAAAATAAATTTTTTCACAATTTTGTATTTCTATTTTTTGCTCCAAACATGTGTTCAAGCCTATCTTCATGAACATCTACTCTGTAACGCCCCTGGAGATTATAGTTTTTTTTAGTTAGCCTGTAAACGCAGTTTTTTAATTCAAATTCAACAGAAGGTACGGAATGTCCTAAAGCATTTTTTTTTCTTCACTCGACCTACCGCACATTCCATACCTCTTATCCATTCTCCTTTTAGTACTATTCCGGCTTATTGTTCAATATTTTTTGTCGGGATCTGGGATTTATGACCTTTCCCGTCATAAAAAAAATACCGAAATACCTGGCATTATATTGCTGTCTGGTGATTTTTATGACGAGGTCGATGACTGTCTACCCACGGTCTCGCAATATATATATATATATATATACGTGCGTTATGTATAGCGATGCTGCTCGCAGCATCAGGTACATCACCCGGTCACTTTCCGCAAAACCGAGTGGTGGCAGCTGGTAAACCGCGACAGAAGTTTCCATTACGCTTCTCCCTCCGTTGCTAGCTCTCGGTCTCTGCGATGAGCTGTTTATGCATGTGACGTACAGCTCGCTCTATGTATATCCAATTAGCTCAACGCGCGGAGCTTCACGGTCTTTCCATTTCCCCTTCCTTCACCCCTTTCCTTTCCTTCGTTATAGTCTCTCTGCCATTTCACGTTTCGCGATGAGGGAAACGAAGAGGCACCTGGGACGCAAGGCTGCTGCTGCCTCTGCTCTCTGGGTCTTCCAACTCGACTGCATGCCACCCCTAGACTAACTCACCCTCTGTACTCGAACTTCCGGACAACTCGGGAATTCCTACGCGGCTCGCATTCTCTTCCCCCGCGATATCTCGGTATCCAGCAGGCCTCCCTTAAAACTCACCATCTCCCTCTAGTGCTTTTCATCATCGGTCTTCGTTCAAGTCTACCTCCTAAGAGACTCGATCTCAGAATCCTTACCAGCCATCCTGGAAAATCTCCGCCTATATGCTCTAAATCTCCGTGCAGTCTCGAACTCTGAATTGGAGATTGTTGCGGGAGTTTTCGGATTGTCGCTGCTGTCACTCCTTATTTATCTTCGGTATCAAGGATGACAAATTATCAGAATAATTGGTATAAATGATTCGGCATTAATTTGGAAATGAGAAACGACAATAATATTGTTTACTCCCCGTGCGGAACAAAGTATGTACAACTCCCTACGCTGAAACTATGCGATGACTAGAACGTTTTACTTTAAAAATCGGTAAAATTACTTGTAGTAATTTGCAGTCTTAGTTAATAACACGCTAATAATCCTGCAGCTTTCTATGACAACGTACAGCTGTCTACCACAATGATTTGATTATTCCATCGAGTGAAATTTTCAAGGAAAGTGAAGTTTTAGTGAAGCATTATTATACTTAAATTATACATTAGAAAGCCAAAATTGATCGACATACTTCCTCATAAATGGGACTCCATTAACCTAACACAATGTCATTTTTTAATCTTGCCACTATCAGGATACATCAACATTCGACCCATAAACCTCATTCTCAAATGCAATTACTCGATCGAGTAGTACACGCAAATTCCATTACAATCTCGTATAATTTATATTCATATCATTCGTAAGCGTGTTTTCGATTAGTAGAGTGAAAGGGCCAATAGCTGTAACAGTCACTACGTGCGTCACAATGCAGTGATTGATTCTCTGGAGTCAGCATGAAGTGGCTCTGTGGAAGCGAGACGTCGCACTGCCGCTGTATATTTCGCTTATTCTGCTCGTCTCACGAATCGAGGTAACCCGTTTCCTCGGACCTCAATGGCAAAAGATTGTACTTACTATCCTTGTTTTAACAACAACAAAAAACGTTTTAAAGTGGAACCGTGCACATTGCTCTTTTATTTGCCTATACCCCGCCATCGCCATAGTATGGACCAATTAATGTTTTACGAGAAGCAATAAAATATTTTTGGAAAAGCAATCATTGGAAAAAACGATTTGTTTTGAATAATTAAATATTCGATTCTGTTTTGTAATTTGGCAACAGTGAATTGATGGCCACAATCATATATACACACATTCATCGAAATATTTCTTTTAACCCACTTTACCCAATGTTTCATTGTCAAATTTCAAGTATACCCTCATCAAAATTTCATCACTCATCACTCTCTCTCTCTCTCTCTTTGTTTATTTATTTTTTTAAAACGAAAGCAGAGCTTCATCTATGAGGAATCAAAAAAGGTGACCATTCTTGGAGAGTTTGGCGAAATCGTTATATCGTTCGTAGGTCGAGCGCCGAGTTTTCGTAACCAAGACCACGATGTGGATCGACCGTTGATATAGGAGAGTTCCAACGAGGTAGCTCAAGCGTAGCGCGTACCAAGTTAGCCGCGACTACATCCTTCTAGGCCAACTTCGTCGTGGTCGTCGGCTGAGGCCAAGTCGACCCCTATTTTCTCTCTCTCTCTTCTTTCTCTCCTTCCTTTCCCTCGCAACTTTTCTATCGATCACTGCTACGAGACGCACATACTGTATACAATGACGGATAGAGAAAGACATATATATATACATACAATATAAAGAGCCTGGTTTACCTTATTTCCCTATCGTAAAGCTCGAGAAGGTCAAGAATTGTTGGGACAGAGTGAGAAAGCACGTTTTTCATCCTTCTTATGTTATCAGTGGGAGCTAATACTGCTACATCGCAAGCCGATATATAGCATGTGAATGACTCGTCGATAAAAGGCGTTTTCTCGCACCATTCTCCGGCACCTCGCGAAATCTAATACACGGTCTGTTTGATTAATGACCTTCTCCTTTTGTAGACACACCGGTGGTCTATATACCAAAAGCGTTGGGAAGCGAGGGAGCTGTTATAATTATAATCGCATAATTCGCTGCTGGTTTATAATTCGTCTATTTTGTATGGATTATTGTGTGTACATTAAATTCACGAGCTGTTATATACTCTGTTGTTATATGGTATTTTGGTTAGGAACGATGAATTTATGTGAATTGTGTTGGAGAAACTAGGGAGAGGCGAGACGCAATAACGAGGGATGACGGATGGAAGGACAGCGGACGAGAGAAGAAGGGATGCACGATCAGTATAGTGGGTCGCTTTAGGGGATGAAGAGCTTAAGGCATTGGTTACAATAGATCGATTCGCGTAACAGTAATGGCGCGGAATTGGAACGCGGAAACTAGAAATTATTCACCGCGTACACATTAGTTTCCGTTTTGGGTGTCCTTTTCGTCTTTTGTAAATAAGTCTTGAGACATTAAAATGGGCTTTCATTGATTTCGAAAGTAAAAAATAAATAAAAAAGGCTGCAAAGTAGAACTTTGCACATTCATTGTTTTTGAATTTTTGTAAACCTATCTCTACGCGGATGTAAAAAAAGAATTAAATTAAAAGTCCTCGAAAATGATGAATTCGTTGTTGGATGCTCATCAAATCTTGTATTAAATAACGACATATTCTATTAAAGTTTTATGTAAAATTTTAGGTCAGTTGCTTGAACCGTTCTCGAGTTGTATTAATTAAAAAAAAAAATGGAAATGCGAAATTCTATAAAGTCTAAACTACCTTATCGATTTCACCCAAATTCAATCTTATACCCTTTTATACCATTTTGAGTATATGTACTGACATGAAAATCCCGAATGAAAAATATTTCATGAAAACCAAGATTCCTCTACCTAGAAGTAAAAACGTGTTGTTATATGCTATATATTGATATTGCAAAGTATCAATATATAGAGCAAGTAATTTAAGAACGATTGGCATTAAATTTAAACCGATTGGTAAAAATATTTATATTTCTTTATTGACGTAAATTTCCATTTATTTATGTGAAATCTTGCACATGTAGAAAATAACCAGTCCAGGCCTGTCCAATATTCAGTTTAGACAAGATAATTACTGTCAATTAACCCGTAGATCTTTGTAAAAATGATAAGAAATACTTGACCCTGATTTGACTAGTTGAAGCGCTGTAGCCTCCTTAAATCATGATTTTTCGGAGCAACAGACCAGGAAAAGACCTCGGCTCCTTGCCACAGCGAAACACAAAGCATCATATGCCTCGTCTGAGAATATTATTGCTAAGACGTGCTGCATATACGCCTAAGGGGGTGGAATCTCGCTTTAGGGACTGAGACCTTCACCGAGCGACCCTTCGCTAAAAATAGAAGAGGCAAATTCTGGTTACAGAGCAGACCGAAGGAGAATGAGAATCGGAAAGATATTCCTCGACTATGATTCCTTTCCTGTATTAGCGGTATTGCACTCCATAGATATACCGAACGTTACGACGAGGAAAATTACTCTCCCTGTTCGCGGTCTATCGGCGCCGCGGGTGATGCCAGCTCGTAACTTCTGCCTCATTCACTCTGACGTCTCTTAATGCATACACTGATCCACGTTGCTAATCTATTCTAGGATTGACGACGGAGAAGGTGGAGAATGATAGTAATTTACTACATATAAAACAAAAATACAATAAACCTGTCTAACTTCCTTAATAAGTCATTGAAATTTCACAATAGTAAATAAAAACTTTCAAAAAACGTGTTCGAAGAAATTCAAACAATGCTTTTCATATAAAAAAACGTTTTATAATACATTTCTTAAACTATTTTTTTATTTCTTATTTACTCATATTATTTTAGCATTATTGTTATTAAAAAGAAATCCTTTTGGTACTTTCAAGGAGATTGTTTTTTTTTTTCAGATTTTTTTTACTTGATTGAAATTCTAATGGGATTTTTTTTCGACTTTTATACGTTATTTCTTATACCTTCCGTCTTTCTTTAGAGCTCTGATGAATTTAAAGCCAATATTCTCGATATATGATTTTGAAAAATAATATAACTCTGTCTAAATCTGCTTTAATATTTTATTACATTCGAATTTAGTTATAACAAATAAATATATGACTGGTACTATTATTTGTTTATTATTATTTTTTTAAATAAACACTCGAGAAAATGATTTAAGAGAACTAATGAAATGTTTTATCACGAGTTTTGGATAAACTGAATTGCTTGAGACAATTAAAAATTTAATAGATTCTACAAATTTGTCCTTATAGTCTATGTGGAGAATTGGCTTTTCACACCATACCTCTTCTTTTACACCTTTAGAATGAAATTTTAGATCCAGCAAGCTAATAAAGCACTCACAGTTGAGTTGAGATACTCTCACAAGATTCACCGGAAGGACGTACCGATATTCGTTTCCTTCTCGTTGTCGATATCTATAGGTGCAAGAGTACTTACCCATCTAGCGGTATACGAATTAGGTATCTACTACTGTCGGGTGGTCTGTACGGCTTGCCGGCTGACACAGAGAGGAGGCTTGTGAAAAGGGTAGTCGCGACCTCCACTTCCGCTCCATTTGCCTCAGTGAAAGCGCTATTCCGCCGGCGGACCAGTAGCAAAAGCAATGCACCAATACGTGTACATACATACATACATAGATACGTATATCCAACGTACGTACGTACCTTTATATACACACATAGATAGTAGATCGACAATGCGAACCGTGCCAGCGATCAGAACGACGACCAAGCGTAGTCTACAACTACAATCCTCCCTCGCTTCGTCTCTCAATCTCTCTCTATACAATCCAAATGTTTCCACTGTTATATAAACTGTCTACAAACAGTAAACAATCGTTTAGAAACAATCACACTTGAATTTTCCGTCGTTAAGCTGCTCTCTTTGCTCTACCCGAATTGATCGACATTTGTTTTTTTTTTCTGTTTACACAGAAACGGATCATTAATGAAAAAAGAAGAGCCTACCTTCCACTTGATATAATCAGACAACTCAACTCCAGGTTGAATCTACTTCCAGAACGTCGAAGCGACACTCCGAGACTTAATCCAATTAATAATCACCGGTGTCGCGAGTGAAAGAAAAAAAAAGAAAAAAAAAAAAAAAAAAAAAAAGACAGAAGCCACCCAGTGACGAGTTTTCTTGTCTTCAGGATGTGAGGTCATCAGCGAACAAAAGCTCGCCCGAGTGCGAGAGAGCTATGTCTTCGTCAGGCTCAAGTTGCACGGACGAGGAGGACGCCGAGGATGTCGAGAACAATCGCAGATGGCTCATCAGCACCAACAGCAGCGGCATCATCATCATCATCATCATCACCAACAGCACCTACGAAACGAACAAAAACAAAGCATCTATCGTCTTTAACGAAGAATTCTGCAGCGTCAGTCCGGCTTTGTCGTCATTCCGGAGAGTCAATAGTGAACCCGTGTACCTGGAAGGATTGCGGCTAGATGCTGAATTTCGTCGGTGGTACGTCTACGTGCAATCGTCGGATAATAAGCATCGACAAACGAAACGGCCACTTTATTGTTCTGCTGGACGATCGCGGCGCTCCACGATAATCAGTAGCGCGTAAATGTCCGTGACGCAAAAGCACTTCGCCGACAACAAGTGTCCAATCTAATAAGCTTATTTCACTGTTGAATACATACCCGACCACGTATTGTTTTGCGAAGATCATGACTAGGCCGTCGTTGAGCACTTGTCGGATCTCCCTTAGACTCAGGTGACGAAAGTTCACTTGGTCAGACGTCCGCGTCGTTCAAACGATTGACAAAACAGAAGCGTCTTTATTGTTTGTTGTTTTAGTGTCTGTTGGTTTTTTGATGTAATTCAAAGCGGCTCGTTGATCACTCTTGAGGAATTAGAGTTGATTGTGTGAATAGAAAAAATAAGACATCTGTAGATACAAGAAAATGGATGTTATAGGTGAAGTTCTGATGTGATTATCAAGTTCTACAGGCTTGCGGAATAGGCAATCTAGAGTTATACAGAGTCTTTTAAGCTGGATGAAAAGAAAGAGGAGTCAAAGTCGACAAGATACATTTGTATATAAGGAAGAATACTAAAAGTGTACGCGGATCTGTCCTTTTGTTATTCTCGTCGGGAATGGAAAATTCCTCACGAGTGTCGAGAAAACGAGAAGCGGAAAGCAGAAGTAGAGGACGAAGAAGCAACGATTTACGAAAAACTTGGTGCTTTTTCTCGCCTATTGGATTTTCGAGCAAATCGTCGCTGTTGAGACCTTCCAGAGGTCGATATCTCGAGGAGAAATCTGCGATACGCGGCAGGAGAGCCAAGTATAAGGATTTTGTCGAAAGGACTAACAATAAGTGAACACTGCGAAATTCATTAGGGCGGTCACAGTGACGCAACGGACAGACGGAACAAGACACACGAAAACTTGGTTTAGATGAAATTTAAGTGTTTAAGTGGTGAGTGAGTGAAAAGTGGTGCGCGCAGTTTTCCCTTTTTGTTATCAGTAGCTCGCACTATCTTCCGGTTTTTAGGTGTTTCTTCCGTTTCAGTTATTTTTATTCGTTTTCGGTTTTTTAATTTTATTTATTTTTCACAAGAGTACGAGTGCGAGTTTTTGGTGCGTCTGGATATTCATCGGGACTGTTTTTCAGTTTGACTTTCTGGCGTTTCGCTCGCCTGGAGGAAAACGAACAAGGCCCATTGGGAGAGACAACATAACGGAGGAGAGGAACGCGTTTTGGTGGTGGTGGTGTTGGTTTCGCTATCGGGGCGGCGATAAGAGTTGTCTCTTGATCGCGAACCGGGCCCTCGAGCGAGCGCGAGATCTCCGGATTCATCAAACGGTTAAAGGATGCCAGGGGGTCGTAGGGGCCTGGTAGCCCCTCAAAACACGTTCTTGGAGAACATAATACGACGAAGCAGCAGCCAACGTGAGTAAAACATATTTTATTATACATAAAACGAGAAAACTATTACCCACAATACGTGCATTCAAATTTTATTTCATAACTATTGAAGTGATGCGAGAATACAGTGAAGATTTTTATTTCGTGTATTACGGAGCGAACATTGACTTTATTAAGGGGAGACAGAGAAAAAAGGAAAGTATTCAATGTCTTTTGTATTATTCTGTATGTGAAAATGATTATTGTTGAAAGTTGAAAAGACAATTGCTGACCTGGCAGAGTCAATTATCTCTGATTGCAGTTATGATCAAATAAAAAGACATAATTGACTGTGCCGTTGGAAGAAAAAAATCTCTTTGAAAACTATCAACAGTTTGAATGGGATTAATGAAGCGTTCGCCGTGTATGACAATATGAATTGAGATGGGAGCTTCGGCGAATGACGGCCTTGATGATGGTGAAGGTTTTATATTTTACGTTTCGCCCTGATCAGGGCCTCTTCAGAAATGTTTAAAAGTTAGTTTCTATACAAAATTCTTTATATCTTAAATATAAATGGATGACCGTACTTTACTTATGTTTTAAAAAAAAACCTTCACCATCATCAAGCCCGTCATTCGCCGAAGCTCCCATCAATTCATATTATCAACAGTATAGTTGATTAGACATAATTTGCATATAGAAATTATTTTTTTATCTGACTCTCTCTTCTTAACTGCAAAAAAATTAAATATGAAGATAGAGCTTTTTAATGGGAATTCCACCATTTTCGTGTAATAATCGCGACTCTAGTATAACGGCTGAGAATCATCGGTAATACCGATAAACAGTTATAGCGTACCTGTGACGTAGCAAGTATCTAAGTTAAGGTAGTTGAAAAAATATTATAATATTCACCAGTCAGGGTTCATAATCATTTTTTTCGTTGTAATAGTCACAATGAATTTATTGTAAAATGTAATAACAATTTTTTTTTCTTGTCGTCTTTCCTACTTATGTTTTGGTAAAAGTAAAAAAATGTATAACTTGTTTTTTGGTAAATCGAAAGAGAAGAAAAAATTGTTGACGTTTGTGGACAAAAGGCTATACTTTCGTTTTAGGTATGTGTGCGCGGTAGCATTGAAACTGTATATTTGCTATATGTGGTGTAACGTGTAAATATGCATTCGTGAGATGATTTAATATATTTTTTTTTTATTCCATGGCCTATTTTTCAATTGGCCTTTTTCTTTTACATCCATAAGTAAGATATCGTTCGAGTAACAAAACAAGAACGAAGTAATAAAGTGAAAGAGAAGAAAACATAAGGTCGCGAGTTAGTCGGTACGCTAATAATAGGCAACTAGAAAGTAGTAAAGCTCAGTGGCAAATGTCTAGAAGTCGAGGTCGGAGTTCTGATTCCTAATCGACGACAATCGTTGTAAGAGTTTGCGAAGGAGAACCCCTGAGAGAGTGAGAGAGAAAGTCTAAAATGGCATATCCAGGAAGCTTTACGATCGCGCGTCAATCCTCACCGCCCTTGCTCGCGTTTGCGCACGTGCACTTGCGGCTTATAGAAAATCTAAGAGAAGTAGAGGTAGAGGTACCTATGGGCTTGTGGCGAGGAACCGCAAACCGATCGCGTGACGGACTTATATACTTGTACTGTACTGTACTTATATTATACCCTAACAGCTGTAGACTGCACGCCTACTGACCATAATACGAAATACCATAAGGTTTGTGTCCCTCCCGTTTATGGATTTCTTTAACATCCCGGTCTTATATATGTATATATATATAAGTTTTGAGGACTGTCCTTAAAGAATCTAGGGATTCATTATAAATAAGTAAGAGAAGAGAACTCAAACAATCTATGGATTTTTAAGATCCTATTAGTAGTTTTAAAACTACTAACGTTCTTTAGGTTCTCTTCTCTCATTTATTTTTTAAAAAGTCTGTAAAGTAGAACCTCGCAAATTGCCTCCCTATTATTTTTTGCTTTTTAGAAACCTACCTCTATGAGTAAGTATGTTGATCGATTTTGGCTTCGTCATAGAGGAAGCTTTGTAAAAAGCAAAAAATAATGAGGAAGCAATTTGCACGGTTCTACTTCGCAGGCTTGTTTGAGCTCGAATGACAATTAAAAAAAAAATGCAAGATGTCATAGAATTCGAACAACTTGACCGATTATCGTCAAATTTGTACTCAAACCTTGTTCAATGGTAGTCCATATGTGAACCATATTTAATAAAAATACTAAAAGTACATACATATGTACATCCTTCAGAAATACATATATAAAACGGCTGTTTCGGAGACTATCGCCGAAATAACCTAAGGGTTTAAATAAAAAGAAGCTAGCCTAATCTAACCTAACTTAACCTAACCTAAAAGTAGTAGAAAGTAGATTTAAAACTAATAGTAATTGGCTCTTAAAACCGCATAGGTTCTTTAGGTTCTTCTAGGTTCTTTTACATTACGTTAGGTTAGGCTAGCTTTTCTGGTTTATTTTTTAAAACATTCAACAAAATAGTCAAATGTCTTCAAAATACTACCGTCATTGAAAATAACCAAAAGTCGAAGTATTCAAATAACACACATTTGTCTATATATATATAGCGGATCAATTCCAATGCCGCTTTCACGTGCAATTCCATAAATAAGCATGTTACAAATACCGATTCCGTTACAATACATATATATATATTGCACGTGAAAGCGGCATTGGAATTGATCCGCTCGCGACATATGAGACAACTGATAACGAACTGAATGACGCTTGACAACGATCGTAGATTGACAAACAGTCTTGACAGAGAACTCAAAGCTAACGGACGCATCTATTTGCAAATAAAGTTTCGCCCTAATATTTTTTATAAATCGTGGCCTTTTTTATTTGCTCGGTCGTAACAATATATATATACAGGATGACGCACATAAAGTGTTACAGAGCAACAGCACTCAAACTATTGATTATATCCAAAAATGTTTTTGACAAAAGTTTCGGTGTTCGCGAAGGCCGTCATACTGGACCACCCTATTTTTTATTGGTGAAACTTTTGTCTGAAACATTTTTGGATATGATCAATAGTTTGAGTGCTATTGCTCTGTAACATTTGATGTGCCTCACCCTGAATATATACACCAGCAGATTATTGTGGCTCGCGCGCTCGCTTTGACAATGCTGACAGAATGTGATGACCCGGATGCCTTCTTTCTAATATATTTGTATTATGTTCTCCCTTAGTACCCCGGCCACAGACATGGTGTGTCAATTGACCCCGGTCGCACTGTGTCATTTGGCCCCGGTCAGACTTACTTATGGGACTTGGAAAAATTCAGGCCCAAGGCCCCCTTGAGGAACTTAGAAAAATTTAGGCCAGTCTCGATTGTTGTAGATAGCGGCGGGCGGCGACAACGGCAAAATATTTGTATAATATAGAGAAATGCGCAATGTGCATGTCGTGATTTATATAGATATACAATTGTAATACACGACCGCACACAACGAGTTAACGTTGGCCGTGCATCGTGACAGACAAGCTTGTACCACGGCTTATCGATTCCCGGTATACAAGAACGCGACCCTTAGTTTTCTCTTTCACTGTGATTTTAAACGCTGTCACTGATTCCATGACAGTGTAACGCAGACATTGTGTGTTGAGGTAGTTGCTCTGCTCAAATCAGTGGTACATTTTTAAAAGCGTTTCTACAAATTTTAGTGGTTCTATTTAGTGGTTCTATTGAGTATTCTCGAGGAGTGAATTATGCATCCGCATTTATTCTTAATATATAAATACATTCACAGCTACGGTTTGAAAAAAAAGGTACAACGATACACTACAGAAACATCCGATGAGATGCCTTTGTCATCCACTTTTATATTAGAAAAAAACATAATGGTTAGTCCAATTATGACGAGCAATAGCTTATTTTGTCTACCGAAAGACGTTTTGTTGATTGGCCGGAGATTTTGTTTATTTGTAAAGAAATTACAACCGTTTGCTTCAAATACTTCAATTTATCTGTAGTACAATTGTTAGCTTATCTACTACAATAAGAAATCCATAGCCCAAAAAGTATATAATAAACAAATGTGAAAACTGATGTAAATAGAACGACTTTTTAATTACGATAATTATTTTCGTTAATTCTATCTCGAGATTAGAGGGTCAAATAATTAAGAAAAAACGTGTATGATTACTGTGCTGTCTTTTTTTTTTAGACAGAGTAAAAAACGCACTTCCTAGCTTTCAATATATAGACACTACCCATTGTTATACTTACAGTACAAGTCTCAAGGTGCCCGTTTGCGCCTTCTCATTTCTTTATTCTCACCCAAGAGGTTCGAGTCCGTCTCCCTTGTATGCTTCAGTATCTCATCTTTTTTTATCTGTCGTCGCGCTTCTTGTCTCAATTCTCTCGCGACAGCGACGAATTAACGAGCCCTGCGCGTGGAGAGTCAAGAGGACAGACGTCACGTCCAACATGAAGGAACTTCTGCACTCCAAACCAGTGTCACACTCGACATCAGTGCTGCTCGGCCCTCTCTTATTCCGCTCTCGTTCCAGTCGACTGAATAATGCTTGCGAATATTATTACGTTACCCATCATGTAACATGTTTTTCAGGACTTTCATATACTTTAGAAAGGTTAAAAAACAACGTTTTAAATTTTTTTTTTTCTTGGCTCCTGAACGAGATTTTGACACCTTTTCACTTCAAAATAGTTCACGCCTGAAAAAAAAGTTATATTTCACGAAAAAAAAAGATTCCTCTACGAGGAAGCAAGAAATTGTAAAGCTACAAGTTAAAAAAACATTCTAAAATCCAATAACAAATCGACTTCCTAAACTTCTCTTAAATTAGTTTTATTTTTCTCATTAGTTATTTGCTCATTAGTTTTCATTTTTCAAAACGCCACCTCTATTCAGATTCAGAATTATTTATTAATCTCGGCTTCTTCATAGAGGAAGTTTTGTGAAAAATGAAATCGAATGTGAAAGCAATGTGCAAAGTTCTACTGTACGTCCTTTTTTAAAGTTGCCGATGTGAATTGCGTTGAATATATATCTACGTCGCTATTTTTTATCATTAATATTCCATTCCGATATTAATTAATACCTTTTCCAATTGTCACCTCTATATTTTTGTTCGTAATTACTGATCCAACAACACAAAAAAAATCCTGTCATCGGCATTTTTCGAAAATTAAAAAATTCTGTCAAATCTGCATGTGTTGATATCTCTTGTAAGAATTTTTAGTAACTCAAGATGAGTTAGTACACCACTTGTCTGCAAAATTTCAGTTCGATACATCGTTTCGTTTGATAGTTATGGGCTAATTGAATATGATAGTTACAGGCATTAGAATGAGTTTAGAAACAAGAAATGTAAAATAAAATAAACAAACCATGTTACATACGGCTTCGAGTCACCGTCACAAACGGCGTTGGATCATATTTTTATTGTGTGCACATTTTCGGCTTACTTGCATTTAAGTTTAAATTAAGTTTTGCGAAAGCCAGATCGACAACAATAATTTTTGGAAAAACTCAAAATCATCTAAAATATGAACCGTTTTACCGATCATCACCAAATATGGCACGTAGCAGTGTTGAATATTATTTTTCTTCTGCAGAAAATTTTATTTTGTTTGTTGAGATTTGACGCGAGTTAGAACAAATTTTCAGCAAATTATTTTTGTAGTTTTTATTTTATTTTGAATACGTTTTGTTTTCGTTTATATACATAACTTGTATGTTTGTTTTTTACTGTGTAAAATACACTCTCACTCTCCCGTCACCCTTCTTCATCGCTTTCTGCGTGCTTCTGCTACTTTTTATCGTCTAACGTGTCTTTCTTTCCGCTTCGTCTCGCTACTTTTGCTTCAACACCCCCGAAGTGCAATGTCGCTGCTGGCGAAGCCATGAAGGTTTTCAGAAGAGCTCCTGCGGGAGAGGGGTCGGAAAGATTAAGAGCCTGAGAACCCCTTCCCTTGCTCATCCATCTCTCGGCCTTCTTCTCTCTTTATTGCACCGAAGCATCGTCGATTCCAGCTATCGGGTATCTACCACTTTGCTTCCTTTATCCTTGTCCCCTTATCGTCTTACACGATTTATCATTTACTCAATATTTCTATAACGCCACTGTCCACTTCTGCACTTGAGTTAAAAATTGCCAACAGTTGCATATATAGAAGTACGGCGTGCAATTTCTGCATATTTGAACGTTACTGACATAAGTCAATGTATGTACGTTCCCCACGGTGACTCGCACATCGCGCCTGTTTGTTGCACAACATGTGAACGCGACGTGGATCGTCATTGTGTTCATCTATAAGGTTTCCCCCAGAGGTGTTGAATAGTCGTAACAATGTATCAGGAATTATCGTGCCATTTGATAAAAAAAATACATTCTAATAAAAATGTGATAAAAAAACTTCAAAAAACAGAGAAAGATGTAATGAAAATTATCATATCGAGTTCTAGCGAAGAGAAGGGCGTAACCCTTACTTTTTACGACTTACTTTACTCTATTAGAAAAAATGCGTAACCCCAATCTATTTATTTATTACATTTATTTCCACCGACTTAACTGAATAAAATAAACTGTGCCTTGCATGATTAATTACAAAAATGGGTGAAAAATTAGTTTTCAGTTTAAAACAGTAGGTGTTGAGAGAAGGACGTTATGGACCGTTCAGAGTGTCGAAACATGAAAATCTCGACATTTTTTTTCCATGAAGACCAAGTTGTCACTATGAGGAACGAATAAATCTACAGAAAGTCATATTGCCTTTTTTTTTAAACTAGTAAAGTGACAAATATTGTGGATTTATAAAATATACCAATTTTCCACGCTACTTTAACATCTAACATTTTATGGTGGCCATTAAAAGATCTTCAAGTACTAGAAAAAATTCAAATCTGGACAAACCATGGAAAAGTCAGGGAATTCTATAACTTTTTTGGCATTCCGTCAAATACTTTAACCACTTTTTCCTCGGTAATAATGAAGAGTTTTTATTGCTTCCTCATAGAGGAAGCTTTGTTTTCGTGAATATTTTTTTTTTCGAAATTTTCATGTCAGTATGCTTAAAATTGTCCAAAGCATCGAGAAAAGAGGTTTAGAAAAAATGTGTGCGTGTGCGTGTGCTTGACCGACATTCAAAATTCAAACTTGCATACCTCAAGAACGGGTTTAACATTCGGGCGAAAAATTTGACACGCATGTGCGGCAGGTAGACGACATTGCTTGTGATAATTTTGAAAAAAAAAAAAAATATGTTCAATTTTTATTTGACTTTGCAATTTTCGAAAAATGTCTGTACGGGCTCTAGCTTCCGCAAATTTTTAGTTATAGAGCTAACTAGAATTTGGGGCGAATCTATAAATAGGTTCAGTTTTTACGAGATTATGAATTTTTTCAAAACTTTATCTTTTGCTCTAACTCACGTTAAATATCAAGAAATCAAATGAAATTTTCTACAGACGATAAATAATACTCAGCACTGCTACGTACCAAATTTGGTAATGGTCGGTAGAGCGATTAAGATTTTACGTGAATTAGAAATTTAAAAAAAATTATCATTTTCTTATAACTCAGGTCAACGAACAATGAATGAATTAAAACTTTTTCGAAATGAAACATATTCATTTTTTTGTCTGTTCGCACCCGACACTACCGAACATAACGGAAAAAAGTAACGAAAATAGATGCAAAGTTGAACTTCGTACATTGCTTTGTCATTAATTTCCATTTTTCACAAAGCATCCTCTATGAGGAAGCCAAAATTAATAAATAAGCTTCCTCAGAGAGATCGGTTTGTGAAAAAAAAATTAATGAGGAAGCAATGTGCAAAGTTCAACTTTGCAACTTTTTAAAATTTTCTATTTAGCATTTTAAATGTACAAAAATACTTGACATCGAGATTATGTCGCCTTGTTTTATAAATCAGAGTTTTTATCGATAAACAAGAAAGGTACCTTAAAAATTTGATTCTAAATAAGGATATGAATCATAATTTTTTCGTTACACGTATTTCCACTAAGAAAGATGATGATGGAAAGTTTGCATTTTTGACTTGAAAAACCTGGAGAAAAGTCAGTGATCTTTGTCACTCGGGTTTGGCTAGACACGCTGAATGATTCACGAAAGCGCATCTTGTGTACCACGTTATTACACTTAATAATCCGTTTTTTGCCTTTTCCACGTGCCGACAGTGTCTCGAGAGTGAAACTTGAACTTTGTCGGGGATGAAGTTTGTAGCGTGCTCCTCCACCTTGCCTCCTCAAATTTAACCCCACTTCCCGCCTTACCACTCTTTCTTGTACTTACTGCACAGCGAATACTGTATTATATATATACATATCTCTGTTGCAATTCGCAAAACCCTTGCTACAACGAGCTTTACACCCCCACCTCCCCATCAGCTCTTGGCGAGCAACACACGCTGCATCCGAAGTATTACCTACCTGGGTGTACGTGTTACGATATAGACTACTGTTGCGGCCGTATAACTCTTCTCTCTCGCCGTGTTCTTCGTCTCTAGTATTGCCTCGAGAAATTTTCTACCTACCTTCATCAGTGATGAAAGCTACCCTACAGCATATTCTGCTCTGGTAGCACTCTTTTCCAGCTACCGTTTCTAGGACACGAGTTGCCCTCTAAATTGTGATTTTAATCTTTTTCATGGCTGCAGGTATGATCAATATTCGAATTAAATTGTAATTCAATAGTACATTACGATACGAGTGCGGTAACACTTTTTGTGACGAGTGTGAGTTTGTAGCACGAGCCGAAGGTGAGTGTTCTAATCACACGAGTTAAGATAAAAGTTTTTCCGACGAGTATTGTACAAAATTGTACTTCACAAGGTGTGAAAACGGGGCTTTTAGGCACGCCAAGTGTGCGTAAACTGTCCATTTTCGCACGGAGTGAAGTAATAGCACATTGTGGCGAGTGCGAGGAGTCCCGCCCGAGCGAAGCGAGGTTGGCAATCGTACGAGCCGCGCACTCGCCACAATCGTCAACTTTCTGCACCAGTTGCACAATGTACTATTTTATAACGCATGCACAAAAAGTCTCTCTTTTCGTGCCTCACTCTCTAGAACGTATTTTATATAATTACAGTCTACCCATTAAAATAAATAACCTCGGTAGTAATGTTACGTCTTGGCCATTTTTCCGTCTTTAAATTTAATTATCATACTATTAACGACTTGTCTTTCTGCCATTCTCACATTCCAACCCCGGATCAATACCCTCAATGAATCATCCGATGCGGAGCTTCTGAGCACATCGGACATTCACCTTCATTTTCGGTTTATTAATTTCCGCATTAACATTTTTTCGCGTCCTTGAAAAAAATGTTCTTCTTCCCAACTTCCCAACAAGTTCGATGGCCGCGCGTACCATGCGTAGTCAGCATTTTTAAGCCCGTCGACGGCCTCTAGTTACCCCCACCTTACATTCAACTAAGCCTTCCTGCCTACCCTCATTAAGCCAATTTTTCAGTCTTCAATCAATCACAAAACTACAAATATGAATTAAATATATTACTAACGCTTAAAAGCGTAGCTCTTACGTATTGCATTTAAATATAAGTCTAATAATAATTAATTAGTAGTTGTCGTAAACAGTGACAAAATAAGAAGATTTACCCTATTAATTTGGTGTTCTAAACGTGTTAAATTCGGTTGCTTCAATAAATATTACTCGCGTGTGTTAATTCGAAATTTGAGTTTCTACTCTCAATCGAACAACAACTCACAAAAATATATACATTTCCCAGGCTTCGTTAGTTCGGGACGTAACAGTAACTAAATTTATATGCTGGCTTTTGTTAACGATGTTTGAAATTTATGAAAACATATTGGACCTGAACAAATTCCAGTGACTGTGGATGTTTATTAATTTTACCACAATTATCGGGCAGGAAATGCCTGTATGCGAAGTTTCATCTCGATACTTGAAGCACCTATCTAGTTAGAGGGAAGCATTTTTTGTTACCCGCCGGATATTGCATGTGCGTATGATTTTCGGATTATTCAACGTATTTAATGATGTTTATATTAATCTGCGAATTCGGCATTAAAACCTCTGATATTAATATCCCGAAAGCATTATCTTTTTTCCACAACACAAAATGAATGAACTTATCGACTGGTAATAAAATTAGAATTCACCCGCAGCATTTGTAACCATTCCACAAATGACCCCAACTACTTTTTCCCCTCAATTTTTTAATTTCTAGTGGAGAACACATTTTTTTTGCGACTACATATATATATATATATATATATATATATATATTTATAACTATATGTATATATAAAATAATCGAATCCCAAACAACGAAAAGGCAGCGTGTGCAACAAAGAGGAAATGAATCGAGCAATTGCTATATCCCTCTTTCACAATCGTAATATGTTCGTGCCACTCGATCGCTTTTCCATTCACGCTCGTTTTACCGTCATTTTGACCGTCAATCCTCGCGTCGTTATGGCAATTGGTGACATTGTTTGTGGTGACGAGAGGACGGAACGCGAGCGATTTTCGGTAATCGATTGAGTTCATTCGGTTCTTCTCGTGTGGATGGACAGAGGGAAGAGAAAGTTGCGTGCAACATTGAGAACTCGATGGGAGCAAGGGAAAGCTTCACGCCGAAAGGGAAGGAAATAACTCCCTTCCGACCATTTTTCGTTGAGCAAGCCCCGTCGCACAGCTCACTGACTCTGGTCATCCATACAGAGCTCTTCTCGCGCTATATATATAGAAGAGGAAAAAAACCGAGGAAAGAGGAGAAACTGCGCTTTCCCGGTAGAAGCGGGATTGAGGGCATAGTACGTTAGGTTTCCAACTATATAGCCAATGAGTGGGTGGGGGAAAAAAAAAGCGCGAGACGTTGGGTACGGTTTCCTCTCTGGCCACTGGCGCTGCTGCTGAGAAGAAAATAAATGGTCGTCGGCAAGCGGCAAAAGAGTGCTGCGGGGGTGTTGGCGGAGGTTGAAGCGAAGCTATACTGTCAGGTTGGCTTTGGCTACCTTCCCTTTTTCTCTCACTTTTGGCTGTGCAGACTATTAGCTGGCTTGGCTACACTGTAATTAGAAACCTGTATTGTAAATATCACCGGTATATTTTTATCGTAACGATACATTGTAAAAATGCAGTGTTGAATTTTACACCAAAATAATGGACCTATTGGGACTACACAATGGTGTTGAAATTAACACCAGTCTGTTTTGTTTGTTTTGTTTGATTTTCAGATATCGATTTGTAAATTGTAAAATCAATTTCGTTATTTTTAGAGCTAGACTGTGGCTCATTACGTCCCTTATTGATTTTGCACTCTGATACTCTGGTACTGAGTATTGTATTCTGATACTGAATGCAAAAACGACGAGGGACGTAATGAGCAACAGTGTAACTCTAAAAATAACGAAATTAATTTTACGATTTTAAACATTTCAACATCAATGCGGCAGTATTAAATATACTCCTAGAACTTTCGAGTTTCACACAATTTCATGATTGATTAAGATGAACAAATAACTTGGTGAGCGTTTCGAAATAAATAAGCAAACAATGTGAAAAATATCATTTTTTCATCATTTCTGACATTGACGCGGCAGCATGAAATGTTGACGATACAGACCTCCGACTTGGCGAGAAGGTTTCTGTGACAACAGGGTATCCAAATATGAATGAGCAAATTGATATCTGAAAATCACCGTTTTTTCAACGGCCCTAATGCTCATGGATATCTACGAGGAAGAAAAATCTTTGGGGAACCGAAATGCTTCAGAACAGAGTATGCGAGTCGTGGTGTCAGGGGCATAGTGGGGTTGGGGGATATATAAATGGAGTAGAGAGTAAAGTAGAGACGAGAGCAGAGAGACTATATAAGAGGCAGAGAAAACCGAGAGTGAGTAAAGTACAGAGAGGAGAGAGAGAGAGAGAGAGAGAAGCGTGCGGCTTGTATTTTCGATCAGTAGTGCTCAGTGAATAGAGACTATACTAGAGTCGTCGAGCAGGTTGGAGGAGCGTTCGCTTCCGCCTGGATGGCGAGAGCAACTTGGGGACCAAGCTTAGCGGTATATGTAACAGAGCCGTGCATATATAGCAAAAGAGCCACACGAGTGCTGGCGTTCGGCATATTTCGTCGACGCTCGACAAAGTCCGTCGGGTCATTGGGTCAAATCCACCGCGGTCATGGGGGTCAAGCCCACGTTACATGGTGTTGATGCTTATATACACATGCATCGTCGTTTAGAACGCAAACTTTGCCCTCTCAACCGACGAAAATTCGCCTTCCACCACGCTCGCGCCCTTTAAACCCTTTCTGCTGAAAACTCCGGCGACCAGACAAATCTGTCTCGTCTCTTTCAAACTCTATTTCCGCGAGTATTTCAGTCAAAGCGACGTTCTAAATATAGTGAAAATAGTACCCACGTTTATTCCGAGGATTCTCGTGGATTCAGTTTGTTTGTACAAATACAAACATGCTCTGCTGCTATTCAACGCTAATTAAAAATTAAATTAAGGTATTAATTAATATTTAAATTGCTTATTTAGACGACGGCTTAAATTGAAGATATCGATTATCAGTTTCTCTGATAATAGTTTAAAAATACTTGGACGACATTTTTGTTAATCGAAAAAAAAAAAAAACATTAATATTCTTGATCGTGATGAAAAATTCGTAGTTCTATCGGAACATCCGTGTATATATAAATAAAGTTCGATCAATCGCTCGGCTGTTATCCAACGGTAATTAAAAATTAAGTGTCGTTTTAATAAAAATATTAAATCACGCTTTTCATTAAAATGTAACTTTCCGTACCATGCCGGTGGTCGGCAGTAAGAAGAAAAATATATCGACGTGCAATACAGCTTTTTTCTGTCGAAAGAAAAAAATATTTTAACGAGATTTTTTTAATATGAAAAACAAAAATATTTTTCGTCAGTTCAACCAAACATTCTTGTTTACCTGTAATATGGGTTGACCTGCTAAACCAAGTGGCAGTTAGTGGAAGAAAGAATTTCGTTGGTTTAATTGAACAACCGTGCATTTACAAATGAACATCAAATTATAGCTCCGCTGTTATACACTAATTGAAACTGCTAATTAAAAATTAAATGTTTACCTTTATTAAATATGAAATCACGCTTTTAATTAAAATTTGTATTGTTCGCGTAGTCGGCAGTGCAAAAAAAAATGTATTGTCGTACATTCTAGTTTATATTGTACTTTGACAATAATAAAGAAATAGGTCGATGTGACTTTATTTCTGTATGAAAAAATGATGGGTTAATCCGATGCACTAACGCGGATAATTTGCATATCCTTTGATACAGAATTAGAACCCTGTGATTACTTAGCAACTCACACTGCTTATTTATTTTTTATGCTCATAATGTCTCAAAATGTTTCATCCCGTTAGCAGTAAAATATCTAAACTTTTGATTCCAAACAAAAAAATTCTTTGTTTCATACATTTTTTGTTACACTGATAGTGACAAAATAATTTTATATCGGTGTTAGGTTTTATAAAAATAATTTTCTTTGTTACTAAAAAGTCATTTCGACTTTAACGATTCTTTTGTTAAACTAGAAAGATGACGAAAAAGATGTACGCTTTCGTCAAGCTTTTAATTTTTTGTAAGAACGACTACAAATATTTTCTTACATTTAATAACAATTTTATATTTGTAAAAATGACAACAAATTTATTGTAAAAATGATAAGTAATAAATTGTAAAATGTAAATACAAACTTTGAGCAAAAATATAACTTTTTTTGTTTCTTTAAATTTTGTAAAATTAACAGCAAGAAAATACCAAAGTGCTAGTTTTGTTTTTCACTGTCCAATAAGAACATCGCAACTCGAAATGTTTCTGTATATAGATCCTGCTGATCGTTCAATTGACCATCCCACCATGTACGTTGAAATTGTTATGCGGAGGATATAACCGAGGAGACCTCGTTTCACCTCCAATTGCTTTTGTTGAAGCGCAAAAACAATAATTTTTGAACAACTTTCTTTTCCATGGCAGTATTGGTTCGTTTCAAGTGCGAGTTGGTTCCAAATGGGATTTTATTCCCGGTGACTACAATCGGAATAAAACTCGGTTTGGCGTACTTTTCCAAACTATAATTATCTTCTCCATAGCTGGCCTAGCTCTAACGATATCGAGGCAAGCGTGGGACGGTACGAATTTTTTTTATGCATCAAAAGTACCCAGGGGAAAACGAGGAAAAGGGAGGAAAGGGAGGCTTATACGAATCTCTCGAGTCCTACATGTGCAGTCAATTGGTTTTTACGGTACTCGGTGTTATATCCCTTGACCCTTTTACCCTCTATCTTTGACCTCATACTTTTTTTTCTTTTCTTTTTTAATGCTCTTCCGCTGGTCTTGTCATCATGTCGAAACCACAGACTCTTATCGGTCGTCCTGGAGGGACACCGAGAGTTTGGACTACACACAGGCAGTTACCGTAGTCTATAGTATATTATTATATACATGTTACTGGCTGTTGGTTATAGTCGTCCTCGTCATTATCGTCGACGTGGGCCACCGGGGCGCGTTATTCACGCTCGTCCACAATACAAACAGCGTTCATCGCCCGAGCGCACGTCCGCACCTCTCTAACTCTCTTGTCCTCCGTCAAGCTAGCAAAGGGAGAATGATAGGCGAGGAGAAAGCCAGAGAGAAGCCACCCCTTTCATCACTAGTTTCCCGAGAAGCAACCCCTCGCGACCGCCAGCCCCGTCGTTCCCTCAGTCGCACCCTCTCACCCCCCCCCCCCCCCCTCGATATGCAGCCAGCTATTTTTAGAACAGGTGCTTTGCACGCTGCCTCGCGAGCTTTGCATTTGAGAGAGAGAGAGAGAGAGAGAGAGAGAGAGAGAGAGAGAGAGAGAGAGAGAGAGCCCCCTCTGCGTCCGACGGCTTGCTTTTCTCATTAATTTTGATTTTTCCAGATCGTAACCTCCCTCGAGGTAACGAGGCTTCCGGCCGGGATTCAGTCACTCACTCGCTCCCAGTTGATTTACCATCGAGAATGGGAAAATGTTTACTTTTCTTTGGGGATTGTTTTTTCTTGTTTTTTTTTATAGCAATAATCTTAAATTCTTCAACATTGAGCTTTATTGTTAAACATCGTTTCTTTTTCTATTTTTGTTCAGACTGCTTTCCTTGAGTATATCTTGTCATCTGAAATTATTGTATAATCTGTGTATCGTGGTTGGTTGAGGGGGCCAGTCAAAAAGTTTCTTTTTATTTATAACGGGTACTTTTTAATCGAGGAAAGATTTGAAATAATTCTATCCTTTTAGGATAAACCCGAAAATTTTTCTGGTAGCTGGACAAACCGGTTGCATCAAAACCAGATTTAAAGGGTTTACAGCCTGCGCGTGATCCAGAGAAAACTATAATCATATAGGATTGGTCTCTGCTAAGAGTTTCATTCTCTTCGCAATCACATTTTCTGTAGATTAATTGTAGCAATTTTTTGATGGTTCTTAAAGCCAACTTATAGAATAACTTATAAAATGTGAAAATGAAACTGGCATCGGAGACATGGATCTCTTAAAGTTAAAACTTAAGGAGGTTGGAGCGCTACGACGCACGTAATATATATGTATTTGTTGTCGTTTTATTAGTCAGGCTTCGTGTAAGCGAGAAAAACATATAAATTGCAACTATTCAATCATATACACCAATAATTAGCTAAAAACGAAACCTGTCTTCAACACAAAAACAAAAAGATATTATCATTATTACCGATAAAATCATGTTTGCAAAAGGTTAGAGATGTGTTGTTTCGTGAGATAAACGAATAAAATCGTCGTTTAACCATGAAAAAAATTATATAGATATTTTGGCAAGATTTTGTTTATCTCGAAAATACTTTCGAAACGTGACAACCATCGCACGGTTTTCGACGGTGGCAGTCCTGAATAGTCGTTCGGCTGATGCCGGCAGTTCCCAGATGTAAACAAAACGGTTCTGACACGAGATACGAAAATTTCCAAGTCTGAGCCGGAACTTCGCGGTGCAGATGGAAAATTTGCGGTAAAAAACAAACTCGAATGGAAAGAAAACCTTCGGATTGTAGTATAAAGGAGGAAAAGATCTCAGGAACCAGTGAATCGTAGTGTAGTCCGTTCGCGGCGTCTGTCAAATTGCTATATATCTGTTAATGAAGGCTATCGGGTTTTGTGTCATTTTTCGGATTTTTACTGACATTAAATTCGATTTCCTCAGCTCTTGCACGGTCACTCGACTTTGTTGTTGAACTAAAACGTTCGTTGTAGTGTTCCCTGTAACTAAGACAGTTTCAATTTATCCAATCTTTTCGTAATACTTGCGTCAATTGGTATTGCACGTGAATGCAGTAATAACAATACACAAGACTCGATCCTTATTTTCCTATTTCCATGTACTTTCCCGATGATTTTTGTTGAAAAGAGCATTCTCTATGTTTAGATAAACTTTCGTACTATTTTAGGGGAAAAAATTGCTTCAAGAGGCAAAATTATGTTGATATTCATGAACGAGCAAAGTTGCTACCATATCCACAAAACATCGGTTATTCAGTTGCATATATTTCTGCAATTAAACGGTCAATATATGTTATTTATTTCTTCCTAATCTATTTAATCCTTGGCTACATCATATTTTAATTTCACGCCGAAATATTAAAAATGCCGTAGCGCTCCAGCCTTCTAAAAACAAGAATCGCTCTAATTAATCTATAGAAAACGTAATTGTGAAAGTGATACGCATTTTACACTCTTTCCTGTTTTCAGAAAAAAAAGGTTTTTTTCAAATAAAATTCTGAAGATTATTAAGGTGTTATTGTGATAGACGAAACGTATAGTTATGCAAAGGTTTTACATCGATCGGCATGTAATGGCAATGGTTGGAATTTTTTTCTGAATAAATTATGAGTTTGCTCTGAAACTTTAATAATATTGTTGATAATAAAAGCATTAGAATATGATATTTTAATGCACAATCGGGCTAACTAGTTATATCTGAATGTTATAACTGTCTATATATAGACAGAGCGGTGTATTACTGGCGATTGTCGTCTTGTCAGAGAATTTTTATTCGAGTGCCGAATAAATATAGAAACGGACGATGCGGTATTTGGCCTGGTTCCATTTCAAACGAATCTGGATCGGGAGGCTTTATTGGCCTATCACTTATTGTCTGTTGTTGTTGTTGTTGTTGTTGTTGTTGTTGTTGTTGTTCTCGTCGCCTCGGTGTTTGTAAGCTTCGGTGGCCGCAGTGGAAATTCTACAGTGTACAGGTACAGAAGGTGGTGTCTAGTTTCCTGAGTAAGAACTTGGGCGAGATAGCAGAGAAGGTCCTCGGTGACAATGCTTCTACGCTTTGACAAACCGAAGGCATTTTATAAGTTCACTGATATTAAATATTCTGCCAGAATATACTGTGAGAATTCAAAGAAGAAACGGTGAAATCAACGAAAACGAAAACAAAGGTTTTTCAATGGAAATTTAAGAAACGCGGAATCATTTGTTTGCCACATAAATATATCTAAACCGATCTCGGCTCGTACCGTTGTAGCTTTCGATGCGACTCCAGCGGCCTTCCAATCTTGGTCGAAATATCCGTTTTTCCACACTAGTTTATCGCGTGACATTTCGCACGAGTATCGTACGAGTGAAATAAAGTACTACTTTCTCCATGTATGAGCATCAGTAAAACTTTATGTTATTCTATATTTTATTCCGATTTAACCCCTTTAACCCCACAAAGTTACACGACCGTCCATACTTTGTTCGTAATTTCGTAATTACGTTACGGCTCTTTAACTTTCTCGGTCGTGAAGACCGTATAGCTTCTGGCGTCCTGGTAATGCCCATAGTCCCTAAAGTCGCACAATGACTCGTAAAACCCGCAACTCTCCTCGGTTGCCCTTACTTCCTCCTCTCGTGAGCTCACTCACTCGTTGCATCATTTTCTCAACATGTGTAGCTCACCACAGTCGCGAACTCGCTCAGGTACTTCGGGCGTACTACATCACGAACAAGTGCTTTCCCCGTCGCGAACTTGCTCTCGGATTTCCCTATCGCCGTCGTACTCCGTGCCTTCGTTCCTTTTAACATTATTTTTTCCTTTATTTTTAATTAATAAATCTACAACTTTTGTTTATGACAAAAAATACATTGTAGAAGAAGATAACAAGACTTTTTGTTTAGATAATGAGAGAAAATATGTTGTAAAATAAAAATTCAAATTTTTAGCAAATTGTTAATGCACTTTTTTGTTGTTGTAAAATGAAAAAGATACAGACTTTCTTTTTAGTGAAATAAACATTTGTGAATGAAATCTTATTGTTAGACTGTGAAAATAATGGCTGCGTTCGAACGGGTCATGAAATCGTAGTATTGTTTCGATTATTTATTAATTCGAGCAAGACGCTTAACGTTGATTTAAATATATGTATTAAAATTTGTTATCATATTTAAATATAGAGTGACTAAGTTCGGCGACATCCGCAAAAAATTAGAAAATCATTTTTAGTTATAACAAAAAAAAATTTATATTTATTTCATTAACATCCTTTTATTTACATATCCGAAAAAATGATACGAATAAATAATTCAAGAGATCGAATTAATTATGTGATGGTGAAAATTAAGAAGAAAAAAAAGTCGCACTTTTTAGCCCTTCTTGTCACTTTTCGTAACTCAAGTGCGTGATATACGACACATGTAGGCCCTTAAAAATATTCGCCTTAAAACGCACAACAACATGTGACATGAAAAAGTGTGAATTATAACATCAGTTATACGACATACGCAACAATTTACGCTGAATCGCTAAATAAGAAAGAGACCTACGACGTACTATGTACACGCCAAAGGGTGCAAATAGTATAAACACGTTGAAAACAATTCCTGGAAAAAAAGAAGAAAAGAAAAAAACGATTTGCTTCGACCAATAAAATATTTAGTACATTCTAGTAATGTATCCTCTCAGTGTAAAAGATAAAAAAAAAATTGTGTGAGTTCCGCCTTCTCGCCGAGCTCACCCACGATTTCGATTCCAAATACACCTGGAAAATGTTTTTCAAATGCTTTGATCCCTCTCCCCTACCTCGCATTCGCGCGCATCAATAATAAAATTTTACTTGTTATGCTGTAGCGAGAGCCTCGTAGCTCACTCTCCCACGTCGGGTGTAACCAAAACAAAAAAAAAAGAAAAAAAAAAAGGAAAAGTAAATATTGCCGTAGAGATGTAGTTCACGTATGTATGTATATCCGCACACTGTATATAACGTTATAACAAGCGGGAGATCCAGCGCAGAGTATGTAAAAAATCGAGCGTCAGGTGGGCTTGGCCGAAGCTTTCTCTCTTTCGTGTGGAAACTGCCGAAAGGGAGAGGGGTACGTAAACCCTGAGGGCTTATCTTTTGTCGTCACCTCTTGTTCCGCACGCTTTTCCTCTGCTATCTCTCAAAAACCCATCTCCCACTCTCGTTACCTCCACCACTTTTTCTTTTTTTTTTTTTTGTCTTCATCCTCTCGTTATTTATTCGGTCAGCGTTTCTTCGTACTCTTTTTGCTTTCTTTTTTATTTTGTTTCGAAAGCTTCTATGCTTTTGCAACAGATACCTGCTGTTTCGTTAATCCGCAATGCGAGACTGAGCGAGGGAGTTGATAAAAGTATGGATGTAGAGCAGGAGGTGACCCGGCGATTTCGATGTATAAACTTTCCGGTATAACGGGGCTCTGTTTTCTTTTTTTCTTTGCGTTATGCTTATACTACTCCACCTCCTCTCGGCGATTTCAATGTACAAACTTTATGCTCTACTGCACTGAGACTTTTTTTTCCTTTTGCTATGCAAACCACACTTGTGTACTCCTCTATATTCTCTCGGTTTAATCACCTCTGGTCATCCGAGAAACGATTTTACGTATGCGAAAAAAATGTCCAAGATACGCATGAAATAGGGCATGTTCCTCCGGACGGTTTGCACATTTATTTATGCTTCGAGACAAGAAAAATCGGGAGACTGAAAATGTTTCTCCAATTTTTGCCTACTCTTTGCAGGAATCTTTATGATGATAAAGATGCAATGTAACGCATGACAATTTAATTGTCAGCACTTTTTTCTCAAACGATGATGTCAAGAAGAATATTTCCAATTTCCTTATTATTGCGTTTCCTGATTTGATGTCGATATTTCTTTATTCAGCAATATTTGGTCACAAATTTCGTGTGATAAACCGTAACGTAGACATTTCTAAAATGAGATTTTAACATTACATTGAACTTGAAATAATGATTAGAAATATAAATAAAAAATGATATGTAGGAGAAAATATGTTTTTCTCGAAAATTAAGTGAATCCTTCTAATAAAGGGCTCTCCTTCCAAGACACTTGATTGTCTTCCTTCTGATTTATGACAGAGAATTGAAACAAAAAGCACGCAATAAATTCCTTACCTGGGGAGGTATTCGTCTATCGGTATCGGAAAATATATAATACGCTTGGAGAGTTTTATAGCGTATTCCACAGTAAGCACGAATCGTCGTGTATATACTCGGTATTTTTCCAGCAGCACACCTTCAGCATTTTTACTTGTTTCAACGGGATCGTTACAGAATAAACTCGCTTCTGTACGTGCTTCCACGCCTAGGTCTATATCATAAGCTTTTCCGTGCATCCAGAGAGCGAGAGGAGAGAGTCTGCATAGTGTGCGAACCCGTTTTTCCTGCTCTCGTGCATATCGTCGCGCTAAAACTGTACGTAGAAGCGCGACGCGCGCCAATCTCGTCTCTGTACCTATATCCCTCGTGCCACCACTATTTTTAGATCGTTACACTCACGGCCCTCGAGCTTTTCGAATTATTTTTAAAACCCATCCCTTCCAGCATCCGTAAACATTGACGTGGCGCATAGAACACCAGTACGCAATAGCAGAAAAATATAACAGTAACCCTCACATAGAAAAGAAATACAAAAATATATGCGTCCAACTTTTTATCACAGAATACATTTAGTATACGAGGCATTCCATGGTAATTCGCATAAGTATTTAAATTGTATAGTTTTTAAAATTTTTCAAGAAAAGGTCGTCGTGGTCGCGCTGTAACGTACAAATTTTCTATATTTTCCTACATAATTCTTCATAAGTGCAGGTATATTTAATGTTGTTTGATAATGAATTTGGCAAAAATTGGAAAAGCTTTTCGGGTTTTATGGAGTTTTCAAATTTTCGTCATCTTTTTTTTGTAAATGCTATAATTCGAGAACGGTTCAAGTAACTGTTGCAAAATTTTGCATACACCTTGAATAAAATGTGTCGTTGTTTGATACTGAATTTGGTGAGCATTTTTAACAAGGACTTCATGATTCCGGGAATTCAAATTCTTCTTTTTTAACTAAGCTTCTTCTATGAGAAAGCCAAAATTGATAAACATACTTCCTCGTAGAGGCAACTTTGTATTTTTATTACATTTTTATTTTGAGCCACTTGTAATCATGGAAATGCATTTTTCGAATTTTCACAACATTTCCCAAAATAAACATTGTCAATCTTGCGATGAAATCTTTTGCAATACTCCAAAATACGTAAATGCGACAATATTTTAATTGAATTGATATATTGGAAATATTAGTTGAAGTATTTCATAGAGAAACTGATATACCGCATTTATGTTGAAACTTTTGTCGAAATACGATGAATTAAAAAAAAAGACAGTAGTTTCTAAAATGTAGTGCTTAAAGATTTGAAAATCTTTACAAGATATACTGTCAATTAATAGTAAATTCTGGTAAATTATAGTAAATATCTAAAAGAGCCAGAAAAAATGGCTAAATATCATAAAGGGTATCAGAGGGTATAGACATTCTTGCTGTTATGTGTAACGTATATAAATTATGCATCCTCGCGTATGTCCTATTTTTATAGGGCTCACTAACTATTTTTTCTTCTCATTGATATATTTTGTATAAAGTTTAAACAGATGTCTATAAACACAATTGTACGCTTTTAACGACCAATATAAACCGGTTATAATTAATCGTCAGCGACAGTGACCCCTTTGTGGATGTTATGAATACGATAGAAATTTTCATACTCTATTCAATTTTCCTGCTGTTACCTGGCTTTCCTGCATTATTTGTTTCCCCGGTTGAAACAATGTTTGTGTATCGATAGCTCGGACGAGCCACGAGTTTATATGTTTGTTCCTACAAGCTGCTGCTGTTGCTGCTGCTGCGGAGCGTACGTAGTCGTAGCCAACGGAATTCCGATATCGGTTTTGTGGCATATAATACGAGAGGCATAGAGCGAATACGTTACCGATATTCCAGGGTGCTGCAAATTCATTATTAACGGTTCAAAATTTCACGTCGATCGACGCGGGCAAGATGGCAAGAGTTTGGCCCGAGGCTTCAACTCCAGGATGGCACACAGTAATCAAATATATTTCTTATACCCAGTCTCTCTTTTTAAATACTCTTGCCCTTTGAATAAGCAAACAAATATTTAGAGTTCGCTATTATGGTCGTCAACTATTAAAAATTTTATTGAAAATTACAAGTAGTTTTCTATGTTTCAAACTTTTAATACTATTGGTTTTTATAAATTTACTGTTAATAAAAACAGGTGCATAAGACTAGCCCTCCTGTAATTATGGTTAGTATGCCCGCATGAATTTTGGACATTCGACTTAAAAGTGTCTAAAACGGTTATTTTACCGCATCAAGTATTGCATTTTTTTTTTACCCTATAGTGTCACGAATACTTTAGACAGGGATGGGTACCATTGAATGAAAGCTACACTTTTTAATGGTTTACCATTCGAAAAAGTATTTAGAAGCACGATCTAAAGCAGGGGCAGGGGAGGGAGGGGGTAAAGCGAATTCGCGAGAAAGGTTTTAACGTGGAAGTGAGGCCAACGCGAAAAACGAATCAAAACGCTTGAGAACGAATTGGCGGGATCAAACAACAAGGTGTTCGGTATATGTGGCAGACGTAGTACTCGACGTTTCGGTTATTGGATAGCTGATGGACGAACCTTTCTGTGGTGTCATTCTTCCTCTTCGATGTCATAGCGTCCTTATATTTTTTCAATGTATATATGTGACGGTGGAGGTTCGTTCGTCAGCGAGTCAGGGCGTGTGTGATGATGGCTCGACACACAGTAGTGTAGCCGGAGATTGTAACTGATCGGGTAAAGGCTCGGCCGTATGGACTGCCGGCGGTCGATCAGTAGTAACATCCGTATAGTAGTCAGACAAACCAACCGGAGAGTGCTACTCTTACAAAAAGCTATTTTAAAAATTAAATCAACTCTATATTGCTTCGAGGAGAAATCATTTTATAGTGTAATAAAATTATCATTACACGATAAACAAATAGTTTTTACAAAAAATAAGAAATATGTTGCTTCAGAAGAAAAAGTAATTTTTCATTTATGACTTTTCCTATTAAACTAATAAACTGATCATTAAAAATGCTGCAACGTATAACTAGAAAGGTAGAAAGTAGAACAAATTAGCTTCCTGATTATTTTTTACCTATTAGCACAAACTCCGTTGCGTTCGGGGTGGACGTTCATTGCATTCGTATATTCGCGTTCTCCAACTATAGCGCGGATACTTTTTCCTAGTTTGTGAATTTATTCAATTATATTTTTAGATGAGCAATTTTTCAGTCAGGGTTTTTCTTTTAAATATGTTAATCTCAGTGTACTTTCACGATATGTATTTATCTTCGTACCGTTCAGAATTCATGATTAGCCTTTTGTAAATTGCTGATGCTTTGGCGGGACAAAAAAATTGTATTGAATAAACCCATTCTGTTTCAATCCCCGTGCACGTCTGCATCCAATCGTAGCCGTAGCAGCAGAGCCCTCGAGGCTATTGCATAATTCACCGATGAACCCGTGAACCTATACATGGCTATGCGATCGTACCCCGCGACTACCCCCCGATACTTGGTTCTCTCCCTTATCCGCTCGCAAGCACGAATAACAAATGAAGGTAGATAGGATCGATATTGGTGTTAATTACTTGTCAATAGAAAGCTTTACAGAGGGACAGCCCGCCTCCCACCTGACCCCTTCCCATAGTCTCTTCCATAATTGCCATAGCGGACACAATGGGAGAGACCGTAATGCAGTAGTTACGCCTGTAATGATCGGCTATGGACGTCTACGAGCGCAAGTGTATTACTTGCTGCAGATATTCGCATCCCATCGGTCAACATCGTAAAAAATGTATCACAGTTCCACAGTTTTTATAGTTCTCAACAGTTTCTGTTAATAATTATCGATAAATCAGCCAATAAATATAATTAATATTAAAAGTGGAAATCTAATCGAAACACGGTGAAAAAATTATATGATAAATCAGTTATTGTAAAATTGATTACACTTCAATCACTATAATGTGCAACGGCTGCATTAATGATGGCTTAATAATTCACGCTTGTTAAACATTAATTATCATCTGTGTACTTCTCGGTAATGGAATATATCGAATATATTTCCTTTCAGTGTATACTTGTCTAGTATAGAGCAGTAGAATCATACGTGCAGGTCAGATCTCTCGTAAACCTAACTTTATGCCAGGATGGATCAATTTAATTAGCATAACTTTCGAGGACTAACTTATCCTAGTTCAACAGTTTCAACATTCTTAACATTTTTTTATTAATACGTCACAGCGAAAAAATCGTAAATATCGATATTTTCAATATTTGGGGCATTTATATTGTATATTATAAGAAATTTCACTACACACCAATCATACAAATTTGCGATCGGTGCATGCCTTCATAATTCATGTATTATACATAAAATCCCAACCAAGAGTTTGATTGGATTAGAAATTAAGTACGTCGCTGCAAGAGACATATTTTTAAAAGATTACCGGCATTGAAGATTCTAAGAATATTGACATTGAATATTAATAGTAATATCCAGAAGATATTAATAAAACAATACATTTTATAACACATTTTTAGAAAAGCTTATTTTATTTCTTTGATACATATTATTTTTCAAATAATTTTTTGACGATTATGGTTGTTTAAAATTTTTTGCTTATTTTGAGAAAGGGGTGAAAGGTCAAGAATTTCGATTATGTCTTCGTCGGAAGCTTAATTGTACAACAACTTCAGGAAAATTGAAGGAACAGTTTAATAAAAAAAAGTACGTTCAGAAAATTCAGCGAATTCGACGTATAAAAAAAGTTCTCCAAATGTTAGTTTAACTATTTTTGTTCTGGTGTATTAATATGTACATTTTTCGCATCAGGTATTAATATTTAGAGTCAATGTTTTTTGTATTTTCAATTACGATTATTTTTATAAAAGATTTTTCTCTTAACACATTTTTAGAGAAGCTTATTTAATTTCCTCGAATATATATGATTTAAAAGAAAAATGTTTACAATTTTTGTTTAAGTTGAGAATTGAACAAAATGTCGAGAATTTCGAACATGTTCTCATCGACGCATTGTATAACACTCTTCGTGACAATTAAAGGATCAGTGTCATAAAAATACATTCTTAAATATTAATTACCAACTGTATTATTGTTGGTTAAAGCAACATGTCCGATACACTTGCGATTATCCACCGAAAGGGGTATTAGCGTACGTGCAGGTCAGACCAGCCATGTAACATAGAATCCGGGCTGAATCAGGATTATTGGTATAACTTGGGAATTCACGTTGCTTTCACTGCATCACGAGCCTGCGGAGAGAGGGTTAGATAGACGAGGTCTCATCCCCAGCCTGCGAAGGTGTACCACTGCATAATTCACACCAGATGGACAGTGAACTACTTCTATCTGGGCTTGATATATACGAGCTTCCTAGCAGCAGCAGTATTAGGGCTGTAGGTATATATGTATGTAACAGTAGGACGGCAGCGCTGTGTTATATATACCTATAGCGTTAGAAGTACATTGCGGTGCATATATCCACTACTTTTCAGCGCTCTCGGGGATCTCTCTCTCTCTCTCTCTCTCTCTCTCTCTCTCTCTCTCTCTCTCTCTTTCCAACCCTTATCGGTCTCATTGTGGACCCGCATGGACCGTCGGCAGCACCGCGAGCCACGCGCAAACCGTAAATCTCGAGAACTTTGGCACCGCACGCTGTAACTATTCGGACCCGTGGCCACGGCGCATTTCCCGCGGCTGCACACTCACTCATCCTACTTCTTCCTCATTCTCCTTCAACACAAACCCAATATTACTTTTCTCCGAAACTATCTACGGTATCCGCCGTGCACGTTACTTGCGCCATCGGCTAAGGACAACCAAAGTGGCAAAAGGAATTTTACCGCAGGTGTTAACACTGAAAAGAAACAAAAAAAATTGTTTTCGATAGAGAGTCGAGTGATTTCAGTTGGCTCAGAGTAAATTTTGTTTAGCTCATCGAATCATGGATGGGCAGCGTTCGAATGAAAAAGCACTTAAAATATATGTTTGCTTCCTTTATAGAAGAAGCTTTGGTTTCGTTAACACAAAATACGAGATTTTCATTTCGGGACACTCTAAACGGTCTAAACCCGTGCAGAAATTTTGTCAGGGCTATATACTGGGCCCGTCTAGCCTTCCCTAAGTACAGGGCCCATCCTGGAAATCAAACTACCACCTATACTGGCCGGTCACACTTTAAACCCTTGGCCCGGTATAGTACGATATGACTGGGCCAGTATAGGACCCCATTACTTACCCCGTACTAACAAAAAGAGTTTCTGTTGGGCCAAGTAGGGCCCAATGTTGGACTTCCTATCATGGCTTCCACCGATAAGCGTATAATTTACCTGTAGTTATTCGCGGATGCCCGTACAAATTTCTGCACGGCAAACATTGAAAAAAGTGATTTCGAAAAAAATAACTTTACAAAAATTTAAACAACACCTGACTGAAAAAGAAATACAATTAATGAACAAATTGGCTAGACAAAAAATGGTGAAATAATTAAATGACCATTCGTTATAACATAATCGCTAGATTTGTTTGTTATTGGTGTGAAAATCAGCGGTGGCGTCCGAATATACCGTAACATTTTGTAGTATCTTGAATAAATTTGTTTTTATTTTCTTTCAAATATCAATATCGAAAAATGATCAACAAATTAATAAAATAAAAATTGTCCCACAAACTATTTAATAGCATTTAACAAAATCGGCGATTTAAAAAAAAATACATATATAAAAATATATATATATATGTATTTTTTTTATATATATATTTGTAGTAGAAAGGTTTTTCATTACGCATAAGATATTCCGAGGTCATTGAATGAACATTTTCGTTCATTCAATGACCTAACTTTAACAGTCTTAAGAAATTCTCGAAAACAAGAATAATTAAAATACTTTTTCCTTCAATCTGAACTCGGTTGGCTCAAAGTAAATTCTAAGTTGGTTCCAACTAAATAGTTTTTTTTTCAGTGCAATAAATGGCAAAAAGAATTCTGCCGTACGGGTATCCTCTCGCGATCGTAAAGTACACTCCGTTACGAGTGCACTCAGCGCTCGTACGTGGAAAAAAGTCTTGTAAGGAATAAAGAAATAAAAAAGAAGCGAAAGAAACGTAAGAGGAAGGAAAATGGAATAATGCAGGATCTACTACGGGCGACGAACGGACTGTGGAATCTCGAAAACCCTTCCAGAAACGGTATACGTGTATCCTCTTATCTCGCCAACTTTCGAAGATCGAGGACACCCGATTGCAAAATCCGAGTGTGCAGGTCTGCTGTCCATATCGTAAAGTGCACCACCAACTTACAGATCTTCTTTACCATTTTATTTTTGCCAACAGATTGTAAATTGATCTCCAAATTATAATACCAATTCTGATAAATGTAGAAACGGGTTAATCGTCTTACGAAAATGAAAATAATTTGTAATTATAATTAAAAAAATGTTTAATGCAATATTATTAACTTAAATAAAGCATTTAAATATTTATCAGTGTATTTAACAAAAATATATTTTAATTTGTCCAATTAAATAATTCTTTAATAATTTGTGACAAAAATAAATACATTTTTATAAAAGTGAGTATCAAGATTATTTTTTACGCTATATTTCTTCAAGGGACTAAGGCAGTTTTGACATTCGCACATGAGGTATTTTTGTAATAAAATAGGGCTGCAAAGTAGAACGTTCCACATTTTGCTTTCTCACTATTTTTAATTCCACACACACACATGCATACATACATATGGATATCTTTTCTAAACCACTTTTTTCGGCGATTTCGACTACTCTGAGTATCCTGACATAAAGATCTAAGAAAACACTTTTTTTTTTTTTTCATAAAAAGAAAAAGCATCCTTTATGAGGAAGCACATAGCAAAAGAATAATTCTTATTCGTAAAGTAGAAAGTAAAAAAAATTGGCCCGCTGTTTGTATTGATGTAGCGAGAGGAGTGAGCGTGTTATCGACCATTGAAGGTGCAGCAGAGCGCCTTTATGTTACTTCCGACAGTGAGACGATTCCGTCAGCATCCCCCTTTGCACCTTGCCACCCAGCGAATCTCTATTTCTGTCAGTAGATCTCGTGTGAATAGCATCCCTTTTGTCATTGACGAGACTCGAGTCTCCCTCTCCATCGTACCCCCACTCGGGTGTACGAATATGTCGTGTCTTGGTACGAAAACGAGACCGGATGTGGCTAGACAATGGCTCGTCGATGCGGTGAGCACGGCGGCTTCGCCATCGACGGCGCAGTTCTCACCTCCAAGACGAAACGGCGGACACAGACAGAGAGAAAGAGAAAGAGATCCACGATCGTGTTCGCATCTTGACACATATACAACATTTCAAAGGATCGCGTGAAATCGCTCGAGCGCTAACTATAAATCGACTATACCTCGGTCCATATCCATAGCGATGGTATCGATGCAACGTACATAAATGTAATAAAATATTGCCACTCAATTTATATTTATTACTGTGAGTTTATATTCAATGCTAATAAAATATTATATTTTTTAACATTTCTATAGTAAATCATGATGACAGATTGTAAAAGCAAAAGGAACGATAGTCACGCAGGGGGCATAAGGATATTTTAAATCCAATGAAAATCTTTACTATTTGAATAGTAACCAATGATTAATGCTGTGTGGTTTACATCTGCTAAAGTTTTACTGATGCTTTCAAACCTCGTGACCTCGAAGAACAATGATAAAACAACCGGCCGTTTTGTGTAAAAAGTTAACTGGACAAACGACCGCAAAACGACTACCAAACTACATGGGCATTTTGTTGTCCTGACTTGAAGTTGCTTAAAGGTTTAACTTTAACCGCTCTTATCTTCCATCTGTAAATACGTATTTGCAATATTTCATTTATAACTATTTTTTCAAAAACGAAATCTTTAACAGCAACATTTTCTATTTCAATTTTATCAACCTTATCAGTAGCTAAGTTTGGTAGTTTCTTGAATATAATAAACTTTTTTTCTACATAATACATGAGAAACGTATGCATCAAAACAATAACTAAATTAAAAGTAAAAGTCGAATAACGTTATTCCTGAAATTACATTATTATTGTTTCCCGATAGAGGAAGCTTTGTTCTCGTGAAAAATAACACTCTAATTCGAACAAATTTCCACCTAACGGGCTGAAACTTGGTACAAAACTTTATCGGGCTGGTGCGACGTTTGGTATTGAATTCGGGCGAAATTGACAAAGAAGTTCAAATTTGATAGAAATTCGCATTTTCGTGATTTTTTTTGACAATGCTGTAACTCGAGAACTGTTCAAGTAACTAATCTTAAATTTTGTATAAAACTTATTATTAATTTGAGCGAAATCGATAAAGTACTTAAAATTTTATGAAAATTTCAATTTTTGTATTTTTTTTTTTTTTTTTTTAAATGCTATAACTCGAGAACGGAATAAGCTACTGATCTAAAATTTTGAATAATCTTTAGAGTGTTTTAATATTTCATACTGAATCTGGACAAAATCGATAAAGTAGTTAAGATTTTATATAAACTTGTATTTTCAGAACTTTCTTTTCAAAACGATTGCAAAGTCGCATACGAAGTTTGCTTCATTTTATTTTTGTTCGGCCATCCACAAAGCTTCCTCTATGCGGAAGCCAAAACTAAACAACGTACTTTATCCTACAGGAGAGTTTTTGTTAATGAAATCTGGTTAGTTTGAAATTTCACAGTACATATAAATAGTCCTATGTTTTGATTTTAAATAAAGTGAGCCCTTCCACTTTCCATAAAGCAATCGTCTTTTCTCTGATGAAACCTTGTTAACCCAAGATTAACTTTGTTTAAAATAAGATTTTCCAAGGAAAATTTAGTGAGAATACTGCAGCAGAAAAGTACCGCAGCAGCAGCAGCAGCAGCAGCAGCAGAGAGTTGTGCGCGGTACGCGCGTTGTCGAGGGAAGATCCAGAGGATTATTTTCCTACAGCCATATCCTTGAACTCGCACCGTGGTCGAGAGCCCCTCACTAGTGGTGAAATTCTCTGCCTCTGCGCGCTCCCAAGGAACCACACCACTAGCTATATAATAGAGTATATATACGTGGAATACCCGGAGAATGAGCAAAGGTCCGTTGTGTTACTGATATCGCCGACGCTCTTGCCCTGTGGCACGTTATCGTATCCCACAATGAAAATTTCAAGACCCAACGGGCCTTACCAACCTCCAATTAGTTTCCCTACACGTACAATCACCCCTCACCCTCCCGCAACCTGTTATACCGTCACTTCTGTAATACTCATTGCTCTTTTGTAAAATCAAGGGTCAAGGATTACAATGATCGTGCATTTTTTAAGCTGTGAAAATTCATCGGTTCCAGAATTTTCAATAGAATATTCACGAGGGGTGTGGCTGCGGTATAAACTGCCCTGATGATTAAAATATCATACGAACGTCATTTCGTATCATTCATCTATCGACTCTACCTTTTTGTGGATTCCGAGATTCTGTAAAATCAAATCTGTTGAGTTATTTAAAAAAAAACCATTAATTTTATTATTTTTCACGAAAAATACAATTTTTAGTTCTGAATAAATAAAATTAAAATATTACTTCCGTAGCATTGAAAAAACGTAGATTTTCTACCTTGTATTATTTTCCAACTATTATGCATTTCTAAGATAAACGGGGTAAACTTGACATAACACGTCAAGTCGGCCATCCCAATTTTTCATCTCTACAAAACGTCCTCACATTTCTTCAGGATAAGGTCTGGTTGAAGAAAAAAAGTAGGAATTTTTTCAGATTTTTTAATTTCATATTCCAGCCATTGAAAATCGCTGAAAATAATCATTGTTTATTTTTTAACCCCAATACTACGGCTTGCAAAAAAAAATCATAACAACATCAAATTTCTTTTTGTAAAATTCTCCGATTTCATTTTATGCTATTTTTCAATTAAATAAAGTTGCCATTTTTTTCCCCTCCGAAACGGCATTGCCGATTTAGTTGAAATTATCACATTTTGTTCGTTGAAATGCCTATAATCATAGAAGAAATTGGCGAGATGGGTGGCAAATATTAATTTTAACCATAAACCTTGTTTTACGATAGTCGATATGTCAACCAAATTACATCAAAATCTATTAAAACATTTTGCATCTTTTTTCGTCACAACAATGCTTTCGTTATTCCAGAGTAAAACCGAAATTTATCAAAACTAGCAAGACAAGCGCGTTTTATATTATTTTCTTGGAGAATTTTTCGGCGTACTACGTGTAATGAAACGGCGTGAACGACAGAGACGCTCGTGATTGGCCCTAATAACGGCTTCGGTTTTTGATATTTCGACTTTTGATGTATAATGTGATTTTAAAGAGAACACAGCGGCTATTCCTTGGATTACTTTCATCTTTGATAATCAATTATCGTTAACTAGCATAGAAAATTGCAGTGAGAATTGTCAAAAGTTAGAGTGTTTAGAACCACATAATCGTTTCTCGCCAAATTCAAAACTAACCATGATTCAATGTTAATCCATTTGTGTACAAAATGTCAGCCAGATATAAGGATATTTAAAAAAGTTGTAGCGTAAAAAGACAAATTTCAACACCTTGTATCCTGGTATGAAAATCTCGAGAAAAAAATGTTTTTACGAAAACAAAGTTTACTATGATAAATGAATCACTCAATAATAGTATAATAATAATAATAATAATAATAATAATAATAATAATAATAATGTTGGTCCGAGATTGGAGTGGACAGAATTGGAGATAGTTGAGATAGCTTGCAATTCGTTTACTTTGAAAATCACTAGCGTTACTTCCGGGTTAATAATCCCCTATGCCATTAATTACGTAGTATATGTTAGAGTGCAGTATATATTGAGTGCGACGCCCTCAAGCAGTAGGTGATAACCGAGAATTCCAAAGCTCCCGCTATGGTCTGATGGTTGGGCGAGTGAGAGAGCTATTAAGTGCGCGGGCGATTGCCGGATGGGCCGTGAATAATTTCCTGTGAACTGGACACAAGCCGGATGAGCAACGGAGCGAATTGCCTGGTTGCTTGGTACTTAAAACCCTCTCACTCGCTCCGATGCCCCTCTCCGCACATATACATATCTATTTACCTATGGATATCTGAAGCTCTTGGCTTTCCTATCCTTATAGTGGTATAAATTCATAGGAATTCCTGGACGACGTATGGCCGAGCGACGATTTGTCGCATCCCCCGTCGGGCAACCAGAGGTATTGTACACCTTTATGCCCACAACGCCTAGCGATACGTGCTGGGACAGTACATAGATTGATGTGCATATTCGCTCCGGTTATCAAGGAACATGAATAGACTATCGTTGCTCCATTTCTCAAGTCTCTTGCACACATAAGCTCCACTATATTTAACCTCTAGTATTAAGCATCTCAATATTTTGATTTATTATCGTGATAATAGTGCATGTAGTTGGTACAAGTATTTGTAATGCTCTACTAAAATTCCTGGGTCGGATGACCAACTGTTAAATACATTCTAGTAAATAAGACAATGGAACACGTTTTTTCAGCTTAGTAATAAAAACGCTGGACAGGACAGAACAGGTGATTTTTTTTTGTAACGTAAATTTGTACACCTTATTTGACGTGTAAAAACGCTCAAGAAGATGGGTTTATTTTCAACTCTTTTTATTTTAGGTCTTTTTTAAGATGCGTATCGTAAAATTCATACACTTGTTCATCAGAAACATGATTTGTAATTATATGTAATGAACGGCGTAATTTTTTGGCCAACGTAAATGTGAGCTTTGTAAGCTTCTGTATCTGCCTGGTATTTCCATTGAGCGAAGAGAAGGTATAAACGTACGCCTGCGGGGTACCTCATGTAACTGCTAACTGGTTGTGCACGTACAACGCGTTCCGCACCAGTGCGGAGAGGTACACGACAGGTTTGATCGAAACGCTCCCTCTTCGTCACGTTCCCCGTCTAGCTTTCATATAGCCTTGAGGGTTTTATCCGTCGCGTATACCGAGAGCTTCATGTTCCAAGGTACGAGGCAAAAGTTCTCGTATGGCAAGCGATCCCGAGGCCTCGTCCAAGTTGTCGCAGTCATCTACGTCGTCTCTGGTTTTCCTCGTGGCATGGATATAGAGCGACACGCAAACCAAACGTCCCAACGATAAATCAACGTTATAATCGTTGTATTTTCGCGAGAGGCCTCGAGCGAGCAACAACTCTCAAGCAAAACACGATAGTGAGAAACAAACGAGAGAGAGAAAAATCGAATCTCCATGGCACGCGGTCACGAGGGGTGCGTGCCTCTTGTGATATGATCCACTGGCACGCCCGCGTCATTTAAGGCTTCGAAAAAAAATTTAACAGAAAGTCCATGAGGTTAACGCGCGTACTTCCAACTACGATTTTGCTAAAAGGGAAATGCGCGATAGTTTTTTTTTCTTTCATAAAAGTAAAAACCTCTGTTAGTTAACGATAGATTAATTAATTACAGGAGCAACGAGCGTTTTGGCTCGTTATAATTATGAATATTAAGGGGTTATACATTGAGATGCAGCTCGATTTTTTACAAGTCACCCGGAAAAGATCGTGAGGCAGAGGGAATTGGAGGAAATCGGGCAAGTGTGCGCCTCGAGCGAATAACTCGCAGAGTGCTCTTGTTGTTATAGTTAGTATGAAGCTCGCGAAACCCAGCAATGAGAATATTGCACAGGATTGTCAGGCTGTAAAAGAAAGAAAAAATGTATGTGTGACACGTGTGTAGAGAAAAAAGGGAACCATCAGTGCGTATACTTCAGTTAACTTGACATGCAGCTGACGGAATTGCCGTCGGCTCAAATATATACACAGAGGGAAGGATCTGAAAAAGGATCTGGTGATGATTACCATATGACCTGAGAAAAATTGCTTAAATTCAACTGGTAATAGTATTGCTTCATGTATAAAATTGTGAGATAATTTTTTGTACCATACAGGAAATTAATACCATGAATATCGTAAGAAATTATAAAGGAAACTATGTGATTATTTGGAAATAATGTGAGAGCAATTTGCAAAGTTCTACTCTGTATTCTTGTTTTAAAAAATTGTTACGAAGTAGAAGCTACTTAATTATTTTCGATTAAAGCCACCTTGAGAAAGTATACAGGTGGTCAATCTCGATCGATCTTGGCTTTGTCGGCGAGAAAATGGGAAATAATGAGCAAAATTGTACTTTTATCCTTGTTTTTGTATAATTCAATATATTTCTTGTTAGTTTTATAACAATAAAAAAATGTGATATTGATAAATTAATAATTTTGCTTCCTCACAGAGGAAGCCATGATTTTACTCATGATTTTTTTTTGCGACGTTCATGTTAGTATACTCAAAATGAACTACACATTGAGAAAAATGCTTTAGAAAAGTATCTGGATATGTGTATGTGTGTGTGATAGAAGCTAAAATCCAAACTGTCATTAATCGTGAACTACTCAACCGAATCATCTGAAATTTCGCTGTATACAAAAGAGTTCAATGTTTGTTTGGACGATTTTATAATCGGTTGAAGAATTTCGATTGTATTTGAAAATATCTGAAAAATGTCTGTTATCACTCTAACTCGAACGAAAAGTAGCAGTTCAATTTTACAAAATTGTTTAACATTTTTGTGTCTCACTTGATTATTGCTTTTTTTGTTCAGTTAAATGACGCTTGGCAATTTTTCTTAGATATATAGTAGTTTTTTGTGCGTCCTTTCAGAAGGAATAAATCAAGGAAACTCTGTATGGAGAGTTTGCCTGATTTATATTTTTGTTTCCTTGTATATACGTCACATTGCTCCCCTTCTATTTTTCTCACTATATTTTCCTTGCTGTCTCAATTTCGGCGAACCTCGAAAGTAACGCCGAACACGGAAGTATCTCGAGCCTCGAGGTCACGGACACGAAAGACATCTGGTCTGCCGAACACGACGAAATAATGTTGCGTATATAAGGGGAAAAACATGAGAAAGATATAGCGGCGGTAGGGAGAGAAAGGGCTTTCCGGGTGCGTGCCTCTGTAAATTTTGCGCTAAAACGAGGGATGAGCATGCTCTATGGTACATAGCCATATAATCGCCTCGGTGCCCTTTATCGTGTGCAAGACGAAGTGGGGAGAAAAGAATTTCCATTCTTTCGTGTAGGAAAGAGCTTTTGACCTTCGACTATGATACTCCCACCAGCCTCTATCGCGTTTCACGAAGAAACTCTTCTCATAAATATCTACCGCACTGTCAAGGGTATGTAAGAGCTCGTGATGATAAGGAGGTGAAGAAGTACCGCACCGCACGAGTTCTTTGACCCTTATCACGGCTGTCGTCATAATCGACTTAATATTTATCGTTACCAGTGTTCATGGCACTCCTACTTTTCACTCGAGCATTATAACGATAATAGACATTGGAAAGATGTGCCCCTTTGGGACAGATTTATCGAGGTACGTCGAAACGCGTTCAACCAAGGATTAAACAAATATGTCATTCACTGCCATTACACAACTATGAATATTAAAATCTTGCACCTAAAGGATTTCGGTTCGTTATTTGTTATTCGTTATTGTTTATTTAGTTGCTGGTTTCATGCAGATATAGCATCCTAATATTTTTTAAATACTATAGAAATGTTAGTTTAAGATATTGCAGGGATCTTGCCATGTAAACATTATTTTATGCCAAATAAACACAATTTTTCCTTAACTTTGCCATTAATTAAAAGTATACGTTGTCTTAATACCAATTGTGCTATTATAATTATAATGTATATCGTTAAAATTCGTAAATTCCAAATTACGAAAGGATTTTATTGATAACGCTCTTATCTTGGATTCCAACTGTTATTGACTTAAGAAATGACTATTCATTATCGAGAATGGAATAACGACGTTTATTTGACAATTACGACTGTAAACTTTCGTAGTAACTGATTCACGAAATGAAAATAAGATGAATATTCGCGTAGATGATATATCTCTTAAGGTAGTCGACGTACTCCATCATCTATTAGATAAACTGTCGCATATCAAATATATACTCCATTACGCTTTACGTTGAAAATATCATATGGTCTTTTACCAATTATTTCAACAAGAAACTTTCAACTCAAAAACTTTAAAATTAATCATTAACACTGTAAATGTAAATCAAAATACTTCCTAGAGTCATTTTTTTTTAAACCTTGATGTATAATTTTATAATATAAAAAAACACCTTTACGATAGATAACTCGGCATTACATCATTTTACATAATTAATCTGGCGGTATTATTAATACATCATGCAAATATGATAATAAATTAATTTATCAAGTTACATGAAATTTTGATAAATTCTTGTTTTATGCGACATGTACAATCTTTAATATAATTATAATAGCACGTACAGTAAGACGACTGCATTGATTAATTTGCCCGAGTAAGTTCTATCCATCTTATGGGCTACAAGTTGTACTCCTGTGAAAAATATTTATGTATCTATTACTATAGTGCTCAGGTGCAATTATATTATTTCGGAATCTTTCAAGGGCACTTTCGATTCCATTTGTATGTGCATAGCACGCACAGCCCTCGACCTACCCATACTTTCATGCATGCACACTACACACACACACACACACACACACACCACTGAGTTACCTACGTGGCTCGACCCTCCTGTCGACCGAGTGCACTTGGAGCAGCTTTGGGGGCGTGCGAGCCGCACACTCGTAAACGACGACCCCTAACGATTCTCTGCAAAGACTATAGAACCTACGGTATAACACAGCACCACGGTAAACCTGACCGCTTTACTATAGCTTCTAATATTCAGAGTAAAGCTAGTGATTGATGGTACGAGTACAGTAGAGTCTTGTATTCTACTAAGCACCTTAATTGCGCCTTCACATACCTCAAGAACAACGTCATCAATGGAGTTGAAATTTGGGACACACGAGATAACAGTCAGACACCTATATTCTTAATAATTTTCAAAACAATTGAAACTTCTCGGATTTTATCCGTTTGTGAATTTTTTGACAAATGTCTGTACGCGCTCCAGTTACCGCAAATTTTAATTTTTTATGTTTTTACCGCTTCTAATTTCGAAGCATCCGACAAATCAAATTAAAACTTTCAGACACATGCGTGATATTTAATAACATATAGAGATATTTCGTACCAGATTTGGCGAAAATCGGCAACGAGATTTCAGTTTGATAAAACATTGCATTTTGGTATTCACAAATATATTTTTATTTTCAATATATAAGAAGTAGCGAATGTTTTATTTTTTTTTTTTTTTTTAACAAGGATGCAAAATAGAACTCTGTCTCATTATTTTCTAATTTTTACAAAGCTTCCTCTATGAAGAAACCAAACTAGATAAAAATACTTCCTCTTAAAGGTAATTTTCTAAAAAATTTTTAATTAATTAAGAAGCAATGTGCAAAGTTCTACTTTGCATCCTTGTTTCTAAATAAAATTGAACTTAGGCAGCTCTGTACTGTATAGATCTGTACACTATGAATTTTGTATGTATATTTGCTTGTGTAATGCCCGTGAAAAAAAAAAAAGAAAAAAAAAAAGCTTTTCATACTTAGTATGGAATTCGTATGTAAATTTTTTCAATTTCACACCGGAGACTATAGGAAGCCGGTCGGTTTCACCGTGCGGCTATATGTTTACGGGTACGGCAGAACTCGCAAGCTCGTTTAGGAGTTAAAGAGGAGCGTTGAGGAGTGAGCGAGAGGGTATAATATAAGCCGCACCTTGACCCGACTTGGCTGTGCCTCGTTACCCAGCGCTCTTGCTCTCTGTGGCCAGAGGCTTTTACTGTGCGATCAAACTTTGCCTTGTGAGCTTCTCGCGTGTGAATCAAGATCGAGAGCAGACGCGTCGGTGTTTCTCTCTTTCTCTCACACTGGCCATCATGGTCTTATGCTATACAGTAGACGTTCCAAGCTGACCTTACCTGCCCACACCTCTTGAGCCTTGCCTCGTCTCGTGAGTGCGATCAGCACAGCATGCACATTTATAGTATAAGCCGTATATATGTATGTATACGCCGGTGAACGATAATCCAGTCGAGGTGGTTACTCAGGGGTAAAAGCTCAGAAGGTTCGCGCGCATAGACAGATCCGTCCCTCCTGCTGCGAGAGCTACCAGAACGAGAGAATGAGAGAACATCAAGTGTATACATTATCGAGAGCCCTTCGTCTACTCTCAAGCTTCTTCGACCCTATCTCGATACTCGACTCGACTCAACGTGGACTCAACACCGGCTGAGAATGTCGCCTATTGGTCATTTCACAATTTACTAACAATATTTTGCTTTCGCATAGAGCGATGCTTTCTAAAAATTTGAAAATAACTAGGAAGCAATGAGCGAAATTTTTCTTTCTTTAAAAATTCTATTTAATAGATCTATTTCATAAAAACGTTATTTTGGACTATTGCAACTGAAAGTTGCAGGTATTTTGTAAAATATCTAGCAGGTTATTTTGGCTCACGCACTCGCTATAAATTTACAGATATTATTTTGGGTGTTTTGGTTTGTAGCCAATCCCGTTCAAAATGTGATAAACATTCTTGTTCAACGAAAAACAAATAAAGTACGCGATATTACTTTTTTTCTTTTACTCTCAAATCATCTGCAATCATCAGATAGGGAACGACCTAATCCTTAGGAACCACCTATATCCTTAGGGGATGCGGTTCATTTTATTTCTTCAAAGATTCTTTACGAAATGATTACCTAAAAAATTAATAAACACGTATTTTCATAAAAATTAACGTTAATGCTTTTGCAAATTAATCACCATACATGATTCCCTGGATTAACACTATGTACTTTAATACAAATGACTATCAGTACTGTTATTGAATGCATAAATCTTTGCAGAAACCATTACAAAACTTTGACTTGTGTAAAATGCTTGAAATTCATGAAAATACGAGTTTTCCCACCATCGCGCATATTTCTGTGCGACTTTCAAGTCGTTTACAACGAAATCTTCTATAGCCAGAGTGTAAAAACTGTCTCGCAACAAACGTATAAAAAATGTCTTGCTAGGTTGCTTGACAAGGAAGAACGTAAAAGAAAATGAGAAATTAATTCATCTATATGTACAACTTTCTCGTTTTCCCGGTTGGCAAATCTCTCTGTTCGGCTGGTCTCTGTGCATCCTATATATGGGGCATTCCAAATCAATTCACTTGGCCATCGGACTAACCCTCCCGGAATCAGCTGGCGAATTTTTTTTTAGCATATTTTGGTTGAAAAAAGGAGGATATTTTTGTTTCAGATTTTTATCACTTGTTGCACCGTTAAGAAAATTTGTTTTCCACAACTCTCGAGTATAAATTAATTACGACCAGGCTTAAAATTCGGAAATTTTTGCCATAGAATCTAGGATTAAAAACAAGTATTTCCATCATAGTTCAAGAATAATTTCTATTTCTTTTTTATTTAAGAAAAAACCAAAATTTTCCATATTTTGAAACATAAAAATTTCAATAATGGTTTCTTGTAGGAAGAAAAAGAAAAATACAACATGTCATGGTAAAAAAAATGTTTCATATTTTGAGAGTAAAACACTGAAAATTCGCCCAATAATGAAAATAAAATTGAAAAAAGCTATTTCAATTGGAACAAAAATTAGGGAAATTTTGTTTTTTTCTTAAAATAAAAAAAAAATATAAATTATTCTCGGCCCACTCTCGAACTACGATGGAAATACTAATTTTTAGTCCTAGATTTTATGGAAAAAAATTCAGAATTTCAAAGCTGATCGAAATTTATTTTTACGAAAAAAATATGGAAAAAAAAGATTTTATAGGGTAAAACGAGTGATAAAGATCTGAAAAAAAAAATCCTCGTTTTTTGGACCGAAATATGGGGGAAAAAATGCGTCAACTGAATCCGAGAAGGTCAGGCCGATGACCACGTGAATTGAATTGGAATGGCCCATATATGTATATGTACGTGAGCGAGAGAGAAATGACCCTGGAGATTGGTCGTGAGCTACTCACTGACACTCAACACTAGAGCTACCGATGCCGCTCTATACTCTAGGGCGCGACGTTGTACGGATGCACTCCGCTTCCTCGACCCGACCGGCGATCAGAGGTCAGCTGCGTGCAAACGATCTTCAATGTCACTCATGTCCCACTGCTCATCAGCTGCTTCTCGTTTACACTCTAATGGAATTTTTCCATTTTCATAATGTAAATTTTCCTCATTTGCAAATTAACGAATTTTTACTGAATAAATAGCAGAGTATACATACCGGCTGAATTTTCTGCTGGTCTCGTTGTAGCCACAAACAAATATCGCAAGTGCATTTTTTATTAAATGTACTAAAACCATAAAAAATTCTGACGTGAATTTTTTTTTCTCATCATATTAAATCGTACAATTAATACATCGAAGCTATTAGTTTGGTAGGGAAGTCTTTTCGCGGTTGAATCTTTCTTTTTTGGCACGCTAATACCAGAATTATTATTTTCGAACTTAAGTATAAAAATTACTGGATCAACGCTAGAGTCAATATAAGTGCCCACTATTATATTTAGCAAGCACAACTCAATTTTTACTGGAATAATCAATCATTTTCATGGGTATATATACCAGAGTTATTATATGTGTATACCTCTACAATAATTCTGGTGCAGAGTAAAAAATGTATTTATAAAATCGGAGTGCCAGATTTCGAAGTAACAAACCTCGTTGTTTAAAAAGTAATAGAAAAATGGTGTATCTTTGTCAGGTTTTTACAAAAAATGTGCCAAATTAACAGAAATAATTCTGTTAAATGATAAGTGACACACAATAATTGTGTAAAAGGGAATAAATTACATATTTTTAAATGTCAAAATTGCTCGAAAATTTGTGTGAAATTAACACAACATTTCTGTGAACGTGTGTCAGGACCACACATTTTTCAGCCAAGTTATTATTCCGTGTGTGCCCATGATAATTGGGATTTACCGCAGAAACCAAATAATTCTTGTGTGAACTATGAAAAACTTGTAATTCTTTTTCTCCGTGTACGAATTAAATACAGAAAAGATTACTGTCACTAAATAAGCAAAGTGCACTGTTTTCACAACACTTTATTACAGTTAACCTGATATGTTTTTTTCAAGCGGTCACAAAAATAGCGAATCTACAAACTACGGACCATGTACAGCCAGAGAATTTGTATTAGCCGCAGGAGGAGTTGAACACGTACTCGTACAATTCCCGTGGTCTCGGATACTCCACCACTTTTGAGCCCTAGTTCGTCGTTTCTCGTTCCTCCTACCCTCTCGATCTCCCACGGGATCTCAGTGCGTTGTAACTCGCGGTCGAATTCGTCGCGTTTTAAGGTATGTTCGCCCGGGAACATGACCGGACACTGCGGTTTACTCTTGCGGCATATGTAGTATGTATGTACCGTATACCCTCACCTCGATTCTCGTTCTATATCTACGGCCGAGCAGCCGAAGTGAACAGAACAGGGTGCTTCGGCACATCAGGGGGATATAGGACGAGAACTTGGTGGTCAGCTGCTTCTACTCCTCCACATACAGCTATACAGCCTTTATTCCCTTCTACTGCGGTCTACGTCTCTTATTACATTACGTTTTAGCTTTACGAGTCAAATTCTTGAGGTCCACCTTTCCTCGAAGTGAATGATCAAACGTATTCCCAGATTTATACTCCAATGCTTTCCAATCCCTTAAATACACATATGGAATTCTGTTTTTTATAATAATATTTGAGGTGGTCATCAAAAAGCAAATGTAATATTCTCACGTGTAACAGTGATTTTTAATGCATTTGTACGCCGCAGGAAAAACGCTGCAATGTGGATTGATGACTCATTCCTGCATTGTTTACAGAAAAATCTCACCTACGTATGAAGAATTATTTATTTTATTGTGCTTCCTCACAGAGGAAGCTTTGTTCTCTTCAATTTTTGTGCCCTGTACAGTAGAGTCAAGTGTCTCATTGGTATACATTTTATAAAAATCAATTCAAGCATTTCATTTCAAAAATGTCTGTGAACACTCTAACTCGAAAAAATGTCCAGCAATCGGGCTGAAACTTACAATTAAACTTTATGGGGGTGATGCGACCTTTGGTATTGAATGTGGGCGAAATCGATAAAGTAGTTCAAATTTTATAGAAATTCACGTTTTCGTAATTTTTTTGAAAATGCTATAACTCGAGAACGGAATAAGCAACTGATTCAAAATATTGAATAAACCTTAAAAAGAGTGTTTCAATATTTAATACTGAATTTGGGAAAAATCAATAAAGTAGTTAAAATTTTACAGAAATGTGCATTTTCGTAATTTTTTTTCAAAACATTTGCAAAGTCGAACTTTGCACATACGTAACTCGTTCATAATTTTTTTTTGATCCGCCATGCACTAAGCTTCCTCTAAGAGAAAGCCAAAACTGAACAACGTACTTTATCATAGAGCAGAGTTTGTGACAGATGAAAAAAATGAGGAAGCAATGTGCAAGTTTTCAACCTTATTTTGGAAATCCTAAAATTATTATCCATTTTACTGGAAACGTAGCAAACCCGGATTTTATTACAAGGAATACTATTAGCTCGAAATGGGTCAACTATGATCAAAAGTCCACGCCATCACCTTTAACATACGGCATTTTTAACTGTAAACTTGAAATCGCGACCCACCCGATTGATTGCCTTTTAAAAATCGTAACTATGAAGTTAAGGGTGAAGATCAACATTTAGACAGGAAATGACAAGCTTTGTAACGAGTGAATAGAAATCAATTACCTTGATCATTGATCAAATAACAGTCGTGTGCATGGACGATATTCGCCCTCCCCTTCCCCCCGCGCCCTCTGCCGACGAAACGATACCGGCTGCCGTCGAGTGCATGCGTGGGTTAAGATTTTCCCTCGAAAGGGGAAAAGATGTTCTAGGTACACGCGGTAACTCGCGCCCTGAGCGCCACACTTTATTGGCCTCTAAGTAGTAAAGTCCATTAAAATGTCCGCCTACCCGTGTGTGCCACTGCTTCTGACTCTACTGATGCTCTTGACGTTGTGTACCAGCTTTTTCTGAATGTCCAGCTGTGGGGCACTCGTCTAGCCTTTACCCCTCATTCTCTCTCTCTCTCTCTCTCTCTCTCTCTCTCATTTCTTTTTAACCGCTTCCACGTGTCTTTCCGTAAATTTTTATTATGCCATATACTACCATATATATCCACTGAAAGTCGCACCCTAACACTTGTTTACTGTTTTCCCAGAGCAGTAACGAAGTATATCTCCCAATTGGATTTCTCGTTTATACCGTAAGCTTACAGATAAATTCATTATTAAACGATTATATGGAATTATGGGGGTGAATCCAAATGAAAACGGATGATACGAGATGACCCGGTCATTGACTATTTAATGCTAACTCATATCTTTTTTATAATATTTTAAACCTTACTGTAATATAAAGTATTCCTTTGGGAGAAACGCACTCATTTCACGGGGGGAAAAATGGGTTTTACTTTATACAATATTATCAATAAAGAAAAAAGTTGTACAAACAATCCTAAAGTAATAGAATTCTTTTTTCAATATCATTCTTCAAACAATATTATATTTAAACGAATGAGTCTTGTACAATTTTGAATATTGAAATCATGTTGTCAAACGAGCTTTATAGGTTTGTCTGGTAACGTTGACTTACGAGAAAGGTATCGCAAAGTGGTCATCTAGCGGCTGAATGCCGAACCATGAAATGTCGCATTTCATCCTCTTTTAAAAAAGACATGGCACATCGAAACTCGAAATATCGAAAACTGATACCAGTTTAAAAGCATTCTGATTGGTTCCCTGTTTCGATTATTCCCTCTCCCTGAATGCATCGTACACGGGCAGGCCATGGCGGCAATTTTGAATCGCAGTTCGTAATTGTTGCTATTCTATAAAAAAAAGTGCGAGATGTTCAACAGACTTATAGAATATTACAAAATTCCATAGAAAATTGTAGCTCCTATAATAAATATAATTTGTTGTAATAAAAACAAATTATACCAAGTCATTGACAATTTCTATTGACTTTGGTAGCTGACGTAGAAAGTTGTATTTAAAAATAAATAGCTGAAGTTTATATGAAAACGTTAATTGTAAAAAGTTACTCGAATTTTGTACAAGAGTCGTTGATATGCCGTTGTGAGTTGTAATTTTTGTCGGCAGGGAAAAACACGTGACGCTTTTAAAAAATCACGATCGAATACAGAGAAAAAACAAGTATATTCAGAAAAAAAACGTGGTAAAATATTGAGGATGATGGCCAAAATCGGTACTTCTACCCTATACGACTTGGTTTCTCAAAGATAATCGCGCACCTGTGACTCCCATCAGAACAATGCCTCGTCGCCGAATCGCTTATTCTCAGTCTCCGTCCACTTCACTGGCGATGTTCACGTCGGCATGCTCTTCGGTAAATCCGCTGCCAATATATGCACCTGATGTGCTATGCCTCTGCCAACCTGTAAACTGGTACCTCGACTGAGAGGCCCGTATAGCTCTATCGCGAAGCTGAGGACAGGGCCCGAGAGGGTTCCGGTTCGATGGCTTTCAACAAGTAGAGACCGAGAGAGAAAGAGAGAGATAAGAATAAGAAGAGAGAACGAAAGAGAGTGAGCTTTCGAGAGGGAATGACACTCGATCGAAAAGTGCCTCGTTGTTACAAGCCCGGGGGGGGGGGGCTTCACCCTTATACACCGATGCACTACTTTATATATAATGCATTCTTTGTCAACTCAAATTTTTCTTTAAACCCTTTCTGATATTTTTCATAATTGACCGAATCTTACTATCACTCGATAATATCTTGTAAACTTTTTCGAGAATTTCAAATCCGTTATTTTAGAAAATTATGCGTGTTTTTTAAACCAACGTATCTCGAAACCTATAGATCCCAGAAAAATAAACAAATCTCGCCGTAAAACGTGAAAAGCTCATTTGTATTTCCACATTAGTTTTTCATGCTAAAAAAATTATTCAACCAATAACTTTCATTATAACACAAAAAATTTAAGATTTTTCTGCTTTCCAAAAACTGCACGGAAACTACATTAAAGTAATACACAAGTCTGTCAAATTATAAGAGATATCTGGTAGGGTCAGAAAAAAATGTAGCTGAGTTGACAGAGAATGCCACATTAATATACTCCAGCTCATATATGAATCAACTACATAGTGTACATGTACTACATATTGTATAATGTATGTACAGCATATAGGCACACGGCAGCTACATATTCGATACTTTCACATAATCTATATCTATATGAGACGTTCCACATCAAATCGACCTAGGTTTGAACTTTGACCTCTGCAATCTGCCCCACGATTTTTTATCTTACTGTTGTAATTCTAAGTGGCTTATACATTTTTTACTAGATTTTCTAGGTTTTGATTCATTTTTTTTCATTGTGTTACGAAAGTAGCAAATCCGTTTGTTACTTTAACAAAAAATCGTTTGAATTTTATCATTTTTCTTTCTTAAAATAGTGAGGTGATAAAAAGTATATGTACTAAATGTTACTAAATGTGCAAACTTTGTTTTGTTTAACGAAAAAGTGAACAGGCAAGATAAAAAAATAAATTGCTTTCTCATTTTTCCACTTTTGACGAAGGTACCTCTATGAGGAAGTATGATGATCAATTTTGGCTTCCTCACAGAGGAAGTTTCGCCAAAAGTGAAAAAATGAGGAAGCTATTTGCAAAGTTCGACTTTGCAGCCTTGTTTTACTTCTTTTTCACTAGAAAATAAAATATCCCGTAATTTGCGAGAGTTACTGCCCGACCGACATTTTTCAAAATCCCACCAAATTTTAACCGCTTGACAGATTTGCGTGAAATTTTTACTGGAACCCTGTTCTAGGGTCATACACATTGGCTAACTCTATTTAAGTTTTATGCAAAAAATGTAGATCAGTTGCTTGAACCGTTCTGGAGTTATAGTATTTTTTTTTATATTACGAAAATACAAATTCCGACAAAATCTTAACTACATTATCGATTTTGGCTAAATTTAATATTAAACATCGACACAGTTTATTTAACTTTTATGCAAAATTTTACATCAGATACTTGAACCGTTCTCGAGTTATAGCATTTTATAATAAATTGCGAAGATTTCAAAATGCCGTAAAATCCGAACCGCTTCACCGATTTCATCCAAATTCAATACCGAACAAAATTGAACGTATCTCCACTTATGAAGAACTATTTAGCTAAATCGGCGAACTTTTACAAAAATTAGAGCGACCACGCCCTTTTTTCAACAAATTAAAAACTACAAAAAATCTTAATGACTATATATATTTTATCAAAAATGGCAACATTCAAAGGGGGAGAAATACTCTACTTGCGTGTTTGAGCTTAATCGCTCAAACGGTTACTGAGTGAGAAGCGATTGAATTTTCGAAGCCCTGCACACACACACACACACACACATATGGACATTTTTTCTAAATCATTTTTCTCGACGTTTTGGACCATTCTGAGTATACTGACATGAAAATCGCGAAAACAATATTTTTAATGAGAAAGCAATAACAAAATAACTGTAAGAATCGCAGCTTTGTTGTAGAATTTGTAGTTGAGATTTTTGTTAATGACAAAAAGAATTTTGTAAAATGAAACAAAAATTTGAGGACGTTTAGGAAGAAACTTTTCTTGTTAAAAGCTCAAACAATATTTCGTTTTTACTGATGTGTGGTTTGAAATGTCCCATATATAAGTAGAATCTCGGTTCTCTTTTACTCTCTTTTCTCAGCATCCTATGTACTTCTCTCCTCCCGCTACTTGTGCGCTCCTTGGTAGTCTCTCGAGCGACGAAACGCGTCCTCGCGTCTTTCCCCTATGCAGCTCCTCACCGATACACACTCGACAACTCACTTCTGCATATTAAAAGATCAAAGCCCTCTCACGTGTTTCACCAATACATGTCGCAATCCGTCTATAACGTAAACCATGCCTTTTGACATTCATACTGTAAATACCTGAGTGCATTTCGTATCCGTTTGGCAAATACCAAAGTGACGTCTCTCCTGCAGTAGATATCGTTCACCCTGCGCTATATATATATATATATGTACGCCTCCAGAAATCAGGAAATCAGTATTCGAGGCTCGAATTATCAGTTGAATAAATATTGAAGGTGGTGAATAGTAGTTGGGTGAGAGAAGAGTCAAGCTGATGGGTAAATAAACCACAAAAGTGTCTCTTCTTCAACGAATATAGTAAATGTAATACACGTGTGTGTTTAAACACATTTATATTGGAAGAACTTGGAGTCGTCTAAAGGCCCTCGTGGTAGATTGTAATCGATTCAGAAAGGTGACGAAGGCGCGAGCGATGGAAAAAGGGTGGGTAAAAGGGAGGCGGATAGGGAGTGGTGAAGAGATAACGGGATACACGGATAATCGATCCAGGGAACGAGATAACAAAATCTTGAGCGTTCTTATCCTATAACTCGATGATATCCTCGAGTTGTCGTTATTTCATTTCCTTCTTCTACTTATATATACGTCTCCGCGTAACTCTGCGATTAGAACGGATATGACTGTGCTGGTTCTCCTTCGATCTTTATACAAGAGGCGTTCCGCACCAAGTGGCTCACTCCTGTTTCGAGATGTCATAAGAAAACTTTATAATTTCTTTGAGAATGCTGTAGAGTAACTAGAATTTGTAGAAATTACTTTAGATTTTTCAATCTTATATTTCACTCAAAGTTCAAAATCGATTTTTAATTTTTGTCTATTATTTTCGATTCGCTGTATATTTAAAACGATCCATTAAACAAACAAAATGTTTAAACATTAAATTGTAGATACTTGAGCGTAGTGTCTACTCAAAAATGTTCACAGCTGTTGCAGAATAAATTTCATGCATTTTTGATCAAAATTAAGTAAAAAAAGAAGTATTTGTTGAGAGAGACTGTTTTGATTTTGCTCGAAATTTCATCAATATTTTGTTAATATATATATATAGAAACCACAAAAAAAAATTGGCACGATTGCAAACTAGTATCTTTGACAGGTTTTGTCGGGCTAATTGCTAAAAAAGATTATGTCGATGCAATAAAAATGGTCATAAAAATAGCTCTCTGCATTTCAAGTGGATTGAGACTCTTATTTAAAATCGTTCTTCTCTTTTTTCTAAAGCCTTTAATTGATTTTTTCACCTTTTTTTGCACTCTAAATATTTATTTTAGATTCTTTTTTATACGAAGATTTTAAGAAATTAAAAAAAAAAAATTAAACTTTTTTATCACATCTCGAAACAGGGTTGGCCTACTTGGCGCGGAATGCCACATATATATAGAGCATATTTACAGGCCGCTTCATAATCGGTATTAGACTTCTCACTGCGAGATGGACATTATCTGAATAACGTTGTGTTTCTGATTTGTCAATTCAATAGCATTCATCCATACAGCACGCAATATTTTTTAATTACTCCACTAGTTAAGAATTAATAATTAGTTGGATTGAGAATTAATTCCATAATTCACAGTTGTTACTGAAATATTCTGTAAAAAGATCCCAGTGAAATTGTTTGTTTGTTTGTTTTTTTTTTTTTTTTTATATTCCGGAAATATACTTAATATTTTATTATATCTAGAACATTTATGAAATATTGTGAAACACATGTTATGATGTTTTTTAATATCAAACATTTCTAAACTGGAAATATTTCGAAGTTATTTTGAATTGGGGTAATCCAGCCAATGGATCAACACTATCATGTTTTCATTTGTAAATAGTGACTGTGCTTAGTAATATTCAAATGAACATTCCTAAGGTTTTTACATTGGAATACGACGATGGCGTCTCAACCTGTTATGATTTAGGTATAATAGCACCACCAAACTTAGTTTCAGGTTACGTTCATGAAGCAGAACTACGATGAGCAGCTGGCTGATAGATTTATAATAAGCTTTTCGGAAGAAAAACGATCGAAACGTTCCACGAAAAGTGTTAAATACTAAAAGTGACGTTCCAATGTTTATTGTCTGATCCTGGGAAACCGGTTTTGCTGCTCAAACGTTTGTTTTGTGATTCAGACACTGGGTTGAACATTCAGGGTGAATCAAACGAATGAACGACTGGTCATTCATTGGCGTATCGTATTTGAAACATTAAGCCAATAAATGAACAATTTTATTGAACTGTAATAAACAGCAATGAAAAAAGTAATAAGAATATAATAAATAGTAATGGAAAAATTAAAAGTAATAATTACGCAAGTGGCGAGAAGTAAAAAAAAATTAAGTACAGGAACTAATAGCGAATACACGAGGCCGCGAGATTAAAAAAAAGCCCGAAACAAAATTAACACTGATAAAGTTGCTGCTGAACCCATCAACCAGCAAAAAGGTAAATTAAAAAATAATAAAGAAAAAAAGTAATGTCTAAAAAAAACTCTAAACAGTGAGTAAGAACAACAAGACTGGCAAAATCTATTATTTCAATGCCACTGACTAATTGTAAACTTTGTAATAACGTTATTACCGTATGTAAGAAAAAGTCTATTCATTTTTTAAAACAAAGTAGTGCAAAGTAGAACCTTGCAAATTGCTTCCTCACAATTTTTTATCTTTGACAAAGCTTTTTTTTACAAAGCTACCTCTATGACAAAGTATGTTGATGAATTTTGACTTCCTCATAGAGGAAGCAATTTGCAAGGTTCTAGTTCGCAAATTGCTTTACTTTGTTTGAGCTCGAAAGACGTTTTTCAAAAAAATGTCATAAAATTTAAACCGGTCGACCGATTAGCGTCAAATTTTCACTCCAACCCTGTTCCATAATACTCCATATATGAACCAAATTTCAAGTCGGTATCTCGTAATTTGTGTAAGCCAGTGCGCGAACGAGATTTAACAAAAAAATTCAAAATGCCATACAATTCGAACCGCTTGACCGATTTACGTGAAATTTGTACTCAAACCTTGTTCAATATGTGAACCATATTCAAGCTAAATCTGCAAAAAAATTCGAAATTTCGAAATTTCGTGACAGCATTTTTTTCTTATTTATTCACCAAAATCCAAATTTACCGACATATCGACAGTTCCTTTGACTAAATTCATCATTGACAATCAATAATCGTGAAATCATGTGGAAAGATGCAGCCGGATATCTCAGAATTTACAGGAGTTAAACTCTTTGCAGACATTTAAGAAAAAATCGAAATTGCAATAAAATTAGAAGAATTCTATTGTTATTCCCGACCCTGGGGTTGGAATATAATATATATTTTATTTAGCGAGATCGGTTGCCAACAAGGAGTTGGACTCGAGTGAATGTGGTAAAGTTTACGAAGATTTATTTAAACGAATGACAATTGAAGTTTATTACAATATCGAGCTCGTCTCGATTTCGTTACTTATGGGGGAGCCTAACCCAAGACCGTCTGGTCTTAATTGGAACATCAAGGTGACCGTTCCAATTAAGACTGACTCTTGGTATTGCGATCCTTCATCAGGTACCAATACCAATAGTCGAAAATTGATGAATTGCTTTTTTATTGTTGCGCTTACGACTGGCCGCAATCAAACCAGGTCAGTGAACGATGCTGTCTTGACAAACCGGCATAAGACGAGTGACCGTTGTGCTATCATAAACATTGAGAGAATTTAGCACAAATTCTCGGCACAACACTATCGATTCTCGCCAAATTTGGCACACATCAATGGTTTCATGGTAGTCCATATACGTAGAAAAGCCTTTCAGCCCGATTTCTCATAATTTGAGAAAGTTGTAGGGTGAAAACGAATTTTTCAAAATTTTCAAAATGCTGTAATATTTTAATTTTTCAATCGATTCGCGTGAACTGCAATCCCAATAGTACATTTCACAACTAGGGAGAAAAAAGTTTTTTAAGCGAGCGTGGTTTTGTAGTACGATCCGAAGGCGAGTTCTACAATCGCACGAGCTAAAAAAAAGTTTTTCTCTCGAGTGAAAACATTGTTGTATAACAGCCCACTTGCGTGCCAAATTTGAACAAGGTACAGCTAAAATTACGACAGTTATCGTGATTACAACGAAATTTGTACATACACACACATTCAGACATTTCGTAAAAATGATTTTTCTCGACGTTTTGCACCAAAGCTTCCTCGATGAGGAAGCTATATATTATTGTTTATGCAAACGTTCATTAATTGAATAGGCCGTTACCTATCCGTATTCATTCGATTTTACGCTCGTACAACGTTTTATGTTGAATTGATGTTGATCGGTGTTGATTCGCTGGATTTTTGTAGTATCTTGAAAAAAATCCGGCTTTTATCATATTGCCTTCAATTGTAATCGAATATTATGACTGTAATGGCTTGTTAGGGATCTAGATAATATCTAGATAGTAATATGTGAGATTATTTATCTAGTAATACATTTATACCGATAGAACATCTTGCTAGCCGTTCGTTCATTGGTAGGATTAGCCTATATGCGAAAAATTGAAAAAAAGAAAGAAATATTTATTTTGCATTATTGTACGATTATATGTAAATTATGGGAGATATTCTCGCAGAATTAAAGGCTCTGACTGAGCTCATTAGATGAACGATGAATTCACGGATTTATTTTAATTTGCTCATTTGTTATTATCGTTTCAGCCGACAGCAGCTTCCTCTTAGCGAACGCTCAGATTGTCGACTTTCCTATCGTCTACTGCAACGAGAGCTTCTGCAAGATCTCGGGCTACAACAGAGCTGAGGTGGGTTGTACACGTACTAAACATATTACGAATTTCGATTAATCATATCTCAGGTATAATAGTCAGAGGGTTTAATTTTAGGACCACCTTAATATGCACTAAAACACTCGTTTTCTATATAAATTCCCTCTGAATGGCCGATAGATTACCGAGGAATTATCCGGATAATAAGATTTATGACGACGCCCTCGCCTTGGAGCTACCGCATCACTTATACTTTCCCTTATAGCTTATATTCTACTAAACTCATACTTGCCCGATTGGTTCTACCGGTGAATCGATCGCTTCCGCTTTTTACAAAACATTACTTAGTCAATCGTTTCTTATCAGCAAACGGAGCTTACATTATTTTTCAAATTATCAATTATTTCATTATTATTTATTGCCATTTGTCATAATTAATTTATTCTACATCTTTTTCAAGATTGTTCTAAGGTGATTCTTTGTTTGGCAATAAGAATCGATTTTATAGACATTTGATTTTCCAGCATGTAAGACTTTTTTTTAAAATACTGAGCTAATCGATGATTGGCTCAAACAATATAATATGGGTCGCTGAGTATTCGTCGTGATCGCCTCATTTAAAAGGAATAAATTCATTGACTCCCAGGCATCGACTCGATTAGAACACATCCAGCAATTAGTAACGCTGCCGATTTGTATAACAATCTGTGAAATATTTTATGTTCAAATTGCTCCATAAATCCAAGCGTGTTACAAAGTACATAAAGAACCCCGAGATAAAATTTTCATCACTCGACATATTTTATAACTTTGCTTTCTTTTTAATAGACATTCAATATCAATTTATTTGTAATGAATAGTATACTGCAGCCTTTTATATTTAATTCCCAATTAATTTCTCCATACTAACAATACGCTTTGATTAATTCATTTTTGAAATTTACTCATTTACTGATGGCAGTAATTAATTTGTTAAACGTTTTTTAAAAGAATTCACTAAAAATGAATAATGCACAATGCTCTCTCATTGATGTCGATTTTTCAAACAGTTTCATTAATCGGAAAGCCGAATTTCATGAATGAAAAATAATAATTAATGAGCAACGAGCAAGATTCTACTTAGCATCTGTTTTGCTTACTCATAGAGGAAGGTTTGTTTTTGTGAAAATTTCTTTGCCGCGGTTTTTCTGTCAATGTTCTCCAAATGATGTAAAACGTGGAGAACAGTGGCCTAGAAAACAAAAAAATATGTTTATGTGTGTACGCCATGGGTAAAATAATTAATCTCCGATAATATAAAAACGGACATATAACGTCTTATAATTTGGACAATCGGGTTGAAATCTGGCACGGTAAAGGAGGCTTTGCTACCCTTCCGTCGCTGCAAATTTAATTGGAATGGGTTATGTCGTTAAAGATTTATTAGAGTTTCAGGTTTCTTTTTTATGCAAAAGGACGTGAACACGCTAACTTGAAGAAATTGCAAGCTATCGAGCTGAAATTTTCACGGAAAGTGTAGTTAAAACTATAAGATTGATTGGTGCGCTTACATTTAACCAGAATCGACAGAGTGGTTTGAAAATTGTGACATCTTTTTAATAAACGACATGTAAGTGAGAGCAGTCACAACCCAATATTGCCATATTGAAGTTAATAAAAATCTAGAATGTTATAAACATTTTATAAGATTAATAATGCATTGACTACGCGAAGTTAACTATTATATTTTTTTATTAAATATATATATTTTTTATTGACAAAGCTTCCTCTATGAGGAAGCCAAAGTTCTGCATTGTTAAAAATAATGAGAAAGCTGTGAAAATCTTGAGCTTCTTCTAATTAAATAAAAAATGTATATAATACTTTTCGATAATAATTATTTAATCTTGATATTGGTAAATAAAAAAATTGATGCAAGGTGGAGCTTTGCACATTGCTTCCTCATTATATCTCATTTTTCAGAAAGCCACCTTGATGAGGAATTTTATTTATTAATTTAATGAGGAAGCAACGTGCAAAGTTCTACTTTGCATCATTTTTCATTTTAATGAGCATTTTTAAATATCGTTATCTCTAAATTTTTGGTAGTAGTTTGTGCAACAACACAAATTAAAGTTAAAAATGTAGTATCTATGAAGAAACTAATTATGTTACACATGAGAACGAAAATTGCGTAATTAATATCGTCGCATCATATTTCCATCTAGTTCAAAGTTTTAGCTTAGTTTCTTAACTTTTGCGCAAGTTAGAGGGAATATCCAAATGTTTTGAAATATTCAAAATGGCGTAAAATCCGAACCAGACTTTCCAGTCCATTTGTTGAGATTTTACGTGATTTAAAGCAAAATTATTATTTTTTTTTTTTTTTTCGGGAAATTCAAAATTCTATAAAATCCGAAGCGCTTTACCGATTTCGTCGAAATTCAATACCAAACAACGTTGAACCTGTCTTCAGTTTTGAAGAACTATTTAGCTAAATCGTCCAACTTTTACGAAAGTTAGTGCGAACACGCAATTATTTCGAAAAATTAACAATTCTATTAAATGTTTGTATATGAAAAGATTTTCTTAAAAATCACAGCAATTAAAGAGGACTACTTGTTGTGCCAAATTGGAGCTCGAACTATCGTGCTGTCCGTGAGTTATGGAAGATTGAATTTTCTGTGTCTGAAACGCACACGCACATACGGACACTTTTTCAAAACCACCTTTTTCGACGTTTTGGACCATTCTGAGTATGTTGACATGAAAATCTCGAAAAAAAAAAAAAAAAATTCACGAAAACAAAGCTTCCTCTATGAGGAAGCAAAAGTATTACTTTTTTGAAAAATCGGAGTTACCTGTAAGGAAGAGTCGCGGTAGTGACTCGATGTAAAGTATTAAAAGAAAAATGAAAATGACCGAGATGCTATTTTACTCGATAATATTCCAACAACAGATTACACTCAACTGATTTCTACTGCCAATTTTGACACTTTTTCTCTGATTAAAAAAATCATCATTCCACTAATACCCACTACATATAATTTACTTTGAGTGAAATTTTGTCCTTGTAACTGATAAGCAAACCTACGTAAAATATGGACACACCCTCGGTAAATTATAAATTGAAGAAAAATTGTCTTCAAAGTTTATGAATTATAATAAATAAATGTTCTTTATCACATAATTTGTTGTTTTTTAAATTACAGGTGATGCAAAAATCATGCCGGTGTGGATTTATGTATGGCGAGCTGACGGACAAGGAAACAATAGCGAGGATCGAAGAGTGCCTGGAGGGTCAAATACACGATCAATTCGAGATTTTGCTCTACAAGAAGAACAGTAAGTTTTTCGTGATTGGTGCGAAGCAGTTGGTTTGCACGTGCCAGGAATTAATATATCCCCGGGGATGTTTGCACCTTATCGACGTCGTGGGAGTTGCTCGTCTCGGTTCTTTCCGGCTCTTTCACATACACACACACAACTCTCGAACAGCAAAAGACCTTTGCCCTTCAAAAGGCGTTCAACATTTAACGTGTATTACATCACTGGCACAGGGCCCCCTAGGCGGTCGTGACCTTAAGCTCACAAAATACTACCCAGAAAAATTGCAACCCTCTCGAAAATTTCGATTACTCAAATATTGTTCCTCGTCGTTGAACAATTTTTCCAGACTCGATGGTTTTTTCTCGTTTTCTCCTTCCAATAGAGCAAATTTATAGTTTCAATGTGAACGCGTGTCTTTTAGCTTTCTCACTTTAAGTTATCGAGTCGAATTCAGAGAGCCAAGACCTGGTAAGCACGATAGGCAAGAGTGGGGCATAACGAACCTCATGGGGCAACGTGAGCAGCGAGTTGATACAAATTTTTATGAAAATAAAGATTTTTAAATAAACATTTTCTCGGAGACTGTAAAACGATAATTAACGACAAGCACATTGTTTCGACTAATTAATTCTATTTTTTTAAAGCTCAAATCTCAAAATGATCGATTTTTTTATTTGGCTATCAACAAAATCCAAAGTTTTCGAGTTTTTCCTTGAAAATCGTGTCTTTTGAATTTCATAACTGATAGAAAATTCTTGAAATATGATCTATTCGACCAAATCAGAGAATTCAATTCATGTAAAAAGAATAATGTTTTCAATTGAATTTGTTAAACGTTTCTTTTTCACTGATTTATTGATAACTTTTTGAAATAATTATTACTGAAAGTCAATATTCTTAGTATTTTCAAAGGCGTTGAATTTTTAATTCCAATCAAGCCAAATGTTTGGTCAGCAATGCAGAAATTTCTAACTGTATAAATTTATGGATAAATAATTGCATGTGGAATCTATACTTTAGATTTATAAAATTGCGTGGATAACGAAAATAACAACAACAAAAAAAAGAAATGTACGCTAAATTAAAAGTAGTGAAATTTGACAAAAAATTGACTCATAATGCCCCACTCTATCCCCTATAGCATTTAAGGTCGATTGTAATCTAGAGAGGGGAAAAAAAGTAACACGAGTCGCGTGAGCTTGCGGTCAACGATTTCTGCGTTTAAGCGTTGGAGTCTTTTTGGCTCGAACTCGTTATATTCGGTGGACGCTTTTAATAAAGTACGTAAACGTTTTGTTTCCCTCCTTTTTCTTCTATAACAATTTCGAATGACGAGAGTTAAAAAGTTGTGAAAAAGATTGGAAAGAACTTTGGTCTAATTGAGTAAAGAAAGAGAAATAACGTCGAGTTGTTTAATCGGTGGATAATTCTGACTGCCAGGACGACGACGAGTGATTATCGTGATAACCCATAGCTCTATACCCAAAACTCTACTACATAATAATTATACTACGAAAATCGCTGCTGCGCTGCTGGTGTGTTTCTCGCATGAGCAAAAAATCGATGTGCGACTTAAAAGCAAAATATAATTTGCCCCTCGCCTCGAATACACGTCACGTTGTTCCATCGTGATTTTTCACGATTGTGTATGAGCCACGAGGGTTTTTTTTTCCCCCTTAAGTTATCGACTACTTTAATGCAATCACTGTGTGCTACCGAACGTCACGGCTGTGTCATCCTTTCATCGCTCTTTTGCGACAGTTTTTCTTTCGTTGTGGGGAGACTACAGTGATTTTCTACAGTCGTTACAAATTCTTAATGATTTACTTCAAAAAATGGCTATGGGCTACAGAATCGTTGTAGATCGCACCACAGATATCTTTCCAACTATAGCTTAAGAGAGATGGTGAATTTTGTGAGAATTTTCAAGTGATCAATACTCATTTTTCTTTTATAGTCTGTGAACAAAAAAAAAATACTATTTTATTTATGGAAAGAAAGTAGAGAGAAAAAACGAAGCAAAAATGAAACTATTAGTGTACGTAGCAGAATATTTTTTGCAGGAATTTAAAATTTTTTACTCAATTTTATCAAATAATCATATATATTTGTATATAACTAATATTGCTAAATAAAAAAAATTGTCTGACGATCGTGCGAAGTTGATTGACAAAATCATTATTTAATATAATTATTTTTATCCAACTGACAGGTCGGAAAAAAATGATTGAGTGTAATATTACAAAAGATTGTTTTCAAATTTTTGTGTCAGAATTCAGTTTAAAAGATCTGCATCAATTTTCAACTTCATTGGCGATCTGACAGATTTTAAACGTTTGTCCTTTTTACAACTCAGAAAATTATGATATTGAAAATTCAACAAAGTTCATGCTAAGTGAAACATATAAAAATACACTCACATGGCACGGAAATGTTTGAAAAAAAAATTTTTAGAAATATTACTTCGAAATATAGCAATATTGCCAGAATATTCAAAAATTGAATAACAATATTACTGAAATGTTGCAGCAATTCTACAAAATAACATTGCTATAATATATTTGCGAAATATTGCAGAATCTTTTCAAACAACTAAACATTTCCACATATCCATATATTTCACAAGTTTTTGTTTATCTCATTTGTTCATTAATTGAATTTTTATTCAGTCGAGATGTTTAAAAATTTTTGTAAAATTATTTTTTTTTAAAGCATTTTTAAAATAATTTTCATGAATATTTCAGAAAATTAAAATGGTCACTGCCAATGCAAATGTTCTGCAATATTGTACTAGAAAGTTGCGACAATATTTCAATTGCAATGAAATTTCTGTGAAAATTTAAGCGAATTAAAACACATCACTATAGTCTCCTCTAAAAATATAATAATTGTGTCCCGTTGATATACGAAGCTCGTCGATGCGTACAATGAATTGAACCCTTTGCAATCTAACTATCGGTACATGACAATTATATATTTGATATTGATACGCGAGCCAAGCAAGATTTCAACCCTCTGATCTCTATGGTGATTCAGTAGTAAATTATCGCTTTGATCAGACAGCCCGGAATAATCGAGTTAAATAATTCTGTTTAAAGGTACCCCACGAGGTATGTCCTATCACGAGTACTCATGCAAAGACACAAGCAAAAGAATTCACATAAAAATGTGACGCCACTGTAAGTGACCTGGAATTTTCGATAGAAATGGCATCTCCCTGGCCGGCCAATATATATGCTATTACTACAATATATAAATATAACATATATAGAATAAACTGTACAATATAGTCGTACAACGGTTATATCGATTCTTCGGTTTCCCGAGAAAATCAATCGATCGTCGTGTACTCTCGGGCTCTCTCGTTAAATTCACTTTTCTCAGGACGAAAAAATAACAGTAGAAAAATTATTCGCAAGAATTTCCGAATTCGGTTTGACCTCGATTTTACAAAATCTCCCGGAGCTCTCGTCGGTCGTCGTTGTCGTCGTCGTCGTCTTCTTCGCGTAGAACGCGGGGCGCGCTGGGAGAATATAAATATATCCTACATCGGTGCGACCTCGATATCTCATCGTCGACTCTGTCCTCTCAAATATATCCTATTATGAGTAAATGGTGTCAATTCTTTCAGTCATGCGGACCACAAATCGAAAACCGATTGTTACAAACTCAACTGCGATACATCCCACAGAATTTCAATGCACCGACATTTTTATGTCACTTCTTATTTGACATATGACAAATTTTCAACTTCTTACATTTCTCGTGCTACTTTTCGATTTTAACCAAAAAATTCGTACAATACACAACATTTCTGTGAAATTAAGACTTTGGGACTTGTCACTTCAAAATCTAACAACACCAATTGTACACAAATTTTGAAAATTCGAAATTTCAATGATGATTTCGTGTAGGAAAAAAAAGAAAGATAAAACATGTCGTGGTAAAATTCCATATTTTGAGTGTAAAACGCTGAATCGCCCAATAATTAAAATAAAATTGAAAAAAGTAATTTCAATTGGAAGAAAATTTTTAATTATGATGGAAATACTTGTTTTTAGTCCTAGATTTTATGAAAAAAATGTCAGAAATTTAAACCTGATCGTGATTTATTTTTACCCAAAAGTTATGGAAACAAAAAAATGATAAGGTAAAACAAGTGATAAAAATTTGAAAAAATAACCTCTTTTTCTGGACGAAAATATGCACAGAAAAAAAATTCGTCAACTGAATCCGAGGGAGTCAGGCCGATGACCAAGAGAGTTGACGTGGAATACCTCGCGTACATTTTTTATTGCGTCCGAGAGGTCGAGGGTCAGAGCCAACAGTAATTAGCGCGGAAAGTCCCATATGCGTTCCACATCAATGTGCGAATGGTTGATTTTTCTCCGTATTTCCGTAGCGTCGTTTTTGCAAGTAAAGCACTCGGGTGCCAGAGCTATTTTTTTTTTCTCTCTTCATAAAGTCGTTTAATTTAATAACGCGTCTCTTTTCACCGGGAAAAGGTTTATTAAACATTTAAACGTGCCGGATTGCTCGTGCCCCTGGCTATTAGCGAGGGTGGCACTTTGCGAGGGTGAGACAAAGAGAAGGAAAGTCTTGCCGCGGGTACAGTGCGTTCCCTTTATATAATGCATTCTCTCTCTCTCTCTCTCTCTCTCTCTCTCTCTCTCTCTCTCATTGTAGCCACTGCTTTTTTTTACTGATCTTCTCTCAAATATTTCTCATAATTAACGATATTTCTGTACTACTTTCATTTCAGACATTTTCTCTTATTTTTCTCAAATTTCTAAATTCAACTTTCTCGAAACGATCGGGTTTGCTTCCTCTACTCTAAATTTTAACTCAATACCTCTAAATTTCACTTTGTTTTCGTGACATTTTTTGTTTTTTCGAGATTTTTGTGTGCTTGTGCGTGTGCGTGTGCGTGTGCGTGTGGGAGGCTAAAATTCATAATGCCATAACTCGGGAACTACTCAACCGAATCATCTCAAATTTTTGGTCAAGTGTCTCATTGGTATACACTTTATAAAAATCGTTTCAAGCATTTTGATTTTATGCAATTTTCTATATTTTGAAAAATGTCTGTAAACACTCTGACTCAAAAAAATTTTCAGCTGCTCGGGCTGCAACTTGGCACAAAAGTTTATCGGAATGGTGCGACGTTTCGTATTGAATTTGGTCGAAATCGATAAAGTAGTTGAAATTTTATAGAAATTCGCATTGTAATTTTTTTTCAAAACAATTGCAAAGTCAAACCTTGCACATACGAATCTTGTTTCATAATTTTTCTTGAACCGCCGTTGACAATGCTTCCCCTATGAGGAAGCATTGATTCTTCATAGAGGAGAGTGTGACAGTCCAAAAAAATGAGGAAGCAATGTGTAAGATTCGACTTTCCAACCTTTAAAAAAAGTGTTTAAGTCACTTATCACAAATACTATAAGTTACAGAAAAAAAAAAAAAAAAAACGAAGCACCATTAAAGATGGAGTTTTCTATTAACTTTTCATCTAAATTAAACAAATGTGAATATATTGCGAAATTTGGATTTGGAAAAGTTGAAAACCTGAAGAAAAAGAAAATTACAGCAAGTACCTCTTTAAGTAATACTGAAATCTGAGTAATTATGAGAATTATCTGAGTGAGTAAAAACAAACTACTGACAGAGAATACGTCATATAGTAATACATCGAGTGTAGGTGCGTACAGTAGAATCGCGAGGGGTTGTATATCGTGCGGTGTAATTGGGCGCGAGGCCTCCAACTTGGTAATTGATCGAGAAAATTCACGTGAGGAAGTCGCCCTCTAAGTAACCCCGAATCAGAGCGCGCGCGCCAAGGGCTGCAACCCTCCGTCCCCGAAACTCGTAGAGAGTATGCGTAGCGAAGTACCATTTTTTTCTGTCTCTCTCTTTTTCCGCTATATTACTTCTTATTTCCTTGTCTCTATCTATATATCTATATATATATATATATATACAAATATATTATACTTCTCCTTTTTCTCTATTCCAAAGTAAAACTTTCGCTATTCCATCGTTTTTCAAAACTCCATTTTACTTTATCTTGTATTAATTGTTCAATTATTTTTGCTATTTGACTCTTAAACTTTATTTTATTGTACTGTCAAATGTCGCTCTCGACTCCTCGACCTTATCTGAAGAATATTTGCACCTCTCGACCGCCTAATTTTCCTAGTCAGAATATATATTTATATGATAGAAAGTAGACGGTGAATAAAGCTCCATGAGATTTACATTGGCCCATGGTAATTCTAGTTGATCCCTTGAGCGTTGATTATCGGTGCACGTAATATCGATTATTTAATCCAACTCATGTACATATAAATTATAGTGTTAATATTGCTGTATAAATGTGATTGTCAATAGCAAAGCTACGCTCATACATTATCTATATTCCTTCCTCGCATACCACTTTTTGTTGTTGTTCTCATTATTCAATTCTAGCGAGCACGCATGTCTCATAGAGAAATCAACGATTGTACTGTGAGTGCGTGGTTGCTGCTGTTGGACAGAGCAACTGGCACGTACCAAGTGTACAAAGAGCTTTTCACGTTACTCATAATTGCCACATAGTTTGAATCAATATTGTGTAAATACAATTGATTATTAACTAGCCTAAAATCCATGGAAATTCCATACCGTGTATATTTTACTGTTTAACCAATTTTTATTGAAATACAATAAATAAGAAAATTTCGTCTCTCATCCTCGAGTATAATTTACACCAATTTACTGCCGTTTTTAACAACAAATCGCGGAACAATCTTCAAAATGTCTGCTTTGCAATTGTTTCTTTTCAAATGATATTAAAAAAACAATGAATCGTAAAGAAACGCTTATTACCGCTTTAAGGAATTATTGCCAGTTATTCAAAGCAAAAACAATACCGAATACAACTTTATTCCAATGGCTGCGTAAGAGCTATTTTTTAAAAATGACCGACAGCCTATATTTTTAATTATACTCGAATGTGAGGGATAAAACTGCATATATTTTTCTGCAAAAAAATGTTTGATTGAATATTGAAAAATTGGTAAAACACCCTAGTGTATATTCCAGATTGTATGATGATGATTAATCTTTTAGCAACCAAGAAATATTTGTAGACCAGTTAGATATATATCTCTTGCTGTCTCTCTCTATCTTTCTATCTCTATATATCTCATTCTGTATATTTATAATATTACCTATTGCTCTGTATCTACATAGCTATCCGACCTGTTAATAGAACTTGCCGAGTAGAGTAGCGATTTAGCTTGAGATATCGTTAATGGATTTTTGATTGGGATGCACAGAGACACCGCTATGGCTGCTACTGCAAATAGCGCCGATAAAGAACGAGCGGGACCTCGTCGTGCTGTTTCTACTGACGTTCAGGGATATAACGGCCCTGAAACAGCCCATCGAGACCGACGACAACAAGGGCGGACTCTCGAAATTCGCGAAACTCGCGAGATCGGTTACCAGATCGAGATCGGTACTCGTTTCGCAATTCAGCTCTCATCTTCCAGCATTGAAGGACACGGCTTTGCCCACCACCGCAAAACAGGCGCATCTCGCCCACGTAAGCAGAAGTAATCGATCGACCGTGGCTCTAATGTCCGCCAAACAAAATAATCAAAATTATTAATTAACTCAATCGAGTCACCTAGGAATGAGGTCATGAAAAAACATTTTTTTATTACTGATAAAGTATGCTTTAAAAAGATAACTTGTTTGTACCTCGCAAAATGGACATTGATCAGTGAGACAAAAAAAGCTGCAAAGTAGAACTTTGCATATTGCTTCCTCATTACATTTCATTTTTCACAAAACTACCTCTATGAGGAAGTTATTATTCATTTTGCTTCCCTCATAGAGGAAGCTTTGTGAAAAATTAAATTTAATAAGGAAGCAATATGCAAAGTTCTACTTTGCAGCTTTTTTTTTTCGATTAACAGTTTTTCCAATTTGTTGCCTCCATATTTTTGGTAGTTAGAGGTGCAACAACACAAAATAAAATCATAATAATTAAATATTAGTTTCTACTCTACTTGCATCCAAAATTTCATATCTATCCGTCGTGTCGTAGCTACGGGCAATTGAATTTCGATACTTACGGTCATTGAATAGAAAAAATGCAAATTTCTATTAAAAAAATCAATGATCGTCAAGAAATATTTACTTATTTGAATATAATGTTTGTATCAGTCTAGTTATAATTTGATTGTCAATAATTACACAAGAACTGCTTAAATATCTTATACGTCATATCTAAAATGGGTTTTTAATGTTGAAATGTATGATAAAATATACATTTTTGGTATTCCTGGAGTCACGGAAATGAATAAATTTTAAATATTATTTTATTTATGTAACAAAATATGCTACTCATTTTATTAGTTATATTTAAATTAATTTTCCTTCTACTTTTTTGTTTTATAAGACTTGAAACTTACGAACTTTCTTTTAGTAAAATGAAAAAAAAAGTAAGTCCATTGGTGGATAACAATTTTTTCTTTAAATACAAAAAATGTAGTTTCGCTTTTACTGTGTACGGCTGTAGAAAAATTGGAAATTTACGGTTCTTGATCTGTATTTTATGAGGTTTACATGAAAGTTTCTTTTTTAAGCAATAGCGTTGTTAATAACAATGTCACATATCCATTTTAAATGATTCAGGCCACTGTAATTGAAATTTTATTTGTTTTTTGACGATTATTTTATTGTAATGGAAATTGGAAGCAAATTCATTTTGAAAAAAAATAAAATAATGAAAAAAAAGATAGAAGCAAAATGTATTGGCATTGCCGATCGAATTCTCCCAGGGGAAGCGATCGACATTGGTGACGTATTTGCTATTCAGACCTAGTATCAATTTGCCCAGATGATGTCCCTGAGTGGAGACGTGATGCCGCAGTATCGTCAGGAAGCCCCAAAGACACCACCCCACATACTGCTACACTATTGCGCCTTCAAGGCCATATGGGACTGGATAATCCTGTGTTTGACTTTTTACACGGCTATCATGGTGCCGTACAACGTGGCCTTCAAGAACAAAACGAGCGAAGATGTGTCTCTTCTCGTGGTCGACAGTATCGTCGACGTGATATTCTTCATCGATATTGTACTCAATTTTCACACAACTTTCGTCGGGGCCGGTGGCGAAGTCGTCTCCGATCCGAAGGTTCGTTCACCAACAAACAGAACCCTTATCAGTTCTTCACTCAACAGTAAAAAAAAAAGTACTTTTAAAGTTCTATGAAATTAAAATAAAATAAAGATTATCATCGAAAAAGTTCGACTACAAATTATTAAATAAATTTACGTTAAAGTGTGAAATTACTCGACAGCAGCCAATTGCAGGCTAATTGTAGTTATTAAACGTATTAGGGTAAAACGACCAGTGGTAGTTTTTTGTTTCACCAGAGAGGTTAAAATAGAGGTATAATAAGACATATTATATTACACACTGTTCGTAAAAAGCGAATTATTGATGCGCTTTTCAGAGTGAAACATTCGAATAATAAATAAAATAAAATCTAAAAAAATAATAAATAAACTTATTAATAAAACTCTAGCGTAAAAAGTGCAGCAAATTGATCATATGACGCAATATTTCCCTCTGAAAAACTATCACAACACTTATCTGGACGTAAAATCGCAGCTAACAAAGTTCACCTCTTAGTAGCTTACAGGCCATGAGGAAGAAAAAATGTCTCCTTGAGTCGATACTTTCCATATAACGACAACACCAATCTCAGCACGATCAATGAATTTTTCTCTTAATTTACATCATAAAATTATTCATTACCGGTGAAAAACTTTCTTCTTATTTAACATATACAAAATCTCTTATTTTATTAATTCACCGGTAGGGTTACCCTATTTCACGAACTAATTTTTTACTGTGTAATTTAGGACAGCTCAAAAAAGGTTTTTCTAGATTTTTCGCTATTTATTTAGAATTTTCTTCATCTTTCATCACATGAAAATAATTCACGCGGAAGTTGAAAAAATAAGTAATTCTGACACGTAAATACCGAAATTTCGAAAAAGGCACTTTTCGGGGGAAAGAAAAAGATCGGAAAATCCGAACTTCTATTTTGTCCGAAAAATATTGAATTTTTATCGTACATTTTATATTAGTTGACTGATAAAATTAAGGCATAGGCTCTAGAATAAATTTATGAAATTCCTATCTGTTGACAGGTCATAAGAATGAATTACTTAAAATCGTGGTTCATCATAGATTTATTGAGTTGTCTGCCTTACGACGTGTTCAACGCTTTCGATCACGACGAGGACGGGATCGGTAGTCTTTTCTCAGCCCTCAAAGTCGTGAGGCTTTTGCGACTTGGACGAGTCGTTCGCAAGCTGGATCGGTATCTCGAGTACGGAGCAGCGATGCTCATCCTTCTGCTATGCTTCTACATGCTGGTCGCACACTGGCTAGCCTGTCTCTGGTACGTCACATTAAGGTGATTTCACCCTACGAACACGTTCTCTAAGGTAACCCCCCAATGCCGGCTGTCTCCTGCTCCCAGCCTCATTTCATTTACACCCCCGTCGCCTCTCGTCCTCGTAATTAGAAAACGTTTCGTTCCTAATCCTCTGCAGTCTTAAGAAGAGCGACTTTCCCAGTTTTGAGAGCTCAACGCCGTGCGCTGCAGCTGCGCCTTTTTTTTCTCTCTCTCGCCTCTCCTCGCGGACTGCTCTTCCTCTCTCGATTTATCTATTGAACAAAAAAATATCATTCATTCAATAATAATTCTATCACGAGATGACATATGTCGTAATGTTACAAAAAATCGTTATCTATGCTAGCGTCTACATTTTTCTTTTGTTAATTTTACAAATTGTAATTGTAATTGTACGAGAAAAGTATTTTTAAAGTTTTCAAAAATATTTATAGTTTCATTGAACAATATATATTTTGTGATTTTTTAAAAATCATATGTTAACAAATGTACTTACACTTATTTTTCTTACTTTTCTAGTTTAACAAACAAATTGTTAATTAAGTAAAATATACACATTTTTGTTGTCACCTTTTTCAACATAAGAATTGTAAATCACGGATTGTCTGTACCAGAGTTGGGTTAAATACTCGAAAATACACACAAAATACAAGATACAATTTGTATTTCAAATAGAAAATAGTTTTTCTACTTAAAATACATGTTTAAGTACTTTTTAAAATACATTGTAAAAGTCAAAGACTTTACAGTTGCCGATGAACAGGGTATAGGAAAACCTATAAAATGTTATAAAACTGTTATAACACTGATATAAAACAATTCTGTTCGACTAAATAAAGTAAACAAGATATAGGGCATTCCCTACCGATTCCACCTGGGTCTGACTCTCAACCTCTCGAATTTCATCGACATTTTTTATGTTACTGCTCCAATTCTAAGAGGCAAGCAAAATTTGTATTCAATTTTATTTTAAGCTTTTGATATAATTATGATTATTTGAGACCAACATATTGCTAGCCCTCATTTAAAAACCTAAAAAAATGCTCAAATTTCCTGCATCAGAGGTATCAATATTTTTAAGCTTGGACCTAAAGTGAGTCGGTCGTCGTTTTTATTTTTGAACGATTTTTTTTTTTTCAAAAATAAAATTGAAGGGGTTAGAGTTGTAAAAATCATTTCGCCGCAGGCTGTTGCTTGAACATTTCTACATATGTCAGGACTTGGAAGAATGTTTTCAGATTTTTTCAAAGCGATTTTTTTTTTAATTTAAATAATCATGGTAAATCATGACCATCAAAGAACTTACTGATTTTTTATGCTGCTGTCAGTATGAAGAAGTGGATCCAAACAACAGGATCGACGATATGCGGAGTGTTAAAAATGAAGTACAACATTTTTTTAAATCAAATAATTTTGACAATTATGATTTTAATTTTATATAAATAAATCATAATTTAAACTTCATCTTTTTAACTAAAAAAAATATTTCAAAGAAATCTGAAAAAAATATCTAAAATTTTGACTTATGTCTATATATAAGAGGAATTCATATCAATTCAGCCGTTAAAAAAAAATTCTCAAATAAAATAAAATTCTGCTGGAATATGCCAATTTTGTCTTTTTTCATTAAATTTGTAATATCTCGCGAACGATTAACCGCACCGACAACTCTAAAAAACGAAAATGTGGGTTTTTTTCATGGCCTACAGGAAAAAAAACATATTCAGAATTAATTGTGCAATTTCAGGCCACATTTTATGGCAAAAACAATGAAAATATTTTTTTTAGTGGTTGGTCCTCGGATATCGTTATTGGAAATATTACCAAAAATTATGTAAGTATGCCGAATTCTGAGTTTTTTTTTCATGGATCTGGTTTTCGGACATTTAAACCAAATTTCAAACCGCTATATCTTATGAACGTTGAAGCGTCCCATGAAAAAAATAGTACTCAAAATTCGGTATAAACTTCCAAAATTTGAGAGAATTTTTCTGATGACGATAATCACTGAACCCGATTTTTTTTCAAAAGTTTGGGATTTTTTTTTTTTTTTTTTTTGGGTACCTGAACTATTATAGAATCCCTCGTATATAAGTCAGGCTGCACTTCTTCATACTGACCACCATAAAAATCGAAAAGTTCTTTGATGACCATGATTTATGGTATTTATTTATTTACACTTTGAAAAACTGAAAAAATTCGCCGAAATCCTGACATATATAGAAATGTTCAAGCAACAGACTACAGTGAAATGATTTTCACGCATCTAACTTTTTTCAATTTCCTCAAAAAAATTTCGTAAAAAATGCTAAAATAGGTCCAAGCTAAAAAATATTGTTGTCTGATACAGAGGACTTTGAAGATTTTTTTTTAGCTTTTTACATGAGGGCTATCGATATATTGATTTTAAATAATCGTATTTGTATCACATGTTTTTAAAAAATCTAATGATAATTCTGATGGTTGTCTCTTAGAGTTGGAGCAGTAAAATAAAAAAAAATGTAATAAGGTGTCAAATCTGAGAGGTTGAAGATTAGACCGAGGTTGAATTAGTATGGGGCGCCCCGTATATATCCAAACATTTTTGTGATAGGGTAAAGAGACCAATGTCGGAACACCTACCAATGAATGAACAAAAATGTTCTATTTTTCGATATGGGGCAATCGACCCCGTTTCGACCTGGATTTGACCTCGACCTCTCCGATTAGGCTCATAATTTTTTGTAGGTTTAGTTGGACCTTCAACTGAACAACATTTTTCTTTAAATATATTTTTAAAGAGACATATCGAATGCCATAATTTAAAAATATGAAAAATACTTTGTTCAATAACAAAATTATCTAGCTTATAGTCAAAGTGGGGAAGATTTTTCTTCTTACAGTTTTTAAGTTTTTTTTTATTTAAAAAATGATAAAAAATAGAAAAAAAAGTCAATCCACTATGGACGATATGCAAGCCATAAAATTCTGAAAAATCTGGTTTTACATAAATAAACATTTGACCAATCGCCTGTGATAGATTAATGCTTTTTTTTACTTTTTAATCATTTTTTAAATAAAAAAAGCTTAAAAACTGTAAGAAGAAAAATCTTCCCCACTTTGGCTATAAGCTAGATAATTTTGTTATTGAACAAAGTATTTTTCAGATTTTAAAATTATGGCATTCGATATGTCACTTTAAAAATATATTTAAAAAAAAAAATTGTACAGTTGAAGATCCAACTAAACCTACAAAAAATTATGAGCCAAATCGGAGAGGTCGAGGTCAAATCCAGGTCAAAACGGGGTGGAATATATGTATATGGGGATAAACTACCTACCTGTATATACTACCTAATTTATCGATGCAATAATTTCGTTGCTTTCATCTAGTAATTGCCAAATATCGTTCTACCATAATATTTTACCTTCCAGTGTTGGAAAGATTAAAAAGAAAAATGATAAATCAAGTGTTCCGTCATTGGCTTAACTATGCCATAATTGGTCGATCTACCCTATATCATTTCCGCCGCTGACACTCTTGTTTTGAACAAAACACTTTCTTTTTTAATCCGCTCATTCAGGAGCTGTTCCTGTCTTGAAAAAAAATGTCGGCAACATGATTCTTTCCACGATCGTACTGTTTTGTTCTTGATCGTACCTGAACTTTTGTTCTTCATCTACCTGCATTTGTTTATCAATTTTAATGGGTGAAGTAGTCATTATATTTCTCGAATAATATTCTACAAATTAACTTTATCAAATATTTGATAAAGTTAATCGTTTAGAAATTTTAGCAGCCGGTTGTTTACCGAGTGAAGAAATACTGCGGTGTGAAGGGCTCGAAACTCCTTAAAACAAAAGGCAACAATCATATTGGCAACTGGTGATAGAATTCTTATAGAATCAATGATAATTTTTTCAGTATCTAGATGGCTTGAAAAAAGCTGCACGGATCATAGAAAATGTATCTATAGGGAAATCCGAAACACTCGCATATTAATTTACATCCCCAGGGAAATTCGCACTAGACTGCACGAATAAAAAGAAAAACAATATTTTAGATACCTTAGAGAACTTTTAGAGAAATTTCGATAGAGAGCTGTTTTTGCGCAGCATGATTCCGTGCTTATCCAGCATCTTATAGCCTCAATTTGCATTAAGTAAATTTAGCCTCAAAAGACTTGTAAAAGATTTTTGATATCAAACAATTGAGAGAAACTCTCCTCGTTCACAAATCTTCTCGTACGGCGTTCAAGGTATTCTATAGGAAGATCGGACGCTGACAGCGGTGTGCAATATTCGTGGCTTTGGAAATTGGCTAACGTAACGCAGTCGCCGTACAGCTACTTGTGGACAAACTCCAGTACGGTACCCGAATTGGTTGCTGGACCATCAAGGCGAACGATGTACGTCACCGCATTGTATTTCACGATGACCTGCATGACGTCCGTGGGCTTTGGTAACGTAGCCGCTGAAACAGACAACGAGAAAATCTTTACGATCTGTATGATGATCATTGCCGGTACGTTGGCTAAACATCCGAGCTTTTTCTCTCACAACTTCTTTGAGTTCTGTCCACGGTAGTCACTTTTACTTAGAGAAAAAAAACCTGATATTCCCTAATCAATTTAATGCACCTACGTTGACCATCTATCATCAACCATTATCTCTCAGTTCTACATTTTATTATTTCATTTCCCGGTGGAAAAATTGCAGTTTTTTTTACAATTTTTCTCCAATTTTCATAGAACTTTACTCAGGATTGATCGGAAAATTTATCAGAATATATGTCTGTCTTGAGACATCGATGATTAATTTTTCTCTTCTAACAGTATATAGGGGATTCCAGCTGAATTTTTCATCCTCTGACCCAGATCCCTTTCAATAAATTTGACAAATTTTTTATCAAAAAGTATTTTGAAAAAGAAAATACGCGTGTTTTTAGTTTGTCCCTACGTCCAATATTTTCATCAGACGAATTTTTGTAAATGTTTGAAATATTCTGTGTTTATATTTCTTTAATCGTTAATATTTTGGAAATGAACAGTCCTATCGAAAAATGTCTAAGATGAAATTTCTTTAGTTTGCAAAGAGCTACATAATGTATATAAACAATGTTAATTTAGTTTTCCTAATATTTTCTTATATGTCGTTAAACAGCAAAATATAGTTTTGCAAAAAACAGCCGATTTTAATCACTTTTATATACTTAGAGAAAAATTCTGTTGCGAAATACGACATTTTTGAGACCCTCTGCAGAATAGCAAGATTTTTTAATGAGGAAATCTACGTAATTGCAGGTTTTTTAAAATTAATATCCTGAATTATTACGTAAATTGATACGTAAGCTTCAATTCCATAGAACTTTGCGAAAAAAATTCCTGCCAGCCTGCATGAGGTCTCGAAAATTCCTTCATTTTCGACAGAATTTTTACGTTAGTATATAAAAACTATTAAAAATCGCGTTTGCATAAAATAAATTTAAATAGAAAGTTCTTCATCGCTAATAAACTGTGGTTCTGAGAAATTTTATTCAAACACCATTTTTAATCATTTTTATATATTTACATAAAAATTCTGCTGAATATTACGAAATTTTCGAGACCCTGTGCAGGCTGGCAGGCATTTCTTTCGGAAAGTTCTATGGAATTGAAGTTTTACATATTAATTTACGTAATAATTAAGGATATTTAAAAAACTTCAATTACGTAGAACTTCTCGTAAAAAATCTTGCCACTCGGCACAGAGTCTCAAAAATGTCGTAACTTGAAACAGAATTTTTCCCGTAAGTATATAAAAATGATTAAAAGTGGCGGTATTTTGCAAAACAATATTTTGTTGTTTAACGACATATAACCAAATATTAGGGAAACTAAATTAACATTTTTTTATATATACATTATGTAGCTCTTTGCAAACTAAAGAAATTTCATCTGGGACATTTTTCGATAGAACAGGTAATTTCCAAAATATTAACGATTAAAGAAATATAAACACAGATAAATTCAAATATTTACAAAAATTCGTCTGACGAAAATATTGGTCGTAGGTCCAAACAAAAAAATACGTGTCTTTTCTTTTTCAAAATATCTTTTGATAAAAAAAAATTGTCAAAATTATTGAAATAATTTAGCTGAAATCCCTCATATACTCAGATAAACGAATATAAATAACTAATTGTATTCAAATTTTGGAATGTAACTTATTAAAAAATTAACTCCAATAATAATAATAATGATACAAAGTTCATTTTTTAGCAAAATTCTGAATAGTAAATTATAAGGTACCGAGAGATAAAAACGTGCAAGGAATCTGTACTTTTAAGAAATCTCAGATTGTATCACATATTTTGCCTCATAAATTTTCTTGATCTTATTCATGAAAATCTGAAAAAAGAAGTATTACGGGAAATGCTGAAAAATATTGCAAAAATATGAGGCGAAATTCGCGCCATTCTTGGATATATAAAAGTACAAAAGTATGTTGCAACCAACAAAAATATGAGCTTATCGATGAAAAACGCGAATTTTCTGAATCGAAGACAATATCATAATGTTTCGGAGAAAATATAAATATTTTGTTGAGAATGCTTCATGTGTAAGTTATCACCGATTTTCTCTGTATCTCAATATTTTTATTATTCGAATCGACAGATAAGTCGGAATATTTCAGCGAAAACTAAAAAAAAATGCAAAATGAGATATTCTGATATTTCTGAGGAATAGAAAGTATTTTTTTCCACCAGGCTTTTTAACACAACTTCAGTAGTAAATAATGTTGAGAAACATGTTTAAAAAAATAAAAAAATAAATAAATTAACGAGTGAGATGACATTTTCTACTAGCTAATGTAACATTAAAATTTTATATACACTCAGAAGTGTGATTAGAATTTTTATAGTTAAATGTTATACAACAGTAGATTACGATACGAGTGCGATTAAACTTTTTCTTGACAAGCAGTGTGAGTATGCAGCACTGGCCAAAGGCAAATGATGCAATCACACGAGTTGAGAAAAAGCTTCTCGCACGAGTTTCGTATACAACTTTATTTCACTAGTGCGTAACATAGGCGCTTTATGCACCGAGTGAAATCAAGATATTTAATCAATCATATTGTGGCATGATTGTAATTTAATATGACAATTCCCGAAACGTAATTTAAAAAAAATGTATTTATCACATTATCCGACTCGTTTATTTTCTCCAGTCCAACTTCGAAACTCCCTGACATTTCCTTCATATCCTGAACAATTTTTTCCCCTTGACATTTGCCGATTTGTTGTGACCGTGGCCACCGTGCTCTCGCGTAGCTTATTTTGTAGATAATAATTATTATTTGGTCGAATTAACAGCACTTCTCTACGCCACGATCTTCGGACACGTGACAACGATTATCCAACAAATGACCTCAGCCACCGCCAAGTATCACGACATGCTCAACAACGTGAGAGAGTTCATGAAGCTTCACGAAGTGCCGAAAGCTCTGAGCGAGAGGGTGATGGACTACGTGGTCAGCACGTGGGCCATGACCAAGGGTCTCGATACCGACAAAGTTCTTAATTACTGCCCGAAGGACATGAAGGCCGATATTTGCGTGCATCTCAATCGCAAGGTCTTCAACGAGCATCCTGCCTTCAGGTTCTTGCGAAATTATAACTTCCTTAAAGCAGATTTAAATTCTAAATACTTTTTAATACTTCATTTTGCTTTCTTATAGAGGAAGCCTTGCTTTCGTTAAAACATCAATTTTGAGATGTTAACGTCAGAGTAAAAAAAAATGTCTTTATGAAAATGACTATGAACTGGTACAGAAAGTTTTAGAAACTCAGCAAATTGTCATTTACTTCTGTTAAAAAAAACCGTATAACTTTGTAAAAAAGTTGCACAGTTAAACTTTGCACATTGTTTCTTCATTAATTTTTTTTTTTTTTTTTTTTTTTTCATAAAGCGATCTCTATGAGGAAGCTTATTTATTAATTTTGGATTTCTCGTAGAGGAAACTCTGTGAAAAATGGAAATTAATGACGAAGCAATGTACGAAATTCAACCTTGCAACTTTTTTCGTTAATTTTGCTAGTTACGGGTGCGACCACACAACAAAAAAGACCAATTTTCATCTGTATCTTTCATTTCGAAAAAGTTTTAATTCATTCATTGTTAGTTGACCTGAGTTATAAGATAATGATAATTTTTTCAAAGTTTCAAAAGCACGTAAAATCTTAATCGCTTTACCGATCATTACCAAATTTAGTACGTAGCAGCACTGAGTATTATTTATCGTCTGTAGAAAATTTCAGTTCATTTGTTGATATTTAACGTGAATCAGAGCAAAAGATAAATTTTTCAAAAAATTCAAAATCTTATAAAATCCGAACCCCTTTATCGATCACAACCAAAATTGGTACATAGCAGCATTGCATGTTATTCTTCATCTGTAGAAAATATCAGTTGATTTAGTGAGATTTTACGGGAGTTAGAGCAAATCGTAAATTTTTTTAAAAATTCGAAATCTCATAAAAACCGAACCTATTTGTAGATTCGCCCCAAATTCAATACCGATCCTTCTTTAAGATTGTTTTGTGTATAAAAAATTATTTAGCTCTATAGCTAAAAATTTGCGGAAGCTATACTGCGTACAGAAATTTTTCGAAAATTGCAAAGTTAAATCAAATTTAAACATGTTTTTGAATTTTTTTCAAAATTATAACAAGCAATGGCGTCTACCTGCCGCACATGCGGCAAAAAAAATTGTCACGAAAACAAAGCTTCCTCTGTGAGGAAGCAAAAACGATAAAATATATTTAGCAATAATTAAAAATGTTAGCGCTTATTATAAAAAAAATGACTTCGCAGTAGGGTTAATTTTTCGTTCATCACAATTTAAATGCAATCTTTTTAATTTTTTTTTTTTTCGACAGATTGGCTTCCGATGGTTGTTTGCGAGCGTTGGCGATGCACTTTACAATGTCTCACAGTGCGCCCGGCGATTTGTTATACCACACTGGCGAATCTATCGATTCTCTCTGCTTCATCGTCACCGGTAGCCTCGAAGTCATTCAGGACGACGAGGTTGTCGCAATCCTGGGAAAGGGCGACGTATTTGGCGACAGTTTCTGGAAGGATTCGGCGATCGGTCAAAGTGCGGCTAACGTCCGGGCTCTCACTTACTGCGATCTTCACACGATTAAGAGAGATCGGCTCCTCGAGGTTTTGGACTTTTATCAGGCCTTTGCAAATTCTTTCGCCAGGAATCTGGTCCTCACGTACAACCTCCGTCATCGGGTAAGTCGAATTTATCTTCTTTTTCAATTAAACTCTATAGGAAAGATACCATCAAGAATTAAGCGATTGTAAATTCGGAGAGAGTTTATTTGTTTATCATAGATGTTAAGTTTGTTTGTTTGTTTATTGAATTCTCAAATAATCCCCATAGCACGGCAGGAATTCATACAATCACGTAGTTTCACTCGAATAAAAACGTACGAAGAGATATAGTACATTTTTTATACATATATATTTTATATTTATAGCGTATTCTTTGATAAACGACATTCATAAAATCACAACAATAATGAGCTAATGAGTTGACGTTGAGAGAGGAACATGCAATGTTTTCTAGCTCAGTAGATTTTGGGCTAAGAACTGCCAAGACACTCGTCGCATAAGTAATTTTTTCACCCACCTGCACGCAAAGTTTGAACTTTGCTTCCCGGTGAGAGGGGCGACAATGTGTACTTTACTCCCTAGGAAGGAAAGCAGTAACTTCCCCCCCCCCCCCTCTCATCACGGAACAAAGTACGAACTCTTCGTGCAGATGTGCGAAAAAAACGTATGCGCACCGCGGGCGGTGTTGACATTCCACCTCGTGTGTTGACACACACTCGCCAGAAATGTTCAACTTTCCGCCCGTGGTGCACAATATACTATTTCGTTCGTAATTTTCGCATTGTTACTTGACAACTAAATAAAAATAGGAAACGACAAATGACGAGGCATAGTTTACAATTCAAAGTTCAGGCCGTTCGGGAGTACAACGAATTCTTATGATGCTCGCTCGGAAGCGTTCGTTAAATCCAAAAGGAACATAAAAATTAAATGAAAAGCCTGAAGCGAGAATCGTAACGGCAGCCAGCTCGCGAATTCTTCTCTTCCCCCGTCTTGTCTTTTTCTCGCGCGCATTTTTTTTATACATATATATCACTTAATAAAATTCGTTCAGTAGTTCTCTAACATTGCCTAATAAAAAAAAACAAACCTTCGCAGAGGTAATTCGTAATAATCTGTTCTATAAACTTTCGGCTCTAAACTTTCGATGTGATAATCCAGCTCTCACTTCCTTTTCAAACTCTTTCTCTTAAATACTTATTATTCCGATATCAATTTGAAAATACTTAAACAGTTGCACATTCGGGTCCAAGTTTTTCTTTAACAACAGTTATGCAACAATTTGCCGTATATTACGGAGTCATTTTTTCCGCTTATCTTTCATACTGTTACCGTCAGAGCATCCTGAATACAGATGCGAGGAGAAATGTGATCGTAAATTTGCCGTAATTTCACCGTTAAAAATGAGTACTCGACCGCAATTAAATTACCTTAACTTCGATTAAATTTCATTTAATGTTTCCGATGGTAAAATTATTTTTAAAAAATGAAGAATAATGACCGGAAGTCTTGAATCTGGATAGGCCAATGTTACCTGTTTCTACGGTAAAACGATGAAAGTAAAATTGCTTCTATGAACTCTGTCAATTCCGTTACCTATTCTCTGACTCTCTTGAATAATTGGCCACTCTTTCCATAGTACCACTTGTGAGATACCTTTGCTTTCTGTGAATATTTTTTATTTTTTTTTATTTCTTATTTCAGAAAATACTGTTTTCATTTTGAGTCAACGTATCTCAAAAACAAGTCACAAAATACAAAAGACTCATAATAAAAGTTGTGATTTTTTAAAATCTACTTCTCAATAAATTTCTGTGAATAATTATATCGACTTGATAATGTTACTTTTTTTATAAGAAAAAAAAAGGAAACTTGGTTTTTTCTTTCAAGGACACTTTAATTTTTCTACAAAATGTACCCGGTCAACAAAAAAAATGGATTTGGCTGTAATATCTAAATTACAGCCGATCGCGTTTTTACAGTTTTGGAGATATGTTGAGTTAAAAAAAAAGTCAGTATTTTCTGAAATGTTGTATTTAAAAAATATCACAAGATTTCCGAAAAAGGAATCCTGTTTGACGATAAACTTATAGAAAAAAGTAAATGACATGACAATAATATGAGAATAACGGTAAAAATACGGTATTTTTATGGGAAATTTACGTAAAACGAAAATACCGGTATTTTGAAATCTCGTGTTCAGTCCGAAGGTTTGTCTCTGAGTCCATCGCTATGCATCTTTCTTCCTGCAAGTTCGAGCATAACTTTCGATGCGCTATCCTGATCGAGTACAGATTTCGATTCTCTGGTGTCGTCATCGGTTTCAGGCACAGGTCCGACACCCCACACCTCCAAATGTTTGATCTTAAAGTTTTCCTTTCCGCTTAGCTGCACATAGTTAATAAAGGTCGTGCACGAGACGCTCGATTTACCAGCGCCATATTCACAATCAAGCCACAGTCCTGGATAATTGAGTTGTCCGCCAATGAGCAAACCATTTGGCATTGTTTGCTGATGAAGATTCAAGTACTGATAGTGATTGTTGTAGCCGCTCGAGCAAAACGTCAATATATCAGGCTCCAATTTAAAGAGAAAGCATGTTTGATTGCCAGTGAAATTGGGACCCAACGACCAATTATCCGAGGCAAAAGCGCCGAAAACATGATCATCGGTATCCTGAACAATCATAATAGTTGCACCTTGCATCGAAACGCGTCCAAGCATCGTTGAAAATGATTCTCCGTGTACTTGGCTTGAAAACAAAAATCGCCACTCATTACGAAGATCCATCGGTAGGCTAAGATTGAGAAAAAGTACATCGCCCAAACCAAGAATACTTGGAAAATGCGGTATATTCTCGAGTCCCTTGCAAATCGGCAACAGATTTAGGTCATTTATTCGCGCACCTGTGTTCTTGTCGCCTTTCTTCTGCGACGCGAGAAACAAGCATTGAAAAACGTGCGACTGAATCTTCTTGAAAGTAGCAGCTTGTGCGAACCAGGCTTCAACCTGATCGTTCGTTAAAACATCGCCGAATTTTGTGAGATCTTCGCACAGGCTTCTCGAGCGCATTCCAATTCTTCTCGTGTTAACGGTACAGCCAATGCTGCTCCAGCTCGTGTAGTGCAAATTTCCACAATTCTTCTGCAGTCTCAGATAGGAATTAATCGTCGCCTGAACATACTGGAGAAAGGTCTCCGTAGGGATTTCCAATTTTTGCTCATCTTCGGTAAATCCGTTTAACACAAGATTGGTACGCTCCTCTGGACTTCCTCGTACGGCAAAGACATAGAGACGACCAAAATTTTCACCGTTTATAGCAGAAACTTTTTTCCCTGGTTCGTGACAAAGAAATCTAACGACAAATTGAAGCAGAGCATCGTCCAGATGCGTCGACCAGTGTTTGAATATATCCTCTCGCTTTATCGAACCCGAACTCCTGGACATTGATTTGAAAAGATTTTCAACGAGAGTCACCTCGTCCGCTGAGAGAATATTGGCCGAGGAGGCCGAGCGACTCGAAGCATGACCCATCTGTATTAAGAAAATTCAACATTTTTAAGAAAACAATTAAGAATTTAAAAACAAAAACAAAAAGCTTTAAATATAGATAAGTTGAGGCAGAAAAAGGAAAAAAAATGTCAACCAGTGGATATGTACAAACCTCGAATTTATTCGATTTTCCCTCAATATTCACTCATCTACATAATCTCACAGGTGCATCCCGTTGTCACGAGTCCTCACGACACTGAACTGCCTCTGCGATACGCCATCCTCTAATTGCCAGATAACAATTAATTTACGAGTTGAGCTCGTCGGCGAGCTGCGCCGATAAATAAAATATTTTGAGGTTATGAGTAGGAGTGTAGTCTGCTGCTGCTTATCGACTGACGTTAGTGCGCGTGCGCGGCGCGCACCCTTTGAGCTTCCTTTTGTCGCTTTGTTCGGTATGTTACAGCATTTTCTACTTGTTAGTCCTGCGCCCTCCCCCCTCGGCCAGTTTTTTGGGTGGGAGAGCGGAAAGAGCTCGAATTTATAGCCTTCTCGTTTTCGACAACCGCTATCTTCAATTTTACTTTAATGTCGGATGAAAACTTCGAACCGAATAATAGGACAACTTTAAACGAAATCCGTAGTGTTGCTTATAACTTTGACTAAAATGCTCATCGACTTCTAGACAACTTTGAAATCCTTTTTTATTCTATTATACTTCATTTCAACTCAGCTCTGTTAATAGATTTCAATTCATCTCATTTAAGTATATTTAAATAGAGCTGTATACATTTTTTAATATAATTCAACAAAAATCCTGTTACCAGGGCCAATAAATCAAGATTTTTTTATGCCGCCCTCATTTTTATTCAATCAAATAAGTTCTATTCGATTTGTAAAAAAATGCTATCTACAATATAATAAAGGGCGGTGTGTTTCCTTGGGCACGCACACAGCAACTCACAAACACGCTTACAGGCACTCAAAGACACTCACACAATCACAAACATTCACAAACACTCACAGGCACTTACAGACATTTGCTCACTCACACGCGTGGGGGGTCTAATAAGAGGACTTATAAAAATGAGGGTCTGGGGGTGTAATAATGGGACTCAGAAGAATTCGGACCTGGTGGGACTTGGAAAAATTAGGGGATCTAGAAAAATCAAGGCCTAATGTGTTGTTATAGAGGGACTTATTAAAAATTAGAGCCGTGGGAGCCACTAATCCTACCCTAATCCCCTAATAATCGGAAAATTTAGGAATATCAGGACGTGGAGCGGTTACGGGCGATTTGCAAAGAACCGCCAGCCAAGAATAACCTGCTAGTTTGATTTATAAAAACAGACACCCGTCTAGTTTAGTTTGAATAAACCATTTCTCATGAGTATGGACATAATGAGGTACAAGGAGATATGAGCCTCTGTTTTCAAGCCTGTGGTTATCATATCGAGTTAAAAATGCGACAACGGAATAAAAATGGAAGAGCGGATGTTTTGTAGAAAAGGGCCAGGTCCGACGGGAGTTTGTTCGGTAAGCTGCTGGGTAAAAGTGGGTAGAAAAGCTTAGGATGATTGCGCGGGTCATGAGGCACATTTCTCGACCTCTACAACCGGAAAATATGCTTTTCAGCGGGAGAGAGTAGAGACGAAGGTTTATTCAGTGGGCGTTACATGCGCTGTATATAGATAGCGAAGCTTTGAGAAATGCGTCGTTACGTTTTTATTAGGCTCGTTCAGTCCTGCCGTAAGCTTTCTACTACTGTTAGAGGTACTTTCCAAGCGATTCCAGCAATAGCTATCACATTCGTGTTTCTTCGTTGAGGCTATAGGGTTCAACAGAGCCGAAGAAACTTTTGATGAAATGTGCGTCTGCATGCTACGAACTGTTACTACTTAAGACCAACTCCGTATTCGAGTTTTCTTAATGCTCTTGCAGCGGCTATGTTCGATTGTAACGCGGACACTATACATTTTATCATCCTTTTGCTTCTTCATAGGGCAACCTTTGTTTTCGTGAAATTTTTTTCTTTTTTTTTTTCGAGATTTTCATGTCAGGACACTCAGAAACAGTCCAACATGTCGAGAAAAGTGATTTGTACGAAATGTCAGTATGTGCAGATTTTCTTGTAAGTACGATAACTGTCGTACTTTTAGCTGCATCTTCTTTAAATTTGGCACGCAAGTGGGCTGCGTCATACAACAACGTTTGGTATTGTAGCTGACGCGAATCAGTTGGAAAATAAAAATCTTACAGGATTTTGAAAATTTTCAAATATTCCTTTTCACCCTATAACTTTCGCAAATTATCAGATATCGGGCCGAAATTTTAGAGTGCTTCTAATCTTATTAGAATTTTAATTTTTTTATTTAAATGTCTGGAAATACTTCAACTCCAGTAAATTAGGAGATATCCGGCTGCAATTTTCGACATGATTTCACGATTATTGATTGTCAATGATGAATTTAGTCGAATGAACTGTCAACATGTCGGTAAATTTCGAAATTTTCTACAGATTTATCTTAAATTTTGTACACATGCGGACTATCATCTAAAAACATTCGAGTACCAAACTGACACAGATCCGCCGAGCGGTTCAAAATTTATGGCATTTTTAATTTTTTGAAAAATCTCGTTCGCGCGCGGTCACTTGTACAAATAATGAGATACCAAGTTCAAATTTAGTTTACACGTGGACTACGATTAAACAATGGTTCGGTAAAATGTTACCGCAAATCGTTGAACCGGTAGAAATTTTACGACACATTGAATTTTTAGAAAAATGTCTTTGAAGAGCCTGCAAAGTAGAGAACCTTGCAAATTGCTTCCTCTCATTATTTTTTGCTTTTTACAAAGCTATTCCTCTATGAGGAAACGAAAATCGATCAACATACTTCCTCATAGAGGTAAGTTTCTAAAAAGCAAAAAATAATGTGGCAATTGCAATTTGCAGGGTTCTACTTTGCAGAATTTTTATATATTAATCGATTAATTTCCAGTACGTTTTGTATTACAGTAATAATTTTAAAAAATCCTTCCGTTCAGCCGGTGTAGAATGTTGTTACAAACAAAATGAGACATTAACGAGCAAAATCCTTTGAGTGGTCAATTCTGAATCATGCGCAGAGTTGAAAAAACACAAATCTGTTTTACAATGGAACCGATTAACCAAATTGTTTTCAACAGTGAGGGAAAGATTCTTTGTTCCAGTCCTCAAGTGATATATAAATTTCATATTCATCAGTTGGCTGGAATAAAAAATGTAACTCTCTGAAAATCATTTTTTTTTTTTGCTAACTCACCCCCCTTTAACAGTTCTTCATAACTAAGTACCAAATTTGGTGACAATCGGTAAAGTCCTTCGGATTTTACGGAATGGATGGAAATATATTACGGAATTTTCGTTGTCATGTATAACATAATTGGTTTTTTATAGATAATATGTTTTTAACTTTTAATTTGTGTTGTTGCCCAAGCAACTACCATAAATGTAGAGGTAACGAAATTAAAAAAATGCTAATTAAAATGAAAAATGATGGAAAGTAGAACTTTGCACGTTGCTTCCTCAATAAATTTCAATTGATTTTTCACAAATCTTTCTATATGTGGAAGCCAAAATTAATAAACGTCCTCATAGAGATGGGTTTGTGAAAAATGAGATTTAATGAGGAAGCAGTATGGAAAGTTTATTTTGCATCATTTTATAAAAGGTATACCAAAGAAATATTGAAGTTGCACTACGATTTCAGTTGATTTGATTGAGTATAGTTGACCAGTTATTGCACTATCAATTTTAGCCCTTCTGTTAGACAACTACACATAAAAACATATACCAACAACTTTCCTTGACATTTTCGAGCTTCTTGAGTATACCGACATGAAGATCTCGGAAGAAAAAAAAAAACAAAAAGAAAAATGACATGAAAAGAAAGACTGGAAAAAAAAATAATTTTATATTATTCTGCATTAATTTAAGACTTAAGACTTATTAGAGCCGTAACTGTCTTAAGCAAATCTTTTAATCTCTTTAAGTAGATTAACGATATAACTTTATTACCGTTATTTCAGCTAATATTCCGGAAGGTCGCGGACGTGAGACGCGAGAAGGAGCTGGCCGAGAGGCGAAAGAACGAGCCCCAATTAGATCAAACACAGGATCATCTCGTGCGCAAGATATTTTCAAGGTAGGGCCCAACACTTCGGTGCATTGTTTGTGAGAGGGAGGGCAAGCAATTAAATGAACGTACGCGTTCGTTCTCACACTTAATGTTGATTAATTATGTACCACTATGATATATTATACAGCTGGACGGCGAGGCGTGATTACTGAAATAGAGCCAACGAGGTACAGACAGTCTTTCGCTGCTATATATGTATAATTTTTAACTCTTTGTATGCATTACTCGTGTAATCAATGACTTATAAGAAAAAAACGATGTTAAAATTTTTAAAAAGATTCTGCTTCGGTTTTTACGTCCAGCCGAGCTCCGTTTTTTTTTTTTTTTTCTTCTTTAATCATGCAATCTATATTCGTGCGATATTCAAGCAGCACATTTTTTATAATACCGATGAATAATTAAGCACGTGATACATACATAGCGGAGATTAATATACGATTGATCGAGCAAACATTGAAATATACTATAATAATTATACTATAATATAACCCAGCGTTTTCACCAAATCATGTGTGTGATGATATTCGATATTGCGACTGTTGATCGTTGCGCCTGGCTGACGGGCTGTGTCCGAAAAGGTTCAAGACCGACGGGGAGCCACAGATCAGCATGACGAGGGTCCTGTCTAACCGACCCAATCAGCAGGATTCCGACGAGGAGCTCACCGTGAACGTCCTGCCGCCCTGGCCGAGTTTTAGGCAATTTCATTTATTACGTATTTATTTATTCTCCATTTCCTTTATCGCCATATATATATATTATATTTCTGCTACGTATTATTATCAAACATTATTCCTGTATCGATTATTATCTATCATTATTATTATTATTATTATTATTATCTACCATTATAATCTCTTACTTATAATAGACATGGAAAAAAACATTATATATACATATATATATATATATATATATACCTATATAAATACTAGAAACATATTATCCATCGTCACGCTCGTATACATATTACATGTATCTATATAAATATCCATTCACACAGACGAGAGCAATTATCACCCGAGTTCGTCCGTTTCGCGTTTTCTTCTTTTTCTATGATTACAAAAATATTTTTTCCACCTGTTAACTACCGACGCTTTAATCATCACAAAAGCAAAGAAAAAAAGAAAAAAGAGATTTGAGAAATTGGAAATATTGAGCTTATAAACATCAACACACGATTTCACGCGCTTATATTCTCTTACAAACTTGGAACACGCGAGAGTTACTCTCGTTTTTTTTTTTTTTTATATCTACTTGAATTGAGCCTCTCGTAAATATCCGAATGGCGTGTTCAGGAGCGAGTATCGACGCCGTTTTCGCGCAGGGTTGAAATTTCTTCACGTGGCTGCTTCGATACTCGTCTGTTACATACTATAATTTTCCAGAATGCTAGAGTGCTGTAAAATATACGCCTTTAGAGGGTTATGCGCATTACAATTTTTTTATTTCTTCTTCTAACTTATCTATATTATCAATCTCTTAGCCACGGAGACGTTGCAACCGGATTGTTCACTCAACCGTGTGATTAATTTCACGCTCGCGTCCAATTCAACTATAGCTCAGTCGACAACAGAGTTATGTGAACCTCTGAATATTTTTTCAACTCTATTGCTTCATTTGTTCCATAGATTAGTTTGAAATAGTTTTCTTTTGAAATGTCCTTCGATGTTGAAATTAAATATACATTTTTCTTTTTATTTTGTTGAAAAAACGTGTTCATTGAAGAAAAATCATGTTGAAGAACCGTAAAAATTGAATTAACGAAAAAAAACAACGAGGAATTAAGGCACTATACCTGTGTAACGGACCAAAAATAACCGACATTCGCGATTTTTTTTTTCGATTGTTAAAGTACGCTAATCAGTCCGATTTTTTTATTTCAAATCAAAGCACTAACGAACAACAGAGAACAAATTTTTAAACGTTTATTTTAATTTTTTAAATATTCTTATTAGAGGTTGAAAATGTCTTAAAAAAAAAAGGTGTCCTCAAGGTGTACATGAATGTGGACGTAAATATTATTTGAAACAAAGTTTGTAAAAACATTATTAATCAATATGATAGCCGCTATCTTACTATGGAAGCTTTTTTTTTAATCTTCATATTTTTTAACGAAAAGCTATCGAAAAAGTAGGCTTCTTTTTTTTTCAAAACGCCGCCATTTTGTCAATTTTGATTTAAAAAAGACCTCCATAGCAAAATAGCGGCTTTCATATTCTTTAATAATCTGTTTAGAAATTTTGTTTCAGATGATATTTACGGCCACAACAATGTACAGCGTGAGGACTTTTTTTATCGAAGACATTTTGAACCGTAAAAAAAATAAAAGTAAACGTTTAAAAAATTATTCCCGGTTCTTCATGAGTGCTTTGATTCGACATAAAAAATCTGACTGATTAGCGTGTATTTTAACCAACGAAAAGAAAAATCGCGAATATCAGCTTTTTTTCGGCCCGTTAATATTTTCAATCCTCAGGACGGTTTGCTTTTCAATCGTACTGTTTTCTGACAGCATTTCGTGGGGTAGAGCATTTAAAAAAACTTGATATTAAATAATTGATACACACCAATAAATAAACAGACCGAGTCGAAAAGTAATGAAACAGTCACAACTCTAGACATATTCTTAAATATTGATACAAAAACCATGAGGCGAATAATTGATTCTTCTCTTTTTTGCTTTCTCATGTTTGTTTCTAAATTCATCCACGTGGAATTTCAAACCTGATTGTAAAGTCCGTCCGTTAGCCGAAGGTCCATGAGTGCCGAATCTTGTTGCACAATGTCTGCGTTTTTTTTTTCTTTTAAATCCCTTTTTATTTAGTAATATATGAAGCCAAGGGTTGTATAGAGCGAAAACGAGGCATCTCTTTCACTCTCCCTCTCTCTCTCTCTTTCTATCTCCATCACGTACATCTCATTCCCACCCTCTAAATCTCCTGCTCATAATTTCCATCCCCCAGGACACACGCAACTCTCGAGAGTCAGTGGTTCGAATCGATCAAAATGCTTCCAGTCTATCGATTAATTCGTATGGAAATATATAAATATAGAATAATGAATACATTGATCGAGGAGAAGTCGCGATAACCCTCTCGAGATAGTCCTTTGACCCTGCTATTTTCACTCACCCCTTTGTTTTACTTTGTACCGTATCTATACTACATAGTATATATACATATATATATATATATATATATTTATATATATAAATATATATATATTTATATATATAAATATATATATACCTCTCAGCGGATACCCAAGCTCGGTTACTATTATCTCCAGTTCGCGGGATGCATGCGATTATACACACTCTAGGATTCAACTTTTTCTCTGTCACCTGTACTTAAAAATTCTTTTATATTACATCAAATTATTAATTATTGCCAGCCACTCGACAAACCATTATTATAAATTATATAATATATATATATATGTACTATATATATATATATATATTTGATTCGAATATAATTTTTTAAATACCTGGAAATGTTAATATTTTAAATGGTTGCAATGAAAAAATGAAAATAATCTATAGTTTTTCGAGAGGCGTTATTACCGTTATTGTATTGATACATCGGTGCGACAGTGAACGCAACGTGCGAGGGCGAACGCGTCTGCGAAATCCAAAAGGGGGCTGACCTAAACGGGCTGATACTACTACTTGCGAAGAGATTCATCGTTTTAACCGAGGTTTCATTGCATATATTTCTCTTGTAACTTGTATATTAATAACACCGGTCTGTACAGCGTTCACAGTCTTGATCCGATTCCCGTATGTTTACCGCCATATTTTACCACAAAAAAAAAAAAGAAAAAAAAATTTTCTTTCTTTCCCGTAGGCACACCAAAGTAGGTTGCTCGTGAACACCGCTGGAGCTGTACCCTTTATAGCCTCTGTAGCCATTTTGTAATGATGTAAGAACGCTATATAACAAGTATATCAAGATTTTATATAAAGGACACCCCACGTATATATTAATATAAATAGACGATGCTATATATATGCATATATACTGAGCCCCAAAAAGGGAAAAAAAAACATACAGAACACACTGGTTTTCGCGAAAGTGGCGAGAATGCGCTTCACGGTAGCCCGCGTGTGCTTTTTATTCTCCCCAGTGCATACGGTGAAACGCAAAAACTCGCCAGGAAAAAAATGCAATGAGCAAAAAAGAAAAAGAATAAGCAGAAAAAAAGATAGCGCGTAGAATAAATACGGTCTCCATCTATCTACCTATCTCTCGTATATATAAAACAACATCCCACCACGTTAATTGACACTGCGAATTAATATCGATGCGGGGAGACGGATACTAATGGTTTTTTTCTTCTTTTCATTGCTTTTCTGATGCTATCGAATACAGATTTCGAAGAGAGAGACACGCGGCTGATGTGGAAAAAGGAGACAGCAAGGATAACAAGGACGGCGAGACATCGCACTCGAGAAAAGCATCCTCGACTGATGAAACTCCTGCGGCAAGACCAAAAGCCAGCAAGTGGGGACGGTTACTGGGTAAGCTCTATTTTTATTATACCAATCGTCTTTCGTTACGATCAAAGTATGTAGAGTCGAGTGGCTGAGTGTAATTAGATGTAATGGGGAAGCGGATAGCCTGGGAGACTGGGATATACTTGATATTTTTATGCTCCATTATACTGCTGATTAACCGCCTTGGGGGAAAAAAAAAAAAAAATCTATAACTCTGAACGCTAAAACTATGCCGTTAATTAGAAGATTTTACTTGAAACATAGGTGAAATAACTGCGATTTTTCTACAACTTGCTATGGAAAAATATGTTGAAAAGAACGTAGAGAAAATTTGATAGAAGAATTTACGAAAAAGTAAGGTGTCGAATTTTTGCGTGAGGCATGGAAAAAATAATCTCGAAAAATGAATAATCAGGAGAATTGGAATTAAGAGAAAAAATGTAAATATTTTGCAGGAAGCTCGAGTCTTGATTCTGGGAGCGAAACCGGCACTGGCGCTGACACCTTCAAGAGATCGTTGAGCGCCCGCGATACCCGTCCGAGCTCCAGCGCCAGTACCAACAAAGTATTCCCAAAGCTGGGAAAGCTCGGCGGAACGATCGAGGAAGCTGGCGACGTTGATACATTCAAGGAGCCGCATCCAGCAGCGCCGGCGCTGAGCGTCGATTCGAAGCAATTATCACTACGGAGACTCGAGAGCTACGACGGTGGTTTGATAAACGCTCAAGCTGGACAGGATCGTGAAATTCTCGCGGCGGTACTCGAGGTAAAAGTTGATCTGAAGCTCGAGGTCCAAAGAGTTAATCAACGCTTAGCCAAACTCGAGGATATGCTTGAGATACTGATGAACAGGCTACCCGCTCCTTCTCCCGCTGCAGCCGCGCCTGGTACAGTTTCTTCCTCCGGAAGCCCCACTGCCAGCGGCGTACTTTCGAGTCCGCCGCAGCCACGAACATTGGAAATTAGAAATCAGCAGTCAAACAGTGTGAATCAGACAACGATGTCGTCGTCGACAACGTCACCGATTGTCGCACAAGGACAAAACGACGCAGGCACCCAAACACCGGTAGCGCTTCCGGAGCAAAAATTCACGACGTCCGCGACGTCGCCGCTCGAAGGCTCGCGAGAGATGTTGGTGGTGACGGAGAGAGCGAAAGAACCGTCGCATCATCATCACCATCACCACCATCATCACCAGTCGCAGTCACAGCAGGGAGAGAGAACGAAAGAGTCACTTACCGAGAGACTGTCAGCCGGACAAAGCTCAGCCGAGTACAAGTCATCGTCGAGGGAAATGAGCAAAGAGCTTTTGGAACGTTTGGCACAAGCCTCGACCTCCAGAGACGATACAACTGCGCTTGGACCTCTTATACTGCGTAAACGGCGAAGTAAATCGAGAAACAAGGGTGCCGCGCCACTTGCACCACTGGCAACACAACCAATGAGCCCAACCGATGCCACGGAAACAACGCAAATGTTGGAGTGCGAGGAACGCGACAACGGTAGTGCGGAGAGAAGTGAGAGGACCGACAGATCGGAGCGTAAAAGACCTCCGCCAAGGCCGAGAGAGTATTTGTGAAAATTCACGACTTTCGCCGTTTTTACGACGTGCATTCATTTTATCTTTATCGTTGATATGCTTTCGGCTTACGAGGCTTCAGCGAAATTTCGCGATATTACTCGCGTTATTTTAAACAGTGTGTACATAAATGTAAAGGTACTGTGTGGCGGTGCTAATGCGCGTAATTTCTTAATATTATTTCTCAGAGACGCCTGTCGCGTTTCTCAGATTGTTCAACCTTTCGTTCACGGGATTAATCGAGACTCTCGGGATATTCGGCGGTCTCGATGACGACGATCCACTCTCGGATTAAACGCGGATGAATTGAAACATCATTAAGCGAAATCCGAAGCTCATCGCCCAGAGAGACTGTAAAACTGATTGATAACTTGTCGTAAACATTAATGAAGAAGATGAGAAAAAAAAAACTGGTAAACGTACTTATAACGATATCAAAGTGTTCGACGATGATCGATTTTTCAAAAAAAGTGCTCATCGCGTCGCGGTCCTCGTTATGCAAAGGACCCGCGGTCGCTATTGTATTACTCAAAACTTTTACTTTTGTCATTGATGCTCGGACTTGGGAGGAAAACACACGTTCGGTCGAGAGGATCTTTATTTATTACTTTTTTTCGAAAATTATTCTCATCGATATAAATTAGCTTCGAAGTTAAATGAATAATATACAACAAGAAAAAGAAAGATAATAATCATTCACTCGACACGGAGACGGGAATCGCGGAAAGAGATTTTAGCTAAACTTTCCAACTGCACTTTTGCTAAATAAACAAAAAGCATTAATGATTACTTGAGGTGTAGGAAACAAAAGAGTGGGAATGAAATTAAGCAATACAGCGCGTGGCCGCGGGGGTGCCAACGGTGATATACTTATATAAAATAATTTTAAAAAAAGAAACGAAAAGCGACCGAACTGTTGAAGGGATTATAAATATTATAGAAAAAAATAAGTAGCGTCGCTGTAAGAGACGCTGCTTCCTTTATATATCTTCGATTCAGCAACCGCGGGCAGCAACCATACACGACACTATCACACACAGATTTAAATATGAAAAATCATATACGTTTGCACGGCCGAACAATGGCGATACGAACAGACGCGATTAATAAAATTACAACAACAAGAAAAAAGATTAAAATTGCTTGCGACGGCTTCTACCAAAACATCGAAATATCCAGTATAAATAAACTGTAGCGTAATACGCGACCATAGGCGCGTACGCGATAGATAGATTATTTAATAATAGCATTAATATCCGTAATAGACTTTAAGTACGATTGGTTCTCGATAATTGCGGGGGAGAGTGAAGATTATACTGTGTAGTTGGAGATATATATAGGGGTACGAATGTGGTTGAAGGGCTCGCGATACGAATGATATAGGAGAAAAGTGTGGAGAATAAATTATTAGAGAAAAAAATAAATAAGCGTCGCGCGGTCGTACGGTTCACTCGGTTAGGTCCGAGGATAAGGACCAAAAGGAGAATGGGAGATAAATGATTATGAAAAAAAAAAATTGCGACGAATTAATGACGACCCATACTATTATTATATTTACTTTTTGTTTTACAGTAGAGGCAGAATTTTGATAATCAAGAAGCTGGCAATACAGCTGCCGTTTCATCTATTATTATTATTATTATTATTATTATTATTATTATTATTATTATTATTATTATTATTATTATTATTATTATTATTATTATTGTTGTTGTTGTTGTTGCTGCTATTATAATTATCATTATTATAATTAATATTATCCGATGCGTGCCTCGACGAGGAGAACCAATCGCACCAGTTTCGAGATATTTCGATGCGATATGGGTCATTCCAAAAATTATCTAACCCTTGGACCTTATTTTTAATTTGTCTGAAAAATTTACAAAATGTTTCAGTGTGAGAATAAAAGGAATAAGAATTTTTCAGATATCAGACCGGTAACATTTTTTATCGAAGTAATATGAATTTATTACTTTTTTGATATGCGCTAAATCGTGAATATTACATATTTTCTTATGCTCAAAGTTCGAAAATACCTAAAACAAGAAATTGGGTTTTTCATAGAAAGATTTTTTTATCTCTAATAAAACTCGTTTTTCATAGTTCTCTTTTTTTGCGTCTTTTCGGATTTAACGAGAAATTTACAAAGTTTCCAAATTGATTTGCACATCAACATTATAAATATGTAAATGAGAATTAAATCCATTATGAGGGCATCTTTGGATTGTTAATTAACTAAGAAAATGTTAATCACATTTTCTTTGGCTCTTCTATACATTCTATATAATTTTTTGTTGTATCAAAAAAAAATCTTAAAAATGTGGCTTTCAGAGGCAAAAAAAACCATTCTACACAAGGACTAATATTTCTTTCATAAAGTTCAAAGATTTGTTTATAACGAACATTAAAAAGAAAAATGACAGTCACCTGTGGTCATTAAAGATATGGAACATTCAGTTAATTGTAAATTAATTGTAATCGAAAAATTAATTAATACGAAAAAAAAGTATCAACGTGTCTAATATTTGTCAGAATCCCATCCTATATCATACTGGAGATTCCGTAAAATTTTCCAGCAAAGTGAAAAAGAAAAAATAGTTGCAACACTTGGGTGCATAATTGGAATGACCGATATATATACGATTATGGCGTGCGTCGTTGTTTCTTTACAACGCAGTGACGTAAAATGCCCCCCGGTATAGCTGGAGAATGGACCTAAACGCGCGTACACGTACGACACACACGGGAGCCAAACAGCAATATTAGATGTACATATTAAAGAAGAGGAAGAAAAAAAGAGAAATACTATAAATACTGTAAACTATACAATTGTAAATATATATATTAGTATATATATATATATATATTTATGCGACTGGTACACATTGCGTGTGTGTGTATGCGCGTGTATATATAATTATATATAGAAATTGAAGGTATATAGGCGAATCAATTCTCCTATCCGTTTAGGTACGCAACGATTTAAAATAAAATGATTTATAGCTACGGGTTTGAAGGGAAAAAATCGACCCTTGCCGGTCACAAACACAACATCATGATATTGTATTGTATTATCCTGTATTGTATTAAATCAACCCAAAATGAATTATTACATTACTAACACCGTGATATATCGGTCCGGAACGAGACACGAACGTCCGATATGTGAAATCGATTTGTAATCAACCTATATAATAAATTGTAAAATGATTTATTCGACTGCGATGATATCCGCGAGTAGCGTAAAAAAAAAAACTATTGTAACTTTCGGATTTCACAGTAAAATGAAGAGATATGCTAAAAGATATTTAACGAGAGTCTGTGATTCAAGGCGAACGAGGGTCTTAAGGCCTCGTGAGGTGTTGACGACCAAACACAAAAATATACACGTTACACGCGCATACACACTACAACATTATACTATAAATATATAAATACATCAATATCTATATATATACATATGGGGGATTCCAGCTGAATTTTTCATGCTCTGACTCTGACCCCTTTCAATAATTTTCACAATTTTTAGTCAAAAAGTATTTTGAGAAAGAAAAGACACGTATTTTTTTGCTTGGACCCTACGACCAATATTTTCGTTGGACGAATTTTTGTAAAAATTTGAATTTATCTGTGTTTATATTTCTTTAATCGTAAATATTTTTTAAATTACCAGTTGTATCGAAAAATGTCCCAGATGAAATTTCTTTAGTTTGCAAAGAACTACATAATGTATATGAAAAATGTTAATTTGGTTTTCCTAATATTTTGTTATACGCCGTTAAACAACAAAATATCGTTTTGGAAAAAACTCCCACTTTTAATCACTTTTATATACTTACAGAAAAATTCTGTTTCAAATTACGAGATGAGCGCGAAATATATATAAAAATGATTAAAAATGGCGTTTAAATAAGATTTCTCAGAACGCGATTTTAATCATTTTTATATACTAACATAAAAATTGATTTCCTGGCAGGAATTTCTTTCGCATAGTTCTATGGAATTGAAGTTTTACGTATTAATTTACGTAATAATTCAGGATACTAAAAAAAAAACTTGAATTACGCAGAACTTGTCATAAGAAAATCTTGCCATTCTGCACAGGGTCTCAAAAATTACGTAATACGAAACAGAACTTTTTTGTAAGTATATAAAAACGATTAGAATCGGCTGTTTTTTGCAAAGCGATATTTTGTTGTTTAACGACATATAAGAAAATATTAGGAAAACTAAATTAACATTTTTTTATATAGATTATGTAGCTCTTTGCAAACTAAAGAAATTTCATCTTAGACATTTTTCGATAGAACTTTTCATTTCCAAAATATTAACGATTAAAGAAATATAAATACAGAAAATTTCAAATTTTTACAAAAATTGGTCTGACGAAAATATTCGACGTAGAGCCAAACAAAAAAATATGTATGTGTTCTTTTTCAAAATACTTTTTAACAAAAAATTGTCAAAACTATTAAAAGAGGTCAGGGTCAGAGCATAAAAAATTCAGCTGGAATCCCCCATATACAATATATATATATATATATATATATATTAATTTATAGTAAGAGAGTGAGCGTGAGAGAGAGAGAGAGAGAGAGAGCGAGAGAAAAGTGGAAAAACGGTGAAGAGATCATTGAATATTATTTTATTTCACGTTATTCGATACCAGAGTTATAAAGAAAGTTTGTTAAATAGGTTGTAGATGACGAGACGACATAGCTGGCTCTATTCGTAGTTGAAATTCTATGCGAAAGTTTAATGCTGTTGATACTCTGAAGGGCGGCGAAGCAAAAACACGTGACACAGACGCGCGCGAAATATATACGAGAGGTGGAGTTTATTATGCATACGAGTAATCGCGCTCCTTAAGGATTACGCTCGCGCTTCTTCACCCTCGAACAAGCTCGTTTAACTGCCTTCCTCTCACCCAGTCGCTTCGTTAACGATGTGCGAAACTAGATACATATATATAATATTATTTTTGCATCGCTTCGGGAGGGTATAGCGATTGAGAATTTCGGCATGGTTCATTTTGAGCTTCATTTTTTTTTTTTAATTTTTATCTCCCAACTGAAAAAGCAGTGCCAAGTACTGAAAAAAAATCCTCTTAAATCATTAGTGTGTAAAAAAAATATTTGGCGGTCGCTATGGAATTTTGGAGAAGAAAAAAAAATGTATTTATCTTCTTCAGGGTGGTTTATTTGGAATTTGAATTTTTGTTGTCTCCCACTTCATATAACGGTGACAAATATTCAAAAGAAAAATGTCCTAAAACATTCGTGCGTAGGAAAATATATTTTAGAGATCGTCACGGTATTTTAATGAAAAATAAAGTAACTTTATTATTTATTTGTGTTATTCACAGTGGAATTATTGAAATTGGAATTAATTTTTTCCATCCCACCTAAATAATGAATATTATTTTTATCCTCTTTACTTGAAATTTGGTAGCAACTTCCAAATATTTCTTTCTTCGAGAAAAGAACACTTTTAAAATGTTATATAAGCCATCCTAAACAAGATGAATGCATAAATGGCGAAAATAATTTTTGCCCTTTCGTTTATTAAATTGAAATAGCGAGCTTTAAATATTTTCTTTTACGTACTTACGTTTTAGGGCAGATTTTCTGATTAGTATTTGGACACGACTTTTGGAGTTGGGAGGCCAAAAAAAAAAAAGAATTGAAGTTGAAAATGAACCACCCTAATTTATATGTACAGATATACATATATATTAACGATAAAACGCGCTCTTGTTATTCGTAATAATGTATATTTTAATCACTGAGAAAAACGGAGGTCTAATAGTCGTTATGATGAAGAAAAGAAGAAAATTAATTAAACAGCATGAAATAGTGTACGAAAAAAAAAAGACGAAGACAAATTGTTACGAGAGCGGGATAAAAACTTTGCTATGTGACTATAAATAATACACAATCTCTTACACATAAATATATACATACATTTCGTCCATTTTTTTACGTGGGCTGCTCGTTATTGAACGCAATTAGCATTTTCTATAACGAATCCTACTCAAACTTGTCATGCCTCGAGTCACCCTCAGAATTGTCATTTTCATACTAATTAATATACTATTCGATATCCCGCTCGTTCCATTTATCCTGAGAGTCTGAGCGTCTTGCGCCCGGAGTCACCGCGCGTCTCACCTTATTTTATCGCTGTCTTTTGTCTATATTTACAATACGAAGAAAAGAAAATTACTAATAACTAAGTGTTACGCAGGAAAAATCGAATACATTTGAGTAATAAATTATTTCCCATTATTATTGGTGTGAAAAATCATGTTTCTACTGATGGTAGCTATTAAATATACCTCAAAGATAAATGAGATATTCCAGCTGAATTTTTCATGCTCTGACCCTGACCTCTTTCAATAATTTTCACAATTTTTCTATCGAAAAGTATTTTGAAAAAGAAAAGACACGTATTTTTTTGTTTGGCCCTACGTCCAATATTTTCGTCAGACGAATTTTTGGAAAAATTTGAAATTTTCTCTTTTTATATTTCTTTAATCGTTAATATTTTGGAAATGAAGAGTCCTATCGAACAATGTCTAAGATGAAATTTCGTTAGTTTGCAAAGAGCTACATAATGTATATAAACAATGTTAATTGTAAAAATTAATGTTAATTCTATGTTAAATGTTAATTGTTTCGCAAAAAGCAGCCGATTTTAATCATTTTTATATACTTAGAGAAAAATTCTGTTTTGAATTACGACATCTTTGAGACCCTGTACAGAATGGCAAGATTTTTTTATGACAAGTTCTACGTAACAATTGAAGTTTTTTTTTATATCCTGAATTATTACGCAAAACGATATTTTGTTGTTTAACGACATATAAGAAAATATTAGGAAAAGTAAATTAACATTTTTTTATACTATACATTATGTAGCTCTTTGCAAACTAACGGGTTTCACCTCAGACATTTTTCGATAGAACTGGTAATTTCCAAAATATTAACGATTAAAGAAATATAAACACAGATAAATTCAAATTTTTACAAAAATTCGTCTAACGAAAATATTGGTCATAGGCCTAAACAAAAAAATACGTATTTTCTCTTTCTCAAAATACTTTTCGATAAAAAAAAATTGTCAAAATTATTGAACGGGCTCAGGGTCAGAGCTTGAAAAATTCAGCTGGAATCCCCCAAATATTATTTTGCTGAATAGCTTTTTTAAAGTATTTGTTTTTTTCATGAACTTTCGAGTAATCTTTTTATAACACTTTAGTGTGATGTGATTGCGTTAGTTTAATTATTACTAATTCTTTTTCTTCGTGACGAAACAACAAATAATTTATCATTTCGTTTCCATCGATAAAACCAACACAACTACCTTTACGTTCAAGAAATATATCTTCTCGTGACTTGGACGCTCACGAGGAGAGTTGCTTTCGAGCTTTAATAATATAAAATAATAAAACAAAGAAAAACGATTGAAAGTTATATATATATATATCGTATTACACCACCACAACCACAGGCCATAAATCCATCAACTATGCGATCTCTCCGCAAAAACATCTCAATATTAGTTAAAAAAAAAAAAGATAAAAATATAAAAATATAAATTAAAAAAACAACAACAACCACAACACTATTACTTCGAGTCTTGCTTTCAAACGTGTATATTTAATATTTATACAAAGTAATCTAAAATAAAGTGTATGTACGTTATCGTACGTATATTATATACAGCGTCAAGTGTTTGTATCATTGCGCACTCGATTCTGGTACAGAAGGAAAGATATATATATAAGAAATCGTGCGGGGATACAGAGAAGAAGAAGAAATATGTCAACGTTGATGAACGATTGCGTGATATTTTTGTTTCTTCTTTTTCTAACACAAGCAACATCTCATTCTTGTTCTTCTTCGACTTGTCCTTCATTAATCGACTTATCACTGAGATTAAAACCTCCGGTTGCTCTCAGCATCGACTATCGCGGGATTAGCGCTCAGTTATTTTTTGACTCTTTTTTGTTATCCCTTGGTTCGAGTAAACAAGCCGTTCTCTCTCTGTGAGCCAATAACTGGTTGTATAATATGACACTTGATGGAGAGGAAAAGAGTTGCAACGCACAATATCGACGATATTAGCCAGATTGCGGTTCCTCGTCTGGAATTTTAGACTCGCTTCTCTACAACGTGGATATAAAATCCCGGAGTTTTGATGATGTCGAGAGGCTTGAAGTCACCGTATATCGTGTCCTTGGCATTGCTTCCAAACGCCTCGGTGAGCATATCTTGAAATCTATTGAGTCTGTGAGGATAGTAAGACAACCGAAACTCGCTCACATTCTCCGGATCCTTGTTACCCTTATCCGTCGGGTCCAGAGCTATCAGATAGTCCAGGGTGACTATGGCAGGCTTTCCGCTTACGTATAACACTGAGGTCTTGATATCCGTCATGTGCTTACTCTGAAAAATTTCAAAATTAAACCTTTTTTATTGCACTCGTCTAAACAAAGAGACGGCAACGATTCGAATGGATAAGCGTTTTTAAAAATACATAATTATGTCGAAATATTCAACTGAATTAACATTTCTCAGGCTCAATGAGTAAATTAGTGCAAATAATGTTCTTAAAATTTATTTAGAATATAGATAATTATGACTAATTATTAAAGTTAAATCAAATTTCCCATGCTAAAAATCAATAAACTAAAATTATAGTTCAAAGTGAAAGCTTTTGTTTGTCTAATTTATAAAGACACAGTCACGATTCCAATGAAGAAGCATTTTTATTTAAAATGAAATAAAATCAAATTTATCGCTCTGAATTAATAAATTGCAGTAAATGTTCTTAAACTCGGAAAATTATACTTTTTTCGTATTGCTCGCCTGTTTAATAAAGAGGTAGTCACGATTGGAATGAAAAAAAGCATTTAAAATATATACTATTATGAGTGTCGTGCTGAGCGAATCAATTAGAGTAAACGTTTTTATATACAATGAATGATATATTTTACAATCCATAATCATTTAGCTGTCAAAGTTTAAAAAATACTTTTTCATTCGAATAATCTTTATTGTGGATAAAATTAATTGCTTGATTGTATTGTTAAATTCCAGGTCAGTAAAATTCGCGAAGGGTTGCTATTGACATTTTTTCCGATATTTTACAGACGAAACTTACATTATAATACATGCATTTGGGTGGTGCGCTTCCATGGTTGACAATATGATCGTAATTTCTGTGGTCAATTAGTAAAAGTCCTCCGGGTTTTACGCAACGCTCGAAATTCGCTAGCGCTTTTCTGATTAAAAACAACAACAAAAAACGTGGTTTATTACTGTTTTTCATATTTTTACAATGTTAATTATTCTTGCTGTATCTTATATCTGTTTGATACGAACCTTTGTTCTCGCTGATCGCCAAACGAGTCCGGCATATGTGCGAAACTATTGCCCAGGCATATCACAGCGTCGAAACCATTGCCTATCAGATCCTTCATATCTTCGGGCAGGGTTAACCAGTTGGCCTCCTCGATAACTATGCGGATAAGAGAAGACCGATTAACTTCTTATCCAAATTGCCACGAGTAAGCTTATTCCGCAATTTTTTTATGTACATATAACGGAACATAAAAGAGGAAATGAAATGTCAATACTTTTATCTTGAATTTAACGTGCTGCTAAACTATTTCTTGTATTTTTCCAAATGTACAGTCGCAACATCTTGGGCCAAGTATGATGGTGGAATAAAGCGAAAAAGGAAAACAAATTTTATCCACATTTTTACTTGCGAGCTGTTGTATTTTTTTCTTCTTCTTTTATTTGTCAAGAAGATTAGCGAGAATTTTGTATAAATCTGCGAGTAGAAAAGAAAGCAGAACATTTTTTTTTATTCACTATTCCAAATAAGCTATCTAATATTTTTACTTTTATTTTTGGATCAAAAGTTTAGCAATAATTTTAGCTAAGTCAGCTGAAAGAGAAAAAAAAAAAAGAAGAAATAAAAACGTTATCCAACATTTTAAATGCGGCAGTTTCGTTTTTTTTCTTCCTCTTTTTCTTATACTTTTCTTTAGATGGTTACCCAAGAAATTTGTGCCAAGTCTGCAAGTAGAAGAGAAAACAAGCCTGCAAAGTAGAACCTTGTAAATTGCTCCCTCATTACTTATTATCTTTGACAAAGCCTTTTTTTTACAAAGCTACCTCTATGAGGAAGCATGTTGATGAATTTTGTCTTTCTCATAGAGGAAGATGTGTAAAAAAAAAAAGGCTTTGTCAAAAATACTAAGTAATAAGTAAGCAATTTGCAAGGTTCTACTTTGTAGGCTTGTTTGAGCTCTAAAGACATTTTTCTTTAAAATGCAATATGTGGTAAAATTAGAACGGTTCGTTCGATATGCGCCAAATTTGTATTCAAACCATGTTTTTTGGTAATCCATTTGCACAAATCAGTGCGCAAAAGACATTTAAAAAAATAAATAAATATTATAAAATTTCAATCTCTCGATCGATTCTCGCCAAATTTCAACTAGATCTTTGTCGTATCATAGTTCAGAAGTGAAAGAAATTTAAGCCCGGTACCTCGCAATTTGCGCAAGTTAATGCGCGAAAGACATTTTTCAACAAAATTTTTTAAAATTGCATTTTTTTCGCAACAGAAATATTTTGTTTTTTTTTTTTTTTTAGTAAAATCGAAATTTATCAACATATCGACCGTTCCTTAAAATAAATACATTTTTGATACTCAATAATCGTGAATTCATCTCAGAATATACAAAAGTAGTACAAGTGTTTATGGAGATTAAAAAAAAAAATTAAAATTATAATAAATTTTCAACCACTCTATCGATTCTATAACAACAAATCTGGCACCATTCATGGTTCACTATAAGTCCGTTTGTGTACAAAATTTCAGCCAGATGTATCGTAATTTACGAAAGTTATAGCGTGAAAACGATTTTTTCAAAATATTCAAAATGCTGTAAAATTTGAATTTTCCAACCGATTCGCGTCAACCACAATCCCAAACGTTGTTGCAACGACTTGCGTGCCAAATTTAAAGAAGATACATGAAAAATTACGACAGTATCGTGTTAACAAGGCAATTTGTACACACACACACATACAGACGTTTTCGACCGTTCTGAGTATCCCGACATGAAAATATCGAAAATTTCTTTTTTTTCCACGAAAACAAAGCTTTTTCTACGAGGAAGAAAAACAACGAACAATATTTTTAATTCAGGATTCTATGTGCGAGGTACACTCCTATTTTTCACTGATATTTTTTTCACGAAATAAACAGCATTTTCTTCAGTCTGCTAGTAAAAGAAAATGAAGAAAAAAAAATCATTTCAGAAATCTCTGGACAATCTCCCCATATATTCCAGCTGAATTTTTCAAATTCTGACCCTGACCCCTTTCAATAATATTGACAATTTTTTTATCAAAAAGTATTTTGAAAAAAAAGACACGTATTTTTTTGTTTGGACCTACGACCAATATTTTCGTCAGACGAATTTTTGTAAAAATTTGAATTTATCTGTGTTTACATTTCTTTAGTCGTTAATATTTTGGAAATAACCAGTTCTACCGAAAAATGTCCCAGATGAAATTTGTTTAATTGGCAAATGTTAATTTACTTTTCGTAAATTAACATTTTTACAAAATTTTGCAAAAAACCGCCACTTTTAATTATTTTTATATAATTACAGAAAAATTCTGTTTTAAATTACGACATTTTTTAGACCCTGTGCAGAATGACAAGATTTTTTTATGAGAATTTCTACGTAAATGAAGTTTTTTAAATATCCTGAATTATTACGTAAATTAATACGTAAAACTTGAATTTCATAGAACTTTCCGAAAAAAATTCCTGCCAGCCTGCATAGAGTCTCGAAAATTTCGTAATTCGTAACAGCATTTTTCTGTAAGTATATAAAAATGATTAAAAGTGACGGTTTTTTGCAAAATGATATTTTGTTGTTTAACGACATATAAGAAAATATTAGGAAAAGTAAATGAACATTTTTTATATAGATTATGTAGCTCTTTGCAAACTAAAGAAATTTCATCTTAGACATTTTTCGATAGGACTGTTAATTTCCAAAATATTAACGATTAAAGAAACATAAAAAGAGAAAATTGTAAATTTAAAAAAAAATTCGTCCGACGAGAATATTGAACGTAGGGCCGAAGAAAAAAATATGTGTCTTTTCTTTTTGAAAATACTTTTTGATAAAATATTGTGAAAATGATGGAAAGAAAAAATGATGGTCAGTGTCAGAGCAAGACAGATTGAGCTGGAATCGCCCATATATAGCGATAAGACGCGTTACTATAAGCAAGAAAAACAAGATATTGTGAATTGTGATGCCCCGGGTGAGCAGATGAGATCGGACGCGATAATGTGCTAGAGCGGGAATAACGGCGATGATAACAGCCGTAATAAATTCATGGCTGAGCTTTTTGTACAAGGGTCAACGAGGAGGGTCATCCAACGGGTCACGTAGGGCTGACGAAAGAAGAGCGATTTTCTCTATTTACAACGCGTGATTACAGAGAGGCCCCTCGTTGTCTCAAGGTCGAGACACGGCAAATCTCCAACTTCTCTGACCCTCTTTTCCAACTAAAGCTCAAGAGTTACGAACTAGTAGCGCAGCAAATTACCTTTTTTCGGATAATAGATAACACTTCATCGCGAGTTTTCGCTCTTAGTTATTACGCAACACGAAAATATCTACGCGTTCCTCATTAGCAAAAAACCTCACTATTCTAGAATTTGTATTTTTTTAAATCGCTATTTATCAGGATTGACTCTTTTGTGAGATAAACTTTAGCTCCCCATTTAATGTGCTTTCTTGTTTTTTTTTTTTTTTTTTTTTTTTTTTTTTTTTTTTTTTTTTTTTTTTAGTTTTTGTTATTGCTCTTCACTGACAAAGCCTCTTGATTGCACAACAACTTCGATCGCGATTACACTAATTACAGAATTATCTTGCGTTATACTCAAAGTTGGATTGTTGGTGCCAATCTACGTATATTATTTATTGTAACATTTTATTTCTGTATATATCTGTTACATCTGTTAAATGTATCTTTTAAACGAAAATCCTTTGGAATTTCGAGAAATACTTGAACATGGTCGAGCACTCTTTTTTTTTTAGGGTTTTCACCATTCAGAAGTGAAAAGGAACTTGAAAAGAAAGAAGAAATATAAGTCAGAAACTGGTTTTGTCGCCAAGAATTTTAATCCACCCAAAATTCTTTGTTTTTCTGCACTTTCTGACTTGTAGATGAACAAAAGTTACGAAAAACACATTTTTTGTTGTTTACTTTATTTTATCTTATATTATTAAATGGAAAAATAAATGACTTTTCAATGGGAAAAATTATCTCTCTTTAAATATTTTTTTTAATATTATGATTTTGCAGCTAAGAGTTTTCGTCCCTCCACTTTTTCGTGCTCCCTCTTTTTAACATCACACGAACGAAATTATAAATCACTTTAACGAAAGATACACTTTTCGTTGTAATTATTTTTTGTGACGATAATTAAAGTGAATTTAAATTAATAGACTCGAAGCAACAAAAATTCTGTATTTGTATTAAAATAGTTCCACCATTCTACAGAATCCCTTCGAAGGATTGCCCCATCGACAATAAATATATACAGAAATATATGAGATATATACAACTTTTCCTCGTGTGATATTCGGTCAATGATGTATCTATTCTATATCACGCATATAGTTTATTTTCTTGAGGAAATAAAGTATACTGGAAGATACAAAATTAATAGACGTTATAAATAGTTGCATCAAGTCCTATATATTTTTTTTATATATCTGTATATAAATATTTAAAAAATATACAATAAATATTTTTTATGACAAAAATGTCTATATCCGCTTTTATATTTTTCTTTACGGAGAATTCCAGCTGAATTTTTCCCTTCAATAATTTTGATAAGTTTTTTATCAAAAAGTATTTTGAAAAAGGGAGGACACGTATTTTTTTATTTGACTCGGTACGTCCAATAATTTCGTCAGACGAATTTTTGTAAACATTTCAAAATTTTCTGTTTTCATATTTCTTTAATCGTTAATATTTTGGAAATGAACAGTCCTATAGAAAAATATCTAAGATGAAATTCCTTTACTTCCTTTCAGCTGTAATCCACCATATGGACTTCTGAAAAAAGTACCATTAATCTTTTATAGATAAATTGGTGTATGAAATTTAATATACAATCGAGAAGTAAAATTATAATGTAGTTTATACAAAATATTATAAAGTCTTATAACTTTACATAAATTGTGTATTAAATTTAATATAACAACTGATAACTAGAGACTCCCGTATATACAAATATTTTTTAAAGAGCGCATTTATTTTCCATACGACAAACAATTTGGAAGATGCAATAATTTATAAAAACAAGTAAATACGATGAAGAAATGGGTTCGTCTGGAATGAAAAAAAAAAAAAAAAAAAAATATCGAGTGATCGGCCCTCTTAAGGTTATTCTTAATTACCCCAATTATCGAAAGCTGCTTCCTTCCTCCTATCCCATCTGGACTTGAGAGCATACTTCAACATCTTGTCGGATGCATCGACGCTCACAACGTCGAAGCCTTCTTCCAAAAGCATCACGGAATCAACCCCAGTGCCGCAGGCTACGTCGAGAATTCTCTTGCATCCCTTAGATCGCAATAACCCGACAAGAAAGTCCTTGTAATTCTTTGTACGTTGGTTCTTGTCGCCGATAAAGACCTCCCAGACTTTAGCGGCTCTGCCATCAGCATACTGATCTCTTACTCCCTCAGCCGCAGCTCCCAATGAACGTGTATGAAAAACCGAATCCATCGCACTATCTTAAAATTTTCCGTTTTTTTCTTTGTTTTTTCTTAAGCAATCAAGTTATATTGAATTTTAATACCGAGAGTTGAGAATTTCTCGAAGCTTTTCTTCGCGTTATTAGCACTTAAACACTATACTTTGAAATCTGATGATGACGATGATCAGTTTAATAATTAATCGACCAATCACGCTGGCAATCAGTCCAGAGGGTTTTACTCCTAATTACGCTTAAGCTTATGGAAAGGGCCGAATGACGGTCTCAACTGGACTGACACGGCTCGTCCATGCTGTCGACTTATATGTACCAAAGATGTGCCACAAATGGATCGTACGGTGACACAGCAACTTCACTTTCCACTACCCTGTTCTCTCAAAGGCAATACGGCTCCGATATGACGAAACACTTCGACAAGCTGGCAGTATGAAGTTGTTGATCGGAAATTTCGAAATTTTTCGGTGAAAAGAAACAAAATAAAATAACAAAGGCCTCTGTGTTTTCGTGGTTGACAGAGATAAAAGTGATAAAGAAGAGATAAATTTCATTCATTCACGTGGCGATTATTTCCTGTTGAGAATATGAGTCCATTTATAAGCTTGGTTTTCCGCTATCTCATCATCATTCATATTATTTGCCATGCGGTAATAAACTGCTTCATAGATTCTAATCCAATTGAGAAAGATGAAATGCTTCACGGTGCTCGAATCAGTGGCCTTTCATTTATTATTCATTTTTCAATTTTTCGTGAATTTCTTGCGTGTTTTGGATCGTAATTTGCATTGCATTATGCATTCTTAAGGAGAGACCACAGATTTCCAACGTCCCTCTTTTTTTTCATCGGTGAAAAAGAGATACTTTTTCAAATCTTGTGATATTGATGATTCGTAATAGAAACTTGATAGTTTAAAAAAAATCACCACATCCAAATAGAAAAAAAAAAAAATAGAACACGTTTTTCAAAAAACATAAATTTCTTCTGTTGTTTGTTACATTCGGATGTGCTATTCTTTTCATAGTCGGGATATAGTAATTAATATATAGAAACCTTAATAGTCACGTAATTAGAAATTACAAAATGATTTTTTTTATCGGTTCAAAAAAATCATCTCTTGCGGCTGATTGTTATTATCGGTGTTATTATCGTTAATTCTTTTTAAAAATCCACAGGGCTAATTGCTGACGTAATATAGTAAATCGTAGGAGTTGTAATTTAACAAATTAAAAGAATTTAATTATATTGATAAATGTAACTCCATCTACAATTTTTCATGCTTTGATCAGGAGATATTTTTATATTGACAGAACACGGTTACAAATAACAAACATTTTTTTTACTGGTACAAAAAATCATGTTTAAAAAAAAAGTGGATTCGAGGGAAAAAGTGAAATGAGACGTTTCGCGTCATAATTGGGCCAATATTATGATTTATTCGCCTAAAAAAAAGGACTAAAACATCTTATCGTATGTATTTATGGGGCAATCCACCCCGTTTCGATCTCGATTTGACCTCGACCTCTCCGATTTGGCTCATCATTTTTTGTAGACTTAGTTGGACCCTCAGCTGCACATTTTTTTTTATTCCAATTTTTTTAAATATATTTTTAGAGTGACTTATCGAATGCCATAATTTAAAAATCTGAAAAAATACTGAAAAATACTTTTGTTCAATAACTAAATTATCAAGCTTATAGCCAAAGTGGGGAAGATTTTTCTTCTTAGTTTTTAAGCTTTTTTTTTTATTAAAAAAATTATTACAAAATAGGAAAAATATTTAAATTACTACAGGCTATTGGCCAAATGTTTATTTATGTAAAACCGAATTTTTCAGCACTTTTTTTTCAGATTTTTAGGAATTTTTAAAGATTTTTCCGAACTATGCAAATTTTTTTAAATATTTTTTTTAAGTGACATATCGAATGCCATAGTTTAAAAATCTACAAAGAATCTGAAAAATACTATATTGAATATCAAAATTTTCTAGCTTAGTACCAAAGTACGCAAGATTTTTCTTCTTATAGTTTTTAAGCTTTTTTTTATTTAAAAAATTATAAAAAGATAGAAACAAAAGTCAATCTACTATGGACGATATGCAAGCCATAAAATTCTGAAAAATCTGGCTTTACATAAATAAACATTTGACCAATCGCCTGTAGTAGATTAATTACTTTTTCTGTTTTTTAATTAAAAAAAAAGCTTAAAAACTGTAAAAAGAAAAATCTTCCCCACTTTGGCTATAAACTAGATAATTTTGTTATTGAACAAAGTATTTTTCAGAATTTTTTCAGGTTTTTAAATTATGGCATTCGACATGTGACTTTAATAATGTGTATAAAAAAAATTGCAATAATAAAAAAAGAGTGTAGTTTAGGGTCCAATTAAGCCTACAAAAAAGTATGAGCCAAATCGGAGAGATCGAGGTGAAATTCAGGTCGAAACGGGGTGCAATGCCCCTTATATATTAAGAACTTATTGCTGTCTTTAAAACAATGAAATAAAGAGATTACGGAAACAGTTTCAGAAAATTTAGCCCTTTCATTAATAAAGAAAAACTCTCGTTATCCTTTCTAGAGTTGCGAATAAAATCGTAAACGTGTATTAATTGAATTTCAGCTCAGGAAAATCTGATAATACGAAGCCAAAAACGAAATAATTATTTATCCAAGCTTTGAAGAGAATTGTGTGTAATCCCAAAGTGTGCCACTTTGAATTTAAGAAAGTGTCCTCAATATAGGGACACAAAAAAATATTGGTACCAATGCATTGCCCATTAGAAAGTTCGAGTATTAATTTGAAAGTGGTCGAGAAAGTACCATTCTCGTTTTAAAAAATCCATTTTAATGCTTTATTTAAAATAGCGGATATCGAAGACGAAATAATTATTTTCATTGTATTTTCATACAGCATCTTTTTTTTCAAAATTAAGGACGTTGATATGACTCGTCACATTTAATCTGTGATATAGCTAGTTTTGTACCTTTAAAGAATATTCTCAATAAAACTACTTCCGAGCTTTATTCCAGCTCATCAAATATAAAGGACAAATTGTGGTTTACGAAATTATTTTTGTGCTCACCTAAAGCAGCTTCTGATACGAAGGAAATAATTCTTTATTTTGAATAGTAATCCCGATGACTTTTCTTTAAAGGAAGCACCGACAACATGGAAGGAGATATTTCATAATAAATATGAAGGATTTTCAAATGAGTCAGTATAACATACAGAGACTACTCATCTCTGTAACATATTATCAATTAAAAGAAAAAAAAATGTATTGGCTAAATTTCTATTTCATTTTCTGCCCGGAAAAACATTAAATCGCTGATATTATCGAAGTCATCCAATTGCTGACGAAATCTTAAGTACTGTCGCGTAATTCGGAGATTTCGTTGCATCTAATCCGAGAAAGCATTAGAGGCTCAACAGCAGCGTATATTCCATTCGGGTGGATACAAAACGTGTCCAGTGCGCCTCTTTCCGACTGAATATAATCACGTTGCTAATAGTCCAACGGAGGCTTGAACGCATTCAAATCCCGATAATTTCGCTTGTCATCGGTGAGAATAGGCAAAGCAACAGGTTACAAGTGATTGGCGTTAATGCTCGTGACTCTGTATTTCCCGACAAGAGAGGTGCTCGTGTACGTAGTCGCTAATTACGCCGGGCGAAACGCAAAAGGGAAAGGATAATGCGATGTATCCGCTACAGATATATCGTCACTCAAAATACAACGAAATTTCTACGTAACAATTCGGTGTAAAATATATTGTAATGACACAGTAACACATGACATGTTATTCACAAAAATAAAAAAGGGCACGTATCCAAAGGTTCAAAAAAAAAAAAAAAAAAAAAAAAAAGAAACAAACATAAATCAGACGAAAATTCGTGGGAAAAATCAAGTAACTGGTGTGTACAAAAAGGTATAAATATATATCAAGAGAATAAGGAAATTAAGACCCCACATTCATAGAAAAGTCAACGTTTTATATGATAGACGTACGCATCAACGTGTGCAGTCGAGATATGCTAACTCTACAATGATCATCGACGAATATTATCGGTTTATCGGTTTTTCTTTTTTTTTAATATATATATATATATATAATACCAAGTAGTATTCGACATATCTCTCACACCATGTCTCTTTTACTTTCGATGATTACACGGCAGATTAGATTTTTTTTTCTTCTTTTCTCTCTTTCATTTTTTTAAATTGTGATATTGGCAGTCATTTGGTAAACTATGTAAGATTCGTGAGCTATACAATAACCGGAAGAATGATCGCGAAGCTAAGTGTTGGCCTCTGCGGCGTTGCGAGAAAACGAAAAGGGAGAACAGAGTTAATGGCTGGTTGTTTTTGTTGTTTTTTTTCTTTCTTTCTTTTTTTTTCATCACAACGGCTCTCCTCTTATTGTTTTACATAATACTACTACTGTGACAATTGAGTTTTGTTTTCGGCACGGAGAGTTGAACGTACCGGTCATTATGTACATTGCCTAATCCAGCAGTTTATATATCGACTTTCGATCGTCGAGAATAAAATATTTCCTCTTCGAGAACCACGGCGCTACTTCGTAACAAATTATAGCCTCGGACATGACAGTCTGATCACGCTTATACATAAAAAGTCCCTCGCTGTGACGGTTTATCGATAAACAACAATTCGCGTAAGCACGATGTAATTCGGACTCATCGAGACCTATGTGGCTTTTGCACAAGAATTCATTCCTTATAAGTTGTGCGAAATGTTAAAATATTTGTTGGTTCTTTTTTTTTTAGTCGACGAGTTTTAGAAACGCGGCCGGGTCTGAAGGGCTCTGGGATTTTCGCATTTATTTCTCCGATTATTCGAAGTTAATTTAAACCATCTGGATGAGATATCTTTAAACGCTATATGTCACACATCCTCTCGTGTTTTTTTTCTCTCTCTCACTCTCGGTTCGTCGCACGCGCTTCGGCGTTCACTTCTCGCTAAGCTTCGTCTCTCCCCCGTCTGTCTTGCAGCCTGTTAAAGGCCTCACCTTCATATACTCTTGAGGTCATCGGGCATGTCGTTTTTCGGATGTTTGTTCTCGAAATGTTGCTTGTAGGTCTTCGGGTCTGGCATCTGGGCCTGATTTCAGAAATAATAAAAACATCAACACTGGTGACGCACTGTAAACAATACATTTACTTGAAATTTAATGCATTGTATACTAAGAATATTAAAAGTACTTTAATTTCACACCACAATGCATCATGCATTAAATTAAGTGCACCAATTTATGCATAAAAATTTCCAAATGTTTTTGACTGTGGTACCAAAATTGAAGGAAATTATAATCTTTGGTTAACTAGAATCCAGATATTTATATACTTTTTTAAAATAATAAATGAAAACTATTTTTCTTGAAACATTTTTATTTCGAGATTTTAATGTCAATATACTTCAAATAGTCTGAAACATGGAGAAATGCAATTTTTAGTCGGCCTCCGGATGTGTGTGTCTGTCTGTGTGAGGAAAATTACATTAAAAGGATAACTGCCGCAATTTTTCGGCGATCGAGCTGAAACTTTGCACGCGAGTCTAGTTACTATTAAGGGTGTTTGCTATTGAATTTACTTTGAGTCGGTTGAGGAATTCAAAAGTTATGAATATCTACTTTTTTTTTAAAGTTCTGTAACTTAAAAACGGTTTAAGCAACTGATTCAAAATTCTGCATAAAACTTGAATAACATCAGCCGTTGTTGTTGTTTTTTTTTTTTTATTGGTACACCCATAACTACCAAAGATATAAAGATAACACATTGAAAAAACTGCTTATTCAAATAAAATGGTTGCAAAGTAGAACTTTGCACATTGCTTCCTCGTTAATTTCCATTTTTTATACAGCTTCCTCTATGAGGAAAAAAATTAGAACTTTGCATGTTGCTTCCTCATTAAATCTTATTTTTCTCAAAGCTACCTCTATGAGAAAATTTATTTATTAATTTTGGCTTCCTCATAGAGGAAGCTTTGTGAATAATAAGATTTAATGAGGAAGCAACCTGCAAAATTCTACTTTGCATCATTTTTCATTTTAATTAGCATTTTTTAAATATCGTTACCTCCTATACATTTGGTAATTGCTTGTGCAACAACACAAATTAAAAGTTAAAAATGTATTATCTATAAAAAAAAACAAATTATGTTATACATGACAATGAAAATTCCATAATTAATATCGTTGCATCACATTTCGATCTAGTAGAAAGTTTGTACTTACTTTCTTAACTTTTACAAAAGTTAGAGCGATAACACCATTTTTTCGAAAAATTTAAATTTCTATAAAATCTGCATATATGAATACATTTTATTAAAAATCACACCAATTAAAGAAGAGAAATTTAAGCTAGATCCATCGTGCCGTTTGTAAGTTATGCAAGTTTCAATCTTCTGTCCTTGAAACATACATACCCACATACAGACATTTTTTCTAGATCATTTTTCTGAATGTTTTGGACCATTCTGAGTATGCTGACATAAAAATGTTGAAAAAAAAATTGTGCACGAAAATGAAGCTTCTTCCGTGAGGAAAGAAAAGAATAATAAATACGCTCCCTCATAGAGGTGACTTTGTGAAAAATGGAAATTAGCGAGAAAGCAATATACAAAGTTCTACTTTGCAACGTTTTTTAATGAGGAATACTAGCAAAATTTGAAGTCTTACTTTGCAGACTGCACAAACATGCACCAGTGCTTTCTGTGCAGCTTTCTTCTGATCATTGGCGCTATGTCCCTGCTGCTTCTTAATCTTAGCTGTCTTTTCCGCAGCTTTCGCCTGTGATTGAATTTTCTGGTGTCCGCGAGCCATTCTGTATTAACAAAAAAAAGTAAACATTGGCATACTAAGAAAAAAAAAATATATATATATATGGAAATCCTAAATAATCACAGTGTTAGTGGGTCAAGACTACTGCGGAGTAACTGCAAAAACGAGCATCATTACTTTCACATTGAAGGAAAGCAGTCTTCCTGTTCCATTTCTCTCTATTGAACTGTGTGGATATATACACGATACATATTGCCGTCCAAAAAAGGCAGCCCACACGTTCGGTGCTCCAAAATTTCGTTAGTCAGCATAGCGACGAAGAAATTCGACTCCGAGAAAACGCGAAAGAAACTCGAGACGACGCTTTTACGATAATCGACGAGGCAACGAATTCTCGTATTCTCGACATATGGACGGTTCCAAAATTTCAACGTGTGGTACGTAAGAATTTTTTGTCTTTTTTTCTTTTTTCTTTTCTTTTATTATTTTGCTTCTCGCGAAATGAGACGCGACATATTTTGTGCTCTCTCTCCGCGTGACCCGAAACAGGAACCGGGTGCATTATAATATATCGAAACGTTGCGTTAAATAATTAAAACTATACGTAAACCGAGCAAGCTTGCACTGATTGCTGCTCGCTTACCTGTTCAAACGTAGAAAAAACGAGCTTGCCGATAGCGGAGAGCCTATAAGTACCGTCAGCGTATTTAGAAGCTTTGACGAGAGAAAGGTTTTTTGATTTGAGGTGTTTCCGGTGGAGGAGGAACACGCGCACCGGGGCTTCGACCTTTTTCTTTTTTTTTTTTTTCACACGCACGGGGAGAGCCAAACGTCGTCGATTAAAACTCCGCTTGGCTGGAAATCGGAGCGATCCGATACTCGTGCTACTACACCACGAATACGAAATCACGAATGTAGAATGTAAGCACGCGTTATATTTAAGCGTTAACCCAATCACGTGAAAAGCACCGCGTGTTGTGAACCCAGGAACTGCCGATAATCGGTGAACATATACAGACTACACAAAGAGAGAACGCGCTCGTCGATAATTAAGACAGATCTTCAACGCAAAGTCCTACGGAATTAAAGTTAATTTCCGGAAAATCTGAAATCGCAGCCTCAATCGGGAAAGTCGCGACCTGTGTCTAACGATTGGCCAGGACGACTTTCTCGTTTGTTATCCAACGGATCAACGATGGAGGGCAAATTCGCAATGCGAGAAAGATAGAACTAATGTTGCAATCCTGTTTTTTTCGCCGTGGTTCATCCACAAAAGACAAAAGTTTAAAAGGTGCTCTACATAATTGTTAGACCGAGGCTAACTTTCCGATATTTTCGAAAAGAAAAGATCAACCGTGGATGAGAAAATCGAATTACAGTTTTCGTTACCGACCGAGTAGTTTCACGTTTTTCACATTGTCATAAGGTGATATGCTACTGCTCGGTCGGTAACAAAAACTGTAAACCGTTGTTCTCATTCCCATTTGACCTTATGAACAAAAGACGAGAACAATTCACTGCGTCTTAGAATTCTGCAATGAACCATTCTCGTGTTTTATCCGAAAAATTAACTGTGCCCAAGAACAACGCTTCGGGAACATTCAACTAAGAATCTGCAATAAGAATCTAAGAGAGACAGACGACACGGACTGAGTCGCCGCAAGTGCGAGAGTGACAACGTTACTGACGGCCGCGGTGGAACGAGAGAGAACGACAGAAACGTGTAGCACATGACGTTAGGCATAGAGGCAAGGAGGTGTGGGATGAATGCTTTTTTCGATTCTTTATGGTAGTAGAAAGTTTAAAAAAAATTATTTGCGGGTTCGCTGATGAAATTGGCAAATCTGAATGCGTTTATTAATGTATTTAGACAACATAGGCTGAGAATTCACAAACTGATCTTTCTCTATTTTTTAGATAATATTTGATCATTTATAGATTATAGTATTTCCGGTCGGCAATACTCGACTCACTTCGATATTATTTACTACTTTTACAGGTATTCACCAAAATTAAAGGTATATGCTAACTTTCCAAAGATTTTGTTACCCAATTTTTGGATAATCTGCGAATTTCAAAGATTCTCTGGTTGAAGATATAAAACAAAGAGGATACATATATATCCAAGTGTGCATTTTTTCATATTCGCCCTGTCTGAATTTTTGAATTACGCGCGTATTCTCAACAAACAAAAGCTTCCGGTTTTTCAATGCGTCACAGAATAAAAAGCGCCATCTATCAGCCAATCGTGTGCCTCTCTCAGCTTCATGAAACTAAAATGTATTTATCGGATTTATCGCCAGTTGGCTAATCCTGGAGAGAGCTCGGTTGGACGGAAGATGTAGAAAATTGAATGTGTTTGCGCACGCAGCCCGACCGAAGCGACACGCCATGTTTGCCTTGAGGAACACGTAACTAGATAGTTCTCCTGAAACATGGCTGAATATCGGTCCGCTGTTGTAGTGAAATTTTGCGTAAGGGAGCATTAAAAAAAATATATATTTTCGATCCGGACGCGCGTGTGCTTCGCCAGACGCAATGACTTCGATACACTTCGTGGTGCATCCGTTGCCGGGGACCGATGATCAACTCAACGATAGGTGAGCGATTCGCGAGAGCTTTTTTTTTTGTTGCGAGCGAATGGGATCGGAGTACCCTCCATTTCTGAACGTTAACGTATTCCGATGCATGCCTGGCCGTGTTCCTGCAGTGTCCGAGCCGTCCCTTCCTTCGTCTCTCGCCGTTAGCGTCCATCGTTGCATTGCGCAGTATCTCACCAATCTATCGTTCATACTTTTAGCTACTTTCGAGCTTGATCATACACAATTTCGACTTGGCAATGATGCAACGAGCACACCAATCGACCCTCGCTTACAGTGACATACAAAATATCGCTGTCAGATAATTACATCCCTATTGAATAATGTACGCGAGCTCGTCTCGCGATTTTCCCATTTATTTGGAATATCTCCCCCCCCCCCCCTCTCCCCCCTCTCTCTCTCTCCCTCTCTCAATCGTGCCAATCTACTTTCTCGCCTCATCGATTTCACCCTTTACCCGCGATTGATTATCGCATTGTGGGACATAACAAGTTTTTTAATATTATTCCCTGCCGCACGGATATATGGATTCACGGAATTTGCGCATATACTTTTACCTGTGGCGCCACAAATTTTTTTTTTCCCATCATTTTACCCCTTCCATCCGCACGCGTGGAAAAAAACAGCTATATTTACTAATTCTCGGATTTTCGTGTGTATGATGAATATCCCCATTCTATAGATATATAGGTGTCTATATATATATATATATAGGTATATGGAGTTTCATAGATGCATCAGTGGTGCTGTGTATGAATGCATGAGACTGGAATATTCCAGAAATTATGATTTGCCGATAATATTGACTGAGAAAATTGTTAATTAGATCACAAATGGATTTTATTAAATTTGACATAAATTACATTTTTTTTTTACAAATTATTGTACCATGCTTTGTCACTAATTACTATTAAATATGTAATTCCGAATCTTACTAAAAAATAAACTGACAAACTGACATGTGTGCACCTTATATTTTAATTAGATATTTTTAAGTCAAATAGTTAAAAATCCTAGCTTTTAAAGGCTTTCATAATAATGGAATAAAATTTGGACCCAGAATTATATATTAGTTTATATTGTTATTTGATTATATGCTATGAAATTATAAGACAAGCTACTAAAAGCTTGATTTGAGTAAAATTAAACGTGTTTTAAATGCCTTTTTATCCATTAATTTTTATGCTAAATGTAAGATTTATTTAATTTATTATCAAAATTGAAGTAAAATTAAAATTATTCATTAAATTTTAAGTGATCAATTGATTAATCATAAAATGTAAATTCAACTTAAGAACTTAAGTGGAATTATATGTTCAGTCTAGTTTAAGAGCTGACTCATTAAGAATATTTCTTTTTTTGTCAAATTTGAACATTAATTTATCATTACATTTTGTGCTTAATATTAGAGCCAAATTATTATTAAAGATGAAGCCCAATTTGAGCATCAATTAGTCACAAATTAATTTTAATTTAGACATCATTTTTTTGATTATATTTTTATCACAATTTGTGAACCAATCATTGAATTTCAAATCAAATTAATGGTAATTAATTTTAAAATTTTGAAAGCAAATTTCATTGAATTAAAAAGGGGTCTATAAATATTTTAGACTGAAAGAGGTGGCAGAAAAAATCAACAGATATGGATTCGTGACACCACCGGCGCTTAGCGGACTAAAAGCCTCCGTTAAGCGCATTGTGGTAGGACCTTCTCACATCGCTTTGCTCATGGATGATAACAGAATCTGTAGAGTCGCATTCACAGTTCTCTCTGACAGATTGGATCTCAGCAAAAATGAGCCTAACAGGAAGTAAGTTGGCCAGAAGATGCTCCTCTTTTCAATTAACTGGAAAGAAAGAAAGAAAAAAAATTTAAATATAAATGTTTTGATTATTGTAGTCCTACAAAAAGTCACGTGGGTAATACCAGCGCTGCGCCTAGTGGCAGCGGAGGTGGAGGAAGCGGGAGCAGATCAAACCTATCACGCTCAAGAGCCAGAATCATGCGAAGCAGTTCTGCCATTCGAGGAGGTGGCAGTGGAGGAGGAAGCAGTGGAAGCGGAAGAATCGGACCCCCGGGAGTTATCATGGGAGGTGGAGGAAGCGGCAGTTCCAGACCTCTCGTGTCTGTTCCTGCACCTTTTGTTCCTGATGATCTTATTGCACAGGCCCAAGTTGTTCTTCAGGGCAAAAGTCGCAGTCTCATCATCAGAGAATTACAGGTTTGAAAAAAAAGGCTGTAAAGTAGAACTTTACGCAGTGCTTCGTCGTTAATTTCGATTTTTCACAAATCCACCTCTATGAGGAAGCTTGTTTATCAGTTTTGGCATCCTCGCAGTGGAAGCTTTGTGTACAATTTGTAAATTATAAAAAAACGTTAATTTTTTGAAAAATTCAAACTCACGTAAATTTCGAACTGCTTTACCGATCATCACCAAATTGGGTACGTAGCAGCGCTTAATATTGTTGCTCATCTGTAGAAAATTTCAGTTCATTTGGTGAGATTTTACGTGAGTTAGAGTAAAATGATTTTTTTTTTTTTTTTTTTTCTCGAAAAATTCAAAACCTCATAAAAACCGAATCTGTTTGTCGATTCGTTCCAAATTCAATACTGATGCACCTTTCATAGCTTTGTTTGTAAGAAATTATTTAGCTCGATAGCTACAAATTCACGAAAGGTAGAGGACATACAGAAATTTTTCTACAAATTTAAAATTGAAAAAAAAATCTTTGAATTTTTTTGAAAATGATCACAAAAAAAGTCTGCACCACGTGTGTGCCAAATTTCAGCTCGATTGATAAAGCCGTTCTTTAAATATTTAAGTTAGAATTTTGCATGCCGGCCACAAACACACATACATACGTGCGGGATTCCAGCTGAATTTTTCATGCTCTGACCCTGACCTCTTTCAATAATTTTGACAATTTTTAAAATCAAAAAGTATTTTGAACAAGAAAAGACACGTATTTTTTGTTTGCACGTACGACCAATATTTTCGTCAGACGAATTTTTGTAAAAATTTGAATTTATCTGTGTTTATATTTCTTTAATAGTTAATATTTTGGAAATTACCAGTTCTATCGAAAAATGTCCCAGATGAAATTTCTTTAGTTTGCAAAGAGTTACATAATGAATATAAAAAAAATGTTAATTTACTTTTCCTAATATTTTGTTATGTGACGTTAAATAACAAAATATCGTTTTGGAAAAAACCGCCACTTTTAATCATTTTTATATACTTACAGAAGAATTCTGTTTTGAATTACGAAATTTTTGAAACCCTGTGCAGAATGGCAAGATTTTTTTATGAGAAGTTCAACGCAATTGAAGTTTTTTAAATATCCTGAATTATTAAGTAAATTCATACGTAAAACTTCAATTCCATAGAACTTTCCGAAAAAAATTCCTGCCAGCCGGCACAGGGTCTCGAAAATTTCGTAATTTTCTACAGAATTTTTATGTAAATATATAAAAATGATAAAAAATGGTGTTTGAATAAAATTTCTCAGAACCATACTTTATTAGCGATAAAGAACTTTCTATTTAAATTTATTTTATTGACACGCGATTTTTAATCATTTTTATACACTAACATAATAATTCTGTCGAAAATTACGAAATTTTCAAAACCCTATGGAGGCTGGCAGGAATTTTTTTCGAAAAGTTCTATGGAATTGAAGTTTTACGTCTTAATTTACGTAATAATTCAGGATATTAAAAAAAAACTTCAATTACGTAGAACTTCTCATAAAAAAATCTTGCCATTCTGCACAGGGTCTAAAAAATTTCGTAATTCGAAATAGGTATTTTCTGTAAGTATATAAAAATGATTAAAATCGGCTGTTTTTTGCAAAACGATATTTTGTTGTTTAACAACATATAACAGAATATTAGGAAAACTAAATTAACATTTCTGATATACATTATGTAGCTCTTTGCAAACTAAACAAATTTCATCATAGAAATTTTTCGATAGGACTGTTCATTTCCAAGATATTAATGATTAAAAAAATATAAACACAGAAAATTTCAAATTTTTACAAAAATTCGTCTGACGAAAATATTGGACGTAGGACCAAACAAAATAATGCGAGTCTTTTCTTGTTCAAAATACTTTTTGATAAAAAAAATTGTCAAAATTATTGAAATGGGTCAGGGTCAGAGCATGAAAAATTCAGCTGGAATCCCCCACATATATTATTTCTAAACCACTGTTCTGGATGTTTTGGGTCATTCTGAATTTCCTGACATGAAAATCTCGAAAAAAAATGGTCACGCAAACAAAGCTTCCTCTATGAGGAGGCAAAAAAACAAACCTTCAAAGTAGAAGATTGCACATTGCTTCTTCATAATTTTTTACTTTTTACAAAGCCCATAACAAAGTATGATGATCATTATTGATTTCCGCAAAAGAGCTTTTGTAGAAGGCAGAAAGTAATGATGAAGCAATCTCCATTTTTCTACATTACTGGCATGTTCAAATACTTTTTACACTGTCTGCTAATCTGCACGAAATTTCTAAAAGTTAACAAACAGAGTTTTTTAATTATATACGTCTTCCGATTTCTTATACCCATTAGTAAATTCAGATGAACTCAATATCAACGAACCTTTGTTGTGACTTCATTTGTGTAGAATGCAACAGTGTTTTAATTGTTCTAGTTACAGTGTTTACAAAGTTTCACGTGGAATAAAAGAATTAAACTCATAAAGTTTGATGACTGATTGTTATTTATATCACCACCATCATCAGATAATAATTGCTTCACATGTGTTCTAAATTTTATCTCGGTACTTTAAATTGTTCTTGAGATATTAAAGGTAAATCGAATGCAGTACGTTTTTTTTTAACATGAAAGTTTCATTTCCCATTAACAAGTAAAATAAATATAATACTAACTTTTGCTCATAATTGCACCTGTGGTAAAAGTTTCGGTTCAATAGCTTGAAATTTGCACGAGTTACCGAGTATACATTGTTATGATTTTTAAAAAATTGTCTTTCAAAACATTCAGAACATAAACAGTATAAATTCAAAACATTCAGAACATAAACAGTATAAATAAATTTATCACGATAAAAGGGTAGAACTAACCATTCCTCCAACATGCTCAGTTTCAACCCGATATTCCGTTCTCTAATCATACGCGATTCGTTTTTGGATGAGCAACTTTTTAGACCACTTTTCTTAGCGTTTCAGACAGTTTCGTCGTGATATTAAAATCATCACATTTTTTCAACGTTTTCTCCATGAGAACGTTTTTTTTTTTTTTTTTTTTTTTTTTTTTTGTGATAAATAGAAAAAAGTATAACGATAAATTTTTGTTGCATTTGAAACAGAGAACGAATCTGGATGTTAACTTGGCAGTTAATAATCTTTTATCACGTGATGACGAGGAGGGTGACGACGCGGAAGATGCTGCGGACAGTTACGTCCCCGAAGATCTTATATCTTTGCTGGACGGTGGATTCAGCAATGAGCATTCGGTTATTATTGATGCCGACTCTATGTTCTCCGAAGACATGTTTGGATACGGAGGAATGAGAAAGTAAGTAGTCACGCGACTCTTAAAGTAATTTTCGACAAAACGGAAGCACTGGTTTGCTCGGCTTAATCAATAAGTCGGGAATTTAACGATTGTATTATTGTTTCAGTCGTGGAAGCTCCTCCCGCAGACTTGGAATCGAACGAGATGGCGAACGCACGGAACGCGAGAGAGATCGCGACAGTTTCAGCAGATGGAGGGATCGTCAGTACTACGGACCTCGCAGGTGGCTCGAAACTGCTCTGAAGGACTGCTGGGAGAAAGATCCAGGTAATTATAATCCTTTTTAACGGTCATTGCCAACATGACTTCACATTTAATAGCGTTTTTTTTTTTTTTTTTTTCGAAATTAAACTCAATTTTATTTTTATATCACTACATTTGGTTTTTATACGCACATATACATATTTTATGCTTTAATGGCACTTCTTGTTTGTCATAAGATTTTATCATTGCAAGCAATGAAACATTGTTCTCCCGATGTATAAATGATTAATAATTTTTTATCGTTTTTCTCGTCGAATGCTCTTTAAAAACTTTAAAAACTTTTTTTTTTAAATATTTCGGTTAATTTTATTTTTATAGTACTACATTTTGTTTTTACACAACTTTATAAATACTTTATAGTTTAATGGTATTTTTCAATGTCAAAAGATTTTATAATTGCAAGCAATGAAATATTGTTTTCTCAGTGAATCAACAATTACTATTTTTTTGGTCTTTTCTCGTAATGAATTGTGTGTTGTTCATTGAAAACCTCGGTTATGTTGAAGTAATTAGCTTGACGTGGCAATAAAATGGCGGACGAAATTGTAGTTTTAGTGACGCTCCGCCATATTCTTAGTAGAAATCTTTCGTATATGTTTCTGTCTCTCTTTTCTTATATTCGGCTGTAATCATCGCCGCTCTTTGTCACCGATATACGTTCAGTGAATCTATGTGAACCCAGTATGACGCGGCGCCCTTAAGATGATGAGAAACGTATTCTCAGTGTTTCTCATTTCATCCCGAACGCCATTGTTTTCATCCCAAACGTCATTGCTTTCATCTCCCTCGTACTCTCAGATATTTCATATCGTCTTAAGACGATGTGCTACACTCTTCCGTCGTTCTCTCTCTGTTCACCGCGGCCATTAGTGATGTTGTCTCTCTCGCACTTACGGTGACTCAGTTGGTGTAGCACATTACCTTAAGTGCTCATAGTGATCTAAAAAAATCACGATAAAATATATTTTTGTAAAATATTAATTAAAAAAAAAACTGGTATTTAAGTCTTATAAAATGCGTATCAAATATTATAATTTTACAATTCTGTGTAATACAATGCATCAGGATGCTTTCATATGAACTGCAATATTGTTCAACTCACGTTTTTTAAATCAATAATTTCACAGAAAAGAAATGATTTATCATGTATTTTTTAAGGTAACTCAGTGCCCGTAAGGAAGATGAAACGCTTTACAGTAGCCAAACAATGATACATTGAGCCTATTCGGAAATTAACTAATATTGTAATACAAATCAGTCTCCACTGAGTTATTCACACCATAAAACTTTGCAGAAAGGATTTAAACGATTCGGACAGATTTGGCTAGTGTAAATTGCTTAACGATAAGCTCCTTAAACAATAGTTTACAAATGATAATTATAATGATTAATATTGTGTTCTTATTCTCGTATTTATAATAATAATGCAAAATACGGGCTAAGCAAGCACACATTCGATTACATTCGTTCGATTTCCCAAAATTCTATGCAGATAACAAAAAGAAGGAATTAGCATCGCAAAGCCCTCTTTGGATATCAGAGGAATTGGAGTGGTGGCACGAGCGCAGCGGCGAGCCAGCCCCGCGTTTTATACAGATTGCTGCGCTCTACAGCGAATTGATTGCCGTATCGAATACTGGTCAACTTTATCAGTGGAGATGGGCCGATCCCGAGCCGTACAAGCACCTGGACAATCCAAACGTGCATCATCCGAAAACAGTACCACTCGCATTGCTAGGTGAAAAAATCATCAACATTTCAGCCACGGCGATTCGCTGCTCGGTCAGCACCGAGAGCGGCAAAGTTGCAACATGGCTCGACGAGCTTCTCGGGCATATTGCATCGAGGCTCGAGCACCCTGCCCAAGCTTTCACGGAATTTACTCTTGACAAAATCATGTCGCTTCACACCTGCGCTCTTTACACGGTTGCTAAACTCGAGAGCGGTACTCTGTACTGGTGGTAAGATTTCTCGAACTTTTAGTTACTGTAGAAAAAAAAGATTAAGATAATTGCCAACTGATGATTTCAACAGGGGAGTGTTGCCGTTTGCACAACGCAAAAAATTGTGGGAAAAGTACAAGGCGAAATCACGAAAGCACAGACCATCGACTGTTGTCTCAACAGATATAAGCTACGGAACACATGTGTGCATGAAAAACAGTCCCATGTATCAGCCTGGAGCAATTGGTGAGAAAATGAACTATTATTATAATAAATATATAATTGTATTCGTTCTTTAAGGTAGTTCTGCTGCTACGCAAGGGTCATGAACTCTAGTGACTATAACGTAATACAATAAATTTGCCGCCGGAAAATGCATTATAATAGCATAAAAAATTATTTCTAGCATCCAACTGCCTACCCGGATTACTTTACGCTGCAGTTTTTATCGAAAATAATCATTTTTAATGCTTGCTTGACTCAAATAAAGTATCGACGTTTAAAAAGTTAACCACACATGGGACAATGTGTATTTGTTGAAAACACAGACTTCTATATGCTTCTATATATGGGACATTTAAGAAATATCGATATTATATCATTGAACGTACTATATAGTATATCGAAATCTTCATGTTAGACGATGATAAACTTGGTTAGTGTCGCAGCGAAAGGTTACCACTTACTTGAACTGCCATATTTATCCGTTTCGACTACTTCCTGTCAGGCGAGATTTCGTTCACTTTAACTCGAAATTATTTTCTTAAATATGCGGTAACGCTACATTTTTCTTTATCAGACACGAACCCTAATATCCAACGAACACGTTATGTTGTTTGTAGTTTTGCTATCTTTGATTTAAGTGTTAAAATTATAAACCTACAGGTGCGATTTTATGCCACAGCCCTGAAAGCCTATATAAAAATGCTGTTTTTTAACATTTAATTATTTTTTCAAATGACCGGTAAATAGGCTTGAAATTTTTGTAACATGCACTTGAATACTAGAGTATACAATACATAAAAAAATTCATATGTGACAGTTTGGATTGCGTTCACGACAGAACTAACTTAAGGATGTTTGCCTACTAGTTAAAATCCAACCTTGAGCTTTTTTTAGACCTTTTACTTTAATTTAAAAACATTTAAGCTCAGAATAGAGTAAGAAAAAGGGGTTCAAAATAAACAAGTAAAGGATAGTACGCCACGCAATAAAGAGTTATATAATATAGTAATTAATTATATTATATAATTGGTGAATAATGTAATTTATTAAATTACACAAATACATTTACATAATTTGTCCGAATAATAATTTTTATTATACAACATATATTCCTCATATTCTAAATAAAAACACTGGTTTGATTAATATTGCAGGTTTCACAATCGCAAATGGAGTTCCTAAGGTTGGACAGCTTCTGTCCGCAGCCTGGAATCTCGATACCACCTACCGTTTCAAAATCTTACCCGCTGGATCTCTTCTACCCGGCGCGTCCTTTGACAAACGCGAGTCAAATGGCAATGCCACAGCCAGTGGTAGCAGCAAAACGAATCACAAGGAAACTGCAGATCGATTGGATATGCCACCGCCACCGTCACCAGCGTCGAGCACCTGCAGCGACACTGGAAGTATCACAACCAGCCACAGTGAGTAACGACAAAAATGTTAATTCTACATTTTTTTAGTATCCACTGGAAACCATAGACCAAGACCAAGACTAACTCGATTTTGCGAATATTTCAGAACGTCAGAAACGCATGGCGCCAAGAAGCGATGGCGAGCCAGAGCGAAAGGACGAAGAAGATTGGCAATTGAAGGACGTTGTTTTCGTGGAAGACGTCAAAACTGTTCCAATCGGTAAGCCTAACAACCCAAGCGTTTATTTATTTTTTTTTTTTCTTTTTTTTATCGGGAATTCCGGGGAAATTGAATTTTTCAAAATTGAATTTTTTAATCGTTGAATATTTAACAGGAAAAGTAATCAAAGTCGACGGTTGCTACGTTGCCGTTAAATTCTTCGCGAAAGATTCCAAGGAGAAGGAGAAAGAGACCAAAGAGAAGGATTTTAGTACTTCGGATTTTAAAGATGTCACTGCCGAAGATATGATTAAGCTACTGGCAGACTGCAGGCTCTTACGAAAGGACGAGCTGCAGGTCAGCAGAATTTTCATGAAATATCATCTTTTTTAGACGACCGTTAAATAACATAACTAATAATTGAATTATTTTATGTATTAACTAGGTAATCAAATCGTCGATGAATTCACGAGCTCCGGACTGTTTTCAACGTACACCACGTAGAGTCAACATTGTTGAGAGTGCGACTGAGAGTCTCCTGACAGTTTCCACAGACGGCCAAGGTTATAATTACGCTCAATTATCGCACAATCCTTCCTTTCCGATTGCGGGAACATGTTCTCATTTGCTTTTCTTGTATTTAGGTATTCACGCGATCCTGAAGAACGGAAACAAGCTTAGCTACGTCGTTTACAATTTGAGTACCGGAAGATACGTACAAGATTGTTATATACCATCGGACATAACTTCTTTTCTGGGTCTGCAGCCTCAGAACATCAGCCTGACCAGCGCTGGAGAGGTGAGACATTTCGATGGTAGATTCTTCAATACGTTTTTCGTATTGAACAAGTGCTTAATGACGAATACTTCATTTCAGAACACTGAATGCTCTATGATATTGCGCGACGGTAACGGAACAATTTATCCAATCGCAAAGGATTGCGCTGATTCGATTCGCGATCCTAATTGGCTGGATCTCGCACCTGTTCTCTGCATCGGTGCCTCGACTATACCGATTCCGAGCTGCTCAAACTCGACGAATCTTAAGAATCAAGTTGCCGTCATCGCGCTCGTCTTTGACAATCTTTTGATTATGCCACGTATACTGAGATGCGATTACGATGGTGTCAAACAGGTGTTCCTTAATCTGGAGCACGATATCAGTAAGTGGAGTCGTATGTTTTAAAAGTATATTTCATTTGATATAAAATGCACGTAATAATATCCTGAAAAAAAAAGTTAAAGTCGTATCGTCTCCAATATTGATTTTTAATGAATCTCAGAAATATGTCGTGCTTTTTATTTACTTTTTGTTTAATTATCAATGAATTTTATTGTAGAAGGCAATGCTGCCCAGATACAATCGGTTCTTTCCGAGCGTTGTGACGGAAATCGCAATATCTTGCACGCCTGCGTAAACATGTGTTCGCCATCGTCCAATAAGGACAACGAGCAAGGTATCGAGAGGGAATTAGTTACTTGTGCCGTTGATGGTAATTCTACACCAATGGAGGAGCCGATTCCACCGTTAAGTTGGCCGCCTGAGCTCGACAATACTTCAGGCGAAGAAGACAGTCTTCTGAGTATCGGAGCTGCGAGCATCTCAATGATGAACAAGTCCGGTAAGTGCCAATATTTCATCTATAAAACTTGCGTCTACGTTTAACGAGGTTGGAGCGCTTTACACTAGTAAAAATAGTGCTAATTTTCATTGAAATTAAACAGGCTGATTAATTCAAGAAAATTACAAATATCACAACATATTATAATTGAACCGTAATATTATATTACGGTTTATCTATTTTTTAAACAGCACAAAAAGATCTCAACGGACTTGTGAGATTTTATTTTTCAAAAAATCACTGTGAATGTACGTGTAATTTAAGATCTCTTTAGAACCACCCTTTAGAACAGTCGATTAAACTATAAAATGTTGTAGAAACAAAACTTTCAGATATTCAACACTTATTTGTCTGGCGCTCCACCTTCCTTAATCGAAATACGAAAAAGAAAAAGAAAAAAAAAACAACTTATTCTCGAATTTCGTTAGGTGCTGGTTCTACTTCTAATAACACCTACGTCATAGACTCCACCGAACGCCGAAACAACGCGTTGCTCATACTGAAGTATATGTGCGAAAATCTGAGCCTTGCACCTCACTTGAAAGAACTACTGACTGCTAGGTGAGCTCTCTTATATTTTATTAACTTCCTAAAATTAAAAAAAAAGTAAATAAATACGTTAGTTTAGAAGTTAGATAATATTGACTGTATTCGAAAAATCTTTTAGAGATGCCCAGGGACAGACTCCGCTGATGCTCGCGGTTTCCGTCCGCGCCTACCATGCGGCTCTCATTCTTCTTGACACGATACAGCGCGTAAGCAGAGACGGAAAGGATTGTTCAGCAATGATCCTCCCACCGGACGCCAGTCCAGATCTCTCTCCTCTCTTTGTCACCTGCTGCAACGACACTTGTAGCTTTACGTGGACCGGCGCAGAGCACATTAATCAAGATATATTCGAGTGTCGAACCTGCGGTCTCACGGGATCGCTCTGTTGCTGTACCGAGTGCGCACGCGTCTGCCATCGGGGTCACGACTGCAAGTTGAAAAAAACCTCGCCCACGGCCTATTGTGATTGTTGGGAGAAGTGCAAGTGCCGTGCACTCATCGCCGGTCACCAAGGCGCTCGATACGATTTACTCTGTCGGCTCGTTACCAACACCGATCTCGCTACGAAAATAAACTCTAGGTAAGATTGTTTTTTTTATGCATTCTAACAAAAAAAAGGGTATTTAATATCGGTAAATATACATATTAATACTTACATAAATATGCGTTCTACAGAGGTCTTTACACGTAAAAACTACTATTTATTTACAGAATCTTTAGACTTTTGCGCATGAGAAACGGATGTTTTTTAATTTTCACTTTTTGCTTTAAAAAAAATATGTAAAAATGGAACATTCGTAATTTAACTAATATAAATATAATTTATTTATAATTTTTTAATATATTTGACTGATTCTCTTTCCTTATCATACATGAACATCTCGTACATTTTTCTATTAGATTATAAATCAGACGTCAAGATAATTCATATTAAAGATATATATAAAAAATTAATAACTTTTACAAGTAAAAACGGTACAAGATTTCTCAACAAATGTTTGTATCTTTTTACAGAGGCGAAAGTATCCTGCTGTTTCTCGTGCAGACTGTAGGAAGACAATCCGTCGAACAGCGGCAATTCCGTTCAGCACCGCGGCAGCGTTCAACGTCCGCCAGTCGAAAAACCCCATCGTCAGACGGTATGGGCGCCGACTCAGACATGCCCGATCATGATCTTGAACCGCCACGCTTCAGCCGTCGCGCTCTCGAGAGATTGCTCAACGATTGGCCCGCTGTACAGTGCATGATCATGTCGGGCGTCGCCGAAAACGGAAGTGATCAGTTATTCGGTGATCAGGGACAATCCTGCCGCCAGAGTGGAACGGCTCTGCTCGATAAATTCACTCACTCGTTACTCGTCAAATGCAGCTCCGAGGTAAGTTTCTTTTTTCTTTTTGTATTTGTAACTTTCCGGTAGCCGACATTAATATCCCTTGACAAAATACCCGCGCGTAAAGTCACCCGGACAGGAAGTCTTTGGACAATATTTTCTCACCATAAAATCCCCTCGGATAAAATTTCGTATAAATTACCCCCGGACCGGTAGCGAGGGCCACACAACTTGACACAACTTGACAACTTTTTTATTGTACTTAATTTAAATATACCCGCGACAAAATTTCCTACAAAATTATGTGATAATATCTCGGTCGAAATAAAATATTAATTATGTTCTGCGAAAAAATATCGAAATAACAGTATGTACTGTGGGTATTTTGCGATTTGGTAATCATCAGTCAAGAAATATTGTTTTGTAATCGGCGTTTTTGTACGTTTATTATTAATGATTTTGCAATGAAATATTGGTAGGTATAAAGTAAGTGGTTTTTTTCACGCATGTGCACGAACAGCTCGTACTTTGTTCCTCGATGAGACGGCAGCAAAGTGCTCACTTTACGTGCAAGTGTGTGAAAAGATACATATTTCTTTAATGACTACAACATAATTCTTTACAAATTATAGGATTATGTCGTGAGCAACATATTTTTATACGCGGGTAGTATATCCGGGGAGATTTGGTCCGGAGGGATTTCATCTGAGGGTATTTTGGCCGGCAGCCAGCTTTCCGCAAAAATTGTAACTGAAAATCGTTAACAAATTAACTTTTATTTTTTCCGAGCAGATGCTCGATACCTTGCTGACAACACTAATCCGCGAGCTCCAGAACGAGTCCGTTCCAGGACGTCAAGAGGAGGCAAATAATGTAGCTCGCAGATTCGTGCGTTCTGTCGCAAGAATATTTGTTATTTTCACGATCGAAATGGCGCCAAGCACCGCGAAGAGAAGGAGGTACGATTGCAAAAATATATATAAAAACCTGCAGGAATGGGCGATGTTGTTCTCTTTATCGAACAACCAATTTTCTTTTCTCCTTTTATGATTGATGTTATCAGCGGATTTTTTTTTTAAACCGGCTAAACTTTTTTTTGTTTTGTTTTTCTTTCTACAAAATGGAAAGTTAGACAATTAAGACAAGAAACAAGCCTTACATAGCTTTTACAAAGATTCGTAAATAATAAAATAAATAGGTTTTCATATGGTTCGATGGCATTATTTCTTATTAAATTTCGATTTTCTGCCTGTAGCAATCTGCTACTCACAAGTTCACTATTAACTAGCACAGGATGATAATAAATTTTCTTTAATAAGTTTACTTTTTAACATCTATCGTAGGTCAATTAAAACTGTCCATTTTTTTCGATGTTTCTTCTATAAACAATTGATTTCATAGATTTGATTTACACATCGATGTTTATAAAAATCGATTATTCGGGTATACAAGTTTTATGTGAACATCGCCCATACCTGAATTCCGAATGCTACAAAATAGAGAAAACCTCGCGAATATTGTGAACTCAGTATCTCCAATAATCTTTACAGCGCCAGTCAAGCTTCACAACCGTTGATGAAGTGTCGTCGAGTGTTCCAAGCTTTAATAAAGCTCGCTGTCGAGGAATTGTGCGAAACAGCGGATTCGCTTATAGCGCCAGTGAGATTGGGCGTCGCTAGGCCCACTGCTCCATTTACTCTAACGAGTTCCGCTATTGAAGTGATAAACGGTTCGGAGGAGCTATTCTCGATTGAGCCACTGATACCGCATAGCGGCGTCAGTCCTCAAAGCCTCGATGCCGCGCTTCAGCCTCAACAAGGAAACAACAACATAGTTATTGCCAGAGATGCAACCGCCATGGACGAGGCTGAAGGTGGTGAGGAGGTACCGATGGATATGGACGGAGATATAAGCGAGCACGAGGAGTCGGGTGTTGTTGGGCCTGCAGTGAATCATCCGCTTGGCGAAGTCGACGGTAACGCTGGCGGTACCGGTGAGGAACAAGCTGTGGACGGTGAGTCCGACACTGAGCTCGATCTGCTCGCCGAGGGCGAAACCGAATCCGATTCGGACGATAATCATAGCAATCAGGACGCCGCGTCGGCTCAGCGAAGCGTTCAGACTGGAGCTACCGCAGGCTCCGATGGTGGTATGGGCTCGATTTTGCTTTTCCCCGAGGACGAGTCCGGCGAATCCAGTCAACAGGAGGATGACGACAGCGAAGCTGGTGAAACTGACGAGCAAGATAACGAGGATTTCCAGATTGGTGACGAACAATTGGAGCGCAGAAGGTATCTAGAACTCCTGTTTGTCACGAGTTTTAACGATTTTCTTCCGACATTAAGACGACTGAGAAATCTAAAAAAAAAAAGCGTAGAAAAAAAAATGTTGCTTTAAGAAACTTGTATTTCTAGTTTATGAAATGTTAACTTTTACTCTCGACGCATTTAACTGATGAAGCCAGTGAAGTAACTTCAGCTTTCGAGTTATCATTTTTTTTTTGGTATAATGATTCAAACGGATAAATATTTTGGATATGCTTTTATTTAAATACGTTCCCCATTCCTATTCACTAATACACGCACAAGTTCAAGGACTAACTTAAGATCGTTGTGATTAGTCTCTTAGCTCCGTTATGGGCACGTAATATCGACATTTTTAGTAAATAGATTCGTTTTTATTCGTTCCAGTGGCTCGTCGGGGCATCTGCACCGCAATAATCTCGCTCCTGTGTCAATGCAGTGGGCCATAAGAAATCGCGAGTCTAACACTCGCACTGCTGGCTTACGCGTCACCGGTGGCAGTAATTTGGTTTTCATAGACCCTTCGACTTTGAGACGATCTACGGCGACCTCGGCGGTTGCCGCCGCACAGGAACCTATCACTATGGGCACTACGGCCAGTTGTTTGGCGCGAGCTTTTGGAATTGTCATACGACAGATTGCCGATCTTTTAACTATGATGCACGATTACAAGACTCACGCTCCCAATCTACCGCGACTCATGGAAATCACTTATCAGGATGCTACGAGCTTGCAGGTACAGTTTTTCGTTCCTCTGTGATAAACCACATATATATATATTTCATAAAAAAAAATTTATCCCTGACACCCTTTACTTTTGTCCATTTAACTAAAAAAAGCAACTCAGAATTTTTTCAGGTTTATAAATTTATATTTAGGATTTACCCAAGTCCACGTAATTATAAGGGCAGGTGTTCAACGACTTTTCTAGCTATATGAAATTACCAGTGGTAAAAATCGGAAATTTTTTTTATGTGCATTTTTATGTTTAAAAAGGGATGCCATACAGTCGAAATCGAAATTTAAAAAATTAAGCGGGTCCAAGTTTCCAAATCAATCAGAATAATGTAATTTAAAAAACTGGCACGCTTGATTGTTGGGAGCTACAAAACTTACATGGATATCAATTTTCAACAAAAATATTTGAAAACCTAGTAGTTATGCGACCTAAAAATATCGATATCGGGAACAATCATACTATGAAAGTTGTTTTTTCGACGCTTATTCATTGTTTAGTTAAGAATATAAGATAAACTGTTACGATACACGCATGTTAAAATGGTGGGATTTTCCGATAAAGTTTTCTTTGGAAACTATTGAAAATTATTGGTTCTACGGAATTTCCCTACTGTTTGAATTTGAAAATATTCCGCGACAGTTGGAAAAAAAATAACTCGTTCTGTGTGCAACGGATCACGTCGATTACTTCTATTAAGTATAAAGGAATTTAATCGTATTTTCATCTATCATGAAATTAAAAAAAGAAACAAATTATGATACTAAAAAATGGCTTAGAAATTAGAAAAAAAAACACTGCTGAACTGGTCTTCAAATACCGAAGATTTTACTTGATTGAGCCCAACTGCGGCACTGGATAAAAAAATTGTTTCGGAAATGAACAACTGACGAAAAACAACTTTCGTAATATGATTTTTCGCGATATCGATATTTTTTAAGTCGAATATCTTACAGGTTTAAAAATATTTTTTTGTTGAAAATTAGTATCTACTTAACTTTTGTCACTCTCAACAATCGAGCGTGCCGGTTTTTTAAATTAATTTTTTTTTACCGATCTAGAAAATGGGCTCCCTTTATTTGTTCAATTTCGATTTCGATGGTTTGGGATCCTTTTATAAACATAAAAATGCATTTAAAAAAAAACGCTGCAAATTATATTTGCACATCGCTTCCTCATCAGCTCTGCTTGATGGAAAGTACGCCCATGTCACCTTTGGCCTCCTCAAGAAGCTTTGTTTTGCGATTACTTTTATCAGAACTGGACAATTTGGCACAACACAAGAGCCAAATTGTCAAAATTGTATTGTGAGAGCTGCTCTAGCTCTCACAATTTTAGTATAGCCATTTTTGAAAAAATTGAAAATCGCGTAAAATCTGAACGGCTGAACCGATTTTGACCAAATTCAATATCAACCATTATTCTATAACAGTTCAACTTTGTACCAAATTTTAGCCCGATATCTCAAAAATTGTGGGATCTAGAGCGCGCACAGAAATTTTTTGAAAAATTCTAAATCTTGTGGAGACAAGAGAACTGCATGGATTTTGCCAAAAAATTCATCGAGCGAGCATAATTGACCCCTCAGCAAGTGTGATTAATTTCAGCTTAATATCTCAAGACGTTCTCAAGTTATAAATGTTAAATGGTTGTAACACATACACACAAACACACAAACACACACATATCCGGACATTTTTTCTAAATGTGATTTCTCGACGTTTTGGAACATTCTGAACACGTTTACACAAAAATCTCGAAAAAAACTTTTTTTTCAGTGGTACTTTATATAACTAAAAAAGTCGTTGACCCCTTCCTCCCTTAAATGGCTGCGGGCACCTTCTAAATATTTTTTTTTAATTTGAGAAAATTCTGAATTTCTCCTGTCCTCAAAATGAAGATATTCAACGGGTGCCAACTAGGAAAAAAAAAGGTTTTTGGGGACCACCCTAATATATATATTATTAAAGATCTTTATTCTGCTCAAACGTAAGATCATATTTGACACTGTACATTAAGTGATTAAAAAAACGCTCTATTTTTTGTTGGAGTTACTGTGTTTAATACAAAATTCGGTCTTTTCATTGTTGATATAAAACAAATGTATTTAAAAAAACAACGAAACATTTTTAGATTTCGCACGGACATCAGTTTTGTCATTAAAAAAAATGTACAAAAGAATTTGTACATTTTGTACATTTTTAAAGAATTTGTGAATGCATTAAAAAATGGTCAAAAACTACTCATTTTATAGATTAAAAACATTCTTGCGGCAGTAAATCCGTTTATTTGAACTTTAGGGTAAATTTATTTTTGGTAATCTCGATTATCAGCCAAATCGAAGTATAAAACCTTTTTTTTTTAATAATTAAATCATTTTTTTGGATGGATAGGTTAATTATATTTTTCTTTTGTTTTTTTTTATCCTTCTAAAAAATGTTAAATTTGCTCGTAGATGTACCTCGAAGGCCATTTGAAACCCACCTGGGACTGGTTGTTGACGGTCATGGATGCAACTGAGGCCCAGCTGAGATTCGGCGTCTCTTTGACGAGAAGCGCTGATCCAACACATCCGGAACATCCACTGAACAACGCTCCGTCGTTGTCTGGAAATAATTTCACCGGTCTTCTGAACTCGGCGGCGCTCTCCCTAACACTACAGAGTAACTCAGGTCGGAATCAACGCAGTGGTATCACTGCAACCTCCAATATCTCGACAACACAAGGTTCAACGAGACTCACCGTTGGTTTTACAGGCGTTGGCGAACCACCTAGGAGCAGCAGAGAACGCGAAGGTTTGTGCAAACTCCCATCGGCTATACCGTACGTCGTTCTCGCGTCATAATATTCTTCACAGAGGATTCTGAAAAGCCGTATCGAGTATATTTTATGTCTATTAACATACACTTTTGGTTGTTAAGAAAAGAAAATCCACTTTTTACTCTGTAGGTGGAGATGCCCATTCAGCGAGACGTGAATTTCTGTCGTACTGCCTGTCTCTGATGCGAGCTCACAATGGCGAACATCGCGATAGCTTGCCTGTTCTCGATGTTTCGGCATTGCGTCACGTTGCTTATGTATTCGATGCTTTGGTTTATTACATGCGTTCATTGTCCGAACCTCTCGCAACTAGAAGCGAGACACAGAAAGAAGCGGCTTCGTATTCCGCTTGGAACGATCAGGTAATTATCAATTTGATTTATACGTTTTTAATTTTTTTCTTTTTATTTTTAAGATTAGTCCACAGAATCACCTTCCAGATTTTCTATAATATTGATAGTTAAAAATTACAACCATTTTTGTAAATTCTCGAACCGTAGTTGTCCGAAAAAAAAAATTGCTTAAATCGGCGGTAATTTGCAAATAATGTTTTTATTTATAGGACGAAAATGATAACGAGGAAGTCGAGGAAGACAATTTACCAGCTGCGAATGCAATGGAAACAGATTCCGTGGATTATCCAGATTTATTGCAAGTGCCGGTATGCGGCACTGGAAGCAGCGCTAATTCGACAGGCAAAGGACGTAAACATCCGTTCTTACAGCGATCAGATTCAACACTGTGTCTCGGTTGCCCGCCACTCGATCCCTTCGATACGGTGATGAGCGAGGCACTGCCATTGGCTGATCAGCCGCATTTACTGCAACCGCACTCGAGACGCGAGGATCTTTTCGGTGTGCCGAGGCAGTCAATCGCTTCGAGTTCCGGTGGAACTAATCAAAATCCATTGGAAGGATTGCCGACGAGACTCAGCCTATCGGCTCGAACTGCCGATAACACGACGCCCACTGTTACGCCGACTTTCAGTCAAGTTATTCAAGGACCTGGGAGTAGCTCCGCGACTACGGAGAATCGAAGAAGTTCGGTATCCTCCGCTGAGCCTGGCACTAGCAAATACGTGGTAAGCTGAGTTAAAAAGAAGAAAAAAAACATGATTTCTACGTCTCAATCTCGTAGTTGTTCTTTATATTTTTATTATAATTCGCTTGCAGGAAAAACCAAAACTATTTAATCAAGCAAATGATAATCAACCACCTGTCGTGACCGAGCAAATAATCGACAGAGCTCCGATAATCGTCTCGCCTAACAGCCAGAACGAACAATCGGGAAGTAAAGGCAAAGAGACTTGTAAGACTGGTAGGAGTGTTATAGTCAGAGCGGGAACTGTTTCGGTGAGTGAACTACCAATTGCCATAGAAAAGTCAGTGAAGAAGGGAAAACATTACCGGAATAGTTGAGCTTCTTCCGGATCTTTATCTTCTTTTTTAATCAAACAAAGCAATTAAAATAATTTCTGATAAATTGATTTAGTTTAAGTATTTTACGTTAAAATCATTGAAGCGAAGTAAAAAAAAAAAAAAAGAAACAATTTCATACTTCATAAAAAATTCAAATCGCTATAAAATCCGAAAACTTCTAGCGATCTTCGCCGAACTTGAATATTGTAGCACAGCAGAATATTAATTGGCTGCCGTAATTTTTTTTTTTTTTTCATCTGGTTAAAGTCGCTTAGGAGAGGTGAAAATATATGTGAGGGATTTCAGCTGAAATTTTTATTCTCTAACCCTGACCCCTTTCAATAAGTTTGACAATTTTTTTTATCAAAAAATTTCAGCTGTATTTTTGTCAGACGAATTATTATAAAAATTTAAAAATTTTCATGTTTATATTTCTTTAATCGTTAATATTTTGGAAATGAACAGTCGAAAAATGTCTAAGATGAAATTCGTTTAGTTTGCGAAGACCTACATAATGTATATCAAAAATGTTAATTTAGTTTTCCTAATATTTTGTTACATGTCGTTAAGCAACAAAATATCGTTTTGCAAAAAACAGCCTATTTTAATCATTTTTATATACTTACAGAAAAATTCTCTTTTGAATTACGAAATTTTGAACACCCTGTGGAGAATGGCAAGATTTTTTTATGAGAAGTTCTACGTAATTGAAGTTTTCTTTAATATCCTGAATGATTACGTAAGTTAATCCGTAAAACTTCAATTCCATAGAACTATGCGAAAAAAAATTCCTGTCAACCTGCCTAGGGTCTCAACAACTTCGTAATTTTCGAGAGAATTTTTATGTTAGTATATAAAAATGATTAAAAATCGCGTTTGAATAAAATAAATTTAAATAGGAAGTTCTTTATCGCTAATAAAATATGGTTCTGAGAAATTTTATTCAAACACAATTTCTAATAATTTTTATATATTTATATAAAAATTCAGTTGAAAATTACGATATTTTCGAAACCCTGTGTAGGCTGGCAGGAATTTTTTTCCGAAAGTTCAATGGAATTGAAGTTTTACGTATTAATTTACGTAATAATTTAGGATATTTAAAAAAACTTCAACTACGTAGAACTTCTCACAAAAAGATCTTGCCATTTTGCACAGGGTCTGAAGAATTCCGTAATTTGAAACAGAATTTTTCCGTAAGTATATAAAAATGATTAAAAGTGGCGTTTTTTTGCAAAACGATATTTTGCCGTTTAACGACACATAACAAAATATTAGGAAAACTAAATTAACTTTTTTTTTATATACATTATGTAGTTCTTTCCAAACTAAACGAATTTCATCTGGGACATTTTTCGATAGAACTGGTAATTTACAAAATATTAACGATTAAAGAAATATAAACGCAGATAAATTCAAAAATGCGTCTGACGAAAGTATTGGTCATAGGTCCAAACAAAAAAAAATACGTGTCTTTTCTTTTTCAAAAAAACTTTTTGATAAAAAAATTGTCAATATTCTTGAAATGGGTCAGGGTCAGAGCATGAAAAATTCAGCGGGCCCCCCATATACATTAATGTAGCGAGTAAATGTGAAAATTGATTGAGGAATTATTTTGCAGGAAGCGAACGCGAATAAAGTCGGAGCTCCCGAGGTGCTGGTGGTACCGACAGTGGAGGCGCAGAGCGGCGCCGAAGAGGTCGATCCGGCGGCAACTAGTCACGAAATATCGGCTCACGAGACAGTCGAAACGAGCCCCGTGGAATCAGCAAGAGCGGTATCCTCGATCGGAACTAATATATCACACAATATATTGCTCGGTCGTTGGAGACTCTCGCTCGATCTGTTTGGCCGAGTCTTCATGGAGGACGTTGGGCTCGAGGCGGGTTCTGTCGTCTCCGAGCTCGGTGGGTTTCCTGTGAAGGAAGCAAAATTCCGCAGGGACATGGAAAAATTGAGAAATTCTCAGCAAAAAGATATAACTCTGTCGAAGGTGGGTAGCTTTCGAAGCTCACGGCTTTGATGTATAGGACTTTGAACGAAAGTTTTTTTTTTTCATAGGTTGACCGTGATAGAACGCAGCTGCTGGTACAGACAATGAAAGAATTGAATACACAGTACAACCTCTACAATCGGAGGGCGTCTAACACACCGCCATTAGCGGTTAATCGGATTAAAGTTACTTTCAAAGACGAGCCTGGCGAAGGGTCCGGGGTTGCCAGAAGTTTTTATACAGCTATCGCTGAGGTACGAAACCAAAAAAATACTGGACATTGAGAAAACTATTTCACTGATCATGTACGCGTGATACATATTATACGTTATTTTTTCTAATATTTTAGGCATTACTTGCCAACGACAAACTGCCAAATCTCGAAGCAGCACAAGTTGGTTCAAAGTACTCGCAATACAACGTTTTACAGAAGCTGAAAAGTAGAGATCGTGATCTAAGAAGACAGGTAATTTATTTATTTATCTCTAATATTTACCGCTCTATGTGTTATTTGACACGAAAATGTTTGATACGCCCACATGTGTTAAAATTAACGAAATACTTTGATAAGTAAAAAAATGCAATTTTCTGAAAATTTGTTCAACATTTTCTTCAATTAATTAATCGATAACTTTTTGGCATGATTTTTATTGTTAAAAAAAAAAAGTGTCTTCATTATCTGCAATATCGTTGATTTAGTTTCTAGATTTCTGTCGTATCAATTGGACTCGACATTCACATAGAATCTCATTTTTGTTTGGAAATGTATGCGTAAACGTATTTTTTTAGACACGAATTTTCTAAAGTTAATAAATTTTATTTAGAATCCGCGATCATCCGGAAAATACAGAGAGACACGAAGGTTATCCTTTGAGGCGCGTTCGTTCCATCCGTCAAGTTCGGTTGAAGGAGCAAGTGGTTCGGGAACAGGTGGCTCATCATCGAGTAGTCACCCGTTGCCTGTGGGTCACATGAGCAACGATCATCTGACGAGTCACCAGCAGCATCTGGGTGATCGATTATTCCCAAAGGTGCACGCACTTCGGCCAGCGGTAGCCGAGAAGATAACGGGTATGCTTCTCGAGTTATCGCCCTCTCAGATACTGATGTTGTTAGCCTCGGAGGAGGCACTTCAAGAAAAAATTGACGAGGCGTACGAGCTAATACAGCGTCACTGCCACGACTTGGCGAGCGAGGCTCTCCTCGATCTGGACGTATTCAGTTTGACCGAACGCTGCGGTGCTAACAAGAAGAAGATGGACAACAGCATATTGGACGACACGGAGGATAACGCTCCGTTATTTTATTCGCCGGGAAAACGAGGATTTTACACGCCACGACAGGGTCGATGTAGCTACGAGCGTTTGAATGCATTCAGAAATGTCGGCAGGCTGATAGGTCTCTGCCTCTTACAAAACGAGCTGTGTCCAATATTCCTGAATCGTCATGTAATCAAATATATACTCGCGAGGCCGATACGTTTTCACGATCTCGCTTTCTTCGATTCGGTAATATACGAGAGTCTGCGACAGCTCGTTATCGACGCAGAGACCAAGGACAGCAACAGTTTGTTCTCCGCACTGGATCTTACGTTCAGGTATTATTATTGATTTTACTGTCTATTCTTTGATGTTACTCATTTGTGTAATTATCTTGCGACTTTGTTTCTATGACTACGTTTTTTTTTTTTCTTCTCATTTGCAGTATTGACTTGTGTCCCGAGGAAGGGGGTGGCTCTATCGAACTTGTGGCCAACGGTCGCGATATCGAGGTCACGGGTAGCAACGTTTATGATTACGTACGAAAATACGCCGAGGTACGAATGATTAAGGTGCAGGAAAAGGCCCTGGAGGCGATGCGAGAAGGCGTCTTCGACGTGCTTCCCGAGGGCGCTCTCGACGGCCTAACTTCCGAAGATCTGAGACTTCTGTTGAACGGCGTTGGCGATATAAACGTCTCTGTTCTCATATCGTACACGTCGTTTAACGACGAGTCCGGCGAATCCACGGAGAGACTATCCAAGTTCAAACGATGGCTCTGGTCTATCGTCGAGAAAATGTCACACGTGGAACGACAGGATTTGGTGAGTTATCATTCATTGTCGTTCATCATTCATTTAACAGGATATTCTTGAGTTATTTTTTTACATTCTGCTCAGATTAACCGGTGAAAAATTATTCATTTCGAAATCTCTTTTAAACTGACAAAATAAAATTGTTTGAGATTCTTAAAAATTTCAAAATACCAGAGAGAAAAAAGAAATAGAAATTCATCGCTGACCCTGTCATGTTATTTCACACAACGAGTTCACGAATGTAGGTAATATCATTTTACAGGATAATATTAATATTCAATATCACTAAATCATCAAAGCATCTCGGACTAACGACAAATAAAGTGGGCTATCGCAAAATAATAATATATTCTCCTAAAATTATTTCCCATGATAAATTGTAAAAAAAACGTATTTGTTTATGATTTGACATTACATTGTTTAATGATTTAGATCAAAACGTTCCTCATTTAATGCACAGAAATATCAGTCTGGGTATAGATATGCGTGCACCAAAATTGATTCGAGTCTATCTGAAGAAAAAAAAGCAAATCGATGGAACTAATGATTTTTCTTGTTGTGCTGTTTGGATATGCAGGTCTACTTCTGGACAGGATCACCGGCACTACCAGCCAGCGAGGACGGATTCCAGCCGATGCCGACAGTGACGATTCGACCGGCGGACGACGCCCACCTACCAACCGCGAACACATGTATCTCTCGCCTATACGTTCCACTGTACAGCTCGCGTCACGTGCTGCGTCACAAGCTTCTGCTCGCTATCAAAACTAAGAACTTTGGGTTCGTATGAATTCCATCATCGTTGGGCGTTAATAATCGCGTGACGTTAATCGCGCCTCGCGTTTCCCGGATTATTCGTAATGGTATAAGAAAAACAAAAAAGTTATACGTTGTTATTTTTCTTTCTCTTCCTAGAAAAAAATTTATAACATTTATAAATTTATAAGGTGTAATTATGAATTATCATTTCTCTTATCATGAAGTGGTCTTCATTGTAATAAGGATTTATGTTAAAGTGTCATATTTAGCCTTTATAGTGACCCGAATAAAACTTTGTCAAAAATATAAATGACGCGGTCACGTATTGTGTGCTTTCTTATTTACTTTCGTCCGTTTAGTTCTATATTAATGAAACAAAGAAGAAAAACAAAACGACAGTAAACAGTATCGATTGTATAACTGAGACTTTTACCTATTAAATGTGAGGACGGCGTCCGAAAATTTCGCATCTAGAGAATAAAGAACTAAATGATCGAAGTACATGCTGTGTGTGTATTATCATCTGTAGTTTTAATCTGTACAAAATACTACGCTCTTGTATGACGCAGAAGAAAAAAAACAATACCAACCTCCATTATCCTACATACACGTGATATTATAATCTCCAGGGGGATTAAGGGAGGGTTGAATCAGCGACGCAGATACAATCAAAAATTTCTTTTATTAGGCATGTACCAGATTTAAAGTAAAACGCTGACAGGAAATTATAGATTTTTTTTACAAGTACATCAGTAGCGAAATATTACTCTTTTTGTTTTTCTTTTTTTTTTTTACTTTTCTTTTTCTTTTTTTTTTGGTACTGATTTTTCGTACTTACGTTACGTACCACCTTAAAGAAACAGTACAGTGCACCGTGAGTGTCGAAACAGCATATTTGACGATCTTTATTTTCGAAAAAGTAAAAATTATCGGAAGTTAGCAGAGATCGTACTCGGAAAATAATTTAAAAAACAAAAAAAAAAAAAAGAAAGAAATGAAAACGACGAAAACTAGAGGAATGACATCGAATGATAAACGGGTGGTGTATGTGTGTTCGATGCGGAACGATTTTGTCGGAAATTCGGATTGATCGAGACTCTGCACGAATATTTACGTCATATATAAATTACGGCTTCACAGCTATCATTCCCGATTGAATGCGGAACGACTTGTAGTTGGTAAAATAAGCTATGGCGGTCTAGCTGCCTACTCGTAGAATTACATATTCTTGTTTTTTTTTTTTTTTTTCTTTTTTTAAATGTTTTTGTTATAAACACATAGGCGAAGAAAACAAAGAAAAAAAAGTTACGGAATAAAGAAAACAAGATATTGATTCCGTTACTCTGTGTGCTGTTTTTTTAGTGGTCATGGTTTGCACTCACAAACGTCCCTGTCTCCTCTCTGGGCTCGTAACAATTACACATTTCCTTCGACAGACAAACGAAACAACGAAAGAGAATAAAGGTTACATCGCGCCACGTTAAAAAAAAAAAAAGAAGAAAAATCCGAATTTACAGCATTAAATATATATTTCCTAAACGATAAACTGAAATAGTAAAAAATAATCTATTATCTTTAATTTACTTAAAAAAAATTGGTTTTTTCTTTCTAATACTAATATGTATAATATAATAAATCTCATTATTTATAAATTTCTAAAAATCGTAAAGTTATATACAATAATTATATTATCCATTATGTACTTGACGAAGTATTGATAGAAACTTATTTACAACGGGTTACCTACTGACCGCTTCCTGAATTGTTTTGGGGTAATTTGGTTGTCGTCTGGCTAAGCTGAGCCAGGGTCTCGGGCGTCGCGTGGGCCTTCAGAATCGAATTTTCCGCTTCCAACTGATTAATACGATCCATCAGCTCTGCTATCTTCTCCTTCAGCACTTCGACCTCTTCCCGCACAGCGAACATCAGATGACTCTTCACCAAGTCCTGATTGGAGAAAAAACACAGAAAAACGTGACGAGAGTATTAGAAGAGATTTTGCCCCTCCCGACATTCCGCTCGGGGATAACGCAACGCGCATTCCCTAATAGTAATCCTCGAACGCTCACCATAGCTTGTTCAATCTTATTATCGATCGCTACGGCACTTGTCCCCGACATACTGCAATACAACAAACAGATTATGAGTAATGATGAATTCGAACCGAGGACTGTGAACATATGGAGTGAAAAAATTAAGGTGATATTAAAGAAAAATATTGCATTGAAAAGAGTAGTCATCTACTCATTGACAATCTCTGAGTTTTTTTTCTTTAGAACATTCTTCATCGGTATTCAAGACTCAGTTTAAGAATTTGAAAGGAAAATACATCATTTGTGGTGACCTTTAATATTTTAATAGTATAGGGGGGATTCCAGCTGAATTTTTCATGCTCCGACCCTGACCACTTTCAATAATTTTGACCATTTTTTTTTTATCAAAAAGTATTTTGAAAATGAAAATACACGTATTTTTTTGTTGGGACCTACGACTTCTCTGTGTTTATATTTCTTTAAACGTTAATATTTTGGAAATTACCAGTTCTATCGAAAAATGTCCCAGATGAAATTTCTTTAGTTTGCAAAGAGTTACATAATGAATATAAAAAAAATGTTAATTTACTTTTCCTAATATTTTGTTATGTGACGTTAAATAACAAAATATCGTTTTGGAAAAAACCGCCACTTTTAATCATTTTTATATACTTACAGAAGAATTCTGTTTTGAATTACGAAATTTTTGAAACCCTGTGCAGAATGGCAAGATTTTTTTATGAGAAGTTCTACGTAATTGAAGTTTTTTAGATATCCTGAATTATTACGTAAAACTTAAATTTTACGTATTAATTATTACGTAAAACTTAAATTTTACGTATTAATTTACGTAATAATTCAGGATATCTAAAAAACTTCAATTACGTAGAACTTCTCATAAAAAAATCTTGCCATTCTGCACAGGGTCTCAAAAGTTTCGTAATTCGAAATAGAATTTTACTGTAAGTATATAAAAATGATTAAAATCGGCTGTTTTTTTTTTGGCAAAATGATATTCTGTTGTTTAACAACATATAACAAAATATTAGGAAAACTAAATTAATATTTTTAACATACATTATGTAGCTCTTTACAAACTAAACAAATTGCATCTTAGACACTTTTCGATAGGACTGTTCATTTCCAAAATATCAACGATTAAAGAAATATAAACACAGAAAATTTCAAATTTTTACAAAAATTCGTCCGACGAAAATATTGGACGTAGGGCCAAAGAAAAAAATACGTCTCTCTTCTTTTTCAAAATACTTTTTGATAAATAAATTGTCAACATTATTGAAAGGACTCAGTGTCAGAGCATGAAAAATTCAGCTGGAATCTCCCACATGTTACTTTTTCAAAATTATGTAAGTTCATAAATAAATTTTATCATTACTTTTTATAAATGTTCAGCTTAGAATTTTCATCATTTCTTACAAGCCACAACCGATCAAACAATAGGCTTGGTAGCAATTTCTTTATTTTGTCTTAAGACCAAATAAGAAAGAGGCTGTTTTAATAGTTACTTATTTAATGGCAAACCGCAGAGGAATATTCGTCAAAAAATTCAAACAGGATCTTCCCAGAGACTGTAACGTTTAACGGATGTTAACTCCTAGGAGAAACCTAAATGAAGACATTTTTTTAAAGGTAGGTTATTGCGCCTCACACTTGTCAAAGGTGTATTAGTTTTTTTTCAATGATTTATACAAAACTTAATCCAAAAATTGATAATAGTGGTCGGTTATTTGTAAAAGAATTATCTGCGAAAATTCATTTTTAAAGAAAGAAATAAAATACTGCATCATTTAAATTCAGCAAAGAATTTTACAAAGTCAAATCTTTAAGATCTACATGACTATTGATATCAACATTTTGTAAACAGTTTGTAAATCAGTTCACAGTTTTAGCCTGCAGAATTCTAAAAAAAAACGTGCTACAATTAAATAATGTATCGTGTTTTGCGAAGAAAATGAGATGTAATTGAGTAAAGTAGAGAGAGAGAGAGCCTGTTGATTGAATCAGTTTTGACAACATCAGAAAAATCATTCAGTCCTCAAATCGTAGATAAACAATGATATTTATCAGTAGATTGAGAAATTTAAAATCTCAGGAATTCTTGATTTCATGCATTTATCCAGACGTTTATCCATTGATGGATTTGCAAAAACATTTGCCGTTTGACGTTTATTTTCAAGGCAGAACGTTTCCGTTGAGTTTTCTTTTTTCCTTCAAGAATAATCCGTAATTTCTTCCCGGTTTCAATGCGGTCGATTGAAACCATATCTCTATTCTGGCTCATTCTGTTTCTCGAAAGACGATCTACTAATTAATTATCAAGATATTTGCTCGTGTTTTACGTTAAATCGAATTACAAGCCGAAGCCCATCGAAAGTTGTTCATCCAGTGGAAAAAAAAATTCATGAACAAACGGCTGTAATTAGCAAACTGTTGCCACTATGAAATATCTAGTCGACAAATTCGTAGAGAATCTTTTGAGAAACAGAATAAATGATTTCGCATTAAAACTGGTAAAAAAGCTACGAATTATCCTTGGAAAAGAAAAATCGGCAAAAATGTGCCTCTTTGGAAATGGCCAACAACCAGTTAATATTCTTCATCTATGCACACATGCTGGAATAAAAATTCCCCTGTACTGCGATCAGTTAATCAGCAAAAACATTGTAAAAATAATAAGAAATATTTAGCACTGGTTTAGTGTGAAGCGCTATAAACCTTGGTAATATGAAAGTTTCTCCTGAAAATAACTCGACTCGAACAAACCTTTCATTGTCTTCGAGCGCGTGATGGTCATCGCTGCCCTGTGTTACTTCGGCGAGAGATTCAAGTAAAGTGGCATCGGCGGACTGTGCAGCAGCGGCAACTAGTCCCGCCACGGAGTCCTGCTCCGATTCGGGTTGATGAAAGTTCATGCTTCCCTGCTGAAGGCCACTGCCGCCAACAACATTCTGACAACTCGCCGGCACCTGGTTCATCTGCACCTGAGCGTTACTCGCGCTCGTTTGCGGCTGCATCTGTCCTTGTGGTGTCATTACTTGATTCGGTACCGGTGCTCCTGGACCGTGAATAGTAGTCGCTGCCTGTTGAGCACCCGACTGAGGAACTTTGTGAATATTTTGGATGCCCTGCATTCCCTGCATGGCGGTCATTGGCTCGGAAATTTGGGTCATCTGCTTCTGTGTCGTTATCCCTTGTTGTTGCTGCTGCTGCTGCTGCTGCTGCTGTGATTGCTGTGGCTGATGTTGCGTAACGAGAATATTGGGCGCCTGTGAAGCAGTCGCGGAAGTTTGTTGGACCGACGGTTGACAGACATTTTGACCTGGCAAAGACTGATTCTGCGAGCCTACCGTCACATACGACGTCGTATCATCCTTCTGATGGCTTATATTTTGTTGTGGCGTCACATTGTTATTATTAGTCTGAGTAATAATAGGAATAGAACCTTGAGGCATACTCTGAGGTTGTCCCAAATTATTGGGATGTGTGGGCTGAAGGTTCGAGGGCAAAGTCGCGCCCTGCTGTCCGCTTTGTTGCTGCTGCTGCTGCTGCTGCTGCTGCTGCTGTGGCGTCAGTTGCTGCTGCTGCTGCTGCTGCTGTTGTTGCTGCTGCTGCTGCTGCGGATTAGAGGACTGAAAATATTGTGGTATCTGCTGTGTCGGCACCTGTGTCTGTGACTGTAACTGATTAGCGTTGTGTTGCTGCTGCTGCTGAACGTTCTGAGGCATAGAATTGCCAACGGGAAAACCACCGGGATGGTTTCCGACTCCGATTGAAGACGAATGAACATCCTGATGCGAAACGTGGCCGTTCATATCCATAGAAATTGCCTTGTCGTCCGTAACATTTGCCTGCTGTTTGTTCATATCCATAACTACGATACCGGCATCCGTAACGCCGTACGATATACACACCTCGTTCGGATCCGATACTTTTGGCGTGCTTATCGCGCTTGGCTGATTCACGGATGTGTGATCGAGATAATCCATGCAGGTCCATCTTCCTCTCTTGAAAGGCTCTGTACTCTCGATCTTCACCACCTTGAATCTCTCGTTTCTACCGTGCGAATGTACCTCACGTATATCAGTGTCCTGTTTAGCATTGCTGGACAACAAATTAATGATATTGTTGTCCGTTACCGACGTTATATCCAGCGTATTGATGTTGCTGTCGTTTGTTGAATTACTGACGCTACCGCCTTCAGATGGTACGATAGCTAAGCCATATTGCGAGCTGGTAGGAATCACCGGAGCTGTGCTGAGGGCAGCGTTACTGGCGTTAAAAAACACATCTTCCTTGGAGAATGTATCTTCGGAATAGCTCGGCGTCTCGACGTCCAAATCTGTGACTCTCGAGTGTTCCACCGAATTGTCCTCGGTGTGCGATTCGTCAAGATCGTCGTTTGAATCATCACCGGCGTCGTTGCTCATACGAGAGCCAACGGTGACGCTTGTTATCTGAAACGACGATGTCTTCTTTCTGCATTGATTGTTTGGCGTAGCACTGGGCGAAACAAGACCCAACGCCTGATGAGTCCTGTCTAGCTCGCCCAGCCTTATCGTCTCCGTGGTGGTACGATGAACCGGATTAGATATTTTTCTATTGCCGTCCAGCTGTTTGTGCGATTTTCTGTGCACATTATCTGCCATTATTGTGGAAACTTACCATTCGAGAGCCACGGCGATTCTTCTTGATGGTGATTTCTCGTTGCATATTAAGAGCAACATCGCCGAGCTATATTTTTTTATTTATTTATTTTTTTGCCTTTTTTGTTTTTTTCTTTAAGACGCCAAGTCGGCTCGGTAATTAATACCGGGCTGTCTCAACGACTCTATCAACAAACCCGGAGTCAACAGGAACAATCGTTGCTAACAACGGCCACGCGAATTTTCAACATTTTTGTTATTCCGGAGGTGTTGACAGTTCACCATTTCGTTGGAGAGACCAATCACGGTTACTGGAACGCGTTTCGTCTCTTTCACTCACAAACTTAGCACGTATACTCGTTATCTTTTATTTCGGAATAAAGATACTTTGCGTTTTTTACTCTACGCTGGGTTTATTATCACGCTTTACCCGCGATCCATTTGGTCCTCGCAACTTCTTCACGTTACCGTTTTGATACGCGATATTTCATCGTCCATGTCTCCTCTCTTCTCTACTATTCTTATAAGCAGGTGAGCAGTTTAAAAATGGCTGCCAATTCATCCGCAGAATCGCCACGAAAATTTCCGATTCGAGATGGGATAACGCACGCGCAACAAATACATCATCATTTCATTCATAGGGTGGATATACAATAGTAGGAAGGAATCAAGGATTTACGAAAATAGAGGGAGCAACAGATTGCTGTTGATTCTCTATCCAGGTGTATCGGTAAATTTATCATTTCCGAGATCAGTCAACTGTGAAATCGTTAGGCTAAGCTTACCGTTCTCTGTGTTTGTCCGGAAAATCGACCATCTCTGGGAAAACTGGGAAATCATAACTTTAGGGTGATCTGCTACACCGACTGAGTCACCGTAAGTGCGAGAGAGATAGCTCAATCTTCTCGACGCGTTGTTCTTGGCTACGGTTGATTTTTCGGGTTAAAGGATGAAAACGGTTCACTGCAGAATCCTAAGACGCAGTGAATCGTTCTCATCTTTTGTTTAAAAAGATCAAATAGAAATGAGAGCAACGCTTTACAGTTTTTGTTACCGACCGAGCAGTAGCACATCATCTTAAGGTGATGTGACACATGTTCGAAAACTGTAATCAAATCTACTCACAGATGATTAATATTGTAGACAAAAGCAAATTAGTTTTCACTCCGTCGTAGATATACCAAGCGAAAACTAATTTGCTTTTATCTGAAATATTAACCGGCTCTGAGTAGATTTCATTACAGTTTCCGATATCCATTGCAATTTTTGAACATATGTCTCATCACCTTAAGGTGATGTGCTATACCGACTGAGTCACCGTAAGTGCAAGAGAGATAGCCGAATCTTCCCGAATCGTTGTTCGTGGCTGCGGTTGATTTTTCGGGTAAAAGATGAGAACAGTTGACTGCATAATTCTAAGACGCAGTCAACTGTTTCTCATGTTTTATTGAAAAGATCAAATGGGAACGGAAACAACGCTTTACAGTTTTTGTTACCGACCGAGCAGTAGCACATCACCTTAAGACGATGTGCTACGCTTTTCCGTAGTTCTCTCTCGCTACACCGCGGCCACCAGTGATGTTGTCTGTACCGCATAACCTTAAGGTGAAGTGGAAGATGTACTATCAACTCAGTCGGTAACAAAAACTGTTTCTCAACTTTTATTGACGCGCTGGACGCTTCTGGATAGAAGAAAAGTCTTACATCGTGCAGATTTATAAGACGAATTATGTGAGACTTGACGTTTATTCAGAAGCGTTCAACATCCTTAAAAAAGATGGATTACAGTTTCTGTTATCGAATGAGGTTGCGAAACTACTCGGTTGGTAACAAAAACTATAATCCGAATTTCCCCGACACGGTTAATCTGTCGGGTAAAAGCCGAGAACCTTGCACTCCGCCTAATAATTCTTCAGAACGATGTTCACGTCTTTTATCCGACAGATCAACCGTGAAGCAGAAATTCGGGATCACAAGATTAGCTCTGTCTCATTATCGGTAAGAAGGGCAAGATACAACATGATTTACCGATAAATTTACAACACTATTTTTTAAGTCTATGTTCCGTTCGTTCCACTGGTTCCTTCGCATACATAAATCACACGAATACAAATTTGTGCGGGAAACACTGGCAAATTCAAACGTCACTTTGAAATTAAAAAAAAAACGATATAATTCATTTCACACTGAACATTTGAATGAACTATTCGAAAATTTGACAAATGCTTGTTCATTGAAATACACACGGAGTTTATTATTTTTAATGACAACTCAAAACTACAATAATAATATAATTATTTTTAACAACTTTAAGACAGAGACTCAACGATACATATGTCGAGTTCTGTCTCTTGTTTAGTGATGTCGCAAATCTGTGTTCCGCATCTCAAGAGGCATCACATTTTCCGTGTACCAAAAATGTAAAGTTTTCTTGATTGGTTTAGTGTCAAAAGTGGGGATAAAAACCAAAGCTATACACCACTTGCACCACTGTATGTACACACAAGACACACGGCAGTCCAAGTTGCGTTGCGGCATCGGGTGATTTGGGTTTCGGGTTATAGATCCAATCGGTCAAGTTGGGTCAAGTGGAGCATTCGCCGTTTGAAGAGCTCGTAAAGTTGATGTTCGTGTAAACTCGGCAATTGGGCATTCAAAAAATGTCATCGACATTTTCTCACAGCGATTCGGCGCTAACGATAATACTTTGCTTGTGTCATTATTTTGTTTCTTCTTCGCTCGTTATATCGCCTGAATCTCTGAATCATTGATAGCTTTATCTCTTCTGCGATCCGTTCGTTCATCTTCATAATATCCGCGTGAATCTCTTCAAGCTCGGAGATTTTTCTGCTGACATCGCGCTGACAGACACGTACCTACGACGTGTAGATCCTTCATATTTTAGTCTTGTTTCTTGATCATGTAAGTGATGAAATTTATCATTTCGAGGCTAAAGACCTTTGTTTTCTCTTCAGTATTGAGTTTAATGTAGTCTTGGATCTTTAACGCAATTTTAGGCTTTGACATTTTCTTCTATTCAGAATTTTCAATTCTATCTGTGACATTATCTTTGACAGATTAAATATCTTTTTGAATTTTCAAAAATCATTTTGTGTCTGTGCAATTACCTTGTTTCAAAATATTTTATGTTGATTTTCAGTTTTGGCCAATATGTCAAATTTGGGGTACTTTGACTGTACAGCGATGAGATGATAATATTGCTTTATATCATAGCCAAGAGTTGAAGACCAATCGACTGCGTGAAAAATTTTGTTACAACACATCGGTGGTTCTCATGACAAAGCCTGAAGAAACCAGCTGTCCCATGGTTAGGATAAGCGGAAGTATCATAGTCGCAACGGAGAGATGATTTTCTCTCCAAGATTTGGCAACAAGACAAGAACAATGGCTAATTTATATTACTGAGGTACATTAGCCACTGAGCCAATTGTGTTCGCTATGGGCGGAAGTTCCTTGGAGACTGGTACATCCTACCATCAGATCAGCCATGGGCGAGAAGTTCGCCACTGGCTGGCTCATGTTAAATTGTCCAGAATAATTATATTGGTCTCGATGCTCCTATTCATCGTGCCGCTATTTACACATTATTATCTATCAAAGGTTTGTTTGTTTTTATCAAAGAGCACGAGTGACTATGAAAGACTACATTTTATGCCTTACATTTTATTGCTAATAATACTCTGTTGAATATATATCATTGCTCATTAATTCTTGTATCACTACTTTTTGTTTAGTAAAAAAATGAAGTACTGAACACTAACTGAACACTAATGACAGACAAACACAATATGAAAAGATAGAACATGTAAAGTCAAATGAGAACAGCACTAAACATGTAAACCCGTAAACGAACCTACACCTCAATCGCACAATCACAACGAGTTCAAACACCACACACGCATTCACACCCACACACAAGCATGTTGCGTTTATCGTGGGCCAACATTAATATAAGCTGCTCCTGCCACTGGATTGGCGAGAGGACATAGGACTAGGATATGAAATGTATATGTAAATATTAATATATCAATAAATATTCATTTATTCATTCAATATATATATATATATATATATATATATCTTGTGATATTTCAGAACAAAGATAGACAGACTTTAAATACTCCCAATTCCAAAGTACATGAGAAAATTGTAATTAATTTGGACTTAAATAACTTTTCTTCTTTTTGGAGTTTGCAAATAAGTGAGATTTAAATACTTACTCATATAGAATTAATAATTAATTTCCAGATAGAATTGGTATTTAAATCTACATCAATTATGTGTTCCACCTGAATTACTAATTAAATTGAAATAAAATGTTAGTTCTTCCTGGAATTAGGAATCAAATTGTATTTTATACGTGCAGACGTATTTTAATCTGTGCCAATCTGTATATTGAATACAATCTCCTAAATTCACAAAATTGCTCAGATTTAAATATAACATTCTAAATTTATACCACACTTGAAATTTATGTTGGAACAAGCTCACCAAATGTACACTTTGCTAATATTTTATTGTATGAAATTTAAAAAAGTTCCAAAGTTGAACTTTGCACATTGCTTCCTCATTAATTTTTTTATTTATTTTTTTCACATAGCGATGTCTATGAGGAAGCTTATTTATTAATTTTGTGAAAAATGGGATGGAAATTAATGATGAAGCAATGTACGAAGTTCAACTTTGCAACTTTTTTCGTTAGTTTTGGTAGTTACGGGTGCGACCACACAAAAAAATGAATATTTTTCATCTGTATTTTTAATTTCGAAAAAGTTTTAAATCATTCATCATTAGTTGACCTGAGTTATAAGGAAACGATAATTTTTTGAAAAATTCAAAATAGCGTAAAATCCGAACGACTTTACTGTTCATGATCAAATTTGGTACGTAGCAGCGTTGTATGTTATTTTTCGTCTGTAGAACATTTCAGTTCATTTGTTGAAATTCGACGTGATTTAGAACAAAATTATTTTTTTTTTTCGAAGATTCAAAATTCTATAAAATCCGAACCGCTGTACTGATTTCTTCGAAATTCAATACCAAACAACATTGAACCTGTCTTCAGTTATGAAGAACTGTTTAGCTAAATCGTTGAACTTTTACCAAAGTCATATGTCATATAGTATATGTCATAGTCGATATGTCACTTTAAAAAAATATTTAAAAAAATGTGCACAGTTCGGAAAAATCTGAAAAAATTCTGAAAAATCCGATTTTACATAAATAAACATTTGACCAATCGCCCGTAGTAGATTAATTATATTTTCTATTTTTTAATAATTTTTAAAATAAAAAAAGCTTAAAAACTGTAAGAAGAAAAATCTTCCCCACTTTGGCTATAAGCTAGATAATTTTGTTATTGAACAAAGTATTTTTCAGAATTTTATCTGATTTTTAAGTTATGGTGTTTTATATGTCACTTTAAAAATATATTAAAAAAAAAGAATTGGCAATAAAAAAAATAAAAAAAAATAAAAAAAAATAAATTGTGCAGTTGAGGGTCCAACAAAGCCTATAAATAATAATGAGCCAAATCGGAGAGGTCGAGGTCAAATTCAGGTCGAAACGGGGTGGAACGTATATGAATATATTTTGTTAAAAATCACACCAATTAAAGAGTAGTTACTGCTTTACTTGCGTGCCAAATTTGAACGCGATCCATCGTGCCGTTCGTGAGTTATGGACGATTGAATTTTCTGTGCTTGGAACACACATACACACACATACGCATTTTTTCTAAGTCACTTTTCTCGACATTTTACACCATTCTGAATATGCTGACATGAAAATCTAGAAAAAAAAATCAATTTTCGCGAAAACAAAGGTTCCTCCATGAGGAAGCAAAAGTAGCTCGGATTTTGTGTTATAACAAAATTACAATTCCAACTAATTGCAATGCAGGTGGAGGCCGGTTCTCCAGGATTGGATATACACCATACGCGCTCAAAGTTAGAAGCCTTTGAAGATTTCACTTCAATGAAGGCTGCCGATCTGAAAGCTAGAATAGAAGAGATGCTTAGGATAAAAGTATCTGTGAGCAATGAACTCAGAGATCTAGAGAACAAAAGGCAGAAACTTCAGGTGGAAGTCAGCTCGTTTACTCAGAGAATAGATGACCTAAAGCAAGAGTTGTTGCATCAACAGACAGATCTGGATAGATTGAAAATCAGCGTCGTGCAGGCGCAGGCTGCTCAGAGAGAGGCAGTGGAGAGAAATACTCCTGAACTCGCGCCTCCACGTAGAATCTTCATGGATTCGGTGCCGGCTGTAGTCCCGGGAACTTATCCCGGTACGTGCAAGATGTACAATTGCTTTGATCACAGCAGATGCGCGCTTACCAGCGGTTTTCCTGTCTATCTGTATGATCCGGATTTATTCTCTGTCGTGAATACCGGATGGGATGTTGATGGTTTTTTAAAAACAACGATTAAACAGACATTAGGTAAGACCGGAGACATGGTAAAAAAAATTTCTGCTCTTTGCGCCGATTTGTTGTACACCTGTTGTAACTTGTTATATACTCATTTTATTTTTATTGATTCGACGTCACTTTATAATAATACTTTATTAATTAAACAATAAATTCGTAAATGACTTTTCGTATATTTACAGACAGATATTTCAGTTAATTATAGTTACTTTGTTATTTTTGTATATGTAACAACATTGTTTTAACGAAATGTCGCACCTTGATTTTTAAAAGGGAAAGATTGGGGCAATCTAATTGCGATGTTATTTGTAATCCTACTTTAAATTCGGATTTTAACTTTTAAACACTGATTCTTTATTAAACTTTTTTTTCAACATGCCAAAAAACAAAAAATACATATTGACATGATAAAATAAATCCACTCACATAGAATTTGAAAATAAATAGGGAAATGTTTGCACCTACTTTGCCCTAAGAAGGCAGTTTACTATACTTTGCTTTCCGATGAAAAGTCGACGATGTTTAGTACTAATTTTCTTTTTCTTTTTTCATGATACTTCGAGTTTTAATAACGCTTTTAATTCATTACGCTGTGAATTAAATATTTAATTTTTTGTTTAGGCTACAACGCACATTTGACGATAAATCCAGCGGAGGCCTGTGTGTACATACTATTGATAGGCGAGGTTTTATCAATGCATCAAAAAGAAGTCTCGAATTCACCGCGCCCTTTAAACGTAACGAAATTACACGGTTTGCCGTACTGGGGTGGAGACGGTAGAAACCACATACTGTTGAATCTCGCGCGAAGGGATCTGTCCGTCGAGTCGGGAAATATATTTCATGATGTCGATACAGGACGCGCGATGCTCGTGCAATCGACCTTTCACAGAAGCCAATTTCGCGAAACATTCGATCTCATAGTGCCTCCAATTTTGGGACCACCAGGTGGAGATATTTGGCAGGATTGCCCACCGATGGTACCAGCTCGAAGAAAGTATCTTTTGTCGTTTCAAGGGGAAATGAAGACAGCCCGATTGACACCTACACCTCATCAAGTTGACGATGCCGAAGTCGATCTTGAGAGGCTCGCCATCGACGAGAATAATTTAGATAATTTTATAATACAGCATTTAAAAGAGATGACGACAGGCACGACGCTCGATAAATTTTTCATACAGTTCGAGTGCGTGCCCGCGTCTGAGGATCGAAAAATCATGGTTGCTCTCGACTGGTCGCTCTGCGGAACAGATTCCTCGAGAAAAGCCATTCTCAAGGAATCAACTTTCGCTCTCATTCTCGCTCCTAGCAACGCCACTTATGTTACCACGTCGTTTATGCAAGCTAGACTTTACGAAGCTCTTCGTGCAGGAGCGATTCCCGTCGTTCTTGGCGGCGATCAAATACAGCTATGTTACAACGAAGTAATTGCGTGGCGGAGGGCCGCGATATTTTTACCAAAGGTAACTTACGTTATTTACCAAAATAGCATCTTTACATTTTTAAGTCGTTAGGATCCATTTGTAGATCCATACCTTTGATTGCTCGTAACGGTGTTTTCACCGTTTAAAAGAATTCTCAAGTACAAATATAAAAAATGAAAACTAATCGAAATCGTAGTTTCTTTGATATTAATATTAATCAGTTTCTGCTTTGACTCTGAAACAATGATAGTATTGTTTATCTGAAACAATAATACTGATTGCAACTATAATAACTTTTAGAATCTGTCGATTGAATCATTGTTTTGAATATTATCGCAAGTGTTACTAGTCTTGTCGAACTGTTTACATCATTGAATTTTATTTTCATTATGAACGCAAAAGCTAGATATGAAAAGTGTCTCGAAAGTATTATATTGATTCATAAAGTAATTAAATACTCGCAATCTTGTGTCTGCCAGAATTCTGATAGTGCTTAAAAGATAGGCATAAGAGTTTCATTGGTGTTCCAGGCGCGAGTCACAGAAATGCATTTCTTTTTGCGAGCCGTACCGGACAACGATCTTCTGTCCATGCGTCGACAGGGACGTTTGATATGGGAACGATATTTAGGAACTGCTCAAGGAGCCGTTGATACAATAATTGCATCGATCAGAGATCGTTTGGGTATACCGCCTTTGCCCGCGTCTGTAGCTGCTAGTCCCAGCATATTCAATGAGACTTTCGTGGTTCGTACCAATTACTCACTAGAGAACAAAATCTGCATATGTAGAATTCATTTTAAAACGCCCCAAAATCAAGTGCTGAAGTGGATTTTTTTTTCTTTTACGTAGCCTCTTAAATCGGACACGATTATCACTGAACCAGAAGCGGAGGAGAGTCTCGGTCCTTTGGAGCCACCCTATCCCTCGCCGGCTTACAAAAGAAATTACACGACGATGCTGATCCACGGGCATGAAATCTGGAATGATTGGGTCGATCCCTTTCACTTGTATCCGCAGCTACCATTCGACACGGCTTTGCCGAGCGATGCAAAATTTCTTGGTAAGTTAACGACTAATAAAAACATACTTACTGTAGCTTAGAATTGTAACCATCCCATTACTTCCAGTCATTCGTTCGTTAATAATTTCTTTAGAATATTCGACAATATTAGTAACAAATTGTAAAAACATTTTAATTAAAAGTAACAAAAATATTGAAACTACATAGATTCGTTTAAAAATGCCGTATAAAGAAAAATACTCAATAACGAGTAATGGATAAACATGCTTCGTTACTTACATAATCCTAACTATTTTTATTTATAATTAAATTTTTATATATTTAATATAAAAATAATTTTTATATAAAAAATTTGTCGAGGAGAATGAGTGATGATTAGGGTGGTAAAAAAAACTTGTATTTCTAATTCCTTAGCCGTAACGACACAGGATATTGGTCATGACTAAACACTCCTCCCTGAATTTTTTCAGATTTTTAAGACAGTTTTTAGTTACCCCTCAAGTCACTTTTATACGAAAATCAGCAAATTTGCGGCTTTTTAACCCTTCGAGTACGGGGCCTTCGCGCCGCGATCGAGCCAGTTGGCCGGGGCACGCGCGCCTTAAAAACTTCATATTTAAACAACAGTAATATATTGATAGAAAAAAATGGTCTGTGGTACGAATTAAAGTCTTGATATCACACTTTAAGTAGAATCAATTTTTTTTTTTATATTGAAAACTCGTTTAGTTATAGCGATTATAAAAGCGCACCGCGTCATGACGCGTTTACGCGTCACCCGTATGCGAAGGGTTAACTATTTTTTATAGAACTCTCAACAAACAAATATTATCTTAACGTAGGAATTTTCATCAATATCATACACGTTATTAAGAATTTTTTCAGATTTCTTAGGAATGTTAGTGTTTTGAACGGACCATACTAGTTGTGATTTTTCGTCGATATAAACAATTTCAACGCACGCACACTGGACATTAGTCATAAGCGTTATTTTTTTAACTTACCTACGTGATAACAGGAAAGACAGTATCTAAACCCCCATTGGATAGTATTGCCGTTTGAGCAGTACAAAAAATAGTCAGAAGAAATGTATTTTCCACACTTTTTCCTTTCTTCTATTATAGAGCTGTAGTTATTTTCTTAAAAAATAGTTTTTCGAACGTTAGCATTAATTAATTAAACGTACTAATGTTCGCTGAGCATTTGTTTTTAAAGAAACGTAAACGCCGCGTTTTATGCCCTAGCATGTGGTTGTCATGAATGTACGACAGTAGCCGAATGAATCATCGAGAACGACGTTCTAAAACAGTAATTCAGGAAGAGGGTTCGAAATCATGATGATTTATAAAACGTTCCAAAAACTATTTTTCTTTTTGCTTCCTCATAGAGGAAGCTTTGTTTTCGTGAATTTTTTTTTTCGAGATTTTCATGTCAGCTTACACACAATGGTCCAAAACGTCGAGAAAAGGGATTTGTATGAAATTTCTGTGTGTGTGTGTGTGTACAAATTTCCTTGTAAACACGATAACTGTCGTAATTTTAGATGTATCTTCTTCAAATTTGACACGCAAGTGGTACCACAGTAGATCAATGTTTGGGATTGTAGCTGACGCGAATCGGTTGGAAAATAAAAATGTTGAAAAGTTGTTTTTACCCTATAACTTTCGCAAATAATGAGATATCGGGCTGAAATTTAGTACAAATATGGACTACCATCAAACCATGATGTGTACTAAATTTGGCGAGAATCGACCGAGCGGTTCTAATTTTATTGCATTTTTTTAGATGTCTGTAAAGACTTCAACTCCTGTAAATTCTGAGATAACCGGCTGCAATTTTCGACATGATTTCACGATTATTGATTATCAATGATGAATGTAGTCAAAGAAACTGTCGATATGTCCGTAAATTTGGATTTCGGTGAATAGATAAGAAAAAATTATTATGCTGTCACGAAGAAGAAAATCTTTCGGAATTTGTTGCTGATTTAGCTTAAATATGGTTCACATATGGACTACCATTGAACAACGTTTGAGTACAAATTTGACGCAAATCGGTCAAGCGGTTCGCATTTTATGGCATTTTGAATTTTTTGAAAAATCTACTACTACTTGCACTCGCACTAGCTTGCACAAATTACGAGATACCGGCTTCAAATTTGGTTCTTATATGAACTACTATGGAACAGGGTTTCAGTGAAAATTTGGGGCAAATCGATCGTGCGGTTTAAATTTTATGACATTTCGCATTTTCTTGAAAAATGTCTTTCGAGCTGAAACAAGCCTGCAAAGTAGAACCTTGCGAATTGCTTCCTCACAATTTTCTGTCTTTGACAAAGCTTTTTTTTATAAAGCTTCCTCTGTGAGGAAGCCAAAATTCATCAACGTTCTTTCTCATACAGGTAGCTTTGTAAAAAAAGCTTTGTCAAAAATAGAAAATTGTGAGGAAGCAATTCGCAAGGTTCTACTTTGCAGGCTTGTTTTTTTTTAAATAAGTAGAGTTCTATAATAGAAGAATGCAAAGGTTTGGAAAATAATGTTTTTCTGACAATTTTAGAAAAGCAATGTTTATGACTATTATCCATGAAAAAAAATATCTTTATTTTTTTACTATTTTTTGTACTGCTCAAACGGCAATACTTTCCAATGGGAGTTTACAAAATCTCTTTGCTGTCATCACGTAGGTAAGTTAAAAAACATTAGCGCTTAAGACTAATTTTCAGTGTGCGTGCTCTGCGTGCAATTGTTAGTATCGACGAAAAATCATAACTCGTACGCTCTGTTCAAGCTACTGTCATTCCTAACAAATCTGAAAAATGCTCAATAATGAGTATGATATGTATGAAAATTTCTAAGTTAAGATAATATTGTTTGTTGAGGGTTCTATAAAAAATAGTTAAAAAGCTACAAATTCACGGATTTTCGTATAAAAGTGACTTGAGGGGTATCTAAAAACTGTCTAAAAAATCTGAAAAAATTCAGGGAGCAGTGTTTAGTCATGATCACTATGCTGTGTCGTTGCGGTTAAGGAATGCGAAAACAAATTTTGTTTGGACCACCCTAGTGATGATACGTGATGAGAGAATGCAATCAAAGCTTTTCTTTAAATAAAAAAATTGATTTCACAAGCTAGAAAAATGTAGTCAATAAAAGTGTTGAGAATTGAAGTACAATCACTTTTTGAAGGTTCCACACTTCCTTGCTGATATTTCAAGATATTATATCTAGTTAAGGGGATACTTATCTTTACAATAAAACGTTTCCCCTATCCGCGCTAAAAATCTGAACAAAATCACGCATGTACTGTTTTACACTATAAACAGATCCGCATTAGATAGATGACAAACTAAAAACCATTCTAGAGAAAAAATATTTTTTTCGAAAAATTTGAATTGACTAGAAATCTAACGCTTATCTATTTTTAACTGTTTTTTTTAACGCTCACGTCGATTTTCAAGGTTTTATGTTGATTGGTGTTAGAGGAGTGAAGGAGCTAATCCATTCTTTAGATTTTGATGTTCGAGAAATGCTGTTTTGCCCACGACAGAAATTATGAAAATTTTCTTTATTTTTATGGACGATATGTGATTAATGTTTTTCTTCTATGAAGAATAGTAACGTGATTTCGACCGGAAAGGTATTTATTTTTCTTACCGAAGAACTCTTCATACATATATTTCTACACGCACACAGCGGCAGACCCAGCGGCAAATACTAAGATAAGCACCTGAGAGACAGCTCCTCCAATATTGTGTAACACAACTCTCTCAACTCTGTACAGTCGACGTGGACGTCGAGTTCTGTAAGCGGAGGTGTGTGACGGCCCTACATTACATATAAGAAGGCGATTCGATTCGAATTAGAGAAATGTACCAGGTGACATTAGCGCAGTGGTTGGCGCTCTTACTCAGTACCAGAATAATCCGGATTCGAATCCCGGCGATCACCATATATTTTCTTTCTTCGATAATTCGTCAAACCATCCGCACACCACACACTTCCGTACTCTGTCTTTTCCGACTGTTACATAAGCGATAAAAAAATTAATGAAAAAAAGCTTACACTTGAAGCTACCTGATTTAGTCTAAATTTGGGAGATCAAGATATTATCTTCGGATTGTAGGTTCTGAGGTTGGGTTCAGACCCATCGGTCACGGTGCCGGTGGTGCTGGCAAAGAATTCAGCGAATCTCTTGGCGGCAACCATCCCAGGGAGCAATTTACTATAGTTATGCTAACTTACGAACGGGAGCAGGTACTCATTAACTCGTTGGCCCGGCTCTACGGATTACCGTACTTGAACAAGGTACTGGTAGTTTGGAACAGTCCCAAACCACCGATGGAGGATCTCAGATGGCCGGATATAGGCGTACCTATATTGGTGCGTAATAATTGCGTCAGCTATCTAATTGTACATAAACAATTTGTCCGTATGATTAATTTAACCCCTCAAGTGTCACCGCTGTAAATGAATGTCGCTGCCTTTTAGCAGTAGCGATGTAAAAGTAATGTTATGGAATCAGTAAAAAGCTTAAGTAAAATTGTAAAGTAAAATTCATATCTCGAGTAAATATATATAGTCTTTATATTATATATTTTTTGTAAAAAATCAACGTTGCGAAGTGGATAAAATTATTTACAATATTCGATATTTTTCTGTTTTATGGTTTTGGAGAGACGTAAACTTCAAAAGAATATAGCGTTTTTTTTATATGTTAGATAAAAAAATCGACACGAAATCAGTGAAAGTATTTATAAGTAATAGAAAAATCTGGCTATGATAAATATCGGAGAGAATGACAAAAAGCGTGATTGAATTGACAGCAAATGACTCAATAAATAATTATAAGTAAGTATAACAATTATTGCAGGTCATAAAAGCACCGAGGAATAGCTTGAACAATAGGTTTTTGCCATTCGATTCTATTGAAACCGAGGCAGTTCTGTCGGTGGACGACGATGCTCATCTTCGTCACGACGAGATAATGTTCGGTTTTAGGCAAGAACCCTTTAAATAAATTTCTGCATTTACGTAACTTTCTTACACTTTCAGTGTCAAGTATGAATCAAATAATTTGTTTTTCTTTCTTGTAGAGTATGGCGAGAGCATCGCGACAGAGTTGTCGGCTTTCCCGGTCGTTTTCACGCTTGGGATCAAAATTACAACAACGCCTGGAACTACAACTCAAATTACTCTTGCGAGTTGTCGATGGTACTGACGGGAGCGGCGTTTATACACAAACACTATACATATCTTTATACACACTGGCTTCCACAAGCCATCAGAGATAAAGTTGACGAATACATGAATTGCGAAGATATCGCTATGAACTTTTTGATATCGCATATTACGAGGAAACCACCTGTAAAGGTAAAATATTACAACCAGCCACTGAATTATTTTCATGCTTTTTTTTATCAAACGAAATTTACTTAATGAATAACAACGACTGATTTTATTTTCAGGTAACATCCCGCTGGACCTTCAGATGCCCAGGTTGTCCTGTCTCGCTATCAGAGGACGATACACACTTTCAAGAGCGTCACAAGTGCATCAATTTTTTCGTCCAGGTATTCGGCTACATGCCATTATTGAATACTCAGTACCGAGCGGACTCGATACTCTTTAAGACGCGAATACCTCATGACAAACAGAAATGTTTTAAATTCATATGATTTGTAAATACGTATCGTTTCTCACTGCCCCGCTTTTCAATCAACTATAAAATTACTTTGATATCTCAAATTTTTGCTAGTCTGCGAATCAAAGGTGCACGAATTCGAGACGCAATCGCGTTCCATTTCGACGTTTTGTCATACCGTAATTTCGTCATAATAACAATGATGATAATAATAATACTAATAATAATAATAATAATAATAATACTAATAATAATAATAATAATAATAATAATAATAATAATAATAATAAGCGTATGCAGTAACGCAGAATTGCGTATCCGTCGAGTTTCGTAAATTTTTTTTCTCTCCTTTTTCGACCGTAATACATACAAGTGCGAAACGATTTTATACATAGTCGATATCAATGAGTTTATGTACAAAATATCATTTAGAGATGTCTTTTCTCTCTATGTACCTGTTTATCCCGAATCTGGGCTTCGACTGTATAGAAAATAAGTAACAATTTTCGTCGTGTTTTTTTTTAAGGTAACAATTGAATAACTAACAACTTTAAAGCGTAAGATTAGAAGTAATAGTTACTTCGTTACGGTGCCATCAAGATATTAAACATAATGTACTTTAAAGTCGCGGGAAACTCTAGGGGAAATTGAACGACCTGTACAATTGTGTGTCGCAGTAGACGATTGATCTGCTAAAATAGTAGAAATTACGGCCAAAACTTGGAAATAGCGATCGAGCGTTCGATCTTCACAGTAAAATTGTTAACGCTTCATTAATTTCGAACTCACTTTATTTTATTCCATCGGCAACCTTTCATAATTTTTTTTTGTAGAATATTCTACAATATTGCTAATATCAAGTACAAAAACTGTAATTAAAAAAAGTGTTAACTCTTAGATTAATTATTAAATGCCAAAAATATTGTATGGAAAACCTTGGTTTATACATTTTCTCATCAATCAGAATACAACATAATATATATATATATATATATTTAATATCGAATTGTTGATGAAATAGATAAACGATTAAAGTGAGTTCAAAAATAGTGACGTGGTTATAACTCTGCGTTTTGGTAGCAAAACCTTCAAACTTCACAGTATAATTTCTACTGAGGCTGAGAAACTCGCGTCCCTCGTACAACAGGTAAATCCACTTGTATATACGTATATACTGACTAAGCGCAATCTATGCTGCGATGTTTGTCAACATTTGTAAATAAATCGAGAAGAAACGAAAAAAAAATCATGTTTCCAGATTGTTAAAAAGTTAAACGACGCATTAATTATTATTATTTATTCGCGAAATCTAGGATTTAGTACTGTGGCGTTCAGCGGGATCGGCGAGAGTTCACTTTTACTCTACATATAATGAACCAAAATTACCGCTGCATTGCGGTTCGGCTGGGATTGCTATAGTACCTGCGGTCAGCGCCCTGGCATATATACAGGTATATATATACAGGCATCGCAGGCGCATGTATAGTGCTAGCGCTTCGTGCATGTACGGGACCGGCGAAAAATGCAAAGACTCTTACAGAGCCCGTACTGCACCACCCGCAGCAGCCCCTTCTGCCTGAGATTTAAATGTATCCACGTATAAAGAGTCCCGATGTCTCGTCGGAGGGAAATTTTGCCAGAAATATTATGCTACCTCGCATGTAGATGATCTTTCGTTGGCGCAGACGATTCGTAAAAACTTTTTCAAAATTCAACGCTATACAGTGAAATCATGGACCTGGTCATTTTTAAGCGACAATAAGTGCAAAGTATTACATTTTAAAGAAGGCAACAACTTATTTTTGCTGAAATTCTTGTTTTTTTTTTTAATTGGTATTTAAATCGGACAAAATGTATGTACATTGAACACTGTATTTCTTTTTTCAATTTTGTAGAATCATACAGTGCACCAAGATGCTGTGAGACGTAATGCAATATTGTTTACTTGTCACAGCTGTCGGATCCAACCGCTCAATGGGTTTTAGTTTTCGAGGAGAGTGTTTTCTGGTTCGAGTTCCGAAATTCAGGATTCGGTGGGAATTGAAACAACTGTAACCAATTACTTGGTTGGTTTTTTTTAAATGCAGTTTTTAAAACATATTTAAATTCACAATTTTGTCGCACGGGTTACGAAATATATTTCAACATTTGGGAGAAAAAACGTTTTTTTAGCGAATCGGTTTGCACACAGCGATTTATTTTCCAAAAATTTCATATACTTTTCTAAAGTTGTTTAGAGTGTGAAGAAAATCTACATATTACTTAATTTTTTAAAATCTGATTTCCTTTAACACGAATAATCAATCTTGAGACTAAAAATAAAAATTAAATACTTCTGTTCCTTTTTTTTTTGCAATATATTGAAATTGATACTTTACAGAAAAATTTTTGAGCCTTATGCAAAGATGGAGATTTCATAACTACCAAAGATAAATTTGAAAAATAAAATAAAATATTAGAATGCATTTTTGTGATAAGAATGGACATAAAAGTTTCTCATAATATAGATCGAAGAAGTAATATTATCAAAATGGCGGTATGATGACTATATTAAAATAATATTAGGGGCAGATATCATGGAATATCTGGATCAGGATCTGGCGATTATGTCTGAGATCGACTCCGTAATTTTTTATACGAAAGTACTTGTCGAAAAACACGTGCTAAATTTTTTTAGATTTCTTTAACACTTTTCACCTGAAACAAAAAAACTTTCAAAAAATTAAATCTCAGGTGAAGTGTTAAAAAAATCTAATAGTCACCATACCGCCATTTTGATATCACTTGTTCGATCTATATTATAAGGAATTTTTTTGTTCACTTTTATCCCAAAAATGCATTCTAATCTTTTATTTTGTTTTTCAAATTTATCTTTGGCAGTTATGAAATCTCCATCGTCGCGTAAGGCTGAAAAATATTGTTATATTTTATAAGATTTTTCAGATTTTTAGAAACGTAGGTTTTTTAAAAATTTCAAAAAATTATGTCTCAGGTAAAAAGTGTTAAAAAAATCTAAAAAAAATGTTATAAAATATAACCGGTGTTTTTCGACAAGTACTTTTGTATACAAAATTACAGAGCCGATCTGAGATGTCATCGCCAGAGCTTGATCGAGATGTCATGGAATGCCCCATATACGGATATTATCGAATTTTTTATGTTTCGAAAAAATGGGGTGATCGCTCTAACTTTCGTAAAAGTTCGACAATTTAGCTAAACAGTTCTCCATAACTGAAGACACGTTCAATGTTGTTTGGTATTGAATTTCGACGAAATCGGTAAAGCGATTCAGATTATATAGAACTTCAAATTTTTCGAAAAAAAAAAATGTTGCTTTAAATCACGTCGAATCTGAAAAAAATGAACTGAAATGTCCTATAGATGAAAAATAACATACAGCGCTGCTACGTATCAAATTCGGTGATAATCGGTAAAGTCCTTCGGATTATACACAATTTTGAATTTTTTGTTTAATTTATATTTTCGTTTTAACTTTCGCAAAAGTGAAGAAAGTAAGCCAAAACTTTGGACCAGATGGAAATATGATGCAACGATACTAATTACGGAATTTTCGTTGTTATATGTAACGTAATTTGTTTTTGTTTATAGATAATATATTTGTAACTTTTAATTTGTGTTGTTGCACAAACAACTACCAAAATTATAGAGGTAACGATATTAACAAAAAAGCTAATTAAAACGAAAAATGATGCAACGTAGAACTTTGCACGTTGCTTCCTCATTATATCTCATTCTTCACAAAGCTTCCTCTGTGAGGAAGCCAAAATTAATAGATAAACTTCCTCATAGAGGTGGGTTTGTGAAAAAATGAGACGAAGTAATGTGCAAAGTTGCACTTTGCATCATTTTTTAAAAAACAGTCATCTCTGGAGGAATGGCCGGGTCAGTGTTCTTTGACTGTCTCTCTTACGGCGTTTGGAGAGTTTTTTTTCGGGTATCGTGCTGTGGACACGGTTGATCAATGACATTGGGAGTAATGCCAGAAAATGCCCGGGCACAAAATAGAGCACACCGGCGTGTGTAATCGATGCTCTCTCTCATCTCTCGTAGTTGAAGCTCGTCGAGCCTTCTTGAGATAAGCTAAAGCCAAACAAACTATACATAGTTTGCTTTCATTCAAGAAGCATCGAGAGGGAGATTCTCTTCGAGCGCGGCTGATTAGTACTTCACATCGAGCGTAGATTCTACTCGATATGGTTCATTCATGTAATAGCTTGAAATAATTAAACATCATCGCAATTTTGTAGTATTTTTTTTGCTTTTTTTCGGTAGTTTGACCAATCTCGATACTTACTACTGCTACGAAGACTGACTGAAAAGCCGCTTAACTACTGCAGTGCCGACAGCAGTGCCGCCACGCGTCGTTTATAAGCAATAGAAAGAAGCTGTGCGTGATCCGCCCGGCCGGGTTACGCCTGCTTGGCTGTGCAGAGCTTCCGAGACTGCCTGTCGTAATACGCTGTGCGTGAACCCGTGCTTCTACTGCGGCAAATCTCGTCTGCTTTGCGTATGAAAAATATTCGATGTATCCACTTAAATTCAAGAATCTGATCACTACGGTATGTGACTAGTAGGCTGGAGTAGGAAATCGTTCTGACTCTCGACCATAAGATTGGAAAAATACAGTAAAATCTCACGTAGCAAATATTACGGATGTTTAAATATTTAATTTTCACAAAATTACATTTAAAGCGTTTAATTTTCACAAAATTACATTTAAAGCGTTTAATTTTTTCAAAATTAAATCTTAAGCATTCATATTCTTCAAGAAAAAAAAACGACAGATGTAAATTTGACTTTATGATGATAAATTATTGTCAAAAAAAAGGTGAATGACACTTTTGCAGCTATATACTTGGATATTTCCTGTGTGATGATAAATTAACGAAAGAAAAAATTGTGACCGGCATTTTCACATCACAAAATTATGAGATAAGAAATTTCGGTGTAATACGGTATTTTTACGGTAATTTTGCTGGAACCGAAAATACCGGTATTTTAAGGTGGGTCGCCTCTATCACCATGATAATCAAATATGCAACCATATTTTAATAAGACAGGACAAAGGCTGTCTTATTAAAAGGTTACATATTTTATAGACTTTAATATGAAGGTTTTAAAGATATTAAGCTTCCTAGAATCAATAAAAAGGTTATAAAAATTACAATCGGATAGCAAAATAACCTGTTAATTAATCAGACTTTGATTTTCTTAACTTTTAATTAACTGCTGATACACAGTATTTGCATGTCTTAAATAGGGAGATTATTTTCAAAAGTCAAAGCTGAATGTCTACGTAAATAGCGATCATGATTGCAATTTTAAACTGATATTTCATTCTTAATATGCGTTAACGATCATTTGTTTTTAATTGTCTCGTATTTAGAAACGTTCAAGATATATGAATTAATTTTTTTGCGACTTTTCTTTTGGATTTTGGGCATGTATATAAATATGAATGCATGTGAGATTTTATAGGCTCGTTCCTCCATTCGACAATGGAAATTCGCGCAGAAGGTTTCAAGTTTATAATTTTATATCTTAAAAAACTATAAGTTTGACCTCATTCAGATTTTACAATTCGTTCGGCTTGATGCAAATCTATAACATATTTGTTAACATCCCAATAAACACAGTAATGTGGCAGTATTGTAATCGAATGTTAGATGTAATGTCACATGTAACCTACATGTAAGTTATTTCCTACTCGCTAATTTTACATTGTTACATACCCCATACATTTATTTAATGTTGTAGGCCCTTTGCATAATTAGATGCAACGGTTAAGTCTACTGCAACATTGCAGTTATATTAATGGTATAGTTTATTACTATTATTAATATTTACTTGATCAATTCAATTAGCTCCGAATTATAAGGAAAAGACTGTAGTTCCGCCTTTTCTTTTTTCCGACACTCAAGGGTTGCTAAATCGCTACCACCAAAGGATTTAGAAAGACATAAGCCGCTACGACTAAAAATAGAATGAGCTCTTGGTAAATAATCCCAATGGGTTACGACACATTCGACGGGTAATCAGCACCCACCTCCCAACGATGCACGTGTCTTCGCAGTCTTATACACGCTGGGGTCACGAATCGCTTGCGAGAAACGTTCATGTCGTTGGCCATCTAGCGGAATATAACTTCGTTGTAAGCATGTTAAGGATGTTATACAAGTAAACAGTTTTCAAGATTTTTGTCCCGATATTTATTAAGTTGTAGAAAAAAAGCACGACAATTTTGCGTCCTCATAGAGGAAGCTTTGTTTTCATGAAATTTTTTTTCCGAAATTTTCATGTCGGTATACTCAGAATAGTCCAAAACGTCGAGAAAAGTGATTTAAAAAAATATCCGTATGTGTGTGTGTGTGTGTGTGTGCAGGGCTTCGAAAATTCAATGGCCTCTCACTCAGTAACCGTTTGAGCGATCATGCTCAAATTTGGCAGGCAAGTAGAGTATTTGTACCCCTTTGAATGTTGCCATTTTTGACAAAATATATATAGTCATTAAGATTTTATGTAGTTTTTAATTTATTGAAAAAAGGGCGTGGTCGCTCTAACTTTCGTAAAACTTCGCCGATTTAGCTAAATAGTTCTTCATAACTGGAGATACGTTCAATGTTGTTTGGTATTGAATTTGGTTGAAATCGGTAAAGCGGTTCGGATTTTACGGTATTTTAAAATTTTCGGAATTTTTTTGAAAATTCTATAACTCGAGAACGGTTCAAGTATCTGATGTAAAATTTTGCATAAAAGTTAAATAAAATGTGTTGATGTTTAATATTAAATTTAGCCGAAATCAATAATGTAGTTAAGATTTTGTCGGAATTTGTATTTTCGTAATTTAAAAAAAATGTTATAACTCCAGAACGGTTCAAGCAACTGATCTACATTTTTTGTACAAAACTTAAATAGAGTGAGTGAGTCAATGGGTCATACACCCCAGAACAGGGTTCCAGTAGAAATTTGATGCAAATCGGTCAGGCGGTTAAAATTTGGTGGGATTTTGAAAAATGTCGGTCAGACAGTAGCTCTCGCAAATTACGGGATATTTTATTTTCTAGTGAAAAAGAAGTAAAACAATTTTTCCACTTTTGACGATGCTTCCTCTATGAGGAAGTCAAAATTGATCATCATACTTCCTCATAGAGGTGCCTTAGTCAAAAGTGGAAAAATGAGGAAGCAATTTGCAAAGTTGGATTTTGCATTTTTTTATGTTTTTATAAAAATGTTACGTTCATGGTTGCTGAGTTGTAAAACATCAAAGTTCAGCGATTTAACATGGGCAGTATACGGTGAGGGGTGAGGAGTGTCGTGTTTTCAGAGAAAGCGCATGTTTGCAGAGAATGTACCATGATAAATTTGAATTTTTCGTGTACATTGGGGTCTGAGCTTTACAGAACAATGAAAAAATCCGTGTGTGCCCTCTCATTTTAAGAAAGTTATTACGTTTTAATCAGAGCTATTTTTTCTAAAAGTCGATTTCGCGGCTGAGATTTGACAACGTTGCTTCTAACCCAGAGTCGCGCGCTATTCAAACGTTCCACGAATGAACGTCCCTCTTGCAACAGTTCACTTGAAATACCCCGAGGCAATTGTGACAGCGTATTGTCATGACACTCGCGAGGCTAATTCGTTCTTCGTTTTCAATAAATTTTAGAGATAACAGTTGCGCACACGTCTCACACCACATCTCGTTGGTAATTTGTTGGAATTCGACAATGCGTCGAGCGTTCACAATTAATTTTCCGGGTTTCTCGATAAGAACCTTCCGTGTTTGCACCGAAATCTGTCGTATTAAGATCCCGTCATTGCGTATTGACAGTTCTCCGCGATACGCGCCCGACCGGTCGCAAATGACGCAAATATACTCAGACTAAAAATGTATTTTCTGGCATAAACCGATGTACCTCGCAACAAAAACGATGACCAATTCCATTGTAATTTATTTTGCGAACCCAAAACTGTATGTATGTCACGCATACACCGTTCTTCCTAATAATTAAGTTTTCCGTACCTAACAGTTATCGTCAGGAGGAATAACAGTCAAATCAGCAATTTAATGGGCAGAAAAAATAGTATAATCCTATCTCTGCGGCAAATATATCTATTACTTTGTAGCGTGATGCATTGTTGTATATACAACTGCATATTGTAGATATATTTTTTAGCCTGTATACGTCTTTTTATGACACTAGGCTAATGACACGCGCTGGCGCGCGTGCCTGAAAAGCTTTTGCGCTACTGCGCTCTTATAAAAGATTTTGTTTACATCGGACTTTCCTGGCAACCAATCACAGCTTGAATACTTTTCTAACAATGCTTTCCGCTACTCATGAACTTTTAAATATAGGATTCCACATATACAGTTGTTCAACGATTTACCAGTACCTGTATAACATCCTTAATTCCCTCTTACAAGCAAAGGTCTTGCAAATGTAATGCTATGAAACTTTGTAAGACTAACATGAAATTCGCCAAAGTTATACTGCGATACTGTCACGAGCATGTTTCATAACGAGTACACAATGTTACAATCAAGACGATACATAACAGTAACATTACCGATATGTAACAACTGGCATCTTACATCCACGATATATAACCATTACATATCATAAGAATAACATTGTTATATTACATGTAACTTTCAAGTTATATTGCCGTAACAAAAGGTGTTTAGCGAGATCGTTAATTGCAACGTGATCGGGAAAATGTTGGAAAGTCCGATAGCGCCGAAGTTAAAATTCGAAGGCAGCGCGCGCTGCTGTGTGAAATGCCTCTCTCGCCGCTTTCGTCTCGCGGGCGTCTGCGTAAAAGCGCGCGGTTCCTACGTATCAAGTACATAACCCACGCCGTCAGCGCCGCGACGTCGACCCCCATTGGCATCGTGGCCCGATCAATACGGGGTTTCCCGTGACGTAAATGCGTCCCGCCAACCCCATTGGTTCCGATTAACGCCGCATTCCCTTATTTATCGAGAGCCCGCACGACTGGCGATCCTCTTCAACACGATTTTCGTAACTTTTTTTCTTTTTTTGTTTTTTCTTTTCCTCTTTTTCTGCCAACTATCATATGCAGCTTACAAATCTGAGTCTGAGCACGTCGGAGGAGCCCGCTATTAGGTTCTACGATGAATTCGAGTCCGGGGGATGATCCTGAAATCGTTTATTTAGCCTTTTTCCCTAGGAGATCGTTCAAGCTAGATCTTAAGGTATATAGTCGTGGCTTGCGCGTTGCCTCGCGGCCCGAGAAGCCGCTTTTACGAAAGCTGAGCGACGAGCAGCAGCAACCCCCACCCTAAAACTCGCCTCCCGCTCCATTCTCAACATCACGAACTACCAATACAAGCATCACAACGGCTAGAATAAACCGCACAGAGAGCCATCCTACATGCATATATATATATGCAGTAGAACCTCGGTTATTCGAATTCATTGGGACCATAGGCCTAGTTTATATTATCGAAACGTAATTTAACAAATATATATTTCAATGGAAAAACATATATTAGGCATCAAACTGTATGTTATAATCCTAGCTTTCGATACTGATACAGGACGTCAGTGTGAATGGTACCCAAAATAGGTGTGTCTCAGGGTGATACAAATTTTACTTCGATTTTTTTTTATTCTGTTTGGCACTTGGAATTCGTGTGAACCATGAAAGAAATATCCTCTAAAGTCCTCCTGATCTCAACGAAAACTAGATCTTGAAACAATGGTATAACATTATATGATGCTCCAGTAGCGATCTCCAAATTTATTTTTACCTTATTGAGGGTTAAATAAAAACAACAAAAAAATCCCTCATTTGTCACAATAATTTTAAGTGCCAATTGGAATAAATTTTAATATTGACCAAACTTTGATTCACTGAATGCATATCTTTTTTCATCAGAGCAACATGGAAAGTCATGGTTGAGACGACTGAAGCTCGGATATTCGAGGTTCTACTATACACACATACATATATCTGAAAATACACGTACAGGCACGTTCTCTGCTTTGGTAAAGCAGTGTGGGTAGATAGGGAGCGAGAGAATCTCAGAGAGAAATCGAGAGAGATGGAAAAGCCGAGATCGCAAGAGCAGCAGCAGCAGCAGCAGCAAAGCCAGTGTTCGCGAACCTCGGCGAAGCACACACGAAAGGCGCGTGTACGGGTGCGCAGGTGTCACGCCAACGGGGCTTGCTATTTTTTGTTTCCATGAACCCCGTGGACACCTAGCTCGTACCGACAAACCAGAAATATCCTCATTATTATTAACATCATTATTATTATTACTAATATTAACGCATATGCAGAAAGTGTAAAAGAAAGTAGAAGAAATATACGAAAATCAGGAAAAAGCGTGGATATCGTACCGGAGAGTTATTACAAACGGTACGGAAATTAGCCGAGCGTTGTTCGACGCGCGCGCCAACGGTTTTCACAGAGAAGAAGGGCAGCACAGCGAGTAGGTTTGAAACAGAGACAAAGTGCGCCCGAGTTTATCGTGCTGAAGAGCGAAAGGACGAAGAGGGGCAGAAGCGACAGAACGAGGGGAGGAAAACGTCAGAGCAAGAGACAGAGAGGGAGAAGGAGCGAGAGAGAGACAGAGTGATATAGCAGCAAGTGGAAGGGAGCTTCGCGGAGGGAGGGGACGACCAAAGACACCGACGGAAAAGTAGTACCAACCGTGAACCGTCGACGGACATAATCGCGCTGTTATAGGTGTGGAGTGAACGCATCTTTGAGCTCTCTTTCGCGTTTCGACGAGCAAATAACTAAAACAACTCCCCCTCGTCAACTTAAACCTATATAAACATACGTCGTCCAACGAGTGTGTTGCTGTTTTACAACAGAAATATATGTATATATATATGTATATATATATATATATTTATATGTATGCATGTGTATATAAGTAACAGTCGGTCGTTCAGTCGAGCTTGTGGGATTCTGCGGGAAGCTTTTCCGGTGCAACGGAAAATTTTCTCAAAGATTCATCACGTCAGGAAGTGAATGTGAAACAACGGTTTTGTTGTTGTTGTTGTTGTTGTTGTTGTTGTTGTTACTTGCGTGCCTATGTAAACGGCCGACTTTGGGACATCGGAAATGCTCGCGGGTGCGGAAATATCGTATTCTTGGCTTCGTTGAACTCGCCCGTGTGTCCCTCTTTTACCGTGCTCGACCCACCCCGTGTGATTTCGCCATTATCTTCGTTCCCTCGCGCGCGCGCTTTATCTCTCTCTCTCTCTCTCTCTCTCTTTCTCTCTGCCTCTCTTGTCGCACCTACGACTGTGTTTCGTGTTATTTGAATACCTGTCCGGTGTAATATTCTGTCGTGTATAACTTTATACATGTAAGCACACTACATACAAGTGAAAATATTGGGCGATTCAGGCACGGTAATATTACCCGGGATAAAAGCATTTTGACCGTTATTTGACGTCGTACATTTTTCTCTTTTAACACCAAAAATATATTTGTTTAAGCACGCTACGTACAAGTAAAAATAATTCGAACCAGTAAAATTATCACAAAAACATATTTTTACAGTAAAAAAAAAGCTATCACCTAGATTTTTTTTCTTGAAATCATAAATATATGTACGTTTAAGCACGTTGTATACAAGTGAAAATAACGTTAAATTCAGAACCGATAAGATAGCAAAAAAAAGGAATATCTTTTTTCATAATTTGACGTGATTATTTTTTTTCTGCCGGAAATCTGAAGGATTAATTCATATGAATAGAAGGCCCTTATTGGCACTGCACATATTCAAAATACACACAAGCACGCTATTTTACAAGTACAGTAAAAATACCGTAAAATTCTGATACGGTAAAATCATTATTTTTTTTTATCACGCATTTTTCACCGTATTTTTACATCGTTTCTTCTTGAAATCCCAAGAATGAATAAATTTATAAAAACGAGATACCATCATTGGCAATGCACTTATTATTTACAATCGTTAATAAGTTGATTATAAAAATATAAACGATAACAGATAAAGCATACAATTAAACATGTTAATGTTAATGAATAACTGATATTTACATTACCATAATATTCTGTTGTGTAATACTATTTATATTAAGTCTTTTGTGTTGTGAAATTAGAAAAATCATTTTTGTAACAATTGTCGGTAAAAATGGGTGAAATTCTTCAGTCTAAAATTAAAGTAAATCGATCGATATGAAGAAAAAAAAGGTTATCTACAGAATAGTTGAACTGTATCACAATCAAATTTTGCATGATTTATTATAATACCGAATACATCTTTAACGGCATTAGTTATTACCAAAGGTTTTTTTAACCTCTTAGTGTAAAAATAGCGAGTAAAGCTACGACCCAATTGCTAATTTGTACAGCTATAACGGTACAAATACAGTAAAAATGACCGTGTAAATCTACATAAAAATCGTATAACGACAGAGAGAAGGAGATAGAAGTACTAATGGCGTGTATAAATGTGTTCTGAAAAGGTTCAGTGCCGCAGACGGATTCTTGCTGTTCACCACCGAGAGGGAGGGGGAGAGAGAGAGAGAGAGAGAGAAAGTAACACTGATTGTGAGAAAAATCGCCGCGTGACCACCAAAAAGCAACTATCAAGACAAATTTCAAGTTGAAATTTGGGTACGCTAAAAAAAAGGGAAGAGTTTCTCATAATGTTTCGATTCGTGAGATTCGTGGATTTTCGTAAAGTGTACAACGAGAGCCTGGCTCTTCGTTCGACGAACTTTGGGTGCTTCGATTTATCGCGTGGTTGACGCGGTTGATACAAGTGCAATTGGATCTTGTGACCCGTATATATCAAACGGAGACTGCAAACGGTTTTAAACAGGTGACCCGTTTCGTGAGCCTCGGCCTTGCGAAATCGATGCAGTCGACAAGGCAAACCCAGCTGTCTCGTTTCACTCGTGTGTTGTCGCTTGGAAATTATGAAAATGCTCTTTGTTCCGTAGGCGAGAAGAGAAACCACGAGAAAACGAAGCGAAGAGCGCGCGCCCTGTGACTCTAAGCCACCTGTGGTAGATGTCCTCTCTTCCTGCTTGACCTGAAAGCACCACTCGAAGGGCGAGGGATTGGCTGCTTGTGCTCCTGATACTGGCTGTTGGTTTGATGCTTCTTTCTTTCGTTGGGTGGCGCGAGAGCAAGCGAGATAACGCCGCGCACAGCGACCCCATGGATCACGACAAGGGGAGTCTACAGGAAAGTACAGATGGTGGGCATCAAAGAGAGTAAAAGGCTGCCTAGGCTCGACACGTTTCACTGAGCAAAATACAGAAAGAGAGTAGAAGGTAGGGTGAATGGTACAGAAAGAAAACAACAACAAAAATACCTATACATAACATAAAACCGTATGTTAGCTTTTGGCGCTGGGCGTACAAGTCGTCTCGAGGCGGGAATTTCGAACGGATTCGAATTCAGTCTCAGGGTGTTTTGCCAAATAAATACGAGAAGGCTACTAATTTATTGATTGTGTTTTTTTTTATTTGCAACAGATACGAAAATTAAGAACGACATTATAAAAGCGGATTAAAAAAAAATCGTGAAACGGTGAAGAATGCGAGAGCTGCCTCCTCACGACCCGTGATCATGATTCTCCGTACGGATGAGCCGAGCGATAAACGTAAGCCGAGAGAAAACAACAGCGGTGATATCGAGAAACGAAAGCCGCTAACCTTCGACGTTGGATATTTCTATGCTTCGTGGTTATCAGGAGAAAGCGTTGATCGTGAGATTTTTCTATTCAATACAACAGAGGTAAACGGGTGGAGTTGCGACCAAGTGACGAAGAAAAACGGGAATTTTAGTGAAGGAAAAGCGCTGGTTGCTTCGGACGAGAGAAAGAGAACGAAAGCGGAGGGTAAAACGACGAGGAGAATCACTTCGGGACGACGTTGGAGCGTTAACGGAACTTTGAGTAGCTCCAGATTGGCGAGAATACGGAAAAGCTCGTCGAACAAACGAAGAGACGAGTTACGCGAGCGTACATTGGCTCGTAACTCGGATTCTTCTTACTCGTCGGTCGGAGCCTTGTCACTCGGTGGCGGATGACTCGCTCAGGACCAGAACGTCCCGTAGTCGTAGACGTTCCAGTAGCGGTCCCTGGGCCCGTATCACGCCGTTATCGTCGTCTACAAAACGACTGTGTCTGGTCCCGCGTATTATTAACACAGTTTTTGTTACTATTATCATTAATAGAGGAAGATATTAAGCCTGTTAGGGTCTACAGGCTGTTGTGGCAGCGACAGCAGGACTGTTGCTATTGCTATATTTGCTTTTACCTTTGTCACAACTTTCGAACGTATAGTTTTAACGAAACGTCGAAGCTTGATACTGTTACGTCCAATAACGTCGCAACGGTGACGACGTGCTCGTCGACAATCAGGATACCGTGATGGCGGACCTACCGGACATGTCGCATCTCACTCCCGAGGAGAGACTGATTATCGAGCGTGTTATGATGCGACAGAAACAAGAGGAACAACGGGAGAACGAGATTATGAGGTATAGAAACTCAGGAGATGCATTTTTTTTTTCATTTTTTCTCGTTTGCCCAATTCGTAGAGTTTTGTTAGCGGAAATGTAGAGGGGATTCTCGTCGTGTAACCTCGTCGGCGAGATGCCGAAAGCCTGTGTGCAACGTGCCAAGTGCAGTGCTCGGGCTTTCGTCCTCTTTTACTTTGGAACTCTCAGCCACATTTTCGTCCCTCTCGTTTGCGCCAAACCCTCGTAACCCATTTGGCTTGACTATCTTTTTTACCGGGCCTTCTTCCTTCTTTTCTGGCTACCGACAGTTTAACTCTTAGAGAACCAACTGGTATCAACGGAAGCCGCTGGCCTTTTCAATGGGGTCGATGATCCACTGGGAGAGAGAGAGGCGAATAAAAATTCGTGGATATATAAAACAACAGGGACGGCGATTTTCCGCTCTCTTTCACTCTGGATCGTGAGCGGGCGTTCTTTCCTTTGCCTCTTTCTGTAACCAAGTTTGTTACGGTTCACAGTGTCTATCATGTAAATGTTGCAAATCAGGCTTCAAACAAGTCGATGCAGCTAGTATTCTCCCCGGGTCCCAACTTTATTGCGATTCTATTGCAAAAACTTTGCATTATTTCAGTCTAAATAATTTAATAATCATTTTCTGTCTTTCTTATGTGTGAAAAATGTCGAATCTTCACGATGAAACCGTTCGTTGCCTCGACATGTGTTTTTTGTACCTTATGGATTTTTTTTTGTTAAACTGGTAGTCGCAATAACAATTTAGTGAATTTGTCGAAAAAATAGATTGTTAATAAGTTTGCCGAATTTAGAGTAACTTTTATTGTTAACTAAGAAAAATTTCAAAAAATAGGAAACATATCAAATATATTTTTGTTTGTTTGTCGAACAGTAAAAAAATATATGTGTCTAATCCCAGTTAGATTTCGAAGTAAAAGATGCTGTTGTGCTAATTTGACAGAAGTTTGTTCTATTTTACGGATTTTTCTGTTAAATTTGTAAAGTAAAACAAATATTGTATAATTTTGTCTAATACACAAAAAAAGTCTAATGAACAGAAATAATTTTGTTAAATCAGAAGTAACACAATAATTGTGTAAAGTATTTGTGTATTTTTTCTGTAAAACTAGAAACTGATTTAAAAAAATAGTTTCAAATTAACACAAAGTTTCTGTGGACGTCTGGTGGCACAATTGTTCTGCTAAAACTACACAATTTTCCATTTAGTTTCACTGTGCAGGGCCAGGTGATGACAATTTTTGTTGTTGTAAAGTAAGCTGCCATTTGTGAATGTCGAGTTAGCAATTTTTTTTCTGTCTAACTGGTAGCAACCGACATTTTTTGTTGTTCGTTTAGAAAAATTATAAAAACAGGTAAACGTTTTAAACTGCTATTTTTTTTTGTCTAACTGGTAGTGCCATAAAATATACAGATATTTTTTTTCATAAAAATTATTTTGTAAAATAAATTTCCAAATTAAAAGAAATAAAATTGGCAACATGTATTTGCTGAGACTTGTGGGCTTTTTGTTAAAAGTACAAAAAAATCCACATACATTTTTTACGATGTAAAAAGAAAATACGAATCTCGAAATAAAATTTTAAACACAGCACGTTAGTTTGCTTTTTGAGTTTGTTTTTTCAGTAAGTTTTTATGAAGTTTTTTTTTAAAAGCAGCGTTGCGTATATAGTGCTATATTAGACAGTGTATCACAATTTGTTGAATTTTGCAGAATTTGTTAAACACTCTAGTGCTATATAGAATGACACGTGCATGAACTTGATTAATAATCATCCGGGATCCCCCAGCTGGTAGCAAAGCGACGTCCTTTTCGTCGTCGTTGTCGTTAGGGAACGGGGAGAGGCTAATTTAGGGCTGGTCGGGGTCCTCAGTTCTCTCTGGAGGGTCTGGCTCGATTTGTGAGACTCCCGTTGACTTCGTTACACAGCGGGAGGGAAGAGGGATGCACACCGACTCCTTTTCAAGATCCCATTTCTCCCTTCCTACCTCTTTGCCTCCGCTCTCTCTCTTGCTCTTCTTCCCAGAAAATTCGATAAATTACTCGCACGCGTTTCCTCCATCACACGCTCATTGAATTTTCATGCATTCGCCTCGGTCCCACCCCTACTTTTCTCAATTTGTCGCCCTCCCTAGCTGTTAAAAAATTAATAAATCGATTTTATAGCCATATACGGTCGTCCCTTGTGTACTAAGTACCTGCTGAATCGCATTATGAACCTTTGGTGTAACTATGTACTTTCAGCCGAAAGCAGGCCGAGGTTCAGGTACTCGAGGAAACGATACGAGCTCGCTCCGAGCAACACAAGAAATCGGGCATCGAGCTGGACGCCACGTGTCAGATATGCTCCAAGACCAAGTTCGCGGACGGGGTCGGCCACATCTGCAACTACTGCAACATACGCTGCTGTGCTCGCTGCGGTGGAAAAGTCACTCTACGATCGAACAAGGTGAGCGACGGAGCTCGAGTTTCACAAACCAGCATCTCTCTTCACCCATACTTCACACTTACACTATTATTATCAGCTATGAGAAATTTCTGCCAAGAGAATATTTGTCGTTCGAAGGCAGTAAACTGTAACTCACATTCTTTTCCAAATAATACGTATTTCACACTGAGGCAAGATTTTGTGAAATCAATGATCAATCATTTTTATAAATGGACTGAACTTTAATTTAAAAGAAAAGTTAGTATATTTCTTGGTGTTACTGTTGGTAACATTTTTTTTGAAATCGTATTGACTGAAATACGATCGATTTATTGACAACATTTGGTTAATGTGATAACATTCCTAAAATGGATTGAAAAAAAAAGCAGTTGAATCGATTTTTTTGAAACCAACGATCATTCGAATTTTGATAAATTGATTGTTGTTTTATTCAGTAAAATAGTTATCCATTTTCATTAATAAAGCTGTTTAAATTTTAATGTTTAATTCGGATTTATTAAAATTCGATTGGAAAAAATGCTCCTGATATTTCCGAGTATTACTGGTAACATTTTGTTTAATTAAATTAATTAATATTAGATCAATTCATTTGAAATTTCGTTGACGTAATTGAATTCCAAGATTTCATTGAAAAGGTAACATTAAAGGTAAAATTAAGAATAATTTTCATTGCTATAGACTAGATTTTTAAACTGATTTACTAAAATTTAATTGAAAAACAAACTATTTATGTTGTATGATGTTATTTGTTAAATCAATATATAGCAAATAGAGAATTTTCGAAAAATTGATTAAAAATAATCTGTTAATTCTTGTTGACATTAAAATTGTATTCACATTTTTATTTGATAAGAAATCTAAATAAATGTGTATCTTTTATTTTCTGAAACTTAATAAATATTTCTATTGTCGTGTGACGGCCCTACATTGCATATAAGAAGACGATTCGAATGAGATAAATGTGCCAGATGACATTAGTGGTTAGCGCTCTTACTCAGTACCAGAATAATCCGGGTTCGAATCCCGGTGATCACCATATATTTTCTTTCTTCGATAATCCGTCACAGTCGAATTTCTAAACATAAATGCTTACTAAACAATCGTTACATTCGACTCACACTGTTCCACTTAACTACAATGTATATCTGAAAGAGTTCGGAAAAAAATAAAAGAATCTTTCGTGAGAGATAAAAATAGACACTGGTTGTACAGAAGGGTGTCAAGCCTGTCAGTTCGAGAGTCGATGATACCGACACACAGCGCAGGAAATAACGTCAAGGAAAACATTTCATTATAAAATGGAGTGAAGAAAAAGAGAATTCGGAAAAAGGGTTGCGAAGGGAAAGGATGCCGGTGTCAGACGATTTGAAAAGAGAGCATAGGAAAGGGTGCGTGTCTCCTCGTCGTTGCTGATCTATGATGGAGAGACACGTCAAGGCCGCGAAAATATTTTGGTTCCGGTTACTCCGAATCGACCGGACGTCGCCGACGTGGTCTCGTCGCCGTCGACTGAGCAGACCTTGGAGAGGGGGAGGGTCTGGTGTCGGCCAAAGGTGTGGAAAATAGGACAGCCAGGTCCACACTTGAAGCCTACAGGGTCCTCTCTCTTTATCTCTTTTGCTCTTCTGTCTCTCTTGCGGACTCGCTTGAACGTTTTGCATTATTGCGAAGTAATCTCGCGGAAATCGATGACACGGTAGACTTCTCGGGGGCGAATCCTTGAGCTCTCATCCGAGAGATAATACCCTCCCAGCTATATATACACTACATATTTTTAGATATGGAACTTTATCATTTAGTCCGAAGATTCTGATGACTCTCGTGTTTCTATAAGTCCGAAACAGTTAAGTTAATTATCGAGATGTTATTTATCAAATGCCACCACATTTTGTCATCAGAAAGTAAACAAAAAATAAAAAAAAACAGTCGTGACAAATTGGGTGGATGTTAGATAAGAGAGATTTAATTAAGATGCAATTTCGTAACATCTGTAAGCGTTGGAATTATTGTGAAAATGCTAAATTTTTATTGGATCAAATTATCCTCAACTTCAAATACATGAAATAGAACAACGTTCATTTTCTTAATCAGATTTTCAATTAATGAGAAAATACCAGGGAGACCAAATGATGATTTTTAAAATATATTCTCCGCTACAGGTTTCAAGATATTTTTAAGCTTGACCCAAAGAGTTGGACAATTGAAAAGTTCCTAAAACATCTAAATGATTATTATCGCAAATAAGTTTTCCGAATATCAAATTGCAAAAATGTTTTAAGATTAAAAATAGATGTAATCGACACTCAAATTGTTCAATTAACCATTTATTAACACTTCAATTTCAACCCTCGAATTTCCCGATGTGTCAGTAATAACAGAGAATGGAAATGGCGATGGAAGCGTCGAATATAAAGCTCGTAGTTGATGCTGTCGAAGCGATAGAGAATCATGGTTCGCGCCCGAGCTTTCTGACGGTCACGCGTAAGCGTAGTGTTATGTATAGTTTAGGCGGTGTAGCAGTACGGGGTTTTATGTACTGCACACGATAATGTCGCGGAAGAGCGCGTTGGGTCGATATCGATATCGTCGCGTCGATCGTACAGCCAGTAGTAGTCGACAGTAGCAATAGCGGTACACGTAGTATCAGTAGTAGTAGTTAATACGTAGCATGCAGTCCGTTCGTCAGGACAACGTTAAACGACGTTACTGGAAAGGGAGTGAGCAAGTGGGTGGTTCAAGAGCGAGAGTAGAATCCATACAGAGTGCAAGCATGATGTAGTATAGAGAGTCCTGGAAAGAGAAGCCATGTAATATATTTATGGGGTTTTACTGGCACAAGAGGTTGTGCACGGCGGTTGAAGGCAGCCGACGAGGTTGCTAAAACGGGGTGAACGCTAGGTAGCTATAGAAACGATTAGGGATTTCGTGGGAGGGAAAGAAAATTTGGCACAAGTGGCTGTGGCGAACAGAGAACAAGCACAACGAACAGGAGGAATATGGTGCTATGATAAGCGTCATCGTTGTCGTTGTCATTTTCGAGGACATATCGTTGAGCGGCTATGAAATACACGGAAATAATTGACCAATAATTCGTTCTACCTCTTCTTTCTCACTCTCCCGTACTCTCACGCTTTTCTCCACCCTCCCACGTTCTCTCCACATTCCGAGCGCCCAGCTCGCATCAATTAACCCTTATCGCCCATGTATATAGTACAGTACACAGAGAGGGGTGTCTCTGTATACATATGTGCGAAGCGTAGGTACGCAGAGTGGAGACCGAGTGCAATACCGTCGCTGTTGAATAGAATATACAGTACGGCTAGGATAGCTATATATAGCTTCAATGTATGGGGTTGTCTCTCGCCGCGTCTTGAGAGTTCTGTTTCGAGCTACTTGCTGAGAATCCCGGGCATCTTCCGGGTGTACAGTTTGCGTCTTAGTCACTCTCGTTCAACCGCGACAGTGGTTTGATTTCGACAAAACGGTAGACACCAGAGCTCTGGCATTGATATTCACGAGTGGAGAAAAAGAAATACAAATTGTTCCAGGAATTTTTAAGACATTATACAGGAATTCACCGAAAATGATGCTCCTCGACATACAAACAGCAGAACTTTCATGTTTTTTTAAATTTATTTTACAAACTTTATCACGTATATCTACAAAGTTCTAGCTTGATTTTTTAATCATCTTCAGAGTTATATCAGTGACAAATTAAAAAAAAATGTAATTCCATAAAAATTGAATTTCTATCAATTTTGTTGAAGCCCAATGTTGAACTCCGCTAAACTTTAAGTACATCACTTGTGTAGAAAATTTCAGATAAATTAATTAAAGAAATTGTAACACTCATAAAATCTGAATCTTGTTGCAGATTCTGATCAAATTCAATATAAAATATCATTGAACGTTACATTATTTATATAAATAAATTCAGAAGAATTGTTGACATCATGCGGAAGTTAAAGCGTGCACAGACATTTTGAAAAATTAAAGATTCCATAAAAATGTGAATGCATAGATTGTAACGAAAATTATAACGACTCAAGAGAGATTATTACTTTACATGTGCATTAAATTCCAATTCAGTTGATCTAGTCGTTCTCTACATACAAACGCTTATAATTTCGAGAACCTCTGCGTACATACGTTTACAAATTTTTTTGTTCACGAAAACAAAGCTTCCTCTATGATTTTTATTTGTATTTACACGGAATTTTTAGTAAATTAATAAAGTGACAAAAGAAGATGTAAATTTGAAGCATTTGTAAATGTTTATATGAAATTTACAGTGACAAAAAGTATATAGTGAAAGGAAAACAACAATTTTTTGGATAAAAATGTCAAGAAAATATTTCGTAATATGAAAATATATGTTTTGATAAATTATTTCCGTAATTTTTTTTTTTAAACTACAACAAAAAAAAACTTTTTTCGTGACATTATCAACAGATTCCGCCATGTCTGTCGAGAAAAACATTTTGTTAAAGCTACATAACTTAAATTTCGTTTTTCACCATGTAAAATAACTGTACTAAGAAGAAAAGTTGCAAAGTAGAACCTTGCACGTTGCTTCCTTATTTTTTTTAGCCCGTCAACAGCAAAGCCTTCTTTATGAGAAAGTACGTTGATCAATTTTGAATTTCTCATAGAGGAAGCTTTGTGGACCATTTTGTATCATATAATTTTATAAAAAGCGATCGTTCCAGATAGTATTCAGAATTCGATGATCTTAATACTTGATCAACGTGCCACGTCACTTATTTGAACGTGTGAGAATTGCTGAACTTTCAGAAAATTGGAAGATGTAAAATTCTTTAAAATATGAATTCACGAATCCTCACTAAATTCAGTATTAAATATCGACACATTATGTTAAAGTTTTATGTAGAATTTTAGATCAGTTGCTTGAACCGTTTTTGGGTTGTAGCATTTTTAAAAAAAGGAAAATGTGAATTTCTATAAAATCTGAATTATTTTATCGATTTCGCCCAAATTCAATGCCAAAAGTTCCATCAGACCAATCAAGTTTTGTAAGAAGTTATAGTCCGGTAGCTTGAGAATTCGTCGAGTTAAGTAAATAACAGACATTTTTCAACATCGTAAAAATCTCATAAAACTGAAATGTTTGGTCCTATTTTTTTTTAAATATACAACAACAACAACAACAACAAAACATTGGCCGTAATATCCACGGTGGCGTTGCGTTAATAAAATTATTTTTGTCCATGGCATCGAAACGCTACCGCGTCTCTTGAAACGACACAAAAATTTAACTTGATTCGGTGGAATAGTTCACAAGTTCTGGTATTATGAATTTTATTCTCTTTGTCACAAACACACATCCGGATACTGTTTCTGAACAATTTTTCTCGGCGCTTTAGACCATATTCTGTATACCGACATGAAAATCTCAATAAAAACTTTTTTCATGAAAACAAAGCTTCCTCTATGAGGAAGCGAAAAAAAATTGTAATCTCCAAGAAATTACCTAATTCATAGTTGCCCAGGATAGGACACTTACCTCTAGCACAACGACGGAGCGTATAGTCCGTGGTATGTTTAGCTCTTTACAATGAAGCAAACTCTACAGTATATCCGCCAGGTGGGCCGTATCCTAGACCGTAGTAATCCGGTCATTTTCACCTTGCGTTGCATAGTCGAGTACACTATACGTGTAAAGTTACATAGGGAACGAGGTCGTAAGTTGAGAGTGTAGAAAGCGAAGAGGAAAAGGGAGAAAATACTGCCGACACACACACGCGCGCGCACACACACACACACACACACACACACACACACACACACACACACACACCCACGCATACATACACACAAGAGTAGCGGAGAAATCGGACGATGATGAGGAGGTTGAGCGGTAGAGAGGAGTAGGGTTTTGCTCGTGTCCGCGGGCTTGGTTACGCAGTTTTATATCCGAGGCTTAGCCCCGCTCGGGACTGCGTGGGGTCCTATGAATGGGGCGCGTCCCTGCGTGACGTCACCCACGGGTTTTGCACGGCGTCGGCGGGGTGCGGGCGGTCGGTGAGATAGTGAGTGGGGGAACGGACGAGGGGTGGACGCGACGCAAGGGGGACGATCCAGCCGCGCTGCTCTCGGAGAGGGCGACGTGACGCAACATATTGATCTAAGTTTGGTAGAAGGGAATGAGGAAACAGCGGAGAGTAGGAGACTTGCGGGAGATTCAGGGGTAATACGGAGGGTAAGGGGAGTTTGGTCCGAGAACCACAGAGCCGTGAGCGAGCTTTAGAACCGATGGGGACAGCTATTACCCACGTGTCACTGGGTTACGACCTAGTGTCTCCTCTCCTCTCGCTCTATCGATAGGCAGTTTTATCTCCGAGCGATTTACGAACAGACCCACTTTTTTGTTCTGTGTGTGCACACACAGTCCCGCCAAGTGAAAACTTATCGATCGTCCAAGCTCTGGACTTTTCGCATTCACTTGTATCTGTCCCTCCTTGCTCAAACGAATAAGTTTTTTTTTCTCGCGTGGAATGTCCTATGTCCGTCTTGATGTTGAAGCGTTTGTATTTCGTTGTTTAGTCGCACGATGTTGTATACAAAATTTCTAACAGATATCGTATCGGCTATTTCCTTGTGCTGGTACTTTTCTTTTTGAATCGATTGTGCCCCTGCGGCCAATACCTTAACGCGTCTCTCTGTCACTGAAGTAGGCCTCGGGACCGTCTCTTTCTTTATATTCCTTTTTCCTCCTGAGGTATGAGTTTCAATTAACGATTTTTTCGTTCTGTACCGAAATTACAACCCTCCTGGCGATGGAGGAGTGGGATTGAGGTGATAGACTGAGATCGTTGGGCTCGTTGCGATATTGTGGGTTGGCAAATCTTGGCCATTCATAAGTTGGCAGCCCGATATTAAAGGCGTTTTAAAAAGACATATGTTTGACATTAGTTGCATGTAAATGACCATTTATTATAAGCTTCGTAGGTTCTGATACTATTGGATTATTAATAAAGTATTTATATGTCCTGTATACACTATTTAAAGGTTTATAAGTAAAATAATCGCTTAATAACTTATCTATAGATGGACTATCTATAGCGAGGATGAAAAAAGGAAATTCTTGACGATTGTAATACTTCACACGAGTCAAGAAATTTCTTTATATTCGAGGCCTACGCTCTATTTTCTGAACAATCTGCTGTTAAAAGTTCGACTTTTGTGATGCCTCTGATCTAAGTCAAAGGGATACCGTTTATAGAAGCGTGTGTGTAGGGTCTGAAACGTTCATGAAAAGTGGATGTGCGCGTGCGTCGAAACTTTTTATGTCGAGTTTTTAACGCAGGTAATAGAAAGAAAAGTAATAATCATCCAATTTCTCATTGAATAAAATGCACTATAATAATAATTTACTGGACGAAAGCTATATTTTACTTAAACCAAGAATAATATTGCGCAATTCTACTATATTATGTTTATTTCAAGTAGACATTTCCCTGAGTGCTCATCGTCATTAAAATAAATAATAAATCCTAGATTGATATAATTTCTCGATAAAATATGGAGCCCACATTAATCCTGTCGACCCTAAAGGCCCCGATGTTCGAATCAAACCGATGCACGGATAAGGGTTGAAGGGTAGACGCAAAGTGTAGCCTGAAAGTGACGGTAACTTTAATGGTATCGAACTCTGTCCGAGAAATCATTGGCTATTCCTGTACTATGGGGTGTATATTCAATAGAGTGAGTGACTGAGGAGAGGGTAGAAAAGCTTTGCCCTCTCGTCTTCAGTCCACGGACCTTGCGGGCACAGCGGATTAACCTTTCGTCTTTCTTGCCTTGTTGAGTTTCGCTCTCGTGCAACCCACTCGTCTTTCCCTCCCACTCTCCTTCCCAGGCCAATCTTAAGAAACAAGTTTACGAAGATATTCGACAGCTCGGCCGTGACGCGAGGTGTTGCACCTACGAAATTGTCAGAAAAACAAAGTATCTAGCAAGAAGCTTCTTCTTCTTCGTCTCCGCCTTCTTCTTCTTCTTCTTCTTCTTCTTCGTCTCCGCCTTCTTCTTCTTCTTCTTCTTCTTCTTCTTCTTCTTCTTCTTCTTCTTCTTCTTCTTCTTCTTCTTCTTCTTCTACTTCTACTACTACTACTTTCGAAGCTCCTGTCTCGTCACTCGTTCCCGAGTGCTCGTCTATGTTTCATAGTCTTACGCGAATATCCATCCTCCCTCGAGTTTCCTTCAAAGTTTTTCAGTAATAATTTTATGGAAGATTGAAAGCGGCGGTGAGAAAGGCGTTAAGGCATTGCGCAAAAGGGGTAGTTTATCGATCAATCCACTTCCCGTCTAACTATTCACACCGATCGAGTCTGCTAATAATCAATCTATATTTATTTGACAATTTATGCATTTTAATTTTCTTTCCAGGTAACTGAATCACTTCCGTGAAATTAAACGGAGCGTTCCAGGCCAAATAACAGTGACACTCGTAATTTTTTATATTTTGTATCCCTTTAGTATGTTTTTGGGCAATATTAAAAAAAAACTACGTTATCGATTTTTTGAAGAATATTTAGACTGAACGCTTGTTTGAAAAAGGAAACTTTTCAGACTGCTCCGACGATGGACGTCGGAGCAAGATGATGAACTGGAGGGGCAGCACAAAATTGAAATTCAAACTATTCAGAGACTTTTTTTTAATCTTTAATTTTCGGCATCTTTTATTTTGCTAACAGCTGTATTCAGTTATCAATATGAGTAAAGTAGCGGGAAGCAGAAAAAGTATTGATTAGAAATTAATTTCTCATTAAGGTGGTATTATTAATTTTTAAATTCACAATTTTCAATCCTTGTCAATGCTAAATGATGGATTTGCTCGTACTTTTCTACAACTTACATAGGAAACTATTGTGAAATTCAAATATTTTATATTTAAAAAATAGTTTCTTAAAAGTAAACTCGAAGGGCTATACAGTTTTTGGCAAAGAAAAAGGTTCCGAAGCATGAAAATTTAAAAAATCTCATATTCTGAATATTTTGTACACCTACTTTTCAGCTGCAATCCTAATTTTACGACGATCATCGGATTAGTCTAAAAAATGTTGTTTTTCAACAAAGAGTTTGCTGTAAAATAACTTAAAAAAATCTTTGACGTATTGCATTAGAAATTAACATTTTCAGTGATGATGAAACTAACTTTCAAAAAAAAAATCTAAAATTTGTTCTTAAATTTTTGTTGTTGTTGACACTGCCTTACACATACTAAAAAGAAAGTATACGATTGTCCCTATTCTGCTAATTTCACATGGAATGACTCATATATATTTAAAACGGCATCACTAAAACGTATTGATAAAAAAGGCTCGGAAGGTAGCACGAGATCAGCGAGGAAACGCGTGGCGCGTTTGGGTTCGAATCGTCGAGATAAATCCAAATTGGGTCGTGGACTCGTCCAAGCAGTAACGCTCCACTCGTCACTGACTCCGTTGTTCAAAACTCACCCTGCCCTCTCTCATTTCTCGCCCGCGCGTTCTCTAAACTCTGCGCGTACGGCATCAGCTTCCTACGTCCTTGATTCTTCGCACCGCAGTTTGGGACAATATGCCCTCGGTGCCATCGGCTTTTCGCTCGTCTATATAATCATCCTTCACCTTTCTCTCGTCATAATGCACTACCGTACCAATTGAATTTCTTTTTCTCCATCTCCACCCTTCGGTCGCTCTATTATTTCTCGAGGTAAATCCTCACGCGGCGGGAGATCCCTAGCCTCGAGAACTTCACACAATCTCTGCTCCGCAATTCTCGCGCACGCCAACTAATCGATTCCGGGCATCGTATGCAGACCTCGAAATCGATAGAGTCTGTCTAGCGTTCGACCATGACACAGCCCGAGTCAGACTCTCGTACACACACGTGGAGCAAAAAAAAAATATATATATATAATACTGTAGAGACTGTATGACAGAAGGAATAGGCGCGAGACCATCAGCAAACTCAGCTTCTATATTAAAATCCTTCGTCTGCACTGGAGTGGTTTTAAAAATATACGTTTTAGCGTTAATAAGCTGCTAGTTCATATATCAAACTGTTAATGGACAACAAATATTTTTCCGAAGGCTGCGGTTGTATGAAAATATTTAGTATTGCCTCGGAAATCATAAAAATTTCGCTAAGAAACTTTTTTAAGGTATCTCCATTTTCCGGGAGCTTGATGCTCACTGAGTTATTTGATCCTCAACATGAATTAACGATATTTGAAATCTATCTTGAAATAGTATGAACCGCGATTTTTTTTCTTTTGTAACGCATAACTTCGAAATCGCTGTATATCAATGGAGTTTTCTAGCCATATTCTCGCAATGCAAATCAAATATTCTTCATACAGAAAATGTCGACTAGAAAATAAAAATTTGATTTTTAAAAAGAATGTTTACCTAAAAAATAAAGAACGGTTTTTGATTTGTGAAAACTCGCAAGGACGTCGTATATGGAATACACAACTGTTCTATAAAGATTGAACATGTCGCTTAAAACCGAAAAACAGAAGCTAAAAAACAGAGCATCGAAAATGCAATTTTCTTTTTGTAATGGCGTCGATTAAGACTATATTATGGAAAAAATAACTGGGTCAGCACTAATATCCTGAAAAGAACACCTTAAACAAAACTATTTGGCGAAATTTATATAATCTTTCGGAATTATCCCACTACAATCTAGATTTTATTAAGGGAGTACGCAAAGCTCTTATTAAATCCCGCGAAATTAGAGATAAAAATTTCGACAGTGATGTTAAAGAGTCGGTGGGCACACGGATACTTAAGTAATCCGAATAAATTCGCTCTAATTAATTAATGAAAATCACTCGGTCTCTTCTGTGTTAATGACCATTTATAGTACGTCCGGAGGGCGTTTGAGTGAGATGTGCAGTGAGAAGAGTGAAGATACGGGGGGATGGGTCGAGACGACGAGAGAGTTTGCTGGCTCCTCGACAACTTTATACAAGCAGTATAGGAAAGAGGACGCAGAGGCCTTTGCACGAAATTTCGAGGCTAGACTAGAGGCACCCTGCCAGAGAAATTCTTCTGCATGTAGAAGTATATATAGCATGTACAACGAAATACCCGGGTACCTGTGTATATTCACTGTACACGATGTAGCCTGGGTGTTGGCCGAACTTCAGTGGGTGCCGAGGAGCGAGACGAAAAGGGACTGAACTCTTGACATATTGCTACCTAGGCAACTTGCCGAAGTGCTCTTGAAGCCTCTGGCGCGCACTGGGACGTTCAGCAGCGACGGCCCTTCTTCGACTCCGCTCCTGCATCTTCCCGGGTGGCAGACTGCACGGGTATGCATCCGCCGTCGGCAGTTTTCACTGAGAATCGGCCTGGTGCGCAGATTTTCATTCTTTCTCTTATTGTCAGTTAGAATTGATGACCGATACCGCGAGTTCGCGATGCTTATAATATAATTCAATTGAAGTGAAGGTGGTTCAATAATTATGTTTGCGTGGACGTTTCTACGGACTACGTACAATTTTTTTTGCGGATAATTTAACTATTGATTGAAAGAGAAAAAGAAATAACGATGGTTCTGATATAAAAAAATGGTTTCAGGTGATATGGGTGTGTATCGTGTGCCGGAAGAAACAAGAGATCTTCCTGAAGACCGGACAATGGATGACGAAGTCGAGCCTGAATGCCGCGGATACCGCGATGCTCAGACGAATGCAGGAGGATATGCAGGGCACCGGACCTCCAGGTCATCCAGAACTAACGCAGGATAAGAGACCCAAGCTAGAGAGAGCTCACAGCGCTGCCGAGAAAGAGAATTTACCGTTGCTGCAGAGAAGCGGAAGTGCTCTCAAGAGGCAGTACTCGCAGCAGGACCAGGTACGCTTATTTTCTGCTTTACCTCGGAGTTCGGTTTAATACTGTATTATTGGTGAAGCGCACCATTTGGAATCTCAATGTACGACAAGAGAAACATCGTGTTTTTATGTATTTGAGAAACTTTACAGAAAATATTACATTATTTTAGCACTGCAGTCTTTAGTTATTGCGAAGCACTCGTATCCTTAAACTTTGTCGTTTGTCAAGCGCGCTTTTTGAACTCTCGGCGTACGATTGGAGAAACGCTAAGTAAATACATAGTTTTTTCTTTTTTTTTAACTCTCGGCTTCTACCCCCATCCCGGGCAAAAAGACGGGAGTTAGGCGTTTCACGGCGATCAGCTGATTTGAACGATTTCTTTGAAGCCAATGTTTTCGAAAACGGTAAAAAATTACTTAACCAAATTTTGAACTTCGATTCTGTGACTAGCGCCCAATGTCTTCTTTCATAAATTAAGGTGATAAATTGTTGATTCGCATAGATAAATGATTTTTGCAAATTGTTACAAATAGCCCATTCGAGTATATCAAAATATAATTTTCGTAGCTCACTTCAGGGTGCTTACGGTAGAGTGCTTGTAGAGATTCTTATCTCTGGTGCTTGAATACCGCCCGTGAGTTTCAATCTGCATTTGTATGAGTCGCAGATGCTTTTTTGAAAACTTAATCCTTTGAATATTTGTTACCTTTATTTTATTTATACTGTTATGAATATTGAGATCAAGGTTTGCAGGAACACACGATATGGCAATTGACAAACGATTAGATGATCGACTTCAGACTGACAGACGACAGTCTTGACGGAATTTTGATAGCGAGCATACGTGTGATCATAAATAGAAACATTTGTATAAATAATATCCGCCCCCAAACTAAATATACGCGTTATTTATTTCGCCCGATCGTTCAATACATTATGTTATTACTTTGTAAGAATATTATAATAGTAAGAAAGAATAATGGTTAAAATATTATACCGATTGAATGTCTCAAAAAAACCTTCCTTCACGCCACTGCGCCGCTAAATATCACCCTTCATGATAATCGTTTTTTTAATTTGCTGGCCAGACCGTCACCATTTTTCTATGGGCGCTGCAGCGCTCTTTTAAATTAACGGACCCGGGCGCTGCTGCGCCCAGGTCACAACTTCTCTCAGTTATGACATTTGACAAAAACAAAAAGATTTAATATATGAACTTAGTCACGGTCCTGGTGTCTAACCACGACCAATCATAGCACGAATAAAACGGCTTCACATGAATATAGCTGATTGCCACCAACTTTTTGCAAGGCGATCATCATCATCATATCATACCATTGTGTTGATTATCGAAGCCTCCACAATAGTTTTCTGTTGCACTTCGAAAGATAGGAGAAGTGGAACATTGCTTCTTCCAGAAAGCAGGAAATGTCCATACTTTCCCAAAGAAGTAACTTTGTCAAAGGTGGTAATAATAAAGAAACAAGGTACATAGTTTGTAGTCAGGTTGGATTCTGCACCTGTATACCCTGCTTAGGAGTTCCGATTGAAACTGATAGAAAACGATCAAATGGATACATTTCCAGTTGAAACATAATAGACTCCTATAGGTTTCAATCGATTTTTTTTTGTCTGTTTATTTATCTTTCCGCTTCCAGTTTTTGGTTTTCCGGTCGTGAGTACAAAGATTTCCAGCTGAAAGAGGTTGGAAAATCGTAGGTTAGACATTTTTTAAAACGCGTTCTTTGGCCAAAATATAAAGAAAATTAGTTTCGACGAACATAAATATATTTTTTCTCTAAATTCTCGAAAAAAAACACGTATTTTATGAAGCCCTCGAATATATTCTCGTAGCGAAGAATAAAAAAAAAAGTTGAAAGCTTTAAATGATTTTCCCAGGTTTTCTATACCCCAATACACTGTGAAAGGTGTCAGCTAGTTTTATGTTTGCTTTTGTATATGTGCAAATATACGTTGGTGTCGCAGATCGGGCGACCATTATTCTCCGAATCGCCGCGGCAATTTCACGTTTCACACGATTTATCGTGTGAAACGAGCGCTCCAAGTTCCGCGCTCAACGAGAAAACTTGTACTTATTGGGAGAAAATCATTGGCTCTCGTTTATATCGATGTTCGTAGTATTGTAGTTTCTCTCGTGGGGTCGAACGGTAAAAGTGATGAAAAGTCGTCAAGTCGGAGTGGCCTTCGATATTATCCTCGATATTATATTTTCCTTTCTTTCTTTTCGCTCTTTTTTCTGTCGCTCTCGGCGTTTCTTTACGACTATTTGTGTTTTGTGCTCGCAGGGACCCGGACGCCGTGTGTCGACCAGCGACAGCGGGGTGGAGATGTCAGTGTCGCCTCACTCGAGGACCTTGCCGACTCCACACGTCGTCGTTGGTTCTTATCCGCAGACACCGAGACATCCGGCGGCCTATCCTGAAGACGATCCGAGCCTTTACAGAGGCGAACTCGATAGTCTGATGCAACAGCACGCCCAGACTTATCAGAGACAGAGGCCAATGTATCAAGTACGTAAAAAATAACAAAAAAATATAAAACGAAAATGGAACATGGCTATTTATTCTTTATGGGAGATTTCACCGATGTCAAGCAAAAAACACCTGTTTTGCTTCTGTTATCGGTAAACGAATAATCTCACGGCGATTAATATTTTGTAAAAAAAATGCCTAGTTCCAAAAACGATTAACTGTAGAAGGAGTTTTACTTTGGAATATTATTTATTTTTTATTTCTAATGAAACTCGTACAGTTTTTTATATGATTTTGTTTTACTGTTTAAAAAAATTAAGCATAATCTTTTGCCTTATATCAGTGGAGGACCTACCTTAATGCGAAACTGACTATTTAGCGTAAAAACGAAATTCCACTCTTTTACCACATAATAAAATTCTAAAGAGCACAATCATGCTATTAAGGAAAATGTTAATTAAATTGATAAATACCTCAAACGTTTTCCATAGTTTTTAATCTCTTAAAGGCAAAATTATTCTTATATCGATATCCCTACAGCGTATTAAAATGGCAAGAAACATAATTTTTTAAATCGGATTCGACTTTTAAAAATAGTAGATAGTTTCAGTCCTTCGAAAACGAACCTTCAAAAAGCACAAGAATACAATTTTTATTCAATCGGTGACTAGTTGAAATAATTCACAAAGTAGAACACCGCTTTTGGTTTCTTGAAGGTAAAATTATTATGTTGCATCGAAAAGAAATTTTTTTCTCTATGGCGGTCCGAAACGCCTACAGCGATTTAAAATAGCAAGAAAATCAACTTTTATCGGCTATTTATTTTTAAAAATACTCTAAGGTCCGTTAATTTATCTTCGGAAACAAAACTTCAATAGATTGCACAAAAAAAAATCGGACAAACAGCATCAAAGAAAACGTTTATTCAGTCGGATAAATACATCAAACGATTCGCAGAATAGAACATAGCTTTTAATTGTTTCAAGGCAAAATTTTTCTGTGCCGTACAGCGTATTTAAATATCAAGAAAGTACATTTTGTAAGCATTAATTGATGTTGAATGCTAAAAAGTCAGTTTAAGTAAGACTCGAAAGCAAAACTTGAATCGTTTGCTGTATAAAAATATTCTTGCCGGAATCAGGATTCCGATATTCCGATGTCTTACGGTCCGGGTGTGGAGAACGTGCAGCGACCGATGCATCCTTCCCAGCAGCATCCGATGCACCCGGGTCATCCCTCGCAGCTGGGAGGTCCACCGGGGGCCAGTGTACAGGCGACTCTTCACCAGCAAAGGAGTTTCAGTAGTAGCGAGGAGGAGCGAAGTACGCCGGAGTGCGCGAGTGACGAACCCGACGAGTCCGAGAAGGGTGAGTGGCCTCAAACTGAAATAATAAAGTGTCAATATATATCCTGATTTGGGATACAAAAGAAAACGATTACAGTTTTCAACGAAGAAGGAGGAGACTGGGAATAGACACATTAGTCAGACTTTTATTTTATCAAATAATAATATTTTTCTCAATAGGGATTAATCCTTGAAAGTGCAACTGAGTCTGTCGAAACTGCTTGCAATCACGAACTCTTTTTTGTATCGTTGATTCATCGTAACTAAGACGATCATGCGTTTTTCTGTAATTTTGTATGATCCACCTCGTTTACACGAGGTTACACCTCGTATAGAGATTTATTCGAGCGTGTGTCCAAATGTCTGTATGTGTATGGAGCATTCCAGACCAAATCGGCAAGCTAGTCAACCTTATATTTTTTATTTCCTTTTAGTATGTTGGGGATGATATGAAAAACAACTCACATCAATTTTTATATTTTTTTGAAAATTTGTTTGGCCACAATAACCAAAAATTTGTATTTTAAGGAAAACTTTGCCCTCGATTTTTTCAAAATGTTTCTGGTAAATTCTTTATTGAAAACAACATTCGTGAGACTACCCCGAAGATGGCGTGAGGTTCAGATTGCAGAAGAAATATTTCAAAACATAAGATTAAAGTTCTTCTCAGTTTTCAAAGTTCGGCACTTGGCTAAACAGATATCGATTGGAAATAATTTTTTTCAGTTTTATGATATTGTTAGGATTTTTTAGATGTATTAGTTTAGCAAAGAAAAATATTGGAAATTGAAAGTTGGGATTTGTTAAATGAGAAAACCCTAAAATAATATACTAAATATTCATATTTTCTTATATGTGATAATTGTTGAAATTACAAATTACAATTTATGAAATTTTAATTTATTTTTGTAACTATTCCGAGTTAAGGCTTATCCCAATGTTTGAGTTTATCGTAAAGATATGAAAAAAAATAAATAAATTGTTCAGCATCCTATCGAGTAAATACAGTTTTATCAAAGAAAATGATTGGGAATTGACACTTCATTCTTTAAGAAATTGAAAAACAAAAATAATATCAGCTATCTGAAAAAGAAATTACAATTCATATGCTTCTAGTCTCCCCTCGTGTTTATATCTATATAGGCGACCAAAGATAACTTTGCTAAAAGAGGGCTAAAAATTGAAAATTGATAACAGTCCGTCTGAATTTTTTTTTGCTATCCTTGGTTCATCTTCGTAGTAGTCTCAAAAGAAATGTTCTTTGCAATAAAATATACTGTAAAAATGAAAGGGAAATATAATGATGATGTAGCTTCGTAGTAATTAAGATAATGATGATTGTGGCCAGACTAAAAAATAGAATCTTAAAATCAATTTATTTTTTAACTACTGCTGTACAACACAGTAAAACGAGGAAAGAAAAACGAAAAAATGCAGTAGTCACGGCACACTGTCAATTTGGCCAAGAATTTCCCGTATGTACGATGTAGCGTAGTTACCGAGTGGTATAGAGGCTCGGCTCGGGCTGCCGGAAGTTATGGCTCGGTAATTTGGATGGGCTCGTTCGTCGGTTTCTCCGGTGATGGTGCTTGCTACTGCTGTTGCTACTAGGTGCTCGGTAGTGCTGGTTGCCGGACCATAGAGTCGAGTGTAAATGGATTTATCACTACGAGGATGAAACATTACGATCGTTCAACGCCTGGCCCTCTGTTCACGGTTTCCCTCTCTCACCACGTATTTTCTGCTGGTCGCCTAGTATCCCCGATGATTCAGGGGGCTTGCTCGAGCAGTGAAAGCACAATGTGCCAGTACTTCCACCGAATCTCTCTCATGTACAAACTCCTCACATATATGTATACAAAGTTGAAAGGGATGAAGAGCCTCGCAGGTTGGTCTAGGCAGCGAGGGCGGAAAGGAGAGGATACGCGAATCTGTGGACGAGATTAAGAGAGTGTGAAAGAGTGAGACTGAACGGAATGACGCGTAGAAAGGCTTATAGTTGATTAGACACACGAGCGGCGAAGCGTGACGGCGATTCAGCCACGTGAATAACACCGTGAGAAGTGCACAACATTCCCTCAACACAAGTATACGTTTTGCACACATACATACATAGAGACCGATGGTGTACGGAAATATATCCAAGGCTATCCTTTGCGCCTATTTTTCCCCATCCTCCTCGCTCCTTCTCGTTCCCCTCTTGTTATGAAGCCCCGACGAAGCTCCGATAACGACGGGGCGTTATTCCAACGAGCTTTTCTACATTGCTACCGTGAGAGACGAAGTAAAGGAAGAGAAGAGAAAAAAAACATCATAATTGCCGTCGGCCTTGTTATCAATTCGTCTGTGTGTTAAGTAAATGTGCATCGCCGATGCCGGACAGAAATAGAAAAGTAATAGTTGACGCAGGGTTGGTGTAACTTTAGCGATAGCTACTGAGCAATCAGAGACAGGAAATATCGGTGAATTAAAAATAGATATTTCGTAAAATAAAGAAATTCATATTAAAAGATAATATAATTTACTGAACACATTTTGGTTAATTTTACAAATGTTTTTCTATTATTAATTTCGTAAGGAGAATTTTACAAAATAAAAAAAAATTACATGGCTTCCAATATTGTCGACAAAATGATTTCGAGCGTAGAGCAGAAACCAGTTTCTCCTTACATTCTGGTGGTATAATTACTAAAATAATTAGTAATATCGACGAAAAATAAATAAACAAACAATTTATAAACTACAATGGTATCATTAAAACGTAAAATGCAAATAAATTTCAAACACTAGTAAGACCAAAAAAATAGGGGCAAAAAATGGATGAAAGAAATGCAGCGATAGTAGATCTATCTTTGACCACACCGTGATAGCTGAAAAGCTCGGATCTGAAGCACTAGACAGGAATAGAGGACAGACCAGGGATATAGTATCCCGAGAAGAAGGATTCCGAGCTTCGTCGATCGACATATCGCTCCTCGATCTTGGGATTCCGTGTGGAATCGCTGGTTGTGACTGTAGGTCGGTACCGCACCGACGTATAAATCCTCGGTAGAGACACGAGAAAGCACATAGGTTTGAGCTCTCTCAGCGGTTGGCAGCGAGGTGTGGGGAGGAGTTTGATTTCTGGCGGTCGCTTCTGCTTCTCAAATGCTAGCTAGTTCTGGTAGCTTGTTTGGCGAGAGCAGAGCGAGAACGCGGAGAGAGTAGCATTGGCAGAGAGAAACTCCGACGAGCGCGTATGGCGTTCATGCGATCCAGTCGCCGTACAATTCTGTAGGCAGAGTACATAGCAGCAGTAGCAGTAGCAGCAGCAGCAGTCGCACCAGTAGTAGCAGCAGCAGCAGCAGCAGCAGCAGAGATAGTATATACCGTTCCTTTACTCGACACTCTCGGGCTCAGAGAGCCCACAGTGGCTAATGCTATATCGTATGTGTATCGGGAAATGTAGTATCCTGCGGGAATTCTCGGGTTCTGCCCTCCCGGACTCGTCGTTGCATTGATCCTTGGCGGTCTTCCCGCCGTTCTCCTCGAACCCTCGGTCCTATCGTCATTCCCCTTTGCCTCTTCATTCCCTCCCGTTTTCAACTCTCTATCCAGCTCGCACGCTGTTTGCTCCCTCCTCTTTCTCTCTCTCTCTCTCTCTCTCTCTCTCTCTCTCTCTCTCTCTCTCTCTCTCTCTCTCTCTCTCTCTCTGGTTCCACTCCGGTTGGTATCGCGCTTTCCGCATCCTCCATAGCATCTCGTACACACACGCACACACACACTCATACCCTCTTCTCCCTCTCTTCCAGTCAACTCCGTGGCGACCCAACGCCTACGCGTATCGCGTGACGTCACGCTGCCAACACGTGGGCGAATTCAAACGCGGAATATCCCCTTCAATTTCACTCTTCAGTCGTAGTCGCCATCTCTCTTCTGGTCTCTCCCTCGGCGACGCGGTGCCGCCGACGCCTCTCCCACTACCAACTCCTCATCCTCCTTTTCCTCCGCTGCCCACGAATAAC